>OX422142.1:122509121-123109121 GCA_949129095.1 Volucella bombylans | reverse complement strand
GAGAGGGCCTAACTACACAGCCCAAAGAAACAGCGATTGGAAAGCGTTATTCTTCGTTGGATTTCTGAAGAGATGTTGTTTTCAGATCTGATAGCAGAGCTGATGTAGACAAAGCCCCCTACTACCTCAAAGTTCAATTGAGTTCTCTCTGGATTGTAGTGGGGTCCGCATCTTAGAATCTTAGAACTTAAATATAATTTTTTTTTCATTTTCTCAATATGATTTGCTCCGTTTGTTCGCATAGAATCGATCGCAATTGCTTAACGAAAATCAAATGTGATGATTGCTCGCATTTCTTTCATTTTTCGTGCGTGAACATCACTGAACAAGATGCAGACTTTTCTAAGACAAGCGGTAGCCGCTCATTGCATTTGCCGCTGCCGGCTTCGCCAATGGCAAACAACAACCACGCCTTGGCTGCTACTAGAAAAAATAGAATTCAAGCGGAAAGTAGCACAGCACTCAGAGAATACAGAGCTTAAGAAGAGAGTGGACTTCTTGGAGAGTAAACTAAATTGGCAGCAACAACATCTTCTCAATAATTGTATTGAGATTGTTGGAGTGTCGGACGTGAATGACAATTACGTAATGTCCAAGGCTAAACAACTCTTTAAGAATGCTCTATTCATCGATGCTCCTGACCACAAATTTGAAAGATGTTATATCAAGAAAGTTATAGCTAAAACCAACAGCGATGCGGACTCCTCTGTCGCTAAACCGATCATCTGTGTAAGATTTTCCGATCACACTCGAAGGAAAGAATAATGACCGCAAAGAAGATGAACAAAAACAAACTTAACAGCAGCAGTGCTAAGAGCAGCAGCAGGGGAACCGGTATTTATATTAATGATTCTCTCACTAAATATACACAAGCTATTTTCTGAAAGCGAAAGAGACTAGAAAGCTGAAAGATGTTAAATATGTGTGGTTCAAAGCTACTCGTAATAAAATTCTTGTCAGAAAGGTTGAGGGAGGCAAGGTCATGTCAATTAGATCATTCAGTGATCTCGTACTTAATTAATACATTTTTTTTTCCATCTGAAAAAATGAATGATGAAAATGATGTATTCGATGACTTTTCTTCCGTTTATCTTCGCAGCTTTAATTTTGATAATGTTTTAGCAGATAGTTCCTTCTGCTATAATACTATAAGTTCTTCATTGTCCATCAATATATCAGAAGTCTGAGAGAAAATTTCGAAGCTCTTGTCACTCATGTTGATTCCTTTCTGTGCATACCAGGTATTATTTTTGTGTCAGAAATCTGGATTTGTGAGTTTGAAAAAAAACGATTACTTTTTGTCTGGCTATAATTTTTTTGTTAACACTAATGAAAATACGCTGCGGGTGGTGTCGGTTGTTTTATAAGAGAGAAAGAAGAATATATAATTCACGAGGTCCTTTGTGTTGATTGTTTGAGTGCTGATATTCTAAAGGTTTCTATCGGAATTAACCATGAGATCTATGTCTTTTTATGTGTTTATAGATTACATATGTTTAATGTTTCGACATTTATAGAAGGATTTTCTTGTCTACTAGAAAATGAAAAATCAAATAATGTCATTGTAATTGGTGGCTTCAATATTAACATTTTGGAAAAAAGTGAAATTGTCTGAAAGTGAATAGCTAGTTTCATCAATGAATCTACTAGACTTATCTCAGGTAGATGTTTAGACCATATTTATGGACGGTTCAGGAATGGCTCGTTCAGTAACTGTGAGAAATATGTTATTCATTTAATGATTACTGATCACTCTATGACTGGGTTCTTGTTTAATATTTCTGATAGAATAGTCCTAAAAGGTCTTCCAAAAGGCTTAAACCTTAGATTTCCAGTTACTTATTGAACAAAGTTGAGGCTAAAAACAATGCTATAAACACCCTGGTAATCTGTATTTGAAAAGCAAATACAAAAATCTGTGTACCGAACTTAAAAGGGAAATTCCAATTTTTCGTGATAACTATTACCGTTATAAGTTCAATTCTGCTAGAGGTAACTTAAAAAGTGAATGGCAAATTGTTAACAGTATATTAAACAAATCCTCTGTTGCAATAAAACCGACTATTATTCGTGTCAATGACTGTGTTGTATCTGATAAACTAGCCATTGCAGATGCATTTACGAGTAACTGTTATTTTATGAACATAGCCACCTGCGTGCAACCATGTCCTGTTCAATCTACTTGTCGTTTCTGTTCGACTACTGATTGCTTTGCTGAACCAATGTGTTCTAGTAGTTTTGCATTTGAACCCATTACTCCTCTTGAAGTTTTAAAAGTTATCGGAACTTTAAGAAATACTTATTCATGTGATGCTGACGGTATCTCTATTTCTAATATCCTCCTTAAACAAGTTGCTTGTCATATAATGGATGTTCTAGCTTACATTTTTAATCGCTGCATATTTGAGGTAGTTTTTCCTGAAGATCTCAAGTGTGCTGATGTTATCCCATTATTCAAAAAGGGTTCTACTGTTGAAATGTGTAATTATAAGCCCATCTCACTCCACCCAGTTATAAGTAAAATCTTTGAAAAGCTTGTGAAAAATAGGATAGTGAGTTATCTCACAAAAGCTAAGTTTTTTAATGCTACACATTTTGGCTTTCAAAGGGAAAATCAACCGAGGATGCACTCCTACAGTTTTGTGGACAAATAATATCAAACTTAGATGGTAAAAAGTGTACTGCTGGTCTATATATTGATATTAGCAAAGCGTTTGATATGGTTGATCATGTTATTCTACTGAATAAACTTGAAAAAGCAGGTTTTCGTGGCTTTATGTTAGAGTGGTTTAGATCTTACCTAAAAAATAGATCACAAAGAGCAAAAATTGATGAAATCAGGAGTGATCTTATGATTCTCAACTTAGGGGTACCCCAAGGTTCTGACCTAGGTCCGATTCTCTTTCTAATCTACATAAACTCACTTTTTACACTTAATTTTAAAGCATTTGCTTTTGCGGATGATATAGGTTTCTCCTATGGTTCAAATAGTCGCCTAGATCTGGTTTCCGACTTAAATTGAGATCTTAGTCTTGTAAGAACATGGTTTTATAAACACAACTTGCTTATAAGTCGTAAGACTAAGATTATGATTTTTAATTTGTCGTTTAACCTTGATCTGGATCTGAATGGATATTTACACGCACCAGAATGTAAAAGATTCCTGTTTGCGAATTGTAACTGTGGATCTGGCTTATCTTCTCCTTCTTTTGATGGCAGCCTGAATTGCAGTGATAAATGTTTCCCTATCGATATTGTCAGTGAATTCAAATACCTGGGAATTACTATAGACTCAAGAATGAGCTTTTCTAATCATGTAGAAGCTTTGAGGAACTATTTCCGATGCACGCTTATGCACTTCTTCTATTTGCGAAATATCTGTTCTACTAAATTGTTAAAAATTATTTATTATGGTATTTTTCATTCAAAATTACAATCCTGTATTACTTCCTGGGGAGGTGCTTATAGGAACGAAATACAACATCTTTTGATAATACGGAAATATATCCTACGAAAATTATGCAGCAAACCTAGGAGATATTCTACGTACCCTTTGTTCTGTCACTTAAAAATTCTTCCCGTCCGACATTTATACTGCTTTAAGGTGCTGAAGACCTTTTTTATGAAGTCTGGTAATCGGAACTTCTCCCAATTATGTCGATATCATCGACATACGATAGTATTATAGTTGCATAACACCTCCAGTGTGCACCTGTGAGTTCCGCACAATTCGATCAAATATGATGTTAAAGAAGTCTGTTACCGTCCTTTTACCTCCTACCCCGCGGCGTTGTACGAAAGGTTGCTCGGCCAACTACGGAGACTGGCCGTGGGTATAGATGTTAAAGAAATGGGCGCCACGCGATTACCCTTCCGTACAACTTCAACACAACTTAAATCGCGAATTGGTTGTGCCGATCGCGAACAAATCCCGTCCTTTCCCAATTAACACAAACGATTTCCTTACAATTCTCACAAGTTTATTCCATACGCCAATAATAATACAAACTTAATTCTATTTTAAAGCTAGATATCTTAATTCTATCTTAACTCTAGTTATTATACTACGTTATCGCAAAAAAAAAAATAACAACACGCCTTCTCAATGACTGAAGGTCAATGAGTAGCCAAAAAAATGAAAGAGGAAGGAAAAAAAGACAAAAAAAAAAATAACAAAAACGAACTCTGTGATTTGAACCTAGAACTTTCCGCACGACCCAGCAAGGGGCTTTGGCTATCACGCCCGCCGACCGTTTATATTTCGTCTTGTCTAAAACGGCTTAATGATACACGGCGTATAACAGTTCGCACCGAACACGTTTTATTACTCTCTTTTTTTTCAGTAATACGCCCTTACTTTTGAAGTTGAATAAGGGTTTGCTTATTCATATATACATAGGTAAATTTGGTAATAGCGTAACAAAACAAACTTAAAAGCACTTAGCTGGCTCTGGGCTCTGCTACTCGGTCGTCTCGCTCCAATTAAAACTAGAGTTTGACTTAGGGAAGAATGAATCGTCCAACAGCACCAAGCTAGTCCAGGGTTTCACGTGACCCAAAAGTAGAACCTCCAACCACGATTTTGCCTTTAGTGTCCTTACGTTTGCTCGAACTGGTTTTAAATTAAATAGTTGCTATAACGACTGTACTTTTTTATTTTTCTGCTCCCTGCACTGCACTACTATACTTTTGATACTGCGTTCTTAACACCACTTGCCTCACTGCCTGGTTCGAACCAAATGACCCTCTCAAATCTCCCTCAGCTAGCTACAGTCTCACCTCGCCGTGGATTAGATTATATGGCTTGGTTGTCTTAGCCCATTCCACGTATCAGGCCATTTTTCCGCTGCTCTCACCATGCACATCTCCACAGGCTGTATCAGATGTCCTTAATGAGAACCGCGGCGAAAATGGCCGATGAAAAAGAATAAAAAGAAACAAGGTGGTTCCATAGGGAATTGAACCTACGACGCCCCAGTGGGAAGCTGTGCGCGCTACCTTGACGCCAAGCCCCAACCATGGGGATGATGCTTCCACTGACCACGGCATGAGTTTCCACACCAAACTGGACGAAAATCTTTCAAAAAAATTAACCCATAATAAGTCACACGACAACGCGTCACCTTTTTTCACAACAAAGGTCGCGGTTATGTCGTTACCGACCATGAAGCAAAAGCGAGCTTTCTCCATTGTCATTCTGCACAAGGTGATGGGTTTCGCAGGGATGCCAAGTAAATTTAATACTTAAAGTAAATTTCCAGGGCTATAAAATTAGCGAATTTTGATAAAATTGTTTTACAGGGTGTTTCAAAATCTTCTACTGAAAAAGGACTTTCTCACCACAGGAGATAAACATAATATTTTACTTTTTCGATTCTGACATGCCTTAACCAATAAATGAGTGGGTCAGATGAGGCTCCAAGAAGATGAAAAGGTCTTCATTCTGACGCATCCTTGAAACCTTGCACGTATTTTGATATTCATATTTCTTGTAGTCTTTATTTTTTGATTCCTGTGCCTCTTCTGATATGATGCCCTTGATACTTTTTTGGTCTATCCACATCACAAAAATGCTTTTGAGTCTCTTGATTTCTTTTTTTTTCGGACTCCTTGATTCCAATAGATTCAGCAGTATCCTCTCCCACTTGTTGAAGTGTTTTACGCAATTTCAAAATAAATTCCATGCACCTCATTCTCTCATAGGAGTGCTTCATTTTGTGGTTCCGAGAGAAAACTTTAATTTTTGGTAATTTTCGATAACTTTTTGACACATATCGGCCAATAACTCGGCTCTAACTTGACGTATATTCGTTTTGTGGATAAACTACATCATTTGCATAGCCTCATAAAAACAAATCTAACGGTAACAAATCACACGAACTTGGTGGCCAATTCACATCACCAAGACTCGAAATAACTCGTCCAGGAAATTTTTCGTACAATATAGCCAAAACGGGTCGTGTTGTGTAAGATGCGGCATCTTGTCTTGTTGAAACCACATGTTTTCCACATCCATATCTTTGATTTGAGGTCAAAAAAATTCGGTTAATATTTGGGTATAGTGATGAGAATTTACGGTGACACCTTCCTCATTTTCAAAGAAGTATGAACCAATGTTAGCACTAGACCAAATTGTTTTTTTTTAATGCAATATTCTTTCGACAGTTACATGTGGATTTTCACTTCTCCATATGCGAGAATTTTGTTTGTGAAAAATCAGCCTCATCGCTGAAGAAAATGTTGGATGAAAATTGGTCATCTAAACGTAGATGATCAAGCACCCAATCGGCGTATGTTCTACGCATTCCGTGGTCAGCTGCCTTCAATTCTTGAATAAGTTGCATTTTGTAAATCCAAATTCTAAATACGCTATAATGTGCCGTGAGACAAGCCCAAATCCTGGGCTCGTCTTGAAATCAATAGATTGGGATCTTTTTCAACATTTTCACTGACGGCAGATATATTTTCTATATATACATTTTCTGTATACAAACATCTGCAACAGAGCCAGTATCTTGAATTCTTTTTTACAGCTTTGCCTATAGTATGCTCAGATGGACGATTATATCGAGTATATCCTGCTCGTAATGCGCGAAACGTGCATACTACTGAATCACTATTTCTGTAGTAAGATTGTTAAACGATCTATATATTGTAAATTGGCATAAACTAAACATATAAAGTCTCGGATAACAGTTCTTTTTGATGTAGGTATGTGATTGAAACAGGGATATCAAATTTAGACCACGAATTGGATGACCCTATTTCATATTCGTAGTTATGTTCGTCATCATTTGATTCCTCTTGATTCATGAAGTTTTTTTTAAGTTCTTTTGCATATGGATCGTGACCACGTTGTATCTGTTATTTTATTCAAAACCTTTAGGTCAATTATAGTTAAAAAGAACTCGTAGGTGACAGCTATCCCTATTTCGTCATTAAATTTATATACATTAGGGTGAAAATTAGCAATTTAACTTTTTATATCGTTGACTGTACTTTTTATAAGTTCTCCAGTTCCTTTGCATATTGGAACATTATAAGTCGGCAAAAATTAACTGATGACGGACATGGGTTCCTCCAATTTTCACCATTTGAACTGCTAAGCCTCAGTGGAACAACTGATGCCATAGACAAGTTTACCTCTGTTTCGCAATTTGTTGTATTTATTGATTGCTTGCAGGTACCTTGCCAATATGATCCATCACAATCCCACTTACTTTATAATGTAAGAATTCTTGGAAGTGCAATTTATCCCCCCTCCTTGCAGTATGATCCATCAGGTCTTGAAGTTCTACTCTAGCTGATATTTCCGTGATTTCGTAATATCCTGGAACTGCCTCTTTTTTGGCAACTGTTATAATTCTGTAGAAAGGAAGAACATCTACGTTGTGTTTTCTCAGGGAACTTCTTACAGATCTTATATTTTCCTTTTGACAGAACTAAATCCATAAGCAAAGCCAATGCATTCACACTATTATACTTGACAGGATCCTTTTGTGGAGTAGAAATGTTTTTTTTTTATTCTTTTGACTCGCAGTAGGTTTGCAACAGAGACTGCCTTGATTATATCAGTTTTCATCTCTTAATTTGAAAGACCTTCAGTGGTTATGTTTTCGGGAGCATTTATTAGTTTTTGTTTTTTGGCCATCTATGGGCTGCGAACCACTTTGATTGAAGATGGGCATAAAGTGATGATAATTTGTTTTTAATTTCGGACACCTTTTCGCTTGACGAATTTTCGTCAAACAGAAAACAGTTGGTAATGTTATTTACGGCACACATGACTTCTTTTTTGTATGAAATGCCCAATTTTTTTTTCTATATTTTCTAATACATACATGATAATATTTTGGAACAAAACCAAGAGTTTATTACTTATTACAAGAAAAATGAAGCTCCAAGTAATTGACATGAATCATTCGCTCAATCATTCGTTGAGTTGCTCTTTCCTGGCTTCAAGCTGTATTCCCAATTTTTCTTTGACTTGAATCGCGAGATTCTCTGATTGCTCCAACGTTGACATGCGGCGATTCATTGCATTGAGAGTGGTAACCGTTGATGAAAAATATTGAGGGCGTTCCGAATTCTAGGAACTGAAATTTCTGTCAAACCTAAAGTACTGAACGGCAAATTTGCCTGCAAATGTATGTGACATTTTAATGTGTCCCATGCGTCATAACTTAAAATTTGTTGATGAATTTATTAGCACTTAATCCATATAATTAAAAAATTTAAAAGAGGATAAAATGGATGACGTACTCGTACATCGTTGATGTGATATGTGATAGCGATATGTAAAACTATTTACATTAAACGTCAAGTTATGCTCTTTCTTACAAACGATTTGCTAAGTCCTCCAACCTTGCAAAATTCAACATTGTTTGGGATGTCCAATTTACACGACCAGCCAACTAGGAATCGCTACTACTACGAAGACGTTATTGCAGCGTATTTTATTGAATCAATTCTGTGGCCACTTTAGGATGAGTCGGACTTGTTTTTAAGTAATTTTCGTGTATATCTTTTATGACCCTTATGCAAAAGGTTGTAAACACCGTGCGATTCGAAAATTTTATCAAGGGCGATTTCAATATACACAATTCTGAGTGGCTTCTGGTGGACATTCTGGACAGACAACACCCGAAGGACGGTATGTTGAGATGTTCGCTGCAGAAAACAGCTTAATGCCGCTTGCAATGAGCGAATACCAGACGCTGATATTCATATCGCCAACACCCTGGACTTGTTTTTATCTTCTCACCCTGGTAAGTACAACGTAGATGTGCTCTCTCCTCTAGGCTCGTCGGACCATTGTGTTATATCAGATAATTTCTCATACACCGAGAACCGTATGGTAATACAAGAAAGCCAACTGGAGCGGTCTTAACAGCTTCTTTAGGAATTTTAACTGGTCGCTATGTTTCCTCGATAACGACTTGGATGCCGCTGCTGATATGATCACAGACAACATTCTCTTTGGAATGAGATACTTTATCCCTCATCGGATGAAGAGTATTAGACCAAAAGAAAAGGCATGATACGACTCGAGCTGTAAAGAGGCTGTCAGGGTTAGAGAAATGTTTTTTCGGTCCTCCAAGACCAATCCGACAGAGGAATACCAAAAAAGTTTAAACGAGCCAGGAATGACGGCAACGTCTTTCTTAAGCGTGTAAGATTTCAATACGACCAAAAACTGAGGCAAAAAATACTACACTGTCCCAAAGGTAGTAAAAATTGTTGGTCGTTCGACAAAAATATTAGAAACTCTGCCTCATCCTCCATCCTAATGCTCATTTACAATGACATTCCAGCTGTCAGCTCTTTGGACAAGGCCAATCTGCTTGCTGCACACTCCCAGATAGTGCTTTGTCTCTGTCTACATTTGAGTGCGTCGAATCCCCAATGGGACGAATCCACTTTCGCACTCGTGTAGTAGCAAGAGTACTTAAAGATCTTAATATACATAAATCCGCTGGTCCATATGGTATATCTCCCCTTCTTCTGAAGAGGTGTTCTTCCTCACTGGCAAAACCACTGCGTAAGCTTTTCATTGATCCTGCTCTTTAGGACTCTTTCCGAGCAGATTGAAAACAGCATTTGTCTAGCCTGTCCCTAAAAAAAGTTAATCTACTTCTCTCTCCTCCTACAGACCCATTGCACTTACGTCAGGTCTTTCCAAGGTCATCGAAACGCTGATAAACCGTCAGCTAATGAAATATCGCGGAAACTTCTTAATAACCGGCAGTATGGTTTTCGTAGCAACAGGTGTACTGGTGATTTGACGGCATGTCTCACCGAAAAGTGGAACCAAATCGTACATCAATCTGGCGAAAGCAAGATACGAGTAGTTGTACTTGATATTTCTAATGCATTTGACAGAGTTTGGCATCAGGCTCTTTTGTCGAAAATGCGTGCATTTGGGATCGACGACTCTTATTCAATGGATTAGATATTACCTTTCGGAACGTTCAATTTGAGTTGTCTTGGACGGTTTCAAGTCTGATATTCACAAAATAAATGATGGTGTGCCCCAGGGCTCCGTTCTGTCTCTAACACTCTTTTTAATTTTCATCAACAATCTCTTGTCTGTTACTTCTAATCCAATATCTTCCTTTTCTGACGACAGTACTCCCTGCTTCTCATATTCGTTCTCGGACTCACGTCCCTGCTCTTCCCTGCTCATTAAATTCCATAACCAATTGCGGAACTATCAACAGAGTGGAATTTAATGGTTCGAAAAGACAATGCTGTCTGCTGTCGTTAAAGCGAAATTTAAATACCCAGCCATTATCCATGAATGGCACTTGGATTGTCAAAACTGAAAAACTTTCTATTCTCGGTATGTGTGCCAATGACAATTTACGTTGGAATGACCACTTATTCGATGTCGTCAAAAATGCTGCGAAATGTCTAGGTTTCCTCAAGCGATGAAAGAAATACTTTACCCTTCAATTGGAGTACTTCAAATTGGAGTACAATGCCCACATCTGGTCGGGTGCTCCAAAAACATCTCTGCACCTGCTAGATAGGATTCAAAACCGTGCGTTAAAACTCATAGGTGATACTAATATCACTCAAACAATGGACAGCCTCGAACAACGACGTAATGTCCTGTGTCTCCCTCTGTTTTACTGCTATTTCCACCACCAGTGCTCCATAAAAGTAGCATTCCGCCCCTTCAGACTTTTAACCGTAACACCCGTCTCGCTATGAATGCTCATCAGTATACCCTCAAGCCCACTTTCGGACATACTCTGAAATACCGTGATTCATCCCTAAGCCGTACAACTCGCTTATGGAATGTCCTGCCTAGCTCTTTATTCCCTAGTCATTATAACCCTCTAGCATTTAAAACCAGCGTTCACCGGTACCTCTCTTTCCATTCTCCCTAATTTTTTGTCGCCCGCGCTGTTAGCAAACATTTATTTTAAGGGTGCTTACATACCTTGAGCGCACTCAAATTATAAAAATATATATATACGAGGGGCGTTCAATATATTCTGGGTGTCGATATGAAGGAAAATGCGAATTCAATTTAAATTGTTTTTATTTTTCAATATAATATCCCCTAACATCAATGCATTTGTTACATCTTGAGATAAGCTTTTTTAAACCCTCAAAAAAATAAATTTCCTCTTTCTCTGCAAAATACCCATTTATTGCCGACTTGAGTTCTTCATCATCCGAAAATCTTTTTCCACGAAGACATTTTTTCAAATCCGGAAACAGGAAATAATCACTAGGGGCAAGGTCTGGACTATAGGGTGGGTGTTGGATTTCTTCGAAACCACAATTTCGCGCAGCAGCCTCGGAAACTCGCGCCGTGTGAACAGGAGCGTTGTCATGAAGAAGCAACACACCCGCTTCGAGTTTACCCCGTCTTTTCTTTTTAATTTCCTCCCGCAAATTATGCAAAGTGGAAGCGTAGGATGTTGGCGTTGATGGTTTCACCTTTTTTTTGTACTCAATGAGCAAGATTCCCTTTGAGTCCCAAAAAACTGTGGCCATGAGCTTCCCGGCAGACGGAGTGACTTTGAACTTCTTCGGGGGTCTGTTCCTTTTTTATGCCACTGCATGGACTCTTGTTTGCTTTCAGGGTCATAGTGGTGGACCCATGTTTAGTCCCCAGTAACAATTCGATCCATAACACCGTCCGCGTTCTCACTACACATCTCCAAAAGCTCTCTACAGCATGCGATTCTCACTTCTTTCTGAGGCGCTGTGAGCATTCGTAGAACCCACCTTGCACTGACCTTTGAAAGGTTAAGATGGTCCTGAAGAATGGTGTGAATGGTACCAATTGAATGCTTGGTGATCTTTGACATCATTTTCACCTTTATTCGGGCATCCTCAAGAACAAGTTTTTCGACTTCTTTGATGCTTTCTCCCGTACAAGCAGTAGCCGGGGCGCCGGAGCAGGGTTCGTCTTCAATGCTCTCTCTGCCTCTCTTGAACTCACTTGACCACTTTTGCACAGTTGATAATGAAGGTGCGGAACCCTGGTAAACAGCCACCATCTCTTCATGAATAGTTTTTTGACTTTTTCCTTGCTTAGTGAGAAATTTAATTACAGCGCGATGCTCAATTTTCACCATCATCGTCTCAGTTGCCATTATGATTCTGCTTAACTAGATATAAAACGCGAATTAATAATCACATTTATATGAAATTTTACATGAATGCACTAAAATAATAGTATTACTTGATAAATAAGTCAATTTATATATACAACCACAGCTTCACCCCGATACCGAGAATATGTTGAACACCCCTCGTATATTGAGAAGAAGATACTATTTTCATTATGGATGCTCAGTAAGCATTAAAGATTTTTATCGCCTGGTGACCGACTTAATTCTTCCGAAAAGAATAGCGTACCGGTCAGTTTGCAGATGCCAGATGTTTTATGTCATCTAGTCAAGGAATATGTAAAGTGGCCATCAACAATACATGTAATGGTTAGGATATGAATTAAATTGTCCACTGAATTGGAGTGAATTTCGGCACGTTATCGAAGGCTAGCTTGAACTCGTCGGAGGAGTGTTTTTTTTCCTCCTTAACATAGTTGCCACACAAAGAAATAAAAATTAACGTTTCTACGTTAACACACATGTTTTATAAAGGTAGCATAAGATGACGTCGCTACCTGTAGGTATTCCATCTAACACTATGCTCCTCACCTTTATTATTCTTACCTACAAATTTGACGAATAATTAAGATCTACCACAAATACCACTCATTACTCGTTCTTGTCACAAGACTTCTTTTTATAAATTCATAAAGAACTAATTATTTAACGTGTTCATATTTCAAAAGATTTATTTTTAATTTTTAGAAAATAGCATAACATTTTTAACATAACTGAAAGTATAAACACAGATACAATCAAGTTTAATTAAAAAGTTCTCGACAATGTGAAAAAAGTGTAATTTAAAAAGAAATAGATTTAACATACCTTTGTTTTCAAATCAGCTGTTGTGCGCACACTAGCTGGAATATGCTGGTGTTCAACTTATTATTAAAAGGCACACTTTCAAGAACTTAAATTTTGGAATGTGATACTATTGTAGAAAAGTTAAGATACATACATAAATTAAATCAAAAAAAATATATTCTAATAGGAAATTTACAAATCTGTGATAACCAGAAATATTTCGAACTGTGATATTAAATTGTACTCGTAGTAGAGAATTTATCTGTGATATGAATATATACGTATTTTATTACATACATATATTACTAATTCATTTATTTCGTTTTTAGTGCTCTACATTACCAGAAATAGATTAATAACAGCAGAAATGAATGTAATTTATTTAGATTTGTCCTTTTTATGAATGAATTACAAACGTACATATAATGTTTTTCGCTATTTAAATTTATTTTAAATTAGTATAAGCAATTATTTAATCAATTTATCTTTTATTTCCATAGATTTATTAGTCAATCCTATCAATTTTTGCTTGTGTTGTCACATGAACAGCAAATAAATATAGCACTTCTTTTCGGGATGCATTTTTAGTGACCCCAAATAATATCGCATTGGAGACACTGAACCCATGTGTCCCCGGTCAAGTCATCATCGAAAGACAAATCGCAGAAGTTACATTTAGTATCTCTTGAAGGTGGAAATTCACTATATCATCTTCAGAATTAGCTAATAAAATTTTATAACGAGCATGGCTATCATCTGATGGTGAAAACTGACGGCGTCTAGAAGCAGATGGTTTGTTTGGCAAGGTCTTAGTTTTGACTGACTTTTGCTCTTTAATCTTTACAGGTTTTTCAGTTTTTGCTGACTCTTTAATTATTGTTAGGTTCCTCCTAGTTTTAATCTTACCAGGCTTTCGAGTTTTATTAATGCTTTCTTGTAACTGACTCTTATAAGGTGACACAGTCAAAATTGCGGCTACAATTTTTCCTCTCCTGTTTATGGTTGCCGCCCTTTATAATTCCGGAGGAGGAGAAATTTCCCAAGGAGTAAAATGGACTTCAGTTTGGCTCAAAATCCTAGTGAATTTTCTTTGGCTATTTACTTCTTCCACAATATTCCTCATTTCACTATCATTTGTTTCACTATCCAATTTAATTTCCAAGATCGGAGGCTGCATCAAATTGTGATTCATGTTTCGATTTTCAACTTCAAATTCTGATAACGGCTCAGTCTCACATACTATAAAATCAGCCTCAGAAAAAATATTCCTGTTGAAAGGGAAAATTCCGCTGCATTTGAACCCGCCTACTACAACCTGTCCAGTTTGTACTTTAAGATAAGCTTTTTTAAATAACTGAGCTATATCACCCAAGGCCACTTTTCGCCCAGCCTCTCTTATGAATCGTCTGATTTCTTCATTATAATACTTTTTAAGAGGCCCCATGAATGTCCTATCAAATGGTTGCATCTTATGGGTGGGAAACAATTACAACAAAATTTTGACGCGCCAGGTCGATAACTTCCAGGTTTCTGGTATGGCTATAGTGACCATCTAAAATTAAAATGGCTGTTCTTCACAAGGCTTGGAGAACTCCAGGAAAAACGGGCAACTAAGTCCATCTAGAAATATGGAAAGTGGCCTTGCAGTCAACAGGAACAATGTTCATATAGAGTAGGTTTTGTCTTTTCAGCAGTTAGCAGAGAACCATGTTCCGCCCATGTCAAAGCTCCTATTTGCCGTTTTCATTCCTTCGCTAAAATCTGTGGCTGCTTGCTTTGTACTATGGTTAGTCCAGTTTCATCCACATTCCATATACTGGATGCTGGGAAGTTATATTTTTCATACAACCCTTCTAAAATATCGAAAAATTTGCTTACGCTTTCTTCCTTAAAGCCCTTAGCTCTATCGATTGAAGTACCCATTGGAAGCCGAAAGCTTAGATCATTTTTGAGTCTTTTCAAAAAGCCATAAAGCCAATCTTTTCCTGCAGTTTTATACAATAATGAAAATTTGTTGGGAATATTCTTTTTTGAGCCATCTGAAAAGCCAGACTTCGAGTATAGCTTCTTGTTAAATCCCAGAAACAGTTATCCATTTCATGTATTGTTTTGGTTTTTCGACCCAAGGTGATAGACAAAATTTCGCTAATAGGCTTAACAGATCGTGCCATATGGTGCAATGCTGTTTTTCGTACGTTATATGTTTTGGCAGCCAGATTCACACCCATTTCGTTATTCTTGATTGCAACAAGTGCCATTTCCATTGCAGTAGGGTTCCATTTTCTCACTTGTATTCCTCTCTTTGGCATTTTCAGATTAATCTATAAATGTTTGCATAATATAAGACTTCAACAAAAACAGATGGCAAATGTGGAGTACTACTCCACTATACCTGCTTGTGCGTACTCCACATTAGCCGACAGCTATACGTCATAAGAAATTCTACATTGTTTATATTAAATTCAAGCGAAATAGTAAAACTCACCTTATATATACATAAAACACAAAATATCAAACGCGAAATGGAAACACTTATGTATATCAATTGACCTTTTAGTTTTAAAAATATAAACTTTTTAATCGGAGTAAAAATTAACATCGACCTCACACCAAAACAACAATGATCAGACCTCGCAAAATCTCGCAAAATAACAACAGATCCTTTATTCTCCCACAAAAATGAGAAATGCAGGTGTCCACATTACCAGCCTTACCCGAACTTACTCTATATATATACATACTCGTATGTATATTTTTTATTTTTTTATTTTTGCTGCTGCTTTTGTAAATGCGAATGCAGATCCATTGTATTTGATCGGTTATCAATTTGTTTGTTCTATATTTTGTTGATTATATTCCAATGAGAGTTTACTGGCTTGGAACCTTTCAAATATGGCCGAAATCTTGCCGAATATTGTTGGATGTCGTGATGAATTTAAGGTTGTGTAGTTACTTGCTGACTATGTCATGTTTTGGGACACTTACAGAGTGATTTGTCTATTGCAAGAAAAATTATAATTTTTAATTTTAATAAATTTTTGCTATGGTCGCTACACACAATATCCAGAAATTGCACTCGTAATTACAGTTTATTTCATATATGTATGTATGTTATGTATATGAATTTTACATTAACAATAATAATTTTAATCAGATTTTAAACAGAATAGTGGGGGAAATATTCCCGAAATCATCGGTGTAATTGATTAATGTCATATCCAAATCAAACAACCAACAAGAAATCTCATTGACTTTTAAAACAGAAATAACATGCATTCTGTTATATTTCAAGGTAAATATGTAGCATAAGTTGTAAAAAAAGACGTAACAATTTTGTTTTAGGCATGTATGATTTTAGGACAATCTTCACAAATATATTCGTTGGAGCACCAGGTCGATTGTACGATGCTAGTGTTTTCCGAAAGAGTCTTCTGCAAGACAAGATTGATGAGATAATACCATCCGATTAACATCTTTTGGGTGCTACGGCCTATCCTCTTTTGGAGAATTTAGTGATTTCTTTTAGGGACAATGGTCATCTAAGAGCCAGTTTGAACCACTTCTCAGCAGTGCAAGGATAACGATCGAGAGAACATTCGGGTTGCTGGGAGGAATATTTTGTTGTCTTAAATATATCCGTAGTATTACACAACCACATTCACATATTTGGTTTCGAAAATAGCTAAGAGTTTATTCAAGTGGAATCCAATCCAGAGGATATTACGATAATAACACCGAAAATGAACCTGAAAGTAGAAGTGTAAGCCGAGATGGACAACACGTTATCACAAAAAAAAACTTTTTGCTTTTCGTATTTTAATTTAATAAGAAATGTTCATTGCATTTCATTAAATTTATTTAACTTATTTGATTTACTTAACTTAGTTAATTTAACTGAACTTATTTAAATTACTTATTTAATTTAGAAAAGTAAGAAATAAATCATGTATGGAGAAATAAAACAAAAAGTAATATCACACATTCATAGTTATCTTTAAAACCTTAAACTTAAAACTGAATTCACTTTAGATTGAATAATATATAAAAAATAACACATTTAAATTCTTGGATTTGATTTCGCCCGATCTAAGGACAGCTGCTCTTCTTTTATCTGCACCTCCCTCTTTTTAATTCTTCAATTTCACAGATATCCTATAACACAGCTTCTGCTGGTTTAACGCTTTTTTCTTCCAGTTGGATAAGTTCTCTTCTGGCTTTTTCCATTTTATTTTCCTGACGGTTGAGATGGGGTTGTTGATGGTTGAAATGATGGTGTTAAATTTTCCGGAATCGGCAGTTTTAACGCTGAAAATGGTTCCATGTGAGATTCGGCAGCAAATGAGTCGAGCGGGGGACAATCCTGCACACTCACTTCCTCCTCATAAACCAGACTCATTTCCTCAAAGTATGGCCACGTCATTCGACCTCTTCCAGAAGAGGTTTTTTTTATGATTGTCCAATACTTTGATAAAGTGGGTCTTTAAATTTTGGAGCTATTTGTCCAGACAATTTTCTGTACCCCTTTGACTTATTTTGCTGCCGAATATCAGCGAAAAACGAACATCGCTTTATCCTCGGTATCGTTAAATTTGACTTTTTCTTCTCCTCTAGGAAGAGAGGGCAAATAATGCTAAAGTTCCATTCAGAAGGCACATTTTTCTCCAACCAAATCTTAGAACTGAATTGGTACCAAGCCAATTTTGTTGCCTCGAATAGCTTGGTTGGTAGCCCGTCCGGTTCGGTAGCCTTTTTAATTTTAAGTTTAGATATTGCTTTACTTCATCTTGATTGGGTGGAAGGAAATGTAGGCTTTAGTTGCCCAAATTACATGGTTCGATTTGTCTGACAGCGGAATCGGGATTCATGGCCGCAAGATAGTCATAACCGTCTGTTTAAGAATTTTACATCCTACGCACTGGCAGGTCAACTAAATTTGTATGCATTCTTCTAAAGGTTTTTGTTCGGGTTCTATTGGTCTGAAACTCTCTTCTTACCTTTTGGTAAAATTGTAGGGTATTGTTGCTGAAGTATCACCTCTCCATTACCTCTATCGACCTCTCATGTTCTTTCGTTCAACTCTGGAGAAGTTACCGTGCGCAACATAGGTCACATGAAACGATCTGTCTTTTTATACAACACCGGTTCGAAGGTGAGTTGATTTGCAACATGTGACTGCCCTTACTCTTTTGAAAAAGGGTTTTTTTTTTTTTTAAGAACTTAACACTCAGGTGAGTATTGTTACACTTAAAATGCTTGAGCACGTGTTAAGTTTTTATGAAAATGGGATAGAGAGTGATGGGAATGATGATTTTTGGGCTCAGTGGTTATTTCGCTCCATGGGTGGCGTCCAACAACTAGCACATGATGACAATGATCTTCAGCGTTTACCGCGGATTGTACCTATTTGAGGCATACGTAATCAGCAAGATTGTCGATGGTTTCGTGTGATTGCAGACGCAATACTTACGAAGGGCGTTCAACATATTCTCGGTATCGGGGTGAAACTGTGGTTGTATATATAAATGGACTTAATTCAAGTAATACTATTATTTTAGTGCATTTATGTAAAATTTCATATAAATGTGATTATTAATTCGCGTTTAATCTCTAGTTAAACAGAATCATAATGGCAACTGAGACGATTATGGTGAAAATTGAGCATCGCGCTGTAATTAAATTTCTCACTAAGCAAGGAAAAAGTCAAAAAACTATCCATAAAGAGATGGTGGCTGTTTACCAGGGTTCCGCACCTTCATTATCAATTGTGCAAAAGTGGTCAAGTGAGTTCAAGAGAGGCAGAGAGAGCATTGAAGACGACCCCCGCTCCGGCGCCCCGGCTACTGCTTGTACGGGAGAAAGCATCAAAGAAGTCGAAAAACTTGTTCTTGAGGATGCCCAAATAAAGGTGAAAATGATGGCAGAGATCACCAAGCTTTCAATTGGTACCATTCACACCATTCTTCATGACCATCTTAACCTTTCAAAGGTCAGTGCAAGGTGGGTGCCACGAATGCTCACAGCGCCTCAGAAAAAAGTGAGAATCGCATGCTGTAGAGAGCTTTTGGAGATGTGTAGTGAGAACGCGGACGGTGTTATGGATCGAATTGTTACTGGGGACGAAACATGGGTCCACCACTATGACCCTGAAAGCAAACAAGAGTCCATGCAGTGGCATAAAAAAGGAACAGACCCCCCGAAGAAGTTCAAAGTCACTCCGTCTGCCGGGAAGCTCATGGCCACAGTTTTTTGGGACTCAAAGGGAATCTTGCTCATTGAGTACAAAAAAAAAGGTGAAACCATCAACGCCACGTCCTACGCTTCCACTTTGCATAATTTGCGGGAGGAAATTAAAAAGAAAAGACGGGGTAAACTCGCAGCGGGTGTGTTGCTTCTTCATGACAACGCTCCTGTTCACACGGCGCGAGTTTCCAAGGCTGCTGCGCGAGATTGTGGTTTCGAAGAAATCCAACACCCACCCTATAGTCCAGATCTTACCCCTAGTGATTATTTCCTGTTTCCGGATTTGAAAAAATGTCTTCGTGGAAAAGACATTTTCGGATGATGAAGAACTCAAGTCGGCAATAAATAGGTATTTTGCAGAGAAAGAGGAAATTTATTTTTTTGAGGGTTTAAAAAAGCTTATCTCAAGATGTAACAAATGCATTGATGTTAGGGGAGATTATATTGAAAAATAAAAACAATTTAAATTGAATTCGATATGAAGGAAGAATTTCATATCGATACCGAGAATATATTGAACGCCCCTCGTAAATATCCTTGCGGTATTTTTTCGTTGCTGTGGCTTCTGAAATATTCGAAGGCTTATCTTGGCTGCAACTTGGTATTGCTACCTAAGCCGCTCAGAATGTTTCAGAGGAGTCGATCGCAATATATCAAATTTGGAGGGTTTCTGTAGTCAGTTGACTGCCATGTTACTTTGTAAATATTGGGATGAGTAAACCGTCTGCTAGATTTAGTGATACTCCGCCCATAGCAAAATCAATCCGCCTAAGTTACTAGACGTGGTGTCCCGTAGGCTATGCTATCTGATTGTACTAGCAAATATGTTTTCTTATCCTATTCTTACGATTTCATTGCATGTGTAACTGAAATGAAGACAAATTCTGCTAGGGAAGACTGCGTACCAAACCGTTTTATAAAATTTATCTTACCCCTAATAATAGCTCACCTTACACATATTATAAATCATTGCTTCATGACGTCCACTTTTCCTCAGTCGCGGAAAAAAAAGTCTTACCTATTGCTAACCAGTTAGCTAGCTAGATCAATCAGCATATTGCCATGTTTATCAAAGGTCTTTGAGCAGATACATAACAACCACTCACTGCATCAGTTACCTACCCCACGTCAGCCTGGTTTTCGAACTAACCATAGCTGCTCCTTGGCCATGGTTAACATTATCGAAGAAATCAGACAAAATTTTGATAGGGATTTAGTGACGTTTCTCAGTCCGCTAGATTACTCTAAGTTATATCCGGCGAAAAACTTGCAGCCCTAAAACCTGTTTCACACGGGGCACCTCAGGGATCGATATTGGGGCCGATCTTTTTCTGTCTTTTAAAAAATGACCTTCCAACTGCGCGCAAAAACTCATCAGTGCACCTCTATGCAGATGATGTTCAGCTTCACTTAGCTCGTCCAATAGAAGACCTAAACGAACTTGGTTTCCGACTTAATGAGGATCTGAAGCTGGTCGGTGTTAAATAGTCTTCTACCAATTTCAAGCAAAACACTCTTCTTTCTGATGTTTAGCTCTGTAAAAGCAAGTTAAAGTCTGTTGAGTCTGTAAGTTATATAATAAATTGCAATCTGTTAGGCTATGTTCAAACTAACGCTGTAATTCTTCGTATTTACGAATGCCTTTGTAAATTGATTCACCAGTTGGAAGAAGGGAATAAGTCCCAAAATTTCCAAAAAGCACATTTTGATGCAAATGTCATCTGCATACGTAGACGCATCTATTAGGTCGAAGAAAGAAACAAAAACCAGTTTCATACCAAAATTCTTCCTTCTTCCAACTGATTAATTTGATTTTTTTTAACATTACTCTTGAATTGCTTTATATACTCAGTTTTTTTTGTGCTCTCAGCGAGTACAGGTTGTTTGAAAGGTGTCAATCTTTAAAATTCGAATAAGCAAGAGATTAGGTTAAGCGCATTTTTTTTAGGTAAGAGTTGTCTGCTCAGTTGTGTTAATTTTTTGTAATGGTAATTTTATAGGTAAAAGTGTTTGGTCGGTATATTTTATATGAGAAAATGTCAATCGACTCGGATTCGAGAAACGGAGAAGCAGAATCTCCAAGAAAAAAGAAGAAAGGGGTTAGAAATTTATTTTTGTATACAAAGGAAGTGCAAAAAATGCATCGTTTGCGTGGGGAACCATACAAAAGCGTTACGTCGCAAGGACTTATAGAGCCTAGATTATATACATGACGTGATTGTTCTTGTAAGGTGAACTGCACACGAAACTTAGGTCTACAACAAGAACAAAAACTACTTCAGAGCGTGCGCACTGGGCGGCCAAAGAATGAGCTGGACACATTTTTAATGGGGCTTATAGAACATCGACCAGTGGTTCGAAGACGGTCTAAGAACAATAACCCGACAAAACGTGACAACGCCTTCCGGTATTACATCTTGCTGGTAAATGAAAAGAAAAGAGTTTGTAGACAAGCTTTCTCCATTCTGTACACTGTGTCAAGTAAAGTTATATTCCGGCTATCATCACTCGTTGCTGAACTAAGAGTGCCTGTAGATCAGCTTGGAAAATATCTTACGCATGGAAATTCTTTGCCTACCAATGCAATCGTAGCAATCAATGAGCACATCTGATACTTCCCACTGAAAGATTCGCATTATAGCATTAAACATATTGAGTATGCTTCACTCAACATTAAAATAATGCATGAGTTATTCTGCAGTAAGTACCCTGAGCATGCTATCATCGTGATGTATGATTTCTACCGAAAGTATTTCCATACATATTACTCATATCGATTTGGACTGCCACAAGTTGACATTTGTTCTACATGCAAGGAGCTCAGTGCAAAAATAAACAGTGCAACGCTGAATGATAGTGCTAAATGTGTAAGACATGAACACCAATAAGACTTCTGAGACAATGATGACTTGGATGCAGCGGCTCTACAAAATAAATTCCGATATTAACAGCATAACGAATTGGGGAACCACTAACATAGTAGCATTTAATGCTTCCACAACACAATGCTGTCTGCGGTCGTTAAAGCAAAATTTAAACACCCAGCAATTATACATGAATGGCACTTGCACTGCCGAAACCATTCTCGGTATGTGTGTCAATGACAAATATTCGAGTAGTTAAAAATGCTGCGAAATATCTAGGTTTCCTCAAGCGATGTAGGAATTACTTCATCCCCTCTGATCTGGCCTCAATATACACATAAGGCATTTATCCGCCCGAAATTGGAGTACAATGCCCACATCTGGTCGAGTGTTCCTAAAACATTTCTGCACCTGCTAGATAGGATTCAAAACCGTTCGATAAAACTTATAGATAATACTAATATCAGTCAATCAATTGACACTCTCGAACACCGACGTAATGTCTCCTGTCTCACTTTGTTTCATCGCTATTTCCAACACCAGTGCTCCACTTAAATCGCGAGTAGCATTCCGCCCCTTCAAACTTTTAACCGTAACACCCGTCTCGCTACGAATGCTCATCAGTATACCCTCAAGCCTACTTTTGGACGTACTCTAAAATATCGTGACTCATTTCTAAGCCGTACAACTCGCTTATGGAATGCCCTGCCCAGCTCTTTATTTCCTAGTCATTATAACCTTCAAACATTTAAAACCAACGTTCATCGGTACCTCTCTTTCCATCCTCCCTGATTTTCCTACGCCCGCGCTGTGTGCAACCATTTTAGGGGTACTTAAAACCTGGCCGACGGACAGAAAGAACGAGCATTTACAAATTTATAAAACTGAGCCAACGATAACTTTGACGAATCCACCGACGTGTCTTGCTGGATTCCATTCAATGATTTGCTTCAGGAAACATTAATTTCTACTGCGCACTAAGTGTCAGAAAATGCCGGGGATTATCCGCTGATGCCGACCACAACCCCGGCGAATCTCGACAAAGCCAGCCAGTAAACATCCTGCAGCGTGACCCAACGGTACGAGTACTTACGAGTATACTCGTAGTTCGGATATATCCCGATCCTCCTCTACGGAAGACTCTCCTTCAACGGATAGTGGAATACAACGAAACGAGGAAGCGTAGTTTTGGAGAAGAAGTGACAGTTATTTGAGTTCGGAACAGTGTGGGCGTTTTAAATCTTTCTCATACGAATATGTACAAAACGTTTGGGAATTTTTCCGAAAAGTCTGCTACAAGCAAAACAAAAACAAAAAATCATTGAAAGAATCCTAAAACTGTGCTCAGTTCTAAACACTCATGACTATTGCACTCAATAGACGTTCCCTCAAAGTATCCACCTAACCTAATGGGGAAACAAGTTCATTCAGGTAATTGGATGACTGCATAGAGGCTTTCAATCATGTGCTTCGATGCTTGAGATTTTTTTCAATAATATTGTTGTACGAGTGTATACAAATAGATTCGCTTTTTTGATAAGATTGTGGCTCCCAAAACCCACTAATACCTACGCCTTCTGTGACCTCTTTGTCCATAATAATTCATCACAACACAAAATCATTAGTGTCTTTGATATCTAATCGATTTGACCTAATACCAAAGCATCTTGAAGGTTAAAACTCTATAAATACCCGTCAAGTTTACATGGAAAACCCCCTCTTAATGTCAGTTCTACCGAAAATAGCAAATCCTGACCATTAGTAATGCCGCCTTCAAATTTCCTTTATGAAAATTTCTTACCCATTCCACAATAGACCAAATATCGATTTAGAGCCCACCATTGCCATAAATCTACTTAGCGAACCAACAGAGAGAAAAATCGAAAATGTAACAAAAAAAAGAAAACCTAGAATCCACATAGCAAAACAAAAGTTTATTTCAACGCAAGATTCTAGATAAACTATCACAAGCAAACATGAAACCGAAAATAATGCCAATGGACTTCCTGTGGGCACAGGAGGAGAAACCTAAATATTCCTACACGCCTGTCGATTACATGAATTCTGAGTCGTTTTCTTAGCCTATGCCACCTCCAAAGCGCTACCACCCAAAATTGCCTCCCAACCACTCTGTGCTGTTTGTAAGTAACAGCAGAAAAGGATTTAGGCCCGATCTCTTCGCCATTGTTACATTATAACCGATTACAGGGTGTTCACATAAATTAAATGAACTCTGTGCGGACCACTGCTGCTTAGCGTGCAAAGGTGCTCGCTTTCTGTTAATTTCTCTTTTTTTTTTCTGTTCTTGAGGGAATGGTAGCCCTTCAACGGAACACGGAATTATACAAAATATAAGTCCGCGTTCGCAGAAAAACCAAGTTTAGGTGTGGGAGGGGGGGGGAGGGAACAATACCAAATACCATTGCATGAATGACAGAAATCTGTTGACTTCTTGATTTCTTTCTTTAGCCGGTCTGATTTATTTCAATTGTTGGGTTACTTTGGCTCGGTAGCCAAAGGTTCTGGTTCTGCTTCTGGGGTGATAGCGGATGATTTGTACGGCTCGCACTTTCGCAGGACACCTTGTGTGCTCTGCCTGGGGCTTTGATTTATGAGAAAACCACAGTAGCAGCACCTAAACCAGTGAAATGGAAGACGCAGTATTCTATACTGAAACGATTTGGTTATAGTACGGGTAGTTAACACGTGGCGATGGTGGAAGTTTTTTTTTTTTTTTTCTTACTTTCGAGGGGAAAATGCATTGCGTGTTCAGTTCGTAAGTGTGTGGTCTCCGTTTCATTTTCACTAAATGTATCGTTTTCGATATAATTTCGATCTGAAGTTATTATCCTTTTTTATGGGTCTAATTTGATTGCGTCCGCACCGATAACGATATTGATTGTGGTGTGTTGAATTTGGAAAGCGGTCACAAACAAAGGGTTAGGACCAATATTTCCAGTGGAAGGTGTTTGACCCAGTCTGTTGAACCAGTACACTATATTTCTAGACAAGCTGTCTTTAAGAAGGATGAAAGAAGTTCGTTAGATTTGGATAGTCAGCTGAAAAATTAATTCGATGTAGTGTGTGACATTTGTCTGCATATTTGACATTAAAGACATCTCTTAGAGTTCTTCCCAACGATTTCTTTTTTTTTTATAGATTTCTGGATCATTATCTTCCTTTTCAACTACGTATGTACGTTGTGATAGTGGAGAAGTTTAATAGGAACCTGTAACCTTGAAGTATAATTGCAGTAATATACAATAGTTCAAAATGTATTGTCTCTCATCGGAAAGGCGAAACTTTTGAGTAGTTATTATCACTGGTTTGGTAAAGTGTACACATATAGTAAATTGAGTCCCAAGACACAAGACTGGTGAACAAGACCTTTGAGGTACTATTCATTTAGCAAGATTTATCTTGACCTAACTAGTAACTAGCAACAGTGCAGTGAACTTTTCTTCACTGGTAATAACGAAGTAAAACTTTAGGCGGCAGGATGCAAAGCTTTTACCAATTTTATAATGACAGAGGTCCCGTAAGTTTGAATCTTCATTGAAGGGGGGTTACTCTTTGAAATATTCCATTCCCAACATGACGAAAACGGTTTCTGAACAATTCAATGAAGTGAAAAAGATCCATTTGTTCCTTGATATGTTAAATGATGAAGATAGGATCATCAATGATTTCTAAAGATTCTGATGCATTACTATAGTTTATTTTATCGGAACAAGGTTAGATAAAGATGGATACCCTGTGTCAATCAATACACTTATAGATCAAGCTGCGGTGGCATCCCTAAAAGACAGATACTATTTCCATATTGAGGCAACAAATGAATTCACTTAGTGAGAGTCCAGAAGTTCGACCACAGCAATGGACAACAGGGGACCCTTATGCGATCATTTATAGAAAGAAATCTCTTCATCCTTTTAGCAAGTTTTGTCTGGGTGTTGTTTAGGTATTCACATTCTCTCATTTACTTTTGGCGTCTTTTATAGTCCAGGCGAGCTTGACGAATTTATTTGAGAGAATTGGAGTAAACTCTATCTGACTGATGTCAGTAAGATAAAACCTTCTTTGGCTTAGCACATGGTAATCGAGTATCTATCGGCTATTTAATGAGTAAACAAATTTGCAGCATTGCTTTACCAAGTTTGATCTATCTAGGTTCCCCGTATACTTGCTGATCATAGGGCGCGGCCGACAGAATTGATGTTACATTACTTATCTAACTCTGACTACCAAACTCCGATTCTCTGCTACAGAATGGCTATGAGTATCACAATGTATAGCCAGTGTACAGTGGATGATCCCATTGGATGGCAATAGCGACCTGGCTTTTATGGTCCTACACATTAAGTATCTAACTAATCTTACTATCCACAGTCATACGAAAGTATTCTGCTTTCCTGTTTTGTGAATTCTAGATCCTTCCTTCCAAACTTCACTTCGAATCAACTAGCCAGTATATACGAGTATCATAGTTCTGTTCTATACTGCTTGCATGGATGGGCTCTGCAACACATGTGTTAACATTGTGGGTGGCCGTGGCTCAAGTGGTAGTGTATTCGGACGGTATGGGGTTAAATACCAGCCGTGACCGAAAGACATTTTTTCAGGCAACTGAAATCTCGTAAGGTGAATGGTTGCATAAATACAACATCAAGTCATCAGTCGTTCATAGACCTCGACAGAGGATAGACGTGTTGACGTGATTCGGCTTTTTCACAAGTGATTCAGTTTAGTTTTAAACATAACTAGTTGTTAATTTCTTAATTCACTCGGTAGCCCAGCGGGTTTACGGGTTCGACCCCCCCCCCCCCCCCGAGTCCAAACTTGGTACCATTGTTTTTTTTTTGCTTTTTTTTTTTCGTTTTTACACAAAGTGTGATCAAAACAAAACCAAAAATAATTAACAAATAACGTGATGGACGGTGGAGAGCACTCCGCTCTTCCCATAACTGGAGTTGGAAAAGGCAGTAATAGTGTTGCCAGTGCCGTTAAAGCCATTAAAAGGAGGAGGAGTTTGAAAACCCCTCCTAACCTAAGAAAAAAAAGAATAAATGCCGTCGAAACAGCAGATGAGGTCCGTTATGAGGGGGGCAATAACAACTTTGCCTCTCTAGCGTCATCCGAATCGGAAGATGAGGATGAACAAATAAATGACATCAACATCAGCATACATAAGCTGACAGAGAAAGTGCTTGCTATTAAGCAAAGGCAAACTGCACGCAGGCAGAGGGAGCAACTAGAAGTAGAGAGCTCCCAACATCAAAAGCCACAAGAGCAGAAACAACAACTACAGCAACAACAAAACCAGCAGCAGCAGAAACAACAACAGCTGCAGCAGCAACAACACCAGCAGCAGCAGCAGCAACAACAGCAGCAGAAGAAGAAGAAGAAGGAGAAGGTGCCTCCTATCAACACCTATACTAGAGGTAAATGCAACCAAGGACCTGTGTAAGTTGGTCATTGGTAATAACTTTAATATTAAGAGATTGGGGAACGATCGCCATGCCATCCACTGTAATAAAGTGGAGGGCTACGCGAAAGTGAAAGAGCTCCTAAAAGAAACGACGACGGAGCACTACTCATTCACACCGAAGTGTGAAAAGCGGCAATCGATGCTGCTGAAGGGGTTGGAACCGTCTTCTGATCCTGAGGAGATCCTTGCACTGCTCAAAGAGAAGGAGTGCGAAGGACTCAAGTTTGTGGGGGTAAAGCCATTTACCACAGCTAGAGCCAGGCGGGAGAAACGGAGTCTGCCGTTCTTCCTGGTGCAGCTCAGTCCCGAAAGCCGTCTGGATAGTCTAAGGAGTATCAATGTCCTGGACTACCAGGTGGTTCACTGGGAAAAACTAAAAAGGAGCGAAGGCATTATACAATGCGTTTGCTGCCAGAGATTCGGGCACGCCGCGTCGAACTGCCAAATGCAGCCTCGATGCGTGAAGTGCGCTAAGAACCACAGTTCCGAGGAGTGTGCTCTGGGTGTTGACGGAGCATCCGATAGGTCGCAGCTCTCGTGCGTGTTATGTGGAAACGTGGGACACACCGCAAACTATCGGGGTTCTCCTAAGTTCGCTGACATTAAGAAAACAAAACTGGCTCGGCAGCAGAAGGTGGAGGTCAAACGTTCACCTCTCAAGTTTCAAACACCAGCCGTCACGTCCCAAATTTCCTACGCCCAAATGGCGTCAGGTGGGGGGGCTACGGTACAGCAAGCGGCTGTTGCTTCTCCGGCGCCAACGCCGAGAACAACGGAAGCTGCACCTAACATGCTGGCCATCTTGCTCGCAATCCAAGGACAGATGGCTCAGCTGCAAAAGCAGGTGCAAGAACAGGCCAAGCGGGTGGACCAGATCTACTCGCTACTGCCGGACCTAACGCAACACTTGTCGTGATGGGTACGCACATGGTGGAGCAAACTTTGAAGGTCCTTGTGGTGAATGTTAATTCATTGATTAGGCATGAACGAAGAGCCGCGATGTTTAAATTGCTACAAGACCAAACTCCTGATGTGCTTCTCGCTAGCGAAACCAAGCTAACCGATGAGCACAAACTGGAGTACAATAATTATATTGTTAGAAGAAGAAATCGGCCCTGATCCAAACGTGGAGGCGGGGTCGCGATCTTCATTAAAGAAGGTATAAAATTTCGCAGAGTGTACAAGGGAGTGTTGCGCAGGTTCCGGGTGTTAGAAGCAGTCGTCATTTACATACCGCTCCGCAGTGGAAAGCGGCTGTACTTGGCCTCTGTTTATACACCTGAGGCTTCACAATCCACCCTATTCATTACAGAGCTCGACACGCTTTTTCGACTTCTGAGGCTGGAATCGGGGGAGAATTATTGAATAATCGGCGGGGATTTCAACGCTAGACACAGAGATTGGGGAAATAATTTGCCAAATACTAGAGGGAACCTACTACTCGATTGGTGGGGTCAGCACGATGTCATGTACAGACTCGGTCTTAAAGCGACGGATAACCCGTCGTTTCCCAGAGACGGGTCTTATTTGGATCTACTGCTGTACGACGAACGCATACGACTGACAGGTACGAATTTACAAACGATAAACTGTCTGCGCACATTCGTGTATGACAGTGACCATTGCGGTTTTAGCAGCGAAATTACAGTTCCCAACGAAATTGCGGAATTGGAGGAGTTTGTCCAAAGAAATTCTTACAACTACAGTAAGACTCGATGGATACGCTTCTCCGCAACTTTTACAAGAGCGCTCTCCTCGAACACGCTCCACCCACCGGACAATAGGAATTTGTCAAACGAGGAGATCGACAATTACCTAAAACAAATGGACGAGACAATTAAACAAACTATGGACACTACAATACCGCGGTATCGACGTACGACTAACGAAGACCTGTTCCGCAATCCTACTATTGACTCACTGCACCGACAGAAAAGTAGACTTCTGTCAAGACTCAAAAACTTGTACAGACAGTTAACTGACAGACAATATCCGGAGATTAGGACACCGAAGTCGTCGATTAAAAATATTCAAACGCTAATAAAAGAAAATTACAGAATTTCTGTAAGTTTGTATTGGAACAACAAGGTTCGGGCTGTAAACACCAGCAACCCGAATAGCAACAGGAGAAGGTTGAGACCATAGGGGCGACTTTCCAGGAAGTATACAAGGCCATTAATATCATTGGCCCTAATTATGACATGGACAATCGTGCATTCGAAATGAAATGGGGAACTGGCGATCCGAGGGCTCTGATTTCACCCGGTTCAACGACGAAAATATGGCGAATAATGTCATTGCCAGAGAGGGTGACCTACCCCCATTCATTTCGAAGGAAGAACTCCATGAGATCTTCGACACAATCAGGGCTAAGAAATCAGTGGGGACCGATGGTATTCCTAACATCGTGCTTCGACATCCTCCTCTAGAAGCGGTGGACATTTACGCCACCCTGTTTAATAATGCAATGAATAATGCACATTATCCAGTGCATTGGAAAACGGCGGTGGTTCAACCTCCGGTCGATAAGTCTCCTTCCGAATATCAGTAAGGTTTTTGAAAAGGTAATCAATAGAGCTCTGTCTAGGTGGGTTGAGGACAAACATCATCGTGAAAAATGGTGATGTGACTTCGGTTGGAATATTTAATTTAATTTAAATTTAAATTATTTAAATTAAAAATGGTCTTCAGCAAGGCGCGGTCAATTCGCCGATCCTATTTAACGTTTATGCAAGCGACTTGATAGGTTCACTTCACCATACTATTGCGTACGCAGACGATTTGGTAGCGTACAGAACAGGTCCAAAAATCGAGGTCATTAATACTCTCTTGCAGCATGACTTCGATAAGATAAGACGATTTTGCGATGACTGGAAGTTGAAAATCAACTTTCAGAAGTCGGAAACCATTCTCTTTAGGACGCCGTTGTCTGGAGCCTCTAGGGATACCAGAAAAAATTGGCGAAAGTTCTCAATCATTGGACAGCACGGACAGCCTCTTGCCTGTCGAAATGTAGTCAGATACCTTGGAATCTGGCTAGATCAGTTTCTGTATTTTGGCAAAAATGTAGATGCTGCTCTGGCCAGAGCTAAAGGAGCTTTTGCCCTTACAAAGAGACTGTTTTATAGCAGCCAACTCGATGCGAGGGTAAAGGTAATCTGCTACCTGGCCCTTATTAGGCCCATGCTGGTATTTGGTTGTCCCGTGTGGTTCAATGTACGAGCAAGCTTAATGGAAAAGATTCGGGTGTTTGAGAGGGCTTGCCTTCACCAGAGTCGGAATACAAAAAATTTTATCCTAATGAGGTCCTTTACAACAGGGCGAACCTAATAAGAGTGGACAACTTCGTAATTAAGCTGACTCGAAGGCACATTGCAAGAGCAATGACCTCGACGAATAACCTGATATCAGGGGCTTACTACCCCAATTACCTTTACCACGAGAGTGTGCGCTCTGACGGCTTCGTTCCACCGGAAGCACTCCTCTACCTTGATCAGATAGGGTTGATCCAGGATAGATCAGCGGTCCCGTTAATCTTCCATGTCGCTCAGACAGCTGGGGACAGGCGACTCAACTACAACAGAGACGTCGCACACGGCAGTGTGGATCGTCTCAGGTTCAGTAGGGCGGTGGGGAATCGCGATAAGAGGGATGTCGTTCGGCAGCACCAGCATTTCTGGTGGTTGAATGATGGAGAAGATGTTCCGTTGTCGTTTCCGTCAATTACGGACCAGCCTCACTAATGAGGCAGAGCTGACCAATCTGTTTTCTCTGCGGATAGCGATGGCCAGCTTACATAGGTTTAGGTTAGCATTTAAGAAATATATACATATATTAGTGTATACAAAGGTATATACTGATATATGTATATGATTGTGTATAATGTCTATGTGTGTCTATGTGCGTATTGTGTATGTAGGTTAAGTAGGTTAAGGTTTATTTTAAGTTAGATATTAAGTTTTTATAAAAAATAAAAAAATGTCCATATGCTAAGTTTTTTGTTTACAAATTGTTTTTTCTTAGCTTTAAGTATACAAAATAAATATTTATAAATAAAATGTAAATAAAGTCGAAAGACATAGTTATAAGAATTTAGAGTAGCTTAGAGTGCCTGTGTGGGGCCAGTAAGTTAGTATAAGATTGTTAAGTAATTGTAAGCTAGCATTTAAGCATTGTTTGTTAGCATGTAAGAATTAATGATTAAGAAAATAAAATGCTTTAAAACTGAAAAAACAACATAAAGTCAATTTACACTAATAATTTAGTCTCCCCATTAAATGTTGGATGCCACCCATATGGAGCGAAATAACCACTGAGCCCAAATATCTTTCTCTCTCTCTCTCTATCCAATTTTCCGAAAAACTTAACACGTGCTCCGGCATTTTAAGAGTACTCATAAATACGAGTATGTATTATTCTTGGGCAGATAGATATGGATAGAGTACTGAGTACAACCTCCACCCTTAAATAAAAGCAATGCGTAGATGAAAGATAGTATCAGACCAAACCCAAGTCGATAAATTGAAATAATCAGAACTTGACTGTATTCGTCAGATCTATCATCATATAGGTACAGGTCTATGATTGGATTCTAGGTATCATTCATAGAGATGAAATGCAAATTCAATCCAGATAAAAATTAAAGGACGCAATCCTGTAGTGGAGCCACAGTCAGTGCTGAGAATATGGAAACAACTTTTTCTGCAGGGTGTATAACGGCGAAGAAGCACAGTATCCCGCCGTCAGGGAGAATATACCACTTATACCTACCGTGCACCTGGCAGAAACTATGTAAGGATAGCAATATCTTAGCTCAAATCGACTAAAGCAACTAGACCAGACGGAAACGACTTTGTGGAGAGCATACACCAACTCATTTCTCAGATCTGGTCATAAGAGTGTATGCCTGAAGAATAGAATTTCTGCATCATTTGCTCGATCCAAAAAAAAAGAGACCTCCTCAACTGCGCCAACTATAGAGGTAATGTCAGATTTAAGATCTTGTCTGCCATACTGTGTAAACTTCTGAAACTCTTCGTCAACAAACTAATTGACCCCTATCAGTGCGGTTTCAGACCGCATACTTCGGCAGCTCCTGAAAAAAACCCAAGAAACCCAAATTGACACCCACCATCCTTTCGTCGATTTTAAGTCCGCATACATATGACGGCATTTGTAGAGACGAGCTATATAGAGCCATGTCCAGTGTCTGTCTGTGCAGAATGACGATTGAGAACGACTTAACCGAGACCTTTGATGTCTTTGTTTTAGACAGGTCCCGCGGAATCATTGGCCCATATCTTTTCGAAGATGTTTCCGTTAATGGCGACCGCTATCGTTCAATGATTTCGAACTTTTTTTTTGCACGAGCTGAACCTGGTTGCCGCACTGCACGCGAATAGATGGAATAATTGAGAAATGAATTCGGTAAGCAATTTATCTCTTGTTTTAGACCGGTGAATTGGTCGGCTAGATCGTGCGATTTGACTATTTTATATGGGGCTAGAGCCTTTAGAAGATAATCACAGTGGCCCCTATGTGAGGTGCTGTTCACTTCATTATATGAATTCTTCCGCCGAAACGTTTATGTTTTGTCAGGATCACGCTTATGCACTGATGTTCATTCAGCTGTAACTGGGCATGTACGATGTTTTATCTAAAATAAAGCGACTAGTGTTATCAAATCGGGAACCAAGAACTTCCAAAATATCAAGTTGAAACAAATATCTGTGAAGAGATGGAAAATATCTTGATCAAAATGAACAATAAACCTCAATTTCGCGGAGTTATTTCTTGAAATCGAATGAACACGAGTATCTCTCGGTAATGGTTTTTTTAATTTCAAATGATGAACTTAAAGCATTCGCACGTTTAATTCTAATTTGATACCCACCCTTCTGAAAAATATCAGAATATTTCATGTTCTTGGGCCACAGAGCCAATCCAGGACGAGTCGTTAAGAAAATGATTCACTTAAAATATTCAGAACGTTTAATGACCCATAGCCATGACCTCGATTCAATACGAGTCACTAAATTATTCAACAATTCATCTACGAGTATTTCTGGAAATGCCTTAATGATTCGAATAAACTGAACATCGACTGGCTATATCAAAATAACGCCTTACGGGCTACGCCGAAGTATAACACAGCCAGACAAATGTTTATATTGGTCTTTCCCTTTGTTGGATGCCCTCAAGGTTAGTGACGGGAAACAGAAAACATCAATTTATTGACGTGGATAGGTTATATTCAAAAAGACGCAGTACTTTACCCACTCTACTACTGACCCTCGACCAAAAATCGTGAAATCGAGAAATTCACAAGAATCCACTGGAGCCTACAGAATTATGAAATCGAAATGCCATAGAGCTCAGCCTAAGGAATAACCTTCACAGTTGAGGATATATTATACTTTTTCTGTAATTTATAGGATTACACAGGAGTACCTAAATACAAACACACACTCAACTATTGTACATAAAAAAGCAACAATTTGGAAAATATGTTCATCAATGCGAGCCAAAATTAAATGGAAATCGTATCGAATCTCCACATCATAGTTCCAAATTGTAATCTTCTCCATATTTTTTCCGGTAATCGGATCAAAAGTTTGTCTCTACGGCCGACTTTATCAAATTTGAAGAAAAATATCCCTTCATAGCAAACAAGGCAGGAAATCAGCCACGGCATATGTGTTCCGCGAATGTGTAAGGTATTTAGGCAGAATTCCATATGGAAGGAAGGTTTCGGTAGGATTCATCCTCGTCGAAGTAATAATTTTAAATTAAGAGGAATTGTTTGTTGAAATTACAAAAATGTTGGAAGAGATGACTACGAGTAGGTCAGCCACATCTCGTATGTTATAAAAATCTAAAGGCTTCGTAGAAGCAGCACCTGCCGATTGATTGTTGGTAAAATTATCAGAATAGCCGGTGCAGGTTAACATGTGACTTGACCGGAGAGATTAGATGGATAAGTGTGGGTTGGGTTGAGGCTTGTTAATGAGTCATAACTAAGAACTATTGGTGATATCGCGTAAGTACTTAAATAGTGAATTCATATTAATGTCGAATTTTTAGAGTAAGGGAGAAATAAATATGATACAATACAATCACATAGCCTCAAGGAAGAAGCGTCCCTTTACAAATTAATGAATAGTAATATATATATGTACACATGTATAAAAATCAAGTTGATAGCGTAGTGCTTGTCTTACCTCCCAATACAGAAAATTCAACTTTTAACGGCTATAATCGCAAGAGACCGCGACGATTCGGATCGAGTTTCCCTAAACCTATCGGAAACCACCCACCAACAAAGAAACCACTGGTTCGACGACGAATGCATGTGGGAAGAAAGGGGACGAGAAAAAATTAATAAAAACTGCAATGAAGAGAGCAGCCAAGCCCGATCTCTAACGACGAGTAGAAGTGATATTTTGAATATTCTTTCTTTTATCTTTGTTGGTTTCCCAACACAAAAATATAAATATTACCACCGATTGCGACGCCGTAAACAAACCGAGGATACAGAAGAAATGTCAAATGCGCCCAATGACAAATTGGCGATGCACCATCGGAATCTTTCCATCACACGAGGATGATCGCTTGACAATCAAGGGCACTGTCCTAACCAGTCGGACTAATTACGATTGAAATCGGGCGAATTGTGTAGGAAGGAGACCAAGCCAAATTGCAACATATGGGTGCTCACTCTCGCACAGTGTGAACCACCTGAATGGTATAAATAAATATGTAGTAGTTGTAAGAAAATCAAGTTTATATAACCCCAACACCAAAATAAACATTTTCACGGTCAAGATCAGTGACCATATGATTTATAGCTGAGGTGGTATACATATACATAATACCACCGAGGTTTCTTGCAAGGGGTAAAACAATTTGAACTTATTCGAATTGAGACCTTTGAATTCAAATAAAGCTAAATTTATAACGTTCAAGAAACGTCGTCGTATTTTATTTCCCTTTTTATTCATACTCGTATCATCGACCGTGAAGTGAATCATCTATTCACTGTTGCTGAGATACCATCTTCAGCATTATTTCTCGACGTTCCCCGCGACGAGAACAATCTTTTAATATTCTTTTTAGTCTTTTTTTAAATGAAACATAACTAACATCCAGTTAATTTAGAAAAACACCTGCCCTGCAGAAAACAATGAGAAGGTTCGTAAGCTCTATGAACAGAAAATAAAAATAAGGATAGAATGTAGCCTCCTCAGAAGAAAAAGGAAAGAGCGCGTGAAAAGCTCGAACGAGGCCTTGGAGAAGTGCTATCAGAAGAATGAAGTTCGGAAGTCTTACTAAAGCTAAAACAAAAATACGCCATCGTTGAAAAGCCCGAACGGGGCTTATTTCTGTTGCATAGGTTTTAAAAGCATTTGGTTCTATTAGGAACCCAGACCCCAGAGCTTCTAAATAATATGGAACCCTTTGATGAGCTCTAAATTTATACCAGTATTTGCTGCAGTTTCCTTTCATCTTTAAAAATCGTCAAGCAGCGTTCCTATAATCGTATATATACAATATCAACCAGTAAGCCAGTTTCTGTTTTGGATTAATTTTGTTCTGGCTTTGTACTTTCCTTACTACAATATCTTGGTCTCTAACTTACCAAACCTTCCCATTAAGTTTAGATGTAGTGTGTAGTATACACTCCATGAATCTATTCCAAGAGTGAAGAGGACTTAATCCGAAGGGCATTGCTATTCAATTTAAAAATTTTACTTGAAGTAACTATTGGGTTATTCATTTCGTTACATTTGTGATGAAGGGTAACCGACAACGATAAGGCAGTGCCGTATATCTTTGTGAGTAAGAAAAATGGGTTTTACTTGGATATGAATGTCGTCATCATGTATCTCAACAGGTGATAAACAGCGAATTTGCTCTTGAACTGGATCTACTTCCCGACTCATTAAGTAATTTGTTTCCTTAAAAAAATTAATTTGAATAGGTTGGCAGTATCTTGTAGAAAATGGGGCTGAATTTTGCAAAAGTATGATTTCACTTTCATCTCTGTGAAAATGCATCTGGGTGGGTTTTGTTTAAATGCCTTTAGGATAGCTATTTCAACCAAGTCCCTAGGGCTTCAGTATAACTTCGAGGCAAGCATATACGCTTTACACTATGATCAGCTAAGTTCTGTAGATCAGATACAGCAGATGACTCACTCATAGTTTTCTGGGAAGGATAGACTTTTGTTTAATTTTATGCTCAAGATGACATACTTTTTCTTGAAAGTGAAAAATAAAAATATCTAGAAATCATAGGGATGAAAACAATTTGAATCCAATTAGTTCATTTATTGGTAACAAAAACCATTTGAATGAATGGTATAAAACAATAAATAGTATTTTTTTAAATATTTTAAAAATATAGTTCAAGAGTAAGTTCAAGATGGCATAGTTAGGTGCCTAGGAATCTTCTTTGCAGAGCCCACATATGAACTGCTTGGTGTGTATTGTATGATCAAAATCGGCACATAATTCGTGGCACCATTTTGCGCACTCCTGGTAATACAGCCAGTGCTCCCCAGGACGTGATCTGCTGCACCCCACATCATCTTCATCGTCTGAAAAATCCTGCTGAGAATCATTCTCCTTATACAGTAATATGATACGTTTCGTTTGTTTGCGAGATCGTAGGCCTGAGAACCTGAGAGCCTGTAACTTTGCTTTTAGTGGTTCTTGCACGTCCTGTTGAAGTTGATTTTGGCAATGGAGCAATAGCTTTAAGCATTTGCTCAAGGTTACACCGTGTTAAGGAAACGAAAGGATTAGCTGATGATGACGAAGGACCAGGGGTGTCAAGTGATTCTACTAGACCCGTTGATAATGAAAGAACTGAGTTCTACAAAATTGGTTCCATTACTTCATTTGAATGAGCTCGAACAGGGTGTTGCGGACATCCAATGACCAGGTTAGTAGCATCAGCGTCCACGTTTAACTCGTTCTCAGTCACATCACTTGGTAAAAACATATATTCGGGGAACATGTTGGGATTAAAGGGATATATTCCAGGTTTTCCAAAACCACTTGTTATGTTCCCAACAGACGTAGCAATTCCATACGCTTTTCCAAACAAAGCACTGATCTGATAAAGTCCAACTGTTCTTCCAGGGTAGTTTTTAAGCGATGTTGTTGACTCCCGATTAAAATACATATCAAAAGGCCCGAAAAATGAAACATCCAGAGGCTGAATGTCGTGGGTCCAGTGAGGAGGCAAGCACAACATTATTATACCATTGGCTTTGGCATATTCTAATGCCAGTAGATGTTTGTGGCTTCCATGGCCATCGAGAATTAAAAGCACCTTATATTCGAGGTTGCAACCAGTGAACTGAACAAAATGTTTCATCCACTTGCAAAAAAAGTTCGCCTAACATATAACCGCTTTCATAGCACAATTCCAAAGATCCAGCTGGTGCACCATCAAAAAACTCATGCTTGTAATTTTTTCGTGGAAAAATTAGGGCGGGAAGGACAAGATTTCCAGTTGCACTAGCGCAAACCACAACTGTTACGTGTTGGTCCCTTTCGGCGCTAGTTAAGGCCCCAACTTGTTTCTTTCCTTTGAGCGCAAATATTTTTGGAGATTCATCCATATTATAAATACGTTGCCGTGGTATAACTTGAGGTTTATTGAAAACCATAGCTCTGAACGTTGGTTCAGGTGCTTTTAATACCAATCTGAGGTTCCGAGCTCTAAAACCAGCCAACCAATCTCAACCAGCCATTTGAGTCTCTTTGTCGAATTTGTGGTTTATTTTGGCTTTTTCAGTGTATTCAAATGCCAATTTTCTTACGTCCGTAGTTGTAAAATCTAAGAAATGGTTCTCGAGCTCCAATTTTTTTCCCGCACTGTGTACAAACATTTTAAGAGTACACAAACTCATTATAAAAATATGTTGCACCATATGTTTTTCTATAAAAGTTGGCTTGAAGTGCCCTAGATCTTGCGGAATTAGCTTGAAATGACTACGAAGGTCTGCTTGCGGTACTTGGTACCTCTTAGCTGCAAGTATCCAACCACATTTATTATCTCCGACGTCTTGAAAAGCTTTAGCCATATCGGCTTTCGACAAAGAATGCCTGCTTGATGTTCTTCTGTAATGGTTCGGCATACTGAAATTAAAAGATTTATAAATTAAAACAAAATACTACCACTTGAGTAATATGATATAGCGATATGTCCAATATGAGTGAAAGTGTAGATTGTAGATTGTAGGCACCAAGATTTTCTAATCAGATCAAAATATCAGACAGAGATCATTAAATATACAAATAACCGTATCCATAAAAAACATAAGATCACAACACAATTTTTTCCGCACAAAATGTTTGATTCTAACATTGACGTTGTAAACTGGCAACCGAAGCACTATGGAAGTAAACAACATTGTAAAACTTCATGAACTGTGGCACATAAATATAAAGAGAAATTGAAAGTGTGTCAACTTAGCAGATATGTATGTCATCTTACGCATAATTCCCCTATAATTTCCTATTAATGAGTTGAATTAATAATCCGCAGAGATTGATATTATACCAGAAAGAACTGTTTCGAGAGTTTTTTTATAAAACTTATATTATTAAAGACATATAATAAAAATATTAAAAACAATATTGCAAATAATAATAAAAGCAAACCTCTTTTTGCTGAACTCATTGACAGTTGCTTCGAGACAGCAGCAGTATTTATTTGCCCCAGTTCCCGAAGGTTTACTTCGTTAGCAATTGCTATTTCTTCAACACTAACTGAATCAAAAGTCTTTGGATTCACAGCACGCAACAAATTTTCTTTTGGTGGTCTTCTTGATTTATTCAAATGATATGGAGAAGGAATTTTACTTAAAACCGTTTGTGGTAGTTTAAGGCTTTCATTTAGCCTTATATTATGAAGAATATGTACTTCCGAAGCGATTACGGTGTCGACCACTTTTAGCCAACATTTCAAGCAAAGTGCTCAATTAATTAGGATAGGTTAGGTTAGGTAAGAGTGGCTGTTGGAAATACCAACCCACTTAGGCCTGTTAGCCCATTGTGATGGGCTAGATGAAGCTTTGTTCTCTGGGAGAGAGCTGGACATGTACGGAGTAGGTGGAAGATTACCTCCTCCTCTTCCTGTCCAAGCAGCTTCTACAGAAATCATTTTTAAAAGCGCCAAATCTTTTTGTATGCTTACCTATGTGGCAGTGTCCAGTGATGACACCTATTATGGCGCTGAGATGTTTCCTATTTGAAAGGATTAGACACTTAGAACGATTCAGATTCAGCTTTGGCCAGATATGTTTGGTCGCTAGACAAGTTTGCCCAGCATTCCAACTAAAGTCTGTTCTTTTATTGGCATCCAACTTTAATGTTAGTTTGCACGCAGCGATTGGTATACTTATAATAAACCTTTTCCGGTAGAATAGGTAGAGTGGTTCCAATTTTGGCAAGTTCATCGGCTCTGCAGTTCCCTGGAATGTCTTTATGGCCCGGCACCCAACAAAGGTAAATGTTGAACTGCTCTGCCATCTCCATGAGAGATGATCGGCATTCAAGGGTGGTTTTAGAATGTAATGAGACCGAGTCCAGGGACTTGATGTCGGCCTGACTATCCGGATATAGCGGATATCCTTTGCAGATTCTTCAGCTAGGACAGAGCTTCTTTAATCGCCAAAATTTCCACCTAGAACACGCTACAGTGATTTGGAAGACGGGAAAGGAGGCTTAGATTTAGCTTATCTGAGAAAACACCGCCACCAACTCCGCTATCGGATTTAGATCCATCTATTTAGAGATGGATTGACTTGTCCTCCATGAAACATCTTCCACACAGAATGATCTAGAGGGGAAGCTTACTTGGAAGTTTTTGTCAAACCAAAGTTCAGGTATGGTGTAATCGATGTTCTCTGTGAGGATTCCTAATGTATTAAGAATGTTGGCGTGACCAAATGAATTATTTGTCCACTGTTTAGTCGCTTTAAGGCGAATAGCTGCAGTCGCAGCTACTTGCCTGCTAAAAATGTCGAGGGGTGTCAAGTGAAACAGAATATCTAATGCCGCAGAGGGAATAGACGCTGTTCTTTGGACTCTGCTTAGCTTAATGCAGTTGACTGCATTTTCCAAGGCCGTCCACCAGACAACCACCCCGTAAGAAAGTATCGGTCTTATGTATAGCTAGTAACTAAACTGTTACCATTTATTGAAGGAGGGTCTATAATTGGAATTTTGTATTTCCTGGAAAAGAGGACAATATCAGTTTTATTTGGGTTTATTCTCAATCCACAGCTATCTGCCCAGCGGGTTAATCTATTGAGATTTACTTGAAGGAGTACTTTAATGGTATTGAGATGCTTTCCTGAGACGGCTATTGCAATGTCATCCGCATAGGAAATCACTCTGCTATCATCCGCTTCCAGGTATGTCAGTAGTTCGTTAACTACTAAGTTCCTGAAAAGGGGAGAGAGGACACCGCTTTACGGTGTACCTCTGCTGACACATCTTTTAGCAGAAGTCTCACCTAGTTTGGAGTTGATTATCCTGCTTCTTAGCATTAGACCGCTCAACTCCCCCAGTGAGTCGTCTACCTGCCGAGTTGACAAGGCAGTCGTGATTCCGGATGTGTTGACGTTGTTAAAGGCGCCCTCTATGCCTAGGAAAGTAACCATTGTGTACTCTTTATATTGTAGGGATCGTTCGATGTGGCTAGTCAGAGAGTGCAAAGCCGTTTCCACCGATTTTCCTTGAAGTCAGAAGTCTTGGATCAACGTTAGACTTATAAGTCTGAGATCCTTTGGTACAACATGAGAACGTTTTCCGGCTTTGTAGTCACCTCGGATAGATTGGAGTCGTCGCTATCCATTTCTGGAAAGGATATCGACGCTCCGAGATCCAAGGTTGTGTTATCAGGTATTAAAGAGGAGGAGGTTGCTTATCAGCATCCAGCTCATCCTTTTTGTATACACTTAAGTGTATGGACTCGAATCCGAACCGAATCATGCCTTTCATCTACGCCAGAGGATTAAGAGATTCCTTGTTGATCACGATTAACGAGCATCTGTAAGAGCCCCTTAGTTCCTCCAGTTTCGCGACTTTTCAGTCATGAGTCGGAAGAGTCGGGTTACTGAGCCTTATGATTTCCAGAATACTTTCTGGACAGGAGGGTTCGGCTGGGATCCAGGTACGAGTTCGAGGTCTGCCAGGAATGTCTTCCTTAGACACGACCTCGAGTTTTGCCCCTGGCCAAATCTCTTCTAAACCATCTATGGCCTTGGTGAAGAGATCAAGAGATCTCTGGTTGGAACACGCTATGAGCTTGACATGGCCTTGGTGCCAGCCAGCGTCGCTTGTGATAGGAGGTGGTCCGGGGTTTTCCCATATGATGGCCAAGAAGTTGCTCGAATGCTTCAGCTTGACCAGCTGCCACCGTTCCGGTGTAATGGAATCGTCGGTATCGTTCTTAACGATCACCGCGATCACCAATGCGTCCTTTAGGACTTCATTGTAAGACCTCAGAGATGTGCTGTTGGATGGCCCAAGGGTTTTGGAACTATGTGTTTTGGGAATCTTGGAAACCGGCACGGTTTCCTCCAATGATCTCTGGCGCTTGGAGGAGTCTTTTAAAGTTTTGGGAGCTGTTGAAGCAGTGGGTAATCCGTTTTTTAGGATGTTTTTAGCCCAATCAATCTTACTCTTTATGTCCGTACTTATGTCCGGAATGGATCCGAAGGTTTTGATAATGCGTGAAGCATTTCGGCGTCTTGTATAGAGCGCCTTAGATGGAGCTTGCCGATTCCACCTTGGGGGGAGGAGTTTTGGTAGCAGCGACAAGTCCGTGGCCTGCCACAAACTTGCTGCTGCTAGGGGTGGAGGAAGTGATAGGACCATGGCTTGCCGCAGTCCTAAAACTCCCTGAATCTTTATTTTTAGGCTAGTTGCGTTTGCCTTTAGAGGATGGTGCACCATGGCCTGCCACAGTTTTACCTCCTCTCGACAATGCAGGAGCTTTGCCGGTAGTCGGTGCAGTCACCGTTCTACCGCCCGGTATTAATGGAGTACCGGCCTCGGAGTTTGTTTGAATGGTTTTATCCATATTATCGCTATTCCACGAGTAGCGGAGAAAGGGGTGTCCATCTGTACAGAGATCCGCCGTATACAGATAAGGCTAGCTAATCCGGAGCTCACCAGGTATCTGGATACTCCGTTCGCGACTGAGCTATTTTTGGAGATGCTGGGCCCTCAGCCAGGTTGATCTTCGGCACGGGTCGTATTACACCATGATCCAGCCCATGGGAAGAAGGGTGAGGTTTGATCGGGGGAGGAGGTGGGGGATAGGGAAGGGAGCATCATTTAGTTTCAGGACTCGTCTGGAGAATTTCTTATCAAAATTCATTGACCCTACTCAGCCTCTACAACTCGACAATTTCGATGCTCGCGGTAGAAATTTTAGACATTTAATAACAGCATGAAACGCTTGTTTTTTATCTTAGAAATCCAAAGATCATACATTTGTTTTTTTTTTAATTTGGATAGACATTCTGAAAAAGTTAAAACGCTATCTGATAGTTCACATATCAGACTTTAAAATGTATATAGTCTCCGATTACATTTTTACTCGTGAGTGAGCCTTTTTATCCGTTCCACACAAGTCAAAGTATGTACGCCCTGTATGATAATTCTACTTACCTTGCAATTTAAAAATAAAATTATAAAATTAAAACACTCCTTTGAACTTAAATCACACGTAACACTCGGAAAATAATTCGAAAGTTGACCTTGTTAAAACTGTGTCTAAGGCAACTGTCGCCACCTCCAATTGCAATACCAAGTGATTTCGTTTCATTTGTCTTCCACATAACAGTTTCTTCAACTTCAAAAACGTTAACGGGGAGTTTAAAGCTGCAAGAAAAAAAAAAGTTTCTGCATTAATTCGTGCAAGTTGATTTTTTAATTAAATCCCGCTGGATGGGCGAATTCTCCGAATTCTTACACTGTGCGTCAGGCAGAATGAATCAAGCCAGAGGGACAATGCAGTAGAAGTCAACCTCATCTTAGATGGCGCTCACAAGTTGAAGTGGACCTCAGCCAACTTTATGAGCGGAACTGGAAGCAGCTAACAAAGGATCGCATTACCATCACAATTCTGCCTTGGTATCATATTTGATACATATTACAGTATATAGAAAAATTTTATTTATTAAACATTTTTTCTTAAAAGTTTTAACATGTTTAAGTTTATCTAAGCATTTTATGCTAATATTGTTTTAATCTTTACATTTTTAAGTCTTATTTATGCAATCCACACAAATAGCTTTAGCATGCTTGTCGTTGCAACATTGCTTTTTACACAAGAAATAAAATGACGGTGTCCACTTATTTCTGTTTTCTCCAGAATAGTAGCATTTTTGACATCTGAACAGTTCTTTTTCGGAGACTTGTCCACTTTTTGAGTAGGTTTCCAATTGGTATCGATTTCGTTGGATAGAATGTATGCATTCAATTTGGAAATATCGATCATGTTGGAAAATTGCGCCATATTCCAACGATTATTTTTACGTTTGCAACTGTAGCAGCTCAGCATTTTGTAAACCGTATCAACTCCTCCTTTCATTGAGTTATAAAAGGAGATGATTTCAGGGAACATTTTCGAGTCATTTGAAACATCGGGTTTGTGGTGAATTGTAGTCATGACTATTGCACATTTGTTCTTGTGACTGATGTATGAAACGACAGTAGTGTCTGGCGTAAAAGCAAAAGTTGATTCATATCGTAGAACTTTCTTGCAATTCAAAAGTTTTCGGGGAATAGATCTTTTATATTTTTGCGCATTGTTCCAACCATTGTCAAATTTTTTTGTAGCAACTTTTGGCCAAGACTGTGGGAAGAAAAAAAGTTGTCCATTGTAACATTATGACCATTTAATCCATCCACAAAATCAAGAACTACTCGTTGTCCTTGATTCTTCTCAGGAATTCCTGTCACGCCTTTTCCTAAGTATGGCTGCATTTTCCGTATATAGCACATACGTACTAAATTGCAAGCCATATCTCTCCGGCTTCGATGGAATATATTGGCGAAACTTACAACGACATGGAATCCCAGCAAATATCCAATATCGGCCAATATAATAATACGGCCAAGTAGGGATGCAATAATTCCTTGTCTCTTTCAATACGGTTGGACCAATGCAAATGCTTTCCGTAGTTGTTGGAATTTTCAATTATAATTTTTGAGAGTAACGGTGGAAAATTGTTACACCTAAAAACAAAAAACTTGAACTTTAAGATACTACAATAAACAACCATTACCATACCTGGGCGCAAATAGATAACATTTTCTCTCCCTAACCGATCAACAGTGTATTTCACAACAGATCCAATTAACTCCTCAGTCTCACTTTGTCCCCTATCTCTCTCAACAATCGATAACTACCATCCCCCCCTTCTACTTTCATTTTTTCATAACTCTTCATTCCAGTCCACTCCCCCCACAACTCTCTCATCCCACGACTTTCATAAAGCAAACTTTCACAAAATCAGAGAATATCTCAGCAGATCCCTCTTTAACTTTCACAACTTAAGTATAAATGATGCCTTATCCATTTTTTATAAAGAAATATTTAATTCTTTTTCCCTTTACGTTCCGTTTTCCCGCCTTAAAACATCATCTACTAGTCCTCCCTGGTATAATCGCAAGCTTCGTTCCTTACGAAATAAGAGAAATAAGTTATGGGCTGTTTTCCTGCGTACCAGATCCTTTACCGACTATTCCAACTATCTTGGTGCTTATCTTCATTTCACCGAACTTTACGATTCCCTTTACCAGCGCTACCTTAACAATGCGCAAGTCAACCTTATAAACCACCCTAAGTCCTTTTTCCAATTTGTTAACTACAAAGGAAAGTCCGATGGTTACCCTCCTTCCCTCTCTTTCAACAACAGGTCATCAACCGATCCACTCACCATTGCCAACCTATTTGCCACCTTTTTTTAAACAATCCTTCACCAACAACTCCTTTGTACCAGATCCATCCTATTTTAGTTACCAACTGAACTTCTCCAATTGCCCACTTCTCTCTCATATTTTGGACCCGTCTTATATCGAATATAAATTACACCAACTCAATGCCGAATTCACATCCGGCACAGATGGCCTCCCTGCCATATTTCTTAAAAAATGTTCTTCCTCTCTTTCCCTTCCCCTTTCTAATCTCATCCGTCTATCCCTTTCACAAGGAGAATTTCCACAGGCTTAGAAATCCTCCTTCATAAGCCCGATCCACAAGAAAGGATCAAAGAATGAAATAACCAACTATCGTCCCATCGCTAAACTCTCTCATATACCCAAACTCTTTGCAAGTATTTTGTATGAAGCTCTAAGCTTCCAATGCAAATCACTTATTTCCCCTAGACAACATGGCTTCCTAAAGGGTAGGTCAACCATCACAAATCTCGTTGAATTCGTATCTTTTGCCCTCTCTTCCCTAAAGAATGGCAATGAAGTCGATGTAGTTGCAACCGATTTTAGCAAAGTCTTCGATCAAATCTCTCATCGGTTAATCATCTTTGAATTGTCTGCCCTCAGCTTTGAACCCATACTCTTAAAATGGATATCCTCTTACCTCGAAAACCGTTTTTACAGTGTTCGTTTTAGGTAAGCCTACTCCGCTCCATTTTTGGCCACCTCTGGAGTTCCACAAGGCAGCCAGCTCGGTCCCCTTCTTTTTATATTAACCATAAATGATCTCGATATGATCATCAAACACTCGTCTGTCTCCCTTTACGCCGACGATACAAAATTTTTCAAAACCATTTCCTCTCCCCATGACTCTTTCCTCATTCAACAAGATCTTGATAGTTTTTCGATCTGGTGCCTCAAAAATTCTTTGGAACTTAACATCGCCAAATGCCAATCCATCACCTTCTCACATAAGCGGAACCAATCTCCTCCCCGACTCTATCTTCTCCATAACCAACCTATCTCCTCCGTACAATCTCTTCGTGACCTCGGCATTTTGTGTGACAGCGAGCTCAACTTCCGTCTACATATGGATGAGATAATCCTCAAAGCCAACTCTGCACTAGGTTTTGTAAAACGGTGGTCCAAAGAATTCACCAACCCATACGTGACCAGGTCCCTCTATATTACCTTTGTTCGCCCCCTCCTAGAGTACGCCAGTCAAGTATGGTCCCCATATCATCGTGTTCATATCTCGAGAATTGAAAGCATTCAGCGTCGTTTTCTTCGATTTGCTCTTCGAGGTATGCCCTGGGACGATCCTTTTAATCTGCCCCCCCATCAAAATCGTCTCAACCTTATCAACTTAAACACCCTCGAAGATCGCAGAGATGCAGCAGACTTTCTCTTCATTCATCGACTCCTTTCAGGTCACGTTGAATGCGCGTCCCTTCACAACTCCATTTTCCTCAACACTAACCCTCGTAATCTACGTACCCCTCGACTCTTCTATCTACCAACCCACCACACCTCCTATGGCGCGAACGAACCAATCTCCCGTATGCTACGTCAAATCAACTCAAACCCTACCGTCTTTGACTTTCACCGCACCACTTCCTACCTCAAATTTGTTCTCCTTCACCACTCCAACCAACCTTAGTTTTAAGTTTTAGTTTAAGTTTATTTTTTAAGTTATAGCTTGTATTAAGCCGAATAAATGGGGGCATTCGCCCCCACCAAAATTAAGGCTCGCTACGCTGGCGGTGCCATTTTTTGAAGCATACAATGGGTCGGCATGTAAAGTATTGTCTTCCGGTCCAGATAACTCGCTTTCAAATGGAATACTTTCTCCTTCAGCTTCATGGTCGAACACGTTTTTATCCTCTTCGCTTTCATCTAACACTTCATTCACTTATTCTTCAAAAGTCAGAAACCGTCGACATTTCTTCAAAATCACACAATTTTTTCCCAAAATATTTTGATAAAAAATCACTTCAACAACTTCTATAAAGCACAAATATTCGTAAACACTTTCACAAATATAAAAAATCGCCTCACGAACGAACTGCACCGCAGCCCAGAAACATTTGAAACGCCATATGTATCAGAAATGATACAAAGATAGAATTATGAAGTTTTCGAATTTCTCAAAGTCTATTTGCCAATTATTTTCAAAATATATTTAAAAATAACGACAATAACAATTTAAGCAAAGTCACAAAAAATAGGGCATCTAACTTTTTTCTAAGGGAAATTATGATGTAAATAAAAACGAAATGTATCAATTTTGATACAAAGCTGGATTAACTGCTGGAGAAGCATGTTAGCTGAGTTTTTGTTACGTTCAGAACTGTAGCCCCATCTAAGTAACCAGTGCAGGTCGTCATCTGATAGGGATATTAATTTAAACTTCTGAAAGTGGTGCCGTAATATATCTTTCTTTAGTGCGTTGTTCCATCATATAGGAATCGAGTACCTTTCAGACCGAAGCGTTAATATCAATTTACACTGTATGTCCTAGCAATATCGGATGAATCATGCGCATGTTTAATGTTTATGACCAGGCCGTTAAAGTAATTGTAATACTCCTATCCCCTTCCATATCCAATGCTCGCGTACCCAAACTGGATCAAAAATCGTTCGAAACAACCAAAGATATATGCATCTACAACGTTCATGCTTCTGTGGTATAGAGCAAGGTCTAATTAAAACGGTCTAATTACTCAGTTGCCCTCTTAGAACAAATAAACATCGATTGGTAAGCGAGTCGTTTAGTTTAATTTCTGACATGAACAGAGTTAAAAGCAGAAGCGAAGCAGGCAAAATTAATGTTCTATTTATCACAATTCATGGATGTGGTTTTCACTTTCTTGTGGATAGCACAGTAAATACATTCTCTTTTGCATATAAATTCACTTCTCCGGCCTTTGTTCTAATATCCGATCCAGACTTTTTACGTTTTCTCTAGGAACTACCGTAGTTTGAATATTTCGTCAACCCTGAACATATCATGCCTGAAATCGCTGTGATAAGAGACTATTAGATGGTAGATACTCGTAAATTGTTTCAAGCGTTTACACAATACGCCAGACAAGTTCTTGTATGTGATATTAAGGAGACTCACTCTTCTACAGTTGACACAGTTTAGAAGGTACAATATTTTTTTCTTGTAGATAGGGTAAACGATACTGAAGCTAAATTCATCAGCCTACTTTGGATTAACCACATTATTATGCAGTTTGCAGAAGGTATTTTTTTTGTTTTTTTGTAACTCTAGCGCCGACTGTTATGGGGTATACTAAACTTACCAGCTGTACTAACAAGGGCGTTCTTCTTTCTTAAATTATCTAAACCAAATTCATTGTCGTACAGTTTGGTCTTTTGTGTTCTGCAGAGCTACTAGCAGTGAATCCTTGCTCTCTTAACCATGTAAAATGATCAACCTGGAGGGCCAAGCTCATCTAGATGCTAACAATACTTTTAGTTAGGAAGTGTACCAGAGTTTGCAAGACTGCAGGTGGGAGTTATGCAGATGGGTTTCTCAGTCATTCATATACAGACTTCATGAATGCATAACAAGTTGTCTCTGACCAAATGGATTACAGGTGAGTTGGTCGAAGTTGCAAGAATTCTTTTTCAGAATGGTCTTTTTCAAGTGGTGATTTGGGATTGGGATTCAGGTGTATTTTTTTTTATAATTAGCGCGTGCTCAAGGGATTATTATACCCTTAAAATGTTTACATACATCGAGGGCGAAGAAAAAAGAGATAACGATGTACATTGGTTTTAAATGTTTGCAAGTTATGACGACTAGGAAATATAGAGTTTGGCTGGGCATTCTATAAGCGAGTTGTACGGCTTAGGAACGAATTATAATGTTTTAGAGTACGACCGAAAGTGGGCTTGAGGGTGTACTGATGAGCATTCATAGCGAGACTGGTGTTTAAGTTTGAAGGGGCGGAATGCTACTGACGATTTATATGGAGCACTGGTGATGGAAATAGCGATGGAACAGAGTAAGACCAGATGTGGGCATTGAACTCCAATTTTGGGCGGATAAATGCCTTATATGTATATTGAGACCAGATCAGAGGAGATGAAGTATTTCTTAGATCGCTTGAGGAAACCTAGACATTTCGCTTTAATGACAGCAGACAGCGTTGAGTTTTGGAAGCATTCAATTCTTCTTTGTTATTGGTTCCCCAATTGGTTATGCTGTTAATATCAGAATTGAATGAGCTTAATATACGCTGCCATTCCAAAGCAATTATCTTGATTTCTCCGGATTGATGTACGCTTTGGTTCCACTTTTCGGCGAGACATGCCATCAAATCACCAGCCGACCTATTGCTACGAGGGAGGTTTACACCCAATCCACATCGATCCGCGGAACGGATTAATCTGCTAAAATTTGGCTGTAGGAGTTCTTGAACGGTATTCAAATGCTTACATGAGACGGCTATAGCACTTTTTGTCGGAGGAGGAGTAGGTTGCTTATCGGCATTCGATTCATAATTTTTGTCAAACTTTAGGTATCCCATGAGTAGCGGAGAAAGACAGGTCCATCTGTACGGAGATCCGGTGTATACACATAAGGCTTGATAATCCATAGTATACAGGTATCCGGATGCTCCGATCACAACTGAGCTATTTTTGGATATACTGAGCTGTGAGACAGGCTAATCTTTAGCACAGATCTTATGATACCTTGATCCAGCCCCGGGAAAATTGAATGTAAGGGAAGGAGGAGAAATGGAAGGGCGTGAACATCATCTAGTTTTAAGACTCATCTGGAGAACTTCTCGTGATTCATTGATTTTACCGAGCCTCTGCAACTTAACAAGTTCGATGCTCAGAGTAGCGGTTGATATGTAATTTCCCGTCACAGAAAACCGCAGCTATGAAACTCTTTTATAATTAGATGGTTTTTGAGATAGTCACTGTACTCACTCTTTTAGGGGTTCTCTTTTAATGGATCTGCGTCTTTTTCGGCCTGAAGCAAAAGAATTGCTCTTTGCTTTGACAGATCTCAAGGAGGGTTTTTGGGTAGGGGCCACCGGAAATTTGTGATCAGAGGTGGTGATCTGACTAGGTAAGGTTTTCCCCAGTTAAGCCGTCCGCTATCTTCCAGTGGCCCTAGAAACGGACTTCTCTCTATTAGAGTTCGATTTTTTTTTTCAAGACAGTCCATTGTGAGAAAACCGTACCTCATCGGCCTGAGTTGTTTCTTGGTATCGGTCTTTACTTTCATAGATGTGATTCATCTAACCCGTGTGATGTGGAGGAGCCTTGGAGCATGCTGTCTTGCTCATTCCAGTAATCACAATCAGGTGTCTCATCAATACCTTTAGAAGGTATGACAAAAAACAAGGAGTTTGGGATCTTTTGATTGCCGGACAGAGTTTTAAATTGGAATATGCAACGATAACTGAATTCACCGTAACCCACTGAGACATCAGTGAGCAAGGCTGATCCTAAGCGGACCGTCTTATTAAGGATGATACTTTATTTAGCAATATATAAGAAGCCGAGGGAAGAATGCCTTTTAATATTTAATATTCGGGGCACTCAAGCTTCTTAAAGATTCCAATTCGGGCAATCGTCGTATGATTTCTCCTAAATTTATGGACGAAGCTGGTTTAATACTCTGTAGCTTAAAATTAAAAAAAATTCTTTCTAGCCCATATCATGGATTCATGAAGATTGCAAACTAATCTTAAGAGGTCTTCAAATTTTTGTCTTCCAACAACTGCAGAGATTTAGCAAACTATTATGAAAGCATAAATGGAAAGGTGGCGTTGCTTTAAAGCTCAAAAATATTTCATGGGCACCATTGAAGTGTAAGTTGAATTAAATATTTCACTGTCTACACACTGGTGTCGAATTCATTGGGCTCGTCTAGTCGGCATACCCGGTTTCGCAGTCACATTCTCACTCGTTTGCACCGAAAAAGAAAATACACATGCGATGGAGCGACCTGACATATCGATCCGACATAACCGACTTCATACAACTGATGTCATTGTCGGTGGAAAAATTCTTATCATTCAAAAATATCTACGTATTCATTGTGCCATAAACACATTCAATATTTCTCACACGTTTCAGGGAAGTGTTTGATGATAACGGGCGTAGTCATCATAGCGCAACAGGCTCATCATCACCGGCACGCACAATGCATGCGAAGAGTATGCGAAATTGGAAAAATTCTCCAACAAAATGATATGAAATGAAATGAAATGAAATGAATATCCTTGGACAGGGATAAAACCCAAAAGAAAGGACAAAACAACACAGTAAAAACGCTAAGACACAAAAGAAAAAAAAAAATTCAATATTCCAGGGGCACTAAACGAAAATTTGGAATTTTTCTTTTCTACGATAACATCAATCGCACTCCTTATTTTCAATTTTCCCTCCGACTCCATGCTTTGAGTGGAAATTGGCAACACGACCTAAGGGATGTGATAGAATGGGCGGTGGATGGCCATTCTGTGTATTTTTGTTTTTGTTACTCGTATTATGTCTCATGTGTCATTTCTTTGGTGTTGGTTGGGTGTATACTTTTTTCCTTTTGTGTCTCCTGCAGCAATTACATGCCTACCGTTTTTCCTGTGTTTACCTAGAAATCCGAAACCGAAGTACTGGATAAGCTGAGCAGAGAGATTCCAAGCCAGGCATCTATCTTTCGTGTTTCTCTATACGAGAATTTTTCTTCATGTTGCGTAGTTAAAATGATTTTCACATTGAGTGGGAGCATAGACAAAGTGGTTTGGGTAAAATACCAATATGGAAACAGGCTTATGTGATACTTTGACTAAGAAGACAATTGAGAAAACCAGACATGAGAAGAATGTGAACTTCGGCTGCTGTTATCTTCTGGCTTTGACAAATCTTTGATACTTATCAGGCGAAGGAGATTGTTATGTTTTTAGTGAAATTCCAATGTCCTGCCATCACTTCGAATCATCTTGGTTGAAGAGATTTCGTGTGAGTTTTTGCAGATCAGCTTTCTTTGTTTCGCAGTAATATCGCTAAATACTTGAAGCGCTGATACTTAGGGTACTCAAGTCACAATCACTTGTCCTTCGTAAGCCTTTATTATCTATGCAGCCACTTGGGGTTAAAACAATGTTTTATATTGCTCTAGACTTATCTCAGTCTGCATATGCAAGTTGAGTTGCGACTAAACGTATTTTTTATGAAGGAATTCTTAAGATTTTAACTATAGACAAAGTGTATACCCAGGTTGACAAAATTGGACCAGGTAGGACTATACTGATGACTCGATTTTTTGAAATCTACACGCGATATTATTGTTGTTTAGATGCGCCGTCTCGGAACAATGAAGTGTTGGGTGTTTCTCTATTTCAAATTACCCTGTAAGCAAACCCATACATGTATCACACTGACGAACGCAGTCCCCCCAGTACTAAAATTTGAAACGGAAGAATGTGAAGGGTGATTTAACTTCTTTCTTGTCTGTCCGAGCAGAGCACTCAGAACTAGTTCATTGTAGCCTGTGTATATTTCTTTTGCTGAAAGAAAGAGGAATAAGTGCCTCAGCGATAAAGTGCATATAGTGCCAGAAGACACCACGTGAGCACAGAGTACGTACAGCCTGATGCGAGAGTAGGAGGGGATGTACATAATTGGGCTTCTCGGTGATAGGCCCCATGTCACTGAAAGTTCCTTTGCTCTACCAGACAGCCGACAGCGCCTAACTCAGTGTTTAGTCCATAGAAGTTTATTATACAGGATGACATCCAAATAATTAGCTTCTTTGAAGTATTGGATGGTGATGCCCTTAAATACTGGATGAGTCAGACTAGTCAGCTTCCTCCTTCCCGTAAAGGATTGAAGATTAAGAGGATAGAATGAAAGCCTATTTCTAGTGCACCAATCGTCGATCGATACAACAGATAGTTTTTTTTAAAGAACTTAAGACTCAAGTGGGTATGAATACACTTATATTGCCTCAGCATGTGTTAAGTTTTTTGGAAAATGGGGTAGAAAGAGAAGGAAAGATTTTTAGGCTCAGTGGTTATTTCGTTCGCTCCATGGGTGGTATCCAACATTTAGTGGAAGTTGGCTTGTTGTTGTTTTCTAGTCAACAATTCATCTTACTTGATTTTCGTTAACTGAAAAAATAAATATGTCTTTCGGGCGAGGCTGGGATTCGAACACCGAACCTTCCGAGTTGGAAGCCAGTCCACTACCACTTGAGCCACGGCAGGTGGCTACATCATCTGCATATGCTTGAGCATAGACGTCAGAATTATTGCGAGCTTTAACCAGTGAGCCGGCCAAAATACACCATGGAAGTTGAGACAAGACGCCCTCTTGCGGTCAAACGCCAGTTCACCCCCACCATGACATATCGACCACAGTTAGCATCGACAATTCCGGTCCTATTAGTGATTCATCTACTACGTCGCTAAAGGTGCGCAGTCGAAAGCCCATGTTGAGTGTTCCTTCAATTCTGTCCAGTTTTTGAAGTTCAATCTCGTAGGATCTTCTGCGTTGGTGAACATGTTGCTTCGAAGTCTCTGCTTTCGACTCAGAGTAGGTTCCATCAGAGTTTCTGAGCAATTCCAGCCTAGTTGATATTCTCCTTTTGAGGACTTTGATTAGACTATGGGTTTTACCAACAGTTTTGACCTTTTCAAAAAAGTCTCTATAAGAGGCACTCTTCGAAATCCGAATTAGCTTTTTATATTCATTTTGCTTTGATCTTCCTCCAAATGAATGTTAAGTGACTGCTTTAGAAGTTTTCTGGTTTCTTTACATACGAGTATGTAAATCTGCATTTCACCAAGAAGCAGGTGATATGAAGGCTTATTTTCTGGCTGGACATGATTGTTCAATACATATGGTGAGGGTACCGTTCAGGTTCTTTATACTCGTAGTTTCCTCCATCTTCTGTATTGTTCTGAGTTTAGGGGGAACACTGTCGGCCTTGCCTAACTCCTCTTCAAATCGTGTCCAGTAAGTTTTCTGCGGATCCCTCCTCTTCAACAAGGTCGAGACCTCGCATAGTCTATGGTCTTGCATAGAGACCTCCGATAGCACTTTGCAGCCTGTAATGTCCTTAGCATACCTGTTGCATATCGTTAAGTTGATTAATCACTGCCTTACTCTGGTGATAAAAGTTGCCTGGCAACCAACATTGTTGACAACCAGGTCAAACGATAGTATGAAATCCAGTAGATGGATACCTCTCACGTTGCATTTAACATAGAGATGTGTAAAACAATAGAAATAAATAGCTCTGTGAACAAATGGAGCGAAAACTCTGGTCTAGCACCTCTTATAATTGTTTTTCATCCTCCTTATCTCCAGCCCATCCCATATCACGTCCTGAATGACAGTGATATCTGAGTGATAACAGTCAAGGGCCTCTACTAATTTTTCGGCTGGACGTGGCCTGGTAAACGAGCGAACATTCCACTTCATTACCGAAGGTTGTTGTCCTTTAAACGTTTGCTATAGTCGTCAGCAGTGAGTCAATTTTTATCCGTCACATATTTTAGTCTCTTCCGCCTTATGACGGCGTAGTAACAACCGTTGTCATGATTTCGTGATGCACTCCAAATCAGGGCGTTGCAAATGGCATCGTCTTATGATTTCCTTTAAGCCAGCACCTTCAAGGTCTTGAGAAACTGTACCGACATATTTTAGGTAGCCAATATTTGTTTCTTTCTTGGACAGGAAACCCAAAATAAAGTCGATAAGCTCGTTTCATCAGACGAGTTATTGCATTCCCTTGAGATTTCATAGTCTGCAGAACTTTTGCAAGTAATTGGCATTTTGCACCTAAACCAAAACAAAATTCCTATTAAACCATCAGATGAAATTGGTCTGCAGTATCCAGCAGTTTTTGAAATAATTCAGTGCACAAGACTCGCTTGGTCTCGTAATTGGCTTCTGTTGGCGCCAGGCATCGTATGAGTCTTTCAGCTTCACCGATAAGGTTCGCCTTCACACGCCACCTCTTTTGACATTCAGTGTTATGAATCATTTTATTGAAGATGACACAAAACTGCTGCTACTGTAAATACTTACTTACTTAAAGTGGCGCTACAGTCCGGCGTTGACCTGGGCCTCAACCAACAAGCGTCTCAAGCCAGCTCGATCTTTAGCTAGCTGCCTCCAGTTTCACACGCTAAGTTAAATTTGCTGAGGTCTCCTTCAACGTTCGTGCGCCACCCTAGTCGCCGTCTTCCTCTACTGCGCTGTCCCTCGGAGGCGGATTCGAAGACTTTTCGGACTGGAGCATTGATGTTCATCCGCTAAACATGAGCCATTTAAGCCGCTGAATCTTCACTCTTCTGGCTAAGTCTATGTCGCTGTACAGCCCGTGCAGTTCGCCATTGTATTTCCTCCTCCACTCACCGTCTATGCAGACCACACCGAAAATCAACCGAAGAATTTTTCAATGAATGCAGTCAAGAGCATCCTTATTCATTTTTGATAAAGATCCTGACCAAAGAGCAGGACTGATATTATTAAAATCTTATATAGGGTCACTTGTGTTCTTCGATAGAGGGTTTTGCTGGTCAATTGCCTTCTTAGCCCAAAGAAGCAGCGATTGGCCCTTTTTTTTTGGTGTGAGTTTTGCACTATTCTTTCAAGAAAGATGTTAGAGAAAACGATTAACAGCGCATCGCCTTGTCTAAATCCTTTTTTGACATCAATGGTCTCTGTGAGCTCTTTACCGACCTTAATGGAACAGCGTGCATTCTCCATCGTCATCTTGCACAAGCGGACGAGTTTAGCAGAGATGCTAAAACTACATATTGCTCTGTATAGCTCGTCTGTATAGGTTCTGTCATATGCGGCCTTAAAACTAATGAATAGGTGGTGTGTATAGGTTTGGAGCTCATTGGTTTTTTCCAAGATCTACCGAATTTTCCTGGCCTGAAGGCACATTGATATGGATATGGCTTCAGGTGTTCACACAATATAGCAGGAAGGATCTTTTAGACGATGTTAAGAAGACTGATGCCTCCATATTTAGCACAGTTCAGAGGATTTCATTTCTTGAGGATCGGACGAATAAAGCAGAGGTTGCATTCATAGGGCATACTTTCGTCCGACCATATTTTCCAGATGAGTTGGTTTGTATTCTTTAACAAGCCATTCTTTAACAGGCCGTGCGCTCCAGCAGTTTTGTTGGTTTTAAGCTTAGATATCTCTATCTTCACTTTATCAAGGTCAGGTGAACGGAATTGTTGACCTATATCGTCCAGGTTGAAGGGTTCATTCTGCCTAACAGCTAAATGCCGCTGTCCGTCATCGCCGTTATACAGAAATGCTCTTTTTAAATACTCAGCATCGACAGCGACTCTACTACGATGTTATCTTGTTCGTTCCTACAGGCTTCGGTTCGGGGTTTGTATCCGTGGGATGTTTATTTAACTTTTGGTAAAACTTTCGAATTTCATTCCCGGAGTAGCATCTCTCAGTTTCCTCGAACGCGCGCGTTTCAGGCTCGGTCATTTTCCTCCTGAGAAGCCGGTGTTCGTCTCTCCTCATCTGCTCGTAGAGTTCGTGAGTAGCATTAGTTCTTCTATGCAGCGTCGCATTGAACGCATCTTGCTTAGCAGCATGTGGATACAGGCACTCCTTGTCAAATCAGGTTTCTTTGTTGTGGCCGAATGAAACCCAGGCATCTCTGACAGCTTTGTGGAAATGTTGCCGGTCTTCGACACTTGGTGCTGGCGGCATAGGACCTCTTAAGAGATTAAGGGAGACTCGATTTTAAAAGGATTTTCCGATCTCTTGCTATTGTTGCCGTCCGTCGTCAAACTTCCTCACAATATTAGCATGCCCTTGCGATGTTCGGGATATCCGCAACTGTACCTTGGCTACAACAAGATAATGATTAGAGTCGATGCTGTCCCCTCGGAACGATCGCACATCCATAATACTGGAGATGTGGCTTGCGTCGATCGCAATGTGGTCACCGTTATTGGAGGTGGTGTTGTGTTGGGTATACCTTCCCACAGTACTACAAAAGATGCTCTTTCTTCTTAGCTTTGGATTGAAATAGCCGAGGACAATTTTATGGCTAGGTCTTATTCAAGAGCTCGTAGAAACAATATTTGGTGTCGTCAAATGTTTCTCCTCTGTGGGGGCGTGTGCGCATATATCTAAGGCTAATGTTTGAAAATTTTGCTTCAATACGGATTGTTATGAGGCGCTTGTTCACATGCCGAAAACTCAAGACTTCTTGCATAAATCTGCTTCTAAAAACGAAACCGCATCCAAATAAGCGCTGCTTCTACCATCTACGAGTATAACTATCGCTGTAGAAGGTCTCACAGTTTTTCATTCTCTTTCTGTCCGGCACATCCCATCGTATTTTTTGGATGGCGGTCATATCTTCTTTGCACCAGTCCAGGGCACATGGCTTCGCCTTCCACGTACGGATCCGGATCCTGATATAGGTGGCGAATTAGGGGAGTAGCCTAGTTCAATTCGCCAATTGAGTTGGTTGAACGGGTCTCCGTTTCTTTGATTTCCATTTCTTCCAGTTTCCATTTGGCAATGTTTTTGTCGAACGGATGCTGATTTACAATTTTCTGGATTTATGGTGGATAATTAGTATTAAGATATTGATTGTCTATTTGGGCTCTCTTTTAGACTGCCTTTATTTGGTCATCCCGATCCTGAAATTCCTTCCATATGTTCATTATTTGGGATTTTCGGGACATAGGACCTGAATACTAGGTGATTCCTTTCTCAGTTCGGAATCCTTTCGGTAATTCAAAATTAAGTTAAGCGAACAATTCATCACTATTAGCAATTTAAAATATAAGTAATTGATTGAAGTTTGGTTGATAAATATTGTTGGTATCATGCCGCTGTATCCGGGCAATACATCCAGGCGCACAATATTTTGTCGCCGTGTTGACCAGAGATGCAACTTATCATTATCGACCTATTTGTAGGTACTATATCGCTGAATTTAGACGTTTTCGTATCGTGTCTAATCATACAGCCATAGCTGTTAGTGCTGAAAAGGACCTTAAAAACTGCATAGCAAGCCATAAAGGACAAAGCGTTATCCAAACATCTTTCTTACATCTTATCACTTTAATTTTTTGGGAGACTCGCTTTTGCACTTTCAGCCGTTCGACGTCAAATTTCTTCAAAATAAGACACCTTCTTTCGGTGTCCTGTAGTCCGGGTACACACTTTCACACCTTGGCTAAAACAAGATAGTGGTCGGAGTCTAAGTGTGTCGGTTCCTCGAAACGTTTGGGTTGGAACGTGATGTTTAGGTATGGGACACATGTGGTAGCTACAATAATTTCTCGACCCGAAGGCAATTAGTATGAATTCAGTTTCAGAGCTGATATGGTGAAGGCCATGTTTTAATTTTTACTGCCACAGATACCCTTCTTTCCTGACACGTCATTCAAATAACAAAGGACAATCTTGTCGCACTTTTCATTTCTAGTAGCATGAGCGCATATCAGCCTGAATTTAGCGAGCTTAGCCTTACTGCGGTTCTTGATAAGGCGTTCGTTTAAGAGTTTGAAGCAAAAGACTGTTTGCCTTACTCTTCCCTTTATGACAAATCCACATCAAAAAAGGCGCTACTTCTGCTCTCTATGTCAGTAGATGTCACAATTTTGAACGCTCTGCCCAAAGTATAATATGCATTGGCAGCTAGTGATCATGTGATACTGCGGTTCAAATTTGGCAAAAAGACACTGAGACTAGGCCAGACAAGATGTCGAAGACGGGCCAAAAGTTTTGTGATGATAGGGGTAAGCACGGCTGGTTCGCATAGCGAACGTCGCCTTACTGCCCAATGCTCTAAATGTAGATGATGTGCCTGTACTGCCTCGGGACTGGCTGCTCAGAAGCGCAGGTAACTCTGGACGTGATTTAAAAATGCGTTTTCAGTCAATCTTCTCGAAACTGGGGTTGTCCTCTTTAGTCATCAGCATCACCCATATTTGAGTGTCATCATGGATGGGGAACTACTTTGGACTAAACATGTCGCCCAGAAAATCTCCAAGGTGGTGTCAGTTTTCTGGCGGTTTATTGTAGCTCTAGGCAAAACATGAGGCATGTCATCAAGGAGGGTCTTTTGGATCTATATGGCTATGATAAGACAAATGATATCATATGCATCGTTGGCTGGTGGAATAACCGTTCAGTAAAATGTGAGACTGCTGCTTTAACTAGACTCTCGGTCACATATGACTTTCTCGATTACGCCTGATTCTCCTCTAGATGCACTGATGATCACCCTCCCCTTTGATACTCACATCATAAGCTACAATCTCAAAGACATCATCCGTATAAAGCGAAGTTGTTTTTTGTATAACACGCACTGTAGACTTCACAGTAGACATCAGAGCCCCAGTTACTGTCAAAATACGAAATTGACTTTCCCTATACCCAGGAATGGTTTCGGCATAGATGGCTTGAAATCCGATTAATTATGCGGCGCTGGTATATGAGTAAGATAACTTAAGATATTACTCCTCATTAGAAAACCTTGTATCTGTTTTCCAAGCAGAAATATTTTCCATCCTAATGTCAATGAACTATATTGTGTTGAGGATCTTGCTTAAACCTCTCACCAATTCCATTCTAGTTTGACAACACAAGACTTCCCTGAAGGCAATCTTAAAGCTTAATTCTTTGATCCTTGTTGAGGTTCCAGGTCACAACGAGGTCACCGGAAATGGAATCACCGATTAATGTGCTAAGCATGATTGCTTAACTATCTAGGATGTCGGCAGACCAAATGAATGCTTTCCGATGTCTCTAAAAGGGCAGCGATTTTCCTATTGAGGGACAGACATTTTGCCGCCATTCAAAGGCACTAGACATCTTCTAAGTATCTAAGTATACTAGGAATAACTGACACAACATCCTGCAACGCTTGCTGAATAAGTGATAACGAAAGACTGGAGCAACATGAATGTTAGTGTCCAGTCTACGTTCGCAGCTGGCTTCTCCCTACCCTGTTTCATCGAAACACTCTGGATTAATTGACAATAATCGCTTCTAGTTGAAACGCTTTCTTATATATTTTTTGGCTTGAATTTGGAGTCAGGCAATTTGAATCTCCGAATTACTTTAACAAGTTGACATATGTTCATAGGAAAAATGGAGGCCCATATATATACATACCACAACAACTCGATTCAGTAGCTATCTGGAAATATTTCCCTAGCATCCTGACTTAACAGCATTGGAGTTGCAGGTTACAAGAGCTTTGATTGTTTGAGCCTATTATCAGGTCAGGTAGAGCGACCTTTGATGTCTTCCCAACACATAAAAGCTGAAGTTGTTGGCCTAAACTCACCCTCAATTGTAAGTAAAATTGGACCCTTAATGTCAACGAAATCACTGTAAGTTTCACTGTTTTCACTTACTTGGCCTCAAATACAGTTCGTCTGCTCATAAACATTGCATCCCTTATGGGTATTTCTTCTAAGCAAACTACTTTCATTGTCTGCAACATTAAACAAATGTTAACTCCAAATGACAACCGAGAATGTCCCCAAACAAAAACAAAACAAAAATTATTGTACTAAACTCCTGTAATACCCTTGTTACATTATTCTAAACGCCCCTCAACAACACTGTCACCAATATGAGAATCAACCACCACACTAATGTCCTAATTGTTTGCAATGAATCTTTCTGCTCCAACTCAATGGCTCAATGGAAATACAAAGCCACTTACCAACGAACATTTCACCTCTGATTCGAATTCCTTGACCTGAAGGGTCCCTTAGTCTATGCCATAAAAACACTTTCTATGCGAGTGATTTCCTCCCCACAATGGGGGTTAAGTACGTTCGCTTCATGAGAGATAAACCATGAAATTGTCCTCCTTGGGGGGCTATAGCGTCATTATCATCATCACTTCAGCCCAGTAAAGTGTCGACCCATATAGTCATTGGGTCCTCGAAAGGAGTGATCACTCTTTGAAAAGAGGTAATCACGCACGTATCTCGTCGGAAAATTATTCTTCTATGAAATCGATGACCTACATCCTTTTCGGTGTGGTTCATTGCTTGTTGGTACTAGTACACCCTATAGTTTTTACCGCCCGCATCACTGAATTTTATAGTCAACGTACATACGACATTTGCGTTGCATTATTTCCAGCAAGACTCGTTGACATCTTTTACTAGAAGGTGTTGATAAATTTTGTTGATAACAACTCGGTACCGAGAGTAAAAGATAATTGGAGAAATTGAAATGTGTATGCATTATCGTAACGGAACTGCGGGTTGTTTTTTGAACACAGGATGCTCTTGAATACCAAACTAAACGTTATTAGATTTGGGTTGTCACCTCTTCGACTTGAATGTCAATTGTACAGTAATTTTGAGATTCGTAAATTGATGAAATAATTCTTGGCCGGCCGCATTATACATTGAAAGATTGTACCATCGGCATGGAAACAGCAGCATAAAGCTGCTTACTAGAATAATACGATGGGCAAATTCCGGAATCGGCTTGACTATCTCGAAGACGAAGCCAGTAAATTGGGGGTGAGAGCTGATGTCATCATCAGCGAGAACTGATCCCAGAGGATGGGCAGTGAAAGAGGTTAAGAGACTTGATCGCATGGTGTTGATTTCTGGTGATAAAGCGGCGTCCAGACAATTTGGCACAAGGGGCTCGGGGATTGTCGTGACATTCGCAATGCCACGCGCGGCGGAATGAGTCTCGAGAGTCCTGGAGGATTACACGGCGAGTGACTATTAGTTCATCATCTTTGTGGTAGGGAACGAGCGCAGTGCGGGACGAAGAGAAGCACTCCGTGCACGCGCCACCGAATGGGATGTAGTGCGCCTCAGCCGAGAAGTACTTCTAGCTGATTCCAGAATCTGAGTCATCCTGAAGAGTAAAGGTGGGACATCATAACGGACGATATATATTCTTTTACACCCGAAGAACTGAGGAGAGTGACGACATGCTTGGCAGGCCGTAAGGCTCCTGGCCCAGACGTGGATGTCCCCAAGATCGTGGCTATGGAGAAACTACATGTGCACCTGTACATGTTCAATGTGTGTTTACGTGCCGGACTATTCAGTGGGCGTTAGAAACTGCAACGCATATTTCTTTTTACAAAGGTAAACCACCCGCTTGACTCCGTCGTCCTTCCAATCCCTGTGAATGCTGGATAATGCCGGAAAAATGTTGTAGAAGATGTTATGAGCGAGGATAGAGAGTGCTGCAATCTACCGATAATCATTATAAGCTCCGCGACGTGTATGGCGATTGCCGAAATCCTAGGGATCGTGAAGCAGGCTTAGAAAGCCTCCCACTAGACGAGGAGTTCCGGTATCTTTGTCATGCTCAGCCTCAAGAATGCATTTAACTCGGCAAGATGAGCCGATATCCAATAGGGCTTGAGGCGGCAAAGTGTAGCACATAACCTTAGAAAGATATTAAAAAGGTACGACACGACGGCGATAAGAAGAGTGAAGCGGGTCATGTGGGAAGTGACCCCGATCTCTGGAACCTCGTGAACGACGGGTTCCTGGGCCAAAAATGCCTGGCTGATCGGGTTTGTGAATAATGTCGCACTGGTCGTGACGGCCTCCCGTGAGGTGGCATATCGCAGGATACAGTTGGAGTTCAGGAGAATCGTGAACTCGCTGCGTTGTCACGGGTTTGAACTCGCAGAAAAATCAACGATAGTTCGAGGCGGACCTCTATTTGAATGTCTCGAGTGCAGTAATCCTAACTCAGAATGTGGGTCGACTCACGATTTACCTTTAGAGAGCACATAGTAACGGCGGTTGATAAAGACACCAAAGTAGCAGTGTACAGGTTGATGAACTCGCTGCGTTGTCACGGGTTTGAACTCGTAGACCAATCAACGATAGTTCGAGGGGGACTTCTATTTGAACGTCTCGAGTGCAGTAATCCTAACTTAGAATGTGGGTCGACTCACGATTTACCTTTAGAGAGCACATAGTAACGGCGGTTGATAAAGACACCAAAGTAGCAGTGTACAGGCTGATACGCAATGTTGGCGGCCGAAGAAATATAGAGAACGCATACAGTTTATTCACCAACATTGACTCGAATCACTACCCTGTTACAGCGGATCCCAAGCATAACAAAAAAGAAGAATTTTGTTTTTAAGAACTTAACGCTCAAGAGAATATGACTACTCCTAAAATGCCAGAGCACATGTAGAGTTTTTTTGGAAAATTAGACAGAGAGAGAATAAAGACTTTTGGGCTCCATGGATTGCATCTAACATTTAATGGAGAGACTAAATTATTTATGTAATTAGACAGTTGCCGAACCTTCCGACTTTGAAGCCAATACACTACCACTTAACTTAAGCCACACCCACCCACATGTCAAGGCAGCAAAATCAAATACAAAAACCTGTAGAGACGAAGAAAGAAATCTTGTAGTAGATCTGGTAAGAAGAGTGTATGAATGATGAATGGAATCTCAGTATCGTTTGCCCGAGGCACGTCACCCATATAAATATGACGCGGTGAATTTCGATTTTAACATTTCTCATGTTTACAAATCTAATTTCGTGTAAGTTGCAAAAAAATTTTATGTTTTCTTTATTATATTTTCTAGGACAACAAAAGAAGAAAATCTACACATCCGGAGCTCAAAAGAAATCATTTTCTACGGAATACTGCTGCCACGAACCGATTGCTTTGGATTGGATGTGGCAAAAGCAATTGGAAAAGTTTGTTTACATTTGCTTGTGAGTAAGTAACATTTTAATTTCAAAATAATTTATTTTACTTCTTTTTTACGATAAGAATAATGAATAATAAATGCACCTTCAAGAGCTTGAAGAAATGTGGATAAGTGATGTTAATTAATTACACGTAATTAAAAAAATATACATTTTAGTTTAGTCATATATTGAATGCCTTTTTCTTTGCAGATTCAACATTGGAAATGCAATGGTTCCAACAAAAGCGTTCCCAGGAAGGAACCATCGTATTCTGACCAAATACATGTGAGGAAAAAGTATACATTTTAGTTTATCCATACATTTAATACCTTTTTCCTTGTAGATTCAACATTTAGAGTACAACGACAGAATTCTTACTGTATACTAACTACGAGTATACATATGTACGAGTAAATACTTACTCGAATGTCTGTTTCTCGATTTTGTATTCAATAAATAAAATAAATTTAATGAATTTGTTTTTTTGTTTCTTGGATTATGCAATTCCACACCACCTTTGAGGTATGCATAGCGGTGTGTTAAACGATTTTGTTTACTGGGTGTTCGGTTTCTACTGTAGGCCTATTGCACCCATTCTGAATTTTGAAAAATGAAAAATAAAATAAGATTTAAATTAAAAAGATTATCCCATTTACATAAAAGAGAATGTTTTTTTTTTCTAAACCATGAGGTATTAGATGTAATATACATATGAATGCATGTATTTAGCCGATAAAACTACTGTGATAACCACTTAAATGTGAGCAGCGACATCTAGCAGACAATGTCGATACTTCAATAACAAAGTCTCGACTGGAGAGTGGAATCGAATTTTCTAGCAAATTGGAAATTGTATGGGACGCTGGATGGCGAGGATTGTTCTCGAAGTATGTCATTCGAGTATAAATACCAGCATCCCCAAGGTATGCAAGTTAGTTCTAAAGTGAAATTTGAAGTGTTAATTAGGAGAAGTGATTAAGTGGTTTAAGTAAAAGATAAGAAAAGTATAAGCGGTTGAGAAATTGGATTGTACTGAGAGAAATAGTGAATTATAACTGTACTGAATAAAGGGATTTGTATTGAAAAGAATAAGTTCTATCATTTGTACCCACACAAACATTCTACATTGGTGTCAGAAGTGGGATAGGACTTATTGTGTGAAAAAAAAAAACTGTGTTTTCTGACTATTTGAAAAAGCTAGAATGGGTCGAAAACTATTGCAGTTGACCCTCGTCCAACTCAAATCCGAGTTGAACAAGAGAAGTCTCAGCGCCAGTGGAGGAAAAAGTGACCTGGTGCTCCGACTTCAGGAGGCTTTGAACAACGAGGGACATGATCCTGATGCATATTCCTTTGATGTTGACGAGGATGAACAGACAAGTACCGGCAATGACATGGCTGCAATGATGCAACTCCTCTTATTAAAAATGGACGAACAGAAGAACAGTCTCGACCAACAAAAGAATAGCCTCGAACAAAAGCTGGATGAACAAAAAAAAAATCTGGAAGAACCGAAGAACAGTCTGGAACAAAAAATGGACGAACAGAAGAGCAGTCTCGACGAACAAAAGAAAAATCTGGAAGAACAAAAGAATAGTCTCGAACAAAAGCTGGATGAACAAAAGAATAGTCTAGAACAAAAACTGGAAGAACAAAATAACGTTCTACACCAAAAGTTCGAAGAAATAGATAACAAATTTGAAAGAATAGAGAAGAATGTTGACGAAAAATTCGAAGAAATGGACAGCAAAGTTCACCAACTGGCAAAAGAGCTCGACACAGTGCGAAAACAGAAACTGCGAGAATGTTCTTTAAGCGGTCCAAGGAGAAAAGATTTGAAGCCTCCCTCATTCGATGGCCAGACCTCATGGTCTACTTATAAGAAACAGTTTGAAATGGCTGCCTGTGCAAACCACTGGGACAATAAGGAGAAGTGCTTTGCCCTAGCGATGGCCTTACGTGGTCCTGCGGCAGAATTGTTACAGACAATCGATATCGAAAAGAATAGAGACTATATGGTTTTAGTGCAGGCTATCGAGAAACGGTTTGGGGATAGCCACATGCGGGAAGTTTACAAGGTTCAATTGCAAGGCCGTATGCAGCAACGAGGAGAAACACTGCAACAGCTCCAAGCAGACGTGAGTAGACTGGCACATTTGTCATATCCCACCGCAGGCCAAGAAATAATCGACGAAATGGCAAAGAACGCATTCATCAGGGGAATTGCAGATTTGAAGCTACAATCAGCAGTAAGGATGGCCGGGAAAAGAACCCTTGCTGAAGCACTTGCCTTCGCTCTGGCGATGGAAGCATCCAATCAGGCTTCCAAAGGAATGCATTTCGTAAGTGAAATAGTATCTGGTGAATGCTCCTGCTCAAGACCAGCTAACATGCAACGAAATATCTGGCGGGAGATACGAAGGATGCGCTGCTGGAACTGCGATAAAGTAGGACATTTGCAAGGGCATTGTAAAGAACCGGTACGACGAGAAGGCTGCCTACACTGGGGTTACAGGCAAATAGAAAGAAAAACCGGCAGAAACGGCTACCAAGAAACCGGTCAAATTTCCAGAAGCCATCAGTTAGGAAATGCTTACTTCGCGGGGCAGAAGTCTGTAGCAGGAGTCGACTCCAGGGTAATTATCCCAGTCTCACAGGTAAAACAATGCAACGACAGCCTCCCAGCAGAAGTAGTCAGTGGTAAAGAAGCGAAACAACAGGCAACTATCCAAACGATCAGGACTGAGCCAATAGTGGGTTGGAGTATAGACGAAATCCGTTCCTCCCAACAGGCAGACAATGACATCGAACCAATATTGGCCTGGAAGGAACACGAGGAAAGACCAAGCTGGCAGCAGATATCAGATCGGAGCCAAACTCTGAAGGCATACTGGGCACAGTGGGACTCGCTTTTTGTGCAAGATGGATTGCTGAAGAGAAAATGGGAAAGTGCAGATGGGACAACATCTCGTATACAGCTAATTGTGCCACGGTCCAAAGTCAACCAAGTGCTCCATGAAATACATGACGGAATCTCAGGAGGCCATTTGGGAATAAACAAGACGTTGGAAAAGGTAAGGGAACGTTTCTATTGGCTAAGCGCTAAACAAGATGTCGAGAATTGGTGCAAAAAGTGCATAAGATGTGCAGCTACCAAGGGTCCAAAAGTAAAGCCACATGGACAAATGCAACAATACAATGTCGGAGCACCTTTCGAACGAATAGCCATCGACATCGCTGGGCCGTTTCCCGAAACCTTTAATGGAAACCGATATACCCTCGTAGTCATGGATTACTTCAGTAAGTGGCCGGAAGTGTTTGCCATCCCAAATCAAGAGGCTAAGACCGTAGCCGAACAGATAGTCAAAAACTGGGTGAGCAGATTTGGGGTCCCAATGGAGCTGCACTCTGATCAAGGGCGAAACTTTGAATCAAAAGTCTTCCAGGAAATATGCCAATATTTGGGAATAAGAAAGACAAGGACAACGCCACTACACCCTCAATCTGATGGAATGGTCGAGCGATTCAATCGGACCTTGAATGAGCATCTATCTAAGGTTGTCAGCAACTGCCAGCGGGATTGGGATCGACACATACCCCTCTTCTTAATGGCCTACCGAAACGCGGTCCATAGCTCAACAGGGCACACACCATCCGAGATCTTATTTGGTCAAACAATTCGGTTGCCAAGTGAAGCAAAATTCGGATCCCCACCGACAGAGCCCAAAGAGGTAAACGACTACGTGAGTGACTTACGCAGCAGGATTCGTAAATTGCATGAAGACACCAGAGAAAAGATGAAGCTAGCAAGCAGCCGCATGAAGACTGGGTACGATATCAAAGCGAAATCTTCCGGTTTCAACGAAGGAGATCTGGTCTGGCTGTATAATCCTCAGCGTAAGAAAGGCAAGTCACCAAAATTGCAACAGGACTGGGAAGGTCCATACAAGGTGATAACCCGCATTAATGACGTTGTCTACCGGATCCAGCGTGGGGATCGAGGAAAATTGAAAGTGGTCCATTTGGATAGAATGTGTCATTTCAACGGGATGCTGAATGACGAAGTTGTTCGGGACGAACAACTGTAGGGAGGGAGCAATGTGATAACCACTTAAATGTGAGCAGCGACATCTAGCAGACAATGTCGATACTTCAATAACAAAGTCTCGACTGGAGAGTGGAATCGAATTTTCTAGCAAATTGGAAATTGTATGGGACGCTGGATGGCGAGGATTGTTCTCGAAGTATGTCATTCGAGTATAAATACCAGCATCCCCAAGGTATGCAAGTTAGTTCTAAAGTGAAATTTGAAGTGTTAATTAGGAGAAGTGATTAAGTGGTTTAAGTAAAAGATAAGAAAAGTATAAGCGGTTGAGAAATTGGATTGTACTGAGAGAAATAGTGAATTATAACTGTACTGAATAAAGGGATTTGTATTGAAAAGAATAAGTTCTATCATTTGTACCCACACAAACATTCTACACTACATTCCTATTCTAAAGATAACGCTATAATGCAAATAAAAAAAAACCGCGAAAATTCGGAAGAACTTCTACTCCTTGATGAGATCAACTTTTGTGTGTCTATTGCCATGAATTAGACGTACCAAATCACTTAATAAAGCTTCTTAATCATCGTCCTCTGATTTGTCATTTTCATCTTCAGTTAAGTGATTTGCCTGGTTCCTCTTCCTTCCACTCATAATACGAATTAGCTTCGTAATCGAAGAATTTCTATTAAAAATAAGGAACCGATAGGTCGATGAGTGCATACATATTAGTGGAAAATATAAATAATAAGAACAAACCTTATCTGTGGCAAACAGCCTTCTTGGTGTGATCACAGTGCATGCTGCACAATATCTCCATGTCCCGTAAAACGCTGGGCGCTGATTTTCACGGAAGTAGAATTTGATTTTCTAAAAAATATTCTTACTATACATAATACAAACTTACCTGGCTTACTCGCATTTTGGGCGGTACAAATGGCTGTGACACACATCCGACATCCTAAACTGCATTTCTTGTTTTTCCCCTTTTTTGTTGCTCTATAAAATAAAAACGGATTAGTGTTATTGAATTAAAACAATATAAATTTGTTTCACTTACATTTTTGCTCCTTCTTCAAACTGATATTGACATTTGTTCCTTTCACCACGGTGTAGGCAAATTTTTTGCTTCACCATGAGCGCTTTTATCAGGAGAGTCTGTTCCGAAAAAATGTAAATAACAATTCATGAGTACATTGGATTATTAGATTACATGGAAATTACATATATGTAATTCAATTATTGTATTAACTTTTCATAAGAAGTAATAGAAAAGGATTAATGATTATTTTGACTGTTTTTATTTGTGAAAATACGAGTATAACTTTACATAAACCTTTTGCAACATTGAATTTAAAATATTGATAATAGCAACAAACATAATAAAAGAAGTTTTTGATTTTTAAGTCCATTTGGTACAACAGAGAATTGACAAATTATTTTTAAAAAAAATATGTGACTGGACACATTTAGATTACAATAGAGAAAAAAAAGAGAAGCTGGTGTCGAGGGACTTGAATTTCCTACAGAGAAAAGTAGCACATGGACATTGCAAAAGACATACGAGTACTTTCTAAATTCGTTGTTCAGTTGTTGCATCCAAAAATTTCTAAGAAGAAAAATATCAATGTAAACACAACGCTTTACCTTTCACAAATATTACGTTGTAATGCTAAAATTTGGCGGGATTGTCGTGTATGTCAACAAAAACTATCGAAAGCAGCGTACATAGTATGTAGATGGACCCAACGGACTGAGTATAAATCCTACACCGCTAGAAGGAAATTTTTGTCAGCGAAGCAAATAAAAAAAAGAGAAGATTTTGCTGATGAATACAAAAACAAAGGATTTGACTTCTAGGATTTTTTCAGAAGAGTCAAAATTTAACATTTATGGATCGAATAGGCCTTCGAAAGCATGAAGGCACCCAAATGAAACTTTGAATGCAAAAACACAAGGAAACAAGTAAAGCACGGAGATGGTTGTTTTATGATTTGGGGCTAAATGCCCACTTTTGGGATCGGTAATTTAGTCATAGTCATAAAGAAGTATACTAAAAAATTTAGCAGGAAAATTTGCTTCAAATACACAAAAAATGGTTATAGCGAAAAATTTGTACTTCTAAAAGGACCAGGTTCCCAAGCGTGTCGCACAAATGGTGAGTTTGATGCATAAAGTCCCTCGCCTGCTAGTAACACAACCACATAGACCCGATCTTAATCCAACAAAATGTCTTTAGAATCATTTAGAGAAAAGCTTACGAAAACTTGTCATTAAATCAAATCCTCAGTTAAAAGCCTTGTTTTTGACGGAATGGTAAGAAATAACAAGTGAATATCTGGTCTTGAAGTTGACGCATTCCATGCCAGATCGGCTTAAAGGGTACTCAACAAAGTATTAGGTAATTTGCGCAAAACTAAGTAAAAAACTAATACTTTTTTTTTAAAGGGTATCAACACTTTAGCTGTGCTCGTTTTACATGCAGCGGAACATTTTTATTTCTATATTTTTTTCTGAGCGAAATATTATTGTTTTGCCACTAAGAAAGTACATATAAACATTTATTACTTGCAAAGAAACAGATCTGTTGAAAACAAACAAAAACAATAAACAAAATTCCCTTCGATTAAACCAAATTAATTTGGGATAACAAGAGTTTTGCTGCAAATTATATGTTGGCTATTCTGGGAATTTTTTCAAACAATTAAAATACCACTCCTTTTGTACTTTATAATGTGTGAAAAAAAAAATATTCTCCAAATATTTTGGAAAACCTTTAAATTCAATTAGAAGAACAAATGTTTTCCTAAAAAAAAACTAAGAAAATATCAAAAATGTTAATTTTACTTATCAGTATTGTTTTAAACGAAACTAAATATTATGACGGATGAACTCTTCGATGATCACACCCGATAGCCAATAGAAAAACAGCGAGAGAAAAACGAAATGACCAAATAAAAGAAACAACTAAGTAAAATTAATTCCTTTATTACGATTGATGCGACGTGTACAGCGAGGTCATCACGAGTGAGTTGCCCAAACTCCCAACCAGTTAGTCCAACCCTGAATTCATATATTGCACACCACCTCACTGCACTTGGTGATGTAAATAGTTGTACAGTGTGATGGTCAGGCGATGGTCAGGCTATGCTTCATTGTGATTTGTTGTTGCAATCCAACTGCTCTCAAGAGTGGTTCGATGCAACCGTGCTACCAGTAAATGTATTTGGTGAATCGTACGATATGTGTTCTATGTGATGTGATTTTAATATTAAACATCCCGCCCCCCTGGAACAAGTTTCAGGATTATGGTAAAATCGCAAGCCGTGAGATTGGTCGAACAAATTGTCCACGATTGGTTCGCACCGTTGCAACTCGAACCAAATTCAGTTCAGTTCAGTTTTTATGCATTTTTATTTTTTAACTTAAGTTACTCTTATATGCTAAACAAAAAACGCTTAAAAATTAGCTTAAATTACTTACAATAATATTATTCTAACTTAATGGCCCCATGCGGGCACTCTAAGTTAAACCTAACACTTAAACTATGTCTTTCGACGAATCTTACATTATATTTTTATTTTAACATTACTTAATACTAGTACTAAGAAAATAAATTATGAGTAAAAAACTTAGTGAATGGACATTTTTTAATTTTTTTATAAAAAACTTAAAACTAAAAGCCTACAGACTACCTAAAACTAAATCTTAATCTACTTAAACCTACTTACATCTAATACGTACACACACACATACATATATATATATATATACATAATACATATATACTTGATATATAAATATATGTACATATATATACTGTGTTTTTTTTTTCATTTTTTATTTTTATTAATTTTTTTTTGCTTTTATATATTTTTTTCCTAAAACTAACTTAATCCTACCTAAAACTATGTAAAACTATTTAGCCGGCCATGGCTAAAACACGAACCAAATTGTCTGGTCCCGAGTGAACATCTTCAATTCTTCCCAGTAACTATTTCGAAGGAGGAAGATTCGGCTCCTTGATTAGAACTAAGTCGTTTGGCTTCACATTGCGTTGAACCTTTTGCCTTGGACCATACTTTGGATGTGGGTCCAGTGCGACAACCGGTTGACAGGCACGCCTAGGTAGCTTGGTTCTGGGACAGCTGTATATGGCTCACCTATAAGAAAATGTGAAGGTGTTAATGGATTTAAATCGTCATTCGATAAAGCACACAGGGGAATTCAACACAGCTTCTATTTGTGTGAACACAGTATACAGTTCCTCGAAGGTTAAAATGAAACTTCCGATAACTCGACGAAGGTGAAGTTTAACAGACCTTACGCCAGCTTCCCACAGTCCTCCAAAATGGGGTGCAGAGGGAGGAATGAAGTGCCATGTGATGCCATCCATGGCAAGAGAGCCTGCGATGTCATCGTTGAAGGTTTCGGATAAGATCAGCTTCTGCATCTCGTTTAAACAGCGGCGAGCTCCTTGAAAGTTGGTGCCATTATCTGAATATATGTTGGAACACTTACCCCGACGTGCAACAAATCGTCTAAACGCAGCAAGAAACGCATCGGTTGTCAGGTCACTTACCAATTCAAGATGTATAGCCTTAGTGCTCATACAAACGAACAGCGCCAGATATGCCTTTGAAAACTTCGGATTTCGACCGCGAGATAGTTTTATGGTAAAGGGTCCAGCATAATCGCATCCGCTATTCAAAAATGGGCGACTACGTTGAACGCGTTGTTGTGGCAGGTCACCCATCAATTGCGTACTCGTCGCTTTTCGCTGAAGGAAGCATGGTTTGCACTGATGTACTACCTTTCGAATAAGATTTCGGCTCTCAAGAATCCAGTATCGTTGGCGTACTATAACGAAAGTCTCCGATGTTCCTGGATGAAGATAGTTATTATGTATGTGCCTAACTATAAGGAGAGAAACGTGATTATTAGGGAGTATTACAGGATGTTTAAGGTTAACTGATAAACAAGCGTTTTTAATTCGACCCCCGACACGAATTAGTCCATCACTATCAATGAACGGGGAATATCTTAATAGTTTCGAGTTTGAGTTAAGTGCACGGGTGCTTTGTAAGTTTTTAATGTCCATTGCGAACGATTCTTTCTGCACAAGTTTAAATATCACGAGTTCTGCGGCACGTAATTCCGAAACCGTAAGGCTGAGTATAGTTCTTTCAAAGATTTTAGATCGACAGTTTTTGGTAAACCGAACACAATACGCGACAATTCGAACTAACCGAGTCCACGAAGAAATTTTGGCTATTAGCAGTTTAACAACATCACCTTCCGTTGTGGTTGTAAGAATGTGTCTTGGCTTTTGGTTTTCTTCCCCCGAGGCGCCATCCTGTTCTGAGACTGTGAACGTTGATACTGGCCAATACTCCTGTGACAGCGATAACCATGGAGGACCGGTCCACCATAGAGGATGAGTGATGAGGAGAGATGGTAGTAAGCCTCGTGATGCACCATCGGCGGGATTGGACTCCGATGCGACATGTCTCCATGAATATCGTGGAATGCGTTCCAGAATAGCAGCTGTTCGATTAGCGACGAACGTAGTCCAACGACGAGGTGGGGAAGATAACCAATGGAGAACGATTTGCGAATCATACCAAGCAAATACTTTTACGTGTCGAAGAATGGATGATTGTATCGATGTTATTAAGCGACAGAGAAGGAGAGCACCACAAAGTTCTAACCGCGGGATCGAGACTGGTTTAAGAGGGGCAACCTTGGTTTTGGCGGCAACTAAGACAATCTGAAACTGATTGGGGGCGATTTTACAGCGAACATATACCACAGCTGAGTAGGCTAATGTCGACGCGTCTGAGAATCCATGAAGTTCGATGTCATCCGAATGGAACATGGCCCGAGGCACCTGTATTTGTTCGAAGAGGTGTAACTCTCCTCTATACCGCGTCCATTTTGCAGCTAACTCTGTTGGAAGTGGATCATCCCAGCCTAAGTTTAGTTCTGATGACCAAAGCTCCTGGAACAGCATTTTAAACAATATAACAGATGGGCACAAAAATCCTAACGGGTCAAAAATGCGCGCAATTTCTGATAATAAGGTACGTCTAGTAAGAGGCACGGACAGTCGAGGCTCCGACATGCGAAAGGAATAATTGTCAGATCTTGGATCCCAATGCATACCAAGCACCTTTATCATGGACTTCGACCGATCCGTACTAAGCCAGGAAAAATCACAATCATCCCTTGGCATCTGATTCAGAAAAGGCCAGCAGTTGGAATTCCATTTTCGTAGCTCGAGCCCAGCATTCGATAACAAGGTTATAAGCTCCGACCCAAGATTAATGAGTTCGTTTATTGAAGGTGCTCCTGTCATTATGTCGTTATGTCGTCTACGTACACATCGTTCAACAAAACGCGCGCTGCTGTTGGGTACTCATTTTGGTAGTCCATCGCTATATGTTTTAAAACTCGAACCGATAAAAACGGCGCAGATGAAGTTCCATATGTTACGGTCCGTAATCGAAAATGGCTTATCTCATCAGATGGACTCTCACGCCAAACGATGCTTTGAAAATCGGTATACCTATCATCTACCCAAATTTGCCGGAACATTTTGACAACGTCTGCAGTAAATACAAACCTATGTTGCCGAAACCGTAGACACACCCCGAATAAATCGCGCTGTATGGGAGGGCCTATAAGCAACTGACTGTTAAGCGATTTCCCTAATGAATCCTAATGAAATTGATTTTAAAAGATGCCATTAATTAACAGTCCTTTCTGGACTGATTTTGTGCCTAAACATACAAAATACTTATACAATTGACCTTCAATACAAGCTTCAGCTTGATTTCACAATTGTAATATTTTCAATCCATTTATATCTTCAAATGAAACTTTCAAAATATGATCCTTAGATCTTTTTTTTAATTTTATTCTGAAACTATCCCCTTTTTGTGCACTTGAAACAAAAAAAGGAGGTTTTTTCATATATTCTATTGTACTCGTATTATCTTCATTTTTTCACCACGTTAAATTAAATATTCACCAGCGTAAAATATTTTTCTTTTATTTTTGCCTTTATTGTATATACCTAGTGAACATTGCGTGAAATTTGTTGTCATTTTAGCCATTCTGACAGGTTATAGAGATGGAGAATGTGTTGGTGATTTACTTATAGTGTGTCTGTGCGAAAGTTAAGGGTTTGCAAAAGTATTAGTAGAGTTTGATATCTAGGTATAGTTAGTCTATGGACTCAGTGCAATGAACATCAAAGTATGGCTAGCTCGAATTTTGTCTGGATCATTTTCAGGATTATTGCACAAAAAATTCCACAGTAATTTGAAACGGACTACCTTTGCTCTAGTATCAATTCTGATATAATATCTCAGTAGAAATAAAACGAAGTATCACTCTTACCAATAGCGGTTATCTTGGGCTAACAATGCAATAGAGTAGTCAGTCACTATCCCGAACAATTAAAGAGACTAACAAGACCTGACCATTCAAGTATTACCTAGGCCTTAATCATGGACTGTATCGAAAGCGGCCGAATGTATCCCGAGGCGTTTCGGGAGAAAAATTATTCGCAAAATATTCAATTCCGTCTACGTTAAGGAATTTTTGAGGATAAGTTTGATGACGAATTATTGAATTGAAAACAGTCGCCGAGATTGCTAGAATATGTAGAGCGGTTCACAGAGTCTTTGAATCTTACCCGGCGGGATAACGCGTTAGAGGATGACCTCCCCGCAGGTGTTACGTCAGTTATGTTAGAGACATTCAACTCTGCGGAGGGATATATAAACGCCAGCGTAAGTAATCAAACTAAAGTAGGAGTACGATTTTTCATCTAATAATAAAGGACAAGTGTCCGCTTTTTTAACATCTGAAAACAATATAGCTAGATCAGCTCAAAAATAAAATAAAATAAAGATTATTTCTTTCCCATTAAACATATATAAGCACTACATTCCGGCATTAATAAGTAAATTAATTACAGGAACAACGTTCCTAATCAACTTGGCGAGTGAATTGTGGAACGTGGGGTCCAAAATATGAAAGAATACATATACATATATCTCTAGGAGAACACGAAACGTGGTGGACATATACTTAATAGGCCTGATATTCACTAACATAAAGTTCATTTTTTTTAGTGAAATTGATTTAGTATGGTGAACGTAGTACAAACCACCGTCATCTATAGATTGGAAAGGGTCCCCAAATTTGAGGGATCCAACGAAGACATTATAAACTTCACTAGTTATGTTATTTCAATGTTACCTACCAACCTTTGGCAAATCTGATTATCATCCACAAAATCCAAGGGGAAACAGTAAACTCAGCACGAAGAACCCCAAAAGCTACATGGAACCAAGTCGAAGCCTGTCTCCTCTAGGACTATGAAGTAAAGTTAACCTACGAGCTGATTCTTCAACACCTGCATTGAATACAGTCGAGAGATGTAAACTCCTTGTACCAGCAACTAAACAACCTTCTACAGAAACTGAGCAGTAGGAGTAAGTTATAACTAGAGTCCGACCGAAGGTTCATTTTTTGGCCGAAGCCGAAGCCGAAGCCGAAGCCGAACTTCGGTTTCTTCATCACCTTCGGCCGAAGCCGAAGCCGAATCTAATGGAGATTGTATTTCAAAATGCTAAAGAGCCTAAAATATAGTGATCAGTTTGATAAAATTGATCGGTAGATTTTTTTTTATTAATTTATTTTACAAAGACAAATAGCCGGTATAGTATTGCACTAGACTCTTTTAAATAACACATAAACGGAACAATCAAAATGAATGCTTATCAAAGAAATAAAAACAAAAAATAACCAGTAAAAAAAATCCAAAACCCTAGGCACATTCGATAACACGTAAATACAACAAACAAAGTTAATATGAGAAGACAAACGATGAAGTAGAATTAATAATCAAATAACTTAATATTATATGCAAGAAACAAAAGTTTTTGTACATTTTCTCCCTGCAAATTAGCCCCGATCAGCATAAATTTGTCCAGCAACACTGAATAATTGCTCACTCGCTACACTAGTAGGAGGAGCTGATAAATATTTGTTAGCTACTTCTTTCAAATAGGTATAAGGACTTGAGGCCCAATAATTAAAAATATCAGCATTCCTTGTAGCTACCTCCTACAGAAACGAAACAGACATGATATGACTTGCTCGAAATCTCCTCCAAAACACGGTGCGTATGATAGTTTAATTTTTGCGGAAAAAATGCAAAATCTTCAGCCTTTTTTGGTCGAAGCCGAATGTTTTGCCGAAGGTGGAAATTTAAACCGAATGTGGCCGAAGCCAAATGTTCGGTCGGACTCTAGTTATAACCCAGTGCTAATATTGAAAATATTGTGTCAAAAAAATTTATAAACAATTTAAACTCCCATAAAACAAGTATAACATAAGTATTGCACAAAATATTACCACTTTAAGGAATGCAAATCACCTCTAAAGCAGGATGATCCCCGTAAATTGAGTAATACACAGAAACATATGGTCACCCAACTCACATACATCACTTCCATACTAAACAAAATCCACCGTCTTCTAACTCGTTTAATTAACAAAATAGTTACTATCCCAACTACAATATAATCGGAAAGTTTTAGACTTTTAATTGACACAGGAGCCTCAATTTCTTTATTAAGAAAAGATAAATTAGAGCATTGTTCTAGAATTAAATAAAAGAAAAAAAAACGATATTTATCTAATGTGAGCAACAGATACTCCCACATCCTCTTGGTGCCATCTGGGAATTTCTTCGGAAATTGAGAACGGGATGAGGGTGAATGGCGAGTTTCCTGCGCCACAAAACACGATAAATTATCAGTTGGTCTATGGCCCAGCGAACAATAATCGTAAAAAAAGATAACTGCTACGAATCGGCAGCAAAAGCCTCGGATACGGACGGATAACTTGCTGACGACCTTTGGCTATCGAATAAGGACAACAATTGGATTCTGGAACTATAAGACCCTCCTCGACTCACTCTAGGAAGGGCCCCATTACACCAGATTGCTCCGACTGGAATGCAAGTTCACACGATATATTATCGATATCCTGGGACTGAGTGATATAAGATGGTTCGTTGCTGGGGTATACCATTCTCCATAAAACGCAGTCATGCTCTACTCTTTCAAGCCAGCTGGAAGTGCTCGGAGGTCTGGAATAGGATTGGTGCTAACTCTAGATGCGCGAAGAAGCCTCATATCCTGGGAACCTCATAATGACCGGATATTGACGGCTTGATTCCAGAGTGAAGTAAGAAAAGTCACCATCACACAATGTTATACTCCAACTGAAGACGCTGTTGAGTATGAAGAGGATGATTTTTACAGTCAATTAGGCGCCGTTCACAATCAAACGCCTAATGAGGACATCGTAGTGGTGATGGGGCATTTCACGGGAGTTCATGGCCTTTGAGAACGGTGTGCGGTTTGTGGACTTCTGCAATACCAATCGCTGTTTAAGCATAACACCTGCCACAAGATCAGCTAGGTATCAACAGACAGGCAGCTAACATCCAACCAGAGAGATCTCATTGTCTTCTGGATATCTGAAACAGACGCGAAGCAGACTTTTTACAAGAGCGCGATCACCATCTTATGTTAGGTTATATGTGCCTTCGTACTAAATCCGTCAACAGCAACCGCTCAAAGTTGCTCAAAGCAACCAGGAGCTACCAAAAAAGGGGAACCTGACGGAGTGTGGAAACTGGAGAGGTATATGCGTTCTTCCAGCGGTAGCCAAAACAATGGCTAGAATAATTCTGGAACGTATCACAGAACATTTAGGTCTATACTAAATTTACTGTTTATTGACTTTGAGAAGGCTTTCGATAGTTTGAAATGCTACGTGGTTGGCCTTACGCAGGAGAGGCATCCCAGGAAAACTCATAGCTATTATTAAGGCTACATACGAGGATGCACAATGGTAAGATGTCTGAGGATTTTGAAGTCCTAAGTGGAGTATGCCAGGAGTCACTGTTGTTTTTAGTGGTTATCAGCGATGCACTCTGTGCAGCATTGATGGAAGGCAACTGGTTAATAATATCTTACCTTAAACACGATGATTTCCTTCTTTCGCATCGGATAATCAACCTTCCTTCAATAGCTCACAATCTGGAAGTTAAGGCGAACAAAGTGGGCTCAAAATAAACACTTCCAACACCTGCGCTCAACTTAACGTTGCCGGACAGGAGGTCGAGAAAGTTGACAACTTTCTATACTTTGGAAGCGTTGTCTCTGCTAACCAGATTGGCGCCAAACTGGATGTGTGCAGCGGAATCTCGAAAGCTAAGGCTGCGTTCGGAATGCTATCCAAAATCTGGAAAAACAATGATTTCAGCTTAAGAAAATACGTAGAATCAGTACTGTTTTATGGGTGCAGCACTTGAAAGGTGGACACCACTACCACCTTCGTATATAGATGTCAAAGAATCATCTTGAGGGTTTTTTTTGGCCCAATCGTATATCTAATGCACAGGTTTATCAAAGAACGGGCCAATAACCTATACACATTACTATACGGAGGAGAAAGTGGCAAAAGATTGGACGACGCGAAGACAGTTACATTGAGAAGTACGCCATGCTGTGGAATCCACGTACCCAAGCAGGTAAAACAGCGGGGTGCTCGAGACATAAATGGCGCAGAATAGTCGAGGAATCAAGCTCCATAGGAATTAGTTGGAGAGAGCTCAAATGCGTTGCAGAACTCCGTACAAGATGGCGCGCAGGTATTCATGACGTCCTGTATCGCCCGAGGGGTTAACAGACTTATATATATATGTATATGTAATGTATAGACATGCGAACACAAGTAATAGAAGAAATTATATCCCTTCGACTTGGAGAATTCAATGAACCCAATTCTACAATGACATGGAAGCTCTTGACATGAAGTAATGACATGAAATCTTAGGAACGAATATCCTAAAACTGATCGAAGCTCAAATCGATTTTAAGTCCGCGTTTACAAACATAAACAATAACTAAATACCTTACATGCTCTTACCATTATGTGAACATAACTCAGGTGAGAGTCAATCAACTAAAAATTAAGGACTTCATACTTAACGATTTGGACCATAAGAATATAAAGAACTTTAGGAATTTCTGCATACTAGTAAGGATCTCTTTTACAAAGAAGCAGATACCCCTAGTTCTACTACTCAAATAACACATAAAATCGGTACAACAGACGATGCACCGATTTCTACAAAATACATAATGTATCGTTACCGCAAAGTTCAAGGGGAAAGAAATCAATAAACAAATGTCACTAATGCTCCAAGACGGAATAATAAAGAAAAGTATCTCCCCTTACGCATACCCAGTAAGGGTTGTATCAGCAAAGGAGGACAACTCAGGTAAGAGAAAATGAAGAAACGTTATAGACTATCGGAAGTTAAGCAAAACAAACAATAGAATACAAACACCCGATACCTCATATAGACACAATGCTAGATAAGATAGGTAGATGTCAGTGTTTCATAACATTGGACCTAACAAAAGGCTTCCACCAAACTAAATATTGAACAGACAGCCTTCTCGACCCCATACGGACATTACAAATTTTTACGGATGCCTTTTGGCATCGACACCCCAGTATATGATTAATGAATTTTTAGGCGATTACATAGGAAAAATTTGTGCATTTTACTTAGAAGACAGCCTAATATTCTCTACTTTGTTGAAAGAACATTTAACAAACTTGAATATTATATTCAAAGCACTACGGAAATTTTAATCGAAAATCCAAATATTATAGATACATAAGTGCAACTTCTTATGGAAAAAAACTCAATTTCTTGGACACTCGTCCATTGGAGTAAAACCTAAGGACTATACAAAAAGGAAAAATGCATATCTAAAATTCCGGACAAACTAAAGCTTCCTAGGGCTGATAGGGTATTATCGAAGATTTATAAAAGATTACGCTAAAACAGCTGGGCCAATGACTAAGAAACTGAAAAAGAATGCAAAGATCAATGTAAACGGTTGTGAATACAAGAAAGCATTCGAAGAACTCGGAAGTTATCTAATAACCCACACCAGTATACCCAGGTTTTACTAATAATATCATCATAACGACAGATGCTAGTAAGCATACAATAAGAGCCGACCTATTCAAAGACATCCAATTAGCTATATTTCCCGAACGTTAAACAATTCCGATGAAAACTACTCCACAACAGAAAATGAGTTGCGTAAACAAAACACCAAGTCAATGTACGAGTACACTAATAATTTACTCTCCCCATTAAATATTGGATGTCATCCATGGAACGAAATAACCACTAAGCCCAAATATCTTTCTCTCTCTCTCTCTATCCAATTTTCCGAAAAATTTAACACGTGCTCCGGCATTTTAAGAGTACTTATACCCTCTTGAGTGTTAAGTTCTCTAAGAAAGGAAGAAAAGAAGGTAAAAAACTTAGGAAGAGGTATTCCCCACGACTACAATGATGCATGCTCCAATCAGGAGAATATAACATGCAAATTGAATATTTGAAAGGTACTGCAATAGTAACACTGTAGCTGACTTGGTGAGTCCAGAAATAACAGACGAAATAAATATCTTAGAAGACAATGGATCAATGCAACCTACGATACATTCACAGTAGGAAGAAGGGAATGATCACTTCTCCATTGGAGATAGTCTAGTTAACATATTTAACTATTTTAGTTTAAGATTTAGCCTTCTGCACGAACGTGCCCCCATTGCTCCAATTTTGAACGTTTAGTTTTTGTATGCAGTTAGTTACACCATCTATCCTTCTTATCCTTGGCCTGCCTCTTGTTCTTGTGCTTTCTGGTTTGCCGTTGACTGTTCTTTTTTTTCTTTCTTGAGTCATCCATTTGTACTAAATTCTTTCCTCGCATGTTCTGTCGTAGAAATAGAGATTGATTTGGATTGCTTCTTCTTCTTGGTTCGGGAGCAATAACAGAAAGTAAAGTTGGATGTTGACGACCGTAAAACCTAAAAGTCTAAAGATAACAACGTGGCGAGTGCATCATCGTCTTTTGGCTTTCCAGACATGATTTTAAGGAAAGCTGTTTTGAAAAGTCTTAGCATCACCCCGACCAACTCATTGGACTCGTAGTTGAATAGTGCTGATATCATATGCCGAATTGAATAGTCTCGACAGAACTGCTCTAACTCTTTAGAGGAAAATTGCGCGCCATTATGAGACAGGATAACCTTTGGAAGACCTTCTAAAGCGAATATTGAACGTTAAACGTGAATGGTTGCCTGAGAATTTGGGGAAGACATTCGAATGACAAATGGAAATTTTGACTTCGAATCAACCACAATCTAAGTGAATGCGTTTGCAAACCTTTTCTAATGTCGTCCAACTGGAATATTCTTTTGGTGAACGGCTTGCATTGGATTGGCAGGCATTGCATTTTGCGACTACTGTCTCAATGATGTCATCATCATTTTAGTCACCAACAATATCGGCAGGTCATTTGTTTCGTCCGAGTGACCCCAGTGACCTTGATGTAAAAGCGTAAGTACTTTAGGTACTTTTTGGAGGAAAACGCGATTGGTTTTTCTGTTGCATCACGTGTGAAATGGCTGCCCCAATGCCATACGAAGAGGCATCGGTAGCAAGAGTGTAACGTGAAACGTTAGGGATTTTTTTCTTTAAAAAGCTTGAAAGATTTTTTTTGGTCCTTTCCCCATTCAAAAGTTTCATCTTTTACTCGGAGTTTATCTAATAGTTCAGCTTTCCAATAAAAGCCTCCAGGTTCTTCGGTTCAGGCAAATCGATAATGGCTTTAATACAGGTCTCTGATGGAAGTATTTGTTTTGTTTTTTTTTTATAATCAGCGCGGGCAAAGGAAATTTACGGAGGAAGAATGAGAGGTACCGATGTACATTGCTTTTAAATGTTTGCAAGTTATAACGACCAGGAAATACAGAAGAGATCGGCAGGGCATTCCATAAGCGAGTTGCACGGCTTAGGAATGAATCACGATATTTTAGAGTACGTCCGAAAATGGGCTTGAGGGTAAACTGATGAGCATTCATAGTGAGACGGGTGTTACGGTTGAAAGTTTGAATGGGCGGAATGCTACTGGCGATTTCAGTGGAGCACTGGTGGTGGAAATAGCGATAAAATAAAGTGAGACACGAGACATTTTGTCGGAGTTCGAGGGTGTCCATTGATTGACTGATATTAGTATCACCAATAAGATTTATCGCACGTTTTTAAATCCTATCTAGCAGGTGCAGAGCACCTGACCAGATGTGGGCGTTGTACTCCAATTGTGGGCGGATGAATGCCTTGTATATTGAGGCCAGATCAGAGAGGGTAAAATAATTCTTACATCGCTTGAGGAAACCTAAACATTTCGCAGCATTTTTGGCGTCATCAAATATGTAGCCATTCCAACGTAAGTTGTCATTGACACACATACCGAGAATGGAAAGTTTTTCGGTTTCGATGATGCAAGTGCCATTCACGGATAATGGCTGGGTGTTTAAATTTCGCTTTAACGACAGCAGACAGCATTATATTTTGGAAGCATTAAATTCCACTCTGTTGATAGCTCCCCAATTGGTTATGCTGTTGATATCGGAATTTAATGAGCTTAGCATACGCTGCCGTTCTCGTTCTACAGCCGAAGAGTAGGGCCGTGAGTCCGGGAACGAATATGAAAAGCAGAGAGTACTGTCATCAACAAAGAAATATAGTAGTCAAGAGATCATTAATGAAAATTAAAAAGAGTGTCGGAGACAGAACAGAGACCTGGCGCACACCAGCATTTATTTTGTGAATATCAGAATTGAAATCGTCCAAAACAACTTAAATTGAACGTCCCGAAAGGTAATTTCTAATCCATTGAAGAAGAGAGTCGTCGTTCCCAAATGCACGCATTTCCGACAAAAGAGCCTGATGCCAAACTCTGTCAAATGCCTTAGAAATATCAAGTGCAACTATCTTGCTTTCGCCAGATTGATGTACGCTTTGGTTCCACTTTTCGGTGAGACATGCCATCAAATCACCAGTGGACCTGTTGCTACGAAAACCGTACCCTGGTCATTGGGAAGTTTTCGTGTTTCGAGATATTTTATGAGCTGACGCAGTAGTTTTGCCAGTGAGGAAGAACACCTCTTCAGAAGAAGGGGAGATATACCATCTGGACCAGCGGATTTATGTATGTTGAGATCTTTAAGTACTCTTGCTACTACACGAATGCGAAAGTAGATTCGTCCCATTGAAGATTCGACGCACTCAAGTGTAGGCGGAGACAAAGCACAATCTGGGAGTGTTGAGCTGGCCGCAAAGTGTGCAGCAAGCAGATTGTCCTTATCCAAAGAGCTGACAGCTGGAATGTCATTGTAAATGAGCGTTGGGATGGAGGATGAGGCGGAATTTCTAATGTTTTTGACGAACGACCAACAATTTTTACTGCCTTTGGGACATTGCAGTATTTTTTGCCTCAGTTTTTGGTCGTATTGGAATTTCACACGCTTAAGAAAGGCGTTGCAGTCATTTCTGGCTCGTTTGAACTTTTTTCGGTTTTCCTCTGTCGGGTTGGTCTTGAAGGCCCGAAAAAATATTTCTCTAACCCTGACGGCCTCTTTACAGCTGGAGTCGTACCATGTCTTTTCTTTTCGTTTGATACTTTTTACCCGATGATGAATAAAGGATCTCATTCCAAAGTGAATAGTGTCTGTAATCATATCAGCAGCGGAATCCACGTCGTTATCGAGGAAACAAAACGACCAGTTAAAATTCCTAAAGAAGCTGCTAAGTCCGCTCCAGTTGGCTTTTCTTTTAGGAATCTTTTCTCTAACTCGTTAAAAGTCGAATTGCTGTCCAGTTTGGGGCTTCTGTAAATAAAGCAGTAGTGGATAATTTGCTTACGGGGATGGAATTTTACCCACATGAAGTTGAATTTCGGATTGGAACATGGATCACATTGTGGTGGAGTTTTGTAAGCTACATCACTACGCACGTTAATGGCGAGACCGCGGTGAGAGAAGAATAATGGCACTAGTTCGTAGCCAGGTAGCTTCAGATCAGAATGATCTGAGAGGTGTGGGCGGGGATCTACCTGTGTTTCACTAAGTGTCAAAACAGCTGGTCTGTACTTACAGACGTGGACGTACGCAGAAAAGTGATTACTTTTTAGCCCGCGTATATTCGTTACGTCTACCCTGAATTCCCTAGCCATAATGACAGACAAACACGTATGCCTGTTTCATCAACGATTTGACCAAGGTATTCCACCTCAGCCTTGGCAAACACAGCGAAGGGCGTGGTTCTCGAATCTTTCTAGAACAAATTCAAGATTGTTTAAATTTTCCAAAAATCCAAATTGGCAGTCAGTTGATCCATGTATCGCTGAAAAATACCGGTTGAACTGGAAGTGCCAATTGATAGCTTTTGGTACACAAATAGTCCGAATTCAGTACTTAGTACGCAGATCTTCTTCGATAGATTTTCCAGAGGAATCTGGAGATACGGCATCAGACAAAAATCGACCCCCTTGGAGTTTCTGGAAAAGTTTTTATATTCGTGGCACTGGATGGCGAACTATTTGCAAGTGGATGTTGATTGTAATCCTGAAATCTCCACATATGCGTAATGTTCCATTTCGCTCCTTTACCACTACAATGAGTGCAGCCGATTGGCTTGATTCGATGGGACGTAAAGTGTCCAACTTACGCAAAACGTTCCAGGTTCAGGCGGACGCCTTCCTTTTGAGCGAAATGCACAGGCCGATATTTAAAATATTTAGGTTGGCAAACTGATTTCATTGTTAGATGTGCCTCATAAAATTTGTTGCATCCGTTTTGCAGAGTGACATTGCATCAGATAAAAACTGCTCCATAGAATCAGATCCAATTTGTAAGACTGAACTCGAATTTGTAGCCTGAATCTGTAAACCAAATGCTTGGAACCAATCCGAACCCATTATGATGGCGCTTCGCTCAAAATTACAAACTAAAAAGGGCAAAGTTTGTGTTTTGGTTTCCCACAGTACACTTACATTTAGTAAACATTTAACCGACACCGAAATGTCTCCATAGTCTTTAAGTGACCGTGAATAGGGCTCGCAATATGAGCTGCCTAGTCTGTTGTACCCATCAAGACGTATGAGTGAGCATGTGCCTAGTTGAAAAGTTAAAGGGCGTTGTTTTACGTGAAGCAACACAAATATTTTGTTTTTCTTGATGTCGGTCTCTAAATGTGCAGATGACACAACTTCTATTTCACTATTGTGCACTACCTTGTCGTCTTGTATTTTATTGATCGAATGTGCAGATTTTGTTTGCTTTTGGTTTGGTCGACTATGGTGACGTTATTTAACACCTTTGCTTCGTGAACGCCTCCTTGGGTTTTGTTGCTGATAACGAGATTGCGATTGCGAGTTCGAACCTTCTGAGTGTTTAGTTAATAAGCAAACACTACTTATGTATGTATGTGACCATGTCGTTCATAAAAATAGCAAATGGAATCAATGTTCTTACAAAGATTTCTTTGGTGTTGAGCAAAACAATTTGGAAAAGATTTTCTAACACTAAACTTGTTATCATGAGACTCACTTGGGGATTTTTGATAACTTCCGAAGTCGTTGTCTGGTTGGCGGTGCTGCTTTCAATATATTTGATGCTTGCTGTGTTGTTTCGTAAGCTGTGGTCAGTTCCTCAATTTCTTCCGATGATAGGTTCTTCTTTTGCGATGCAGCAATACGAACAGCGTTGTGGAGAGTATAAAAGACGATCATATCTCTTTACATGGTATCTGCATATGACGTGTTAAAATCAGCTTTTGGACAGACAAAAGCACATTCTCACATTCTGCATATGACAGTCCAGGGAGCATCTTTTGTCTCAAGAATTTACATCTCGAAGCAAGCACTTGCAGTTTGGATTCGAAATGTTTGGTTAGTTTCTTAGAAAGGTCGTTGAATGTGAGTCTACATACATATTCCGTTCCTACCAACTTTTTTATCAAATGGTTGGTTTGATTCTTACATGTTGATAAAAAAAATAGGCCCCTTTTTAAATTTTTCGTTGGAAAATATAGCTTTGAGTGATTGTGGGTTTAACCCCCGATAGGCACTTGTTCACCAAACGTTTCAGAGTAGTTTGGTTGTCAGCTAGCATTTGTTGCATCCATTCCTTTTGTGACTTATGCATTTCTTTTAACGTTCCTGGATCCAATTTAAGATACTCGTCGCCACTTGATATGATTATAAATATCTTTTCAAAATTCAGAAATTAGAAACTGTATTCAACAATTCTAAGTTTTTTAAATAGCGATATTTACGCGGCATAAAAGGATCCTTTTCGCGCCAAGAATATTTGACATATTTTACGTAATTAGGTATTGACGGATATTGACATAATCTTAACTTAACCGATCAGCAAAATTGGACATCGCCAGAGAGTCAATCCGGCTTATTTTGCGGTTGGATTTGGGCCGTATAAGATTATGCTGACGCAAAGATTAAAGTCGGACGACCATAGACAACGCCGTGATTTCGCTAAGCGCGGGCTGGAATTGTTGGCCGGAGATCCGGATTTGGCCAACAAATCATCTTCTCGGATGAGACCCATTTTTGGCTCAGCGGCTATGTCAACAAGTAAAATTGCCATGTTCGTTCCAATGAACACAATCCTTCGGCCAAGCATCAATGCATCTACAAAGATTGAATATTTGGTGCAGTTTATGGTATGGCGGCATTATCGGTCCTTATTTCTTTCTATAAAAGGTAGGAGACACCGTTACCGTCAATGGTCTCTGATATAGAGCGTTGTTAACCGACTTTCTGAGCTAAACATCATCGATATATCCAAGCTGTGGTTCCAACAAGACGGCGATACTTGCCATACAAGCGACGCAATGCTCGAATTTGTGAAGGATACATTTGGCGACATGCGATGTGACACTACTCGATTATTTTCTCTGGGGTTACGTCAAGTCCTTATATTATGCTAACAAGCCAACCACTTTGGACGATCTAAAAGCCAACATTTGATACGCTATTGCCGGAATAACCCAGCACATAATGGACCGATTCATCAAAAATTAGACCGACTGACTGAAGCACTGCCAGCGAAGTCAAAGCGGCCATTTGAATGATGTGCTATTCCGCACATAATGGCATGTACGTAGCTTCAAAATAAAGCCAGAATAAATTTTATATCTCACAACGTTGTTGTTTTATTTAATTTCTTTTCCCATCGTTCTTATCTGGTCACCCTTCATTATAGCTCCTTAAGAATATTCCCAGTTATTTAACGTTTTCAACCCCTTCGAAGTTAGAGATAATTATGTTTTGGGGGCACCTTACTTTGGTGTTCCTAGACATTCTCATATACTCTGTTTTACTTTCGTTTATTTGGAGCCCAACCTGCTTGGAGCTCTACCATACTTCGATATGTGTTAGCCATTATCGCTAAATCTTCTGCGTATGTCATCGGTATGACCTGTTGACATTTTCTAGAACTCCTATGGCATTTTGGAGGGCAAGCACCACAGATAGCGCGTCGCCCTGTCTGGTGCCGTTTTTTCAAATCAGCGCACTTTAAGTAAAAATGATAAGTGTGAAAAAAGAATTGATTCTCTCGAAGCGAAAATCAACAATCTGGAGAAATAGCTACTTATAAACAGTTTAGAAATATTCAACGTTCCTACCATCAAACCAGACATGTCCTATACTGATGCATCTCTTAAAATATTTCGTGAAGGTGTGAGCTTGAACGTAAACGAGGGAGACATCGACCAATTCTACACGAAGAAAATTAAAATAGCCAAACCAACTACTAAAGGCAATACGACCAAAAACATTCTTCACGTAAAACTAGTGTCTCATCTGTGCAAAGATAAATTAATAATAAAAGTCAAGAAAGAAAGAGGAAAGCAACTAACCACGAACCTACTCAATGCCGAAGCAAGACTGGATAAGATGTACGAGTATGTCAACGAGTGTTTAAAGTATGAAACAAGACAACTATTAAAAACTGCAACAACACTGAAGACAAAGAAGGGGTACAAATAATATGTGGGTGAGAAATGGGACTATTTGCATGCGAAGAGGGTGCCAACTACGTAAGAATAAATAGTTCTGCTGATTTTCTTAAATTACGATTGTTGCTAGCTCTCTCCCACTTCCTAATGCATGTGAAAACCCAGCTGATCTCGTTAATTCTGTAGAATGTTGTTTATGTTTACATTAAAATATATGTAGGGTGATGTCGTTTAAGGTCGGCCTTCTCTAGTAGTCGGCCACTACGTTGTAAAACTTCGTTTAAATTCAATGCGAAACATGTGTTCCAACAGGATAACGGTTTTTCTGTCCGGATATACAATTTCATTCCATTGCACCTGCTAGGTTTTTTGTAAAAAATGTCAGTTTGTTTCAAATTTTCTTTGGTGTCGGGTTTGCGTTTTTTCGGAAAAAAAAGGTGGAAGTGAATTTTAAAACCAGGATCAAGCGGCAAACTACTGAAGCTGTCGCAAGGTGGGGTTATTTTTAAGTTGTTTATAGCTTTAATTTTATGTTTTTGACTAAAAAATTTAAATTTTATTAGTTGATAATTCTGTATAAGGGGGGCCGAATTTAGAAGACAATTCAATTCAATTCTTCTTAACTCGGCCCCCCTGGCCGACTATAGAAGACCACCTAATTTTTTTTTGTCAGCCGATTACGCTAAATCAGTGGAAATTGTATTCTCTTTTTATTGACGCCAAAAAAAAAACATAAAATATTGCGTGGCTTCAGTACTCGGCCGCCTGTAAACGTAAAGATATAATGGGTGGCCGACTATAGAAAACAAAAGTTCTTATGTCGGCCATTTATGTTTTGCACAAAAATAATGTTCATACCTATATATGTAGGTAACAAAAATTCCGATTTATTTCAGAAAAATGGGTCCTGCCACTGTTCTTACTGCGACTGAACGACAAAGGCTTGTAAACTGACTCATAGACCTTGCCAAATGCGGATTCCCACGAAAGCCAACAGACTTGCTGTATAATTTTGGAAGACAATAGGAAGAGCAGATTTTAAGATGGGCTACCAGGGAAAACGTGGTACTATGGATTTCTGAAACGTCACCCAGAATTGTCCCTCAGAAGAGCAGAGGGACTGTCGAAAGAATGGGCGTTGGTCTCTGAGAAGTACATAATGCGAGTAAAGTGGTTCCGGGAGCTCAAAGATTACCTAGAAGAAATTGATGCCCTAGACATTTTGGAAGATGCCTCTAGAATTTTTAATGGTGATGAAACATCCTTCTGTCTTTTCCCGAAATCAGGGATTGTATTGGCTCCTAAGGGCTCGAAAAATTTATACGAAGTTTCTTCCGGAAACGATAGAGACACTTACAATTTTGTTTGTGCTGATGGAAAAACTTTACCACCATTAGTCGTCTTTCCTTATGTGCGCCCTCCTCAGGCTGTAGTTAGAAGTACGCCCGACAAGTGAGTTTTAGGTACTCGTACGTCCGAAAGTAGCTGGATGCGATCGGAAACGTTTGTAAACGTGAATACGTGACCAACAGTTTCAATGACTGGGTAGCCGAAAATGACATTAAACGGCCAATTTTATTTTTGGTCGATGGGCATAAATCACATCTAACAATGGGCCTTAGTGACTTTTGCCGCAATAATGGCATTATTTTATATGCACTCTTGCCAAACACTACCCAATTAACACAGCCAGCTAATGTGGGTGCATTTAAGGGCTTAAAAATAAACTACAAAAATACCACACATAAATGGCCGGAAAACAGAGGCAAAACAGTAAACAAAACCAAATTTTGTGAAGGGCTTAAATTGGTTTTAGATAGTTCAGATAGGACAGAAAGTATAAGAAACACCTTCCGAAAGTTTGGATGGTTTCCATTCAATCCTAACGCAATAAACTATACAAAATGTGTGCAGAATGAGATTTATGTTATGAAATTGTTTCCGTTTTTATACCTAGGTATCTATGTTAATTAGTTAGTATTCATTGTTTATTTATTTATTTATTTGCATAAGACCACATAAATTTTGAAGTAGCTTTTTTATTTTATTTTGTTATTTTTTCATTAATATTCGTTAGCAAATAGGTAATCATAGTTTATTTACCTAATTATGTGTGTATATATATTTATGTATTTACTTATTATTACTTATTACATATCTTATGAAGCAATGTTTAAATACATTTGACTGAAATACAGGTTCCCATTTATATGAAATTGTTCTTTACTTACTATAAATCGTTAAAATGATACCAAAGTACTTGCAACTTTTGTAAATAGAGTAAATTTATAATTTTTCAAATTGAGGCCGACTACTGGATACTCACGTGGCCGACTTCTGGAACTGTAGGGGCCGACTACATAAGAATCACACTTTTGTCTTAATAATAATAAATAATTTGTTGAAGGTAGCAAATTTACTTAATACTTTTAGAATATAAACTTTTCAACTAATCACAAAAACTGATTCTTATATCCAAGAATTAAATAACTGATTTTTAAGAGTTAATCAAACACAAAAAAAGAGTTAAGTGGCCGACTACTGGTGCCATCATTCTTCTTAGCTCATATTGATTCGTTGTTGAATTTACCCGTTGTAATAGTCTTAAGTGAAATTTGGATATACGAAAAAGAACTTGAATTGTATAAAATAGAAGGTTACAACTTTTCCTTGGCAAATTATAATAAGTCTTATTCGGCTGGAGGTGTTGCCGTGTATGTTAAAGATGGGTATGTGTGTGATAGTACTTGCCTTAAATTATCTAGTGCCGACGTATTAAAATTTTCGCTTGCTTTTAAAAATATTGGTTACACTTGTTTGAGTATTTATCGACGTAACGGTGTTGCTAAAAGTATATTTATTCATGAACTAAGTCATATTCTTAGCACAATTCTAGCTAAAAATGTAATTGTTGTCGGTGATATCAATGTTGATATTCTTAATGAGTGTAACATTGATACTGAAAATTATTTGTTTCAAATGGTCTTAACAGTTTGATTAATGAACCTATCCGTTTGACCGATTCCTCTATGAATTGTACTGACCGCATTTTCTTAAGAATATTTTTAGTGTCCAGGTACACGATTTAAAGCTGACAGATCATAGCATGGTTAGCCTAAATTATTGTTCAGTTTACAATCGTTTCAGTTGAATTATATGATGTTGAAAGAATTTTTAACTTTTGAATGCTGGGAAATGGTTTTTTCCGAAGGTAATCCTTCCGTTGCTTTTGACCTATTCCTGGATATTTTTCAAAAACACGTTAAATCGAGTACTTTTCAAAGAAATCTGTTGAGTAAGAAGAAGCATTTGAAACCTTAGATGACTAACAATCTAATTAATAAGATAAGGAAAAAGAGGAAGTTGAGCTTAAAATGCAAGAAACATCAGAACAATATTAGACTTATAAAACATTATGAAATTTTTTGTAAGTCGTTAAAAAAAGAAATCGAAGGCACTCGTAACAACTTCTACAACGTAACAACGTTTGCTAGTGCTGAAGGTAATGTACACGAAGAGTGGCGAGTAATTGATAGCATTTTGGGAAAGGATAGAAACTCTGGTAAAATTGATACTATTGAAGTTGAGGGGGAAATGGTGTCCGATTTAGGAAGAATTTCAAATAAATTTAACGATTGTTTTACTGAAATCTCTGAAACCAGTTGAAACCAGCTCTCGAACAACGCATAAATTGCAATTCTTTCTCATCTTCAAGCGTTTTTGTGGATAATGTTCAATCAAACAGTTTTGTGTTTAATGCGATTACACCCAGAGAAGTTTATAATGCTATTTCGTCCCTTAAAAATAAAACTTCTTGTTCAAGTGATGGTGTTTCAAGCATTTTATTAAAAAATATTATCTGGTATGTAGTTGATGTATTCTCCTTCTTATTTAATAAAAGTGTTGAAATGGGTTGTTTTCCTGCCCATCTAAAATGTTCTGAGGTTCTATCTCTTTTCAAAAAAGGAATTAGAGAAATTGTTTCAAACTATAGGCCAATATCACTTTTCTGGATAAGTTTAACTTCTTTAGTAAAAATCAGTTTGGTTTTAGAGCAGGTTTGTGGATGCCATCTTATGGGTGTGTAGTCAGCTTTACGGAAGTTTAAATGAAAACAAATCAACTTTTAGACTATTTCTTGATATGACAAAAGCTTTTGATCTGGTGGATCAAAATATTTTGCTTGCTAACCTATTTAATATTGTTTTTCGTGGTAACATTTTCAATTGGCTTAAATCTTATTTAAGAAATAGAACTCAAAAGGTCATTATTGGTGGGATCTCAAGTGAACCTAGGCAATTAAAAAACGGTGTTCCTCAGGGATCTGTACTTGGCCCTCTGTTTTTCTTAATATACATTAATTCTAGTTTTAAGCTCAAATGTTGGATGCCACAACTGTCACTGGTAATTCAACGGTTTTTGCGGACGATATAGTTCTTACATACCAACCTGAAACTGTTTTCGAAGGCATTGCGATGATTGATGAAGACCTTGAAATCTTACGGTTGTGGTTTACTTACCACAAATTGATTGTCAGCGAGAAAACTAAATTGATGTGTTTTAAGGTGTCTGGAAATGTCCTAAATGAATATAATTTATGGTTTCACGCTCATAATTGTAAACAGTTTCCATTACCTTTACATAAGTGTGGAAACAGTAATCTTATAGCAAATTTGCGTTGCACTGAAAACTGCTTCAAAATCGAAACGGTTGAAACCTTTAAGTACCTAGGTGTAGTGATTGATTTCAATTTAAATTGGAAAAGTCATATTCAAATGATTAAAACTTATTTGTTGTTGGTCACACGCAAAATGTGTTTGATAAAGCCTTTTTGTTCTCAAAAAGTTCTAACAACTATCTATTATGGTCTTGCTCACTCCAAATTGCACTACAGCATAAAAAACCTGGTGAGGTTCGTATACTACGAGTAATACCGTTAGATCCTTATTAATCGCTCAGAAACATTTAATAAGAATTGTTTCAAATAAAAATCGTTTAGCTGAGAGTTGGCCTTTATTCAAAAATTTGCGTATACTGCCAATTAGGCATTTATATGTTTTTAAAGTTTTAAGAGGGTTCTTCAAACAAAGCGGAAATATTCCCAGTAGGAACATACAAATGTACAATCTGCATGTAAACAATATAAACTTAGTTAATGTACCTTTTGCACATAGAACACACTTTACACATTTTTATACATATACGGCTCCACATTTTTTTAATAAATAATCAAAAAGGTTAAAGACTGGTTGTTCACGTTAAGCTATGAATGTATTGAATCCTTTGTTTAAATTATTTTTTTTCTCAGCAACAGCACAATTACATAATATATTAATGATGAATTGTTATGTTTATGATCGAATGTCACTATTTTTTTTTTCGTTTTTTAGTTTTTTTTTTATCCAATCTAAAAAAATGTGAATTGAATAAATTAATATTGATTGTCACCCCACATCAGATATCAAGTGAAATGTAAATCCAGATGTGTCTTTCACCACTAACTTTTAAGTTAAGGAATGATAACTAATATTCCATTTATAATAATATTGTAGTTAAGTAATATTTAAGTTTATGATAATGAATAAATAAAATACAAAATACAATTCAATTCATCTAACTCCTTGCCTTGTATTATAATTTTTGCTTTGGACTCGTTTATCGCTATCATCGGTAGTTATACTACAATACTTTTCGGGGAACACCTTGTGTTATCATTGCTTCTTTTAGTTTCGAGCATTTAATGCTATCGAATGCTTGCTTGAAGTCAATGAATAATACGAGTATATGACGGCTTTGTTTTACCTGTAGCTTTTTGCCATTCTTTGTTTTAATGTAAATGTGTGCGCTAGGACACTTAGCAAATTAAAAAAAAAACTCTGCCTTTTTATTCAGCTGACATTTTTTATATATTTGATTTCGCGGTGAAATTAACAAAGAGAAATAATGCACTATCCCAAAACGATAAGCAAATGAAAAATGAAACTTCTTCGAATTCAAATGATGATTTTATTGTCACTCTATAAGTGGGTGGGAAAATTGGGAATGAATCGACTCGCTGTTGTTCGCCCAAACGAAATCTTTTCGTCCCGCTGTTTTTGCTGCGAAACATCTACGGCCAGCTGTTTCTGCTGCGAAACCTCTACGGCCAGCTGTCTCGGCCGTTGGCTTAGTTGTCCTGGTCATTGACCTCTCCAACGATTTGCCGTCAATGCCGGCGAAGGAGTTCTCTCCCGCTCCGTGTATGTATTACCCACGACAAACTTGCACACACACCAACATAAACTGCGTAGAATGTAGATCAGTGGGAGGTGCTTATGAAAACAACCATGGTATTTTTTTTATATAAAGTTTTGTCTTCGTCACTCCCACTGAATGCGTGCTGGTTTTATGTTTTTTATGTTCTCCCACGGGGATGCTGTGGTGGTTTGCCGTCGGCTTGTTGCATTTTGAGATCATCTATTGTATTTCGCTGACGGAAAGGGCATTGCGCTGCCTTGAAGTCGGGATGTTTCCATGTTGCTTTTGCAACATCCTGCCGGGCCACAGCAAGGACATCGACGTTGGGATGTCATCTCAAGTCATATATTGTCGGCAGTTAAGACTTAAGGGTGATTTTTCTCTTCTATGACTGAGGTATGTTGCGTGATGAATTCTGCTGGTCGTAAGCTCCTCGAGGTGTTGATGGGTAGGTGCATGAAAAGGGAAAAACGTAGGTGTGGTGAATGGTGTGTGGCAATGATAGGTTATAATTTTTAAATTAAGAAAATTTCATTAAATTCATATAAGTTAAATATTTAATTAATTATAGGTTGATAAATGTTGAAAAAGTATTGTAAATTCATTAATGTGTGTGTGTTCTAAAAATGGTATTTATTCATTAACCATTGGCAAAAGACAAAGTTTGGTTATAGGACGCTTGAGTGTGGTAGTTGATGTTTTAATAGTGACGACACGAATTCTTCCATCAGCTCCTGGATGCGTTGCTACTATTCGCCCAAGTCGCCAAAGTGTCGGAGGCGTCTGTTCGTCCGGCAAGAGAACCAAGCAACCCACCTTGATCTGCAGATTTGATGTAAGCCATTTTGGCCGATGTTGGAGTCGAGCAAGGTATTCGGATTTCCACTTGTTCCAAAAATCTTGCTGGATTTTCTGCATAAGATGCCAACGATCTATGTGATTTGTCGAGGTGTTTGCTAGGTCCTTTTCCGGTGCTGTATGTAAAGAGGTCCCTATGAGAAAGTGTCCTGGTGTCAGGAAAGACAAATCCTCAGGATCTTCGCTTAATGGGCAGAGGGGTCGCGAATTAAGACAAGCCTCGACTTGTGTCAAGACCGTTGCGTATTCCTCAAATGTAAGGCTGTAGTGACCGATGATTCGCTTTAAGTGAAATTTCATGGACTTCACACCTGCTTCCCACAAGCCGCCAAAGTGCGGGGCAGCCGGAGGGTTGAAATGCCAGGAAGTGCCATTTTGTTGCAGTTGCGTAACTATTTCTTTAACCCATTGCTTCGACGTTTGTAATATTTCCGTGTCGAGGCTTCTTGCTGCTCCTTGGAAGTTGGTTCCGCAATCACTGTAAATATTCCTGCATATCCCACGGCGCGCAGTGAAACGTTTGAATGCTGCGAGAAAAGCTGAGGTGGTGTAATCGCTCACAAGCTCTAAATGAACCGCTTTTGTGGAGAAACAAACAAAGTTTGCGATGTACGCCTTGGTGAACTTGCTGCAACGACCTTTCCATGCCTTGAGTTGTACAGGGCCTGCATAATCCACTCCACACGTTTCAAACGGACGAGCCTGATTGACTCTCGGCGCAGGCAAATCACCCATTTTTTGTTGCATAACCGTTGCTTTAAATCTGAAACATTTAATGCATTTATGGATACAACGCTTTACATTTGATTTGAGCTGCACTATCCAATACTCGGCTCGTAGTGATGCCATCATAAGTTGTTGACCGCCATGCAGCGTTTTGACATGAGCATCATGAACTATGAGCTTAGTGAGGATATTTTGTGAGGGTAAAATAATTGGATGGCGTTGTGCATATGGGAAGTCAGCATTGTCTAGTCGGCCTCCAACCCGTAATATTCCTGTTTGATCAATGAATGGCGAAAGCCTTGCCAATTTGCTTCCCTTATGCACGTTTTCGCTGCTGTGTATTTTGGACATCTCTTCGGGGAAGACTTCCTTCTGAACGATGGTGATCAATCGTGTTCGAGCTGATGAGATTTCGTCGAATGAAAGCGGTCCAGACAAATGCTTGGCGGCTTTTCGAGCATTGTTGATGAAGCGAATGCAGTACGCTGTAGATCGAAGTAAACGTTGTAAAGTGGAGTACCTAGCAAGAAGGTCGTTGTGTGAAAACGCGGTGAAATGAGAGCAGAGCTGAAAAATAGTTTGTATGGGGTACATAGATGCAATTAGCTCATTTCTTACCTTTGCAACCTTTGAAGTTTTCATTTCCAGGTCAGTTGTTTGACTTGTATATGGTGCATGCCGTTTGTCGTCGAAAAATTGCAAAAAATCAGGACCACGCCACCATTTTTGGCTGTTTAGAGGCTCTTTTACAGAAAGCCCCCGTGATGCCATGTCTGCTGGATTGTCCTTAGAGGGAATATGGCTCCAGCAGTTGGGATCTGTGAGCTCTTGGATTTCTGCCACTCGGTTTGCGACAAATGTGGTGCGTGTGTATGGTGCCGACTTAATCCATGCTAGTGTGATTTCCGAATCACACCACGCAAAAAGTTTGGCATTTTGGAGATCCATAGTTTTTATGGTGTGTACTAGTAATTGCGCGAGCAACAGCGCTCCGCATAACTCAAGGAGTGCCAACGATTTGTTTTTGAGGGGTGCGACCCTAGTTTTCGACAAAAGGAGTGTCGTTTGTGTAGCACTGCTATTGATGGCTCTTAAATACACCACTGCGGCGTATGCCTTTTCGGAGGCATCACAGAATCCATGGATTTCCAGTTGAGAGTCAATTGTTGTATTTATCCAGCGAGGGATTTCGATGTTTCTAACGGAGTTAAGTTGCATTTTCAAATTATGCCACGTTGAACATATTGTAGATGGGAGCTCGGCATCCCACGTCTGGCCTTGTTTCCAAATATCCTGCATTAGGAGTTTCGCGACGATGACGTAAGGAGAAATCCATCCCATTGGGTCGTACAGGCTAGCAATGTCAGACAATATTGTTCGCTTCGTTGACCGCTTTGCGTCTGGAATATTGCATTTGATTGAGAACATGTCCTTAATTGGATGCCATTGAATACCTAGTGTTTTTATCGAGTTCCCTTCATCAAATGATAGTGGTAAGTGAACCTCTCTGTCGGCATCTGGAATTCCTAATAACAACTTCTCGCTATTGCTGGCCCATTTTCGTAATGGGAAACCACCTCGATTCAGCATAGTAGTAAGTTCATGTTGCATCTTCATTGCTTCATCTTCTGAGTCTGCGCCGTGCATAACATCGTCCACGTAGAAATTTTCCATGGCAATCTTTGACGCCAGCGGATAGTCTTCTCGTTCATCTGCAGCCAATTGTTGTAGTGTCCGAACCGCCAAGTATGGTGCCGCAGCAGTGCCAAATGTGACGGTGTTGAGCTGGTACGTTTTGACTTCTCCTCCTTCTATATCCCTCCACAGAACGAGTTGATAGGCCGCATCTTCCGAGGGCACCCAGATCTGCCTATACATCTTAGTAATGTCTGCTACGAAGACGAATTTATGTTTTCTAAAGCGCGCTATATGATCGAAAATGTCATCTTGTAGCCGTGGGCCAACAAAAAGATGATCATTTAAGGATTCGCCGTTGGACGTTTTGCAAGATGCGTCAAAAACGATGCGCAGTTTTGTTGTAGAACTTGATACTTTTGTGACAGCGTGGTGGGGGATGTAATAATAAGCGTTTTTTAGAGACGAAGGATCTACTTCCAACATGTGTCCTAGTTCCGTGTATTCGTTGAATACCCTCTTATATTCATTAGCAAATGATGGGTTATTTCGGAATTTTCGTTCCAACTGCAGATATCTAACCAGAGCAGATTTGTGAGAGAGGCCCAAGCTAGGGCGTTTTCCTTCCTTAAATGGAAGTTGTACCATATATTTGCCATCATCTTGTCGCTGGTGTGTTCGGCAAAAGTGTAGTTCACACTTCTCTTCATCTGCCGATATCATTTTCTTCCTTACTATCTCTTCAAGTTCCCAGAACTTAAGAAGCATCTTTTGAAGGTCGTGTTCACAACCTTCGGTTGTTGTGTGAAGCGATGTGATCGCCGTTTGGTTGTTAGGCGAGATGCAACCGGAGAGCACCCAACCAAGTTCAGTCTTTTGAGCCATGGGGGTGCCTGGATCGCCTTTCACAATGCCTTCCTGAATAATGAATGAATATACATCGCTGCCGAGTAAAACGTCTATTTTGCCTGACTTATTAAATGTCGGATCGGCGAGCTGGATATTTTGAAGGTGGCTCCAAGTGACGCAGCGAATGTTGTGCGTCGGGAGAATAGCTGTAAGCTTAGGTAAAACTAGCGCATTTAGCTGTAAGCTGAATTGCTCATTGACATTTGAGAATATCGTCAGTGTTACCTTGTGTTTAGAGACGCCGGTGTAGCTTTCTCCAACACCTAATATACTGACATGGTTTTTTTCTTTACGGAGATCTAACCGTTGCGCTGTAGACTCAGAAATGAAGGATGCCTCCGATCCAGGATCGAGTAGTGCTCGCAGTAGCACTGGTTGGCCAGTGGATGTGACCACCTTAATGAGCGCAGTAGCCAGAAGAACAGTTTGTATTCGGTTGTTTTCGGCTATGTACGTGTTGTGTGCTGAGGCAACTCTGTTGGAGGAGGTTGGATGCTCCGATTTTGCTGACTGTGATGTCTGAACGGAAGCGAAGCTTTGTTGAGCAGGTAGCAGACTAGCTCCTGTCGGCATCGCATTCGATGCTTCATTCAGATGCAGCAACGAATGGTGCTTTTGTTTGCATACGAAGCACGTGAACATGCTTGTACAATTTTGCGTTGAATGTGCATTGGATAAACAATTGTTACATAAATTGTTCCTTTTAACAAGGTCCTGTCGCTTCTTCGGACTCAACGCCTTGAACTTGAAACAATTCCTGATTGAATGCGAACCCTGACACATTGAACATTTAGAAACCGTGGAATTATGTGAACGAACGACATTTACCGCGGGTTTTTTTACTTTAGTGTGAGTTGTAGGAAATGAGGATTCTCCTAGGATATCTAATGTTCTAGATCTCGTAAGAAGGAAATCCTCAAGAACGTTAAATGTTGGATAATCTACGTAAGCTGCAATGGTTGATTCCCATAGACTTCTAGTGACAAGCGGTAATTTTTGCACAGTGTTGAAAATAAGAACATCTTCCCAGGATGAAACCGGAACTCCAAGATTCTCTAAAGAATGTTTCGCTTCGTTGGTAGTATCTAGAAGCAACTTCAGATCTTCTGCTGATTCCTGCGATAGTTTTGGCTGATCATTGATTTGGTTGTCTTTAAGTAATCGTAGGTTTTGATACCGTTTAACTAGTGTTGCCCAAGCCGAATCAAAATTACCCTCTATGATCGCTGTATTTCGTAGTAAACGTTCAGCTTCACCACTTAGATTGGCTTTCAAGTAATGAAGCTTTTGCACATCCGATATCGACGAGTTTTTACTGACAAGGCTTTCAAATAGGCTTCGAAATTCAGGCCACATTTGAAAGGAGCCAGAAAATGTAGGGATTTTTATTGCCGGAAGCTTTAATTCTATTGAAGAAGCCTTTAATCCTAAGCTGGAAGTATTAAAACTACCTGGGGATTGATTTTGAACGCTTGAATTCGGTAATTGTGCCTTCAACTCGGAAGAGTATTTGTAGTACAATTCCTTAAGATGGTGGAAAGTTAAAGCCTCTATGTACTTGATCTTTGCTTCTTCCGTAGGAGCCGCGACAATTTTTTGATGCATTGCTTGAGCTTCATCAAAAGATTTTTCAATATAATTTAAACGAGCTTCTCACATGTGCACGGATTTGTGTTGATCGGCTAACTCTAAATAAGCCTTGTAATCGGAACGTACTTCTAAGCACACATTCTCAATTGAGTCTATTAGATTACCTATTTTGCTCTTACTCATTCTGATTTTTATAGATCACACAACACACGATATGTTTGTTATATGAAATGTTTATTATATGCAATATAAATTATATAAAAGAAAAGTTATAAAAACTGCCACACACCTGTTGAAAGCGTTGCTCCCTCGCTGCACCAGATTCTTCTTCTCAGCTTCTTCCAGATCACTGCACGAGACTCGTTTAGGATTTGAAATTCACGCACGATTTGCCGGTATTTTTTAACAATTGCCTTTACGCATTCACTTTAACTTTAAAGGATATAAAGGATCAGACTCGAAGGACCACTGTGTGCGCTAGGACACTTAGCAAATTAAAAAAAAAAACTCTGCCTTTTTATTCAGCTGACATTTTTTATATATTTGATTTCGCGGTGAAATTAACAAAGAGAAATAATGCACTATCCCAAAACGATAAGCAAATGAAAAATGAAACTTCTTCGAATTCAAATGATGATTTTATTGTCACTCTATAAGTGGGTGGGAAAATTGGGAATGAATCGACTCGCTGTTGTTCGCCCAAACGAAATCTTTTCGTCCCGCTGTTTTTGCTGCGAAACATCTACGGCCAGCTGTTTCTGCTGCGAAACCTCTACGGCCAGCTGTCTCGGCCGTTGGCTTAGTTGTCCTGGTCATTGACCTCTCCAACGATTTGCCGTCAATGCCGGCGAAGGAGTTCTCTCCCGCTCCGTGTATGTATTACCCACGACAAACTTGCACACACACCAACATAAACTGCGTAGAATGTAGATCAGTGGGAGGTGCTTATGAAAACAACCATGGTATTTTTTTTTATATAAAGTTTTGTCTTCGTCACTCCCACTGAATGCGTGCTGGTTTTATGTTTTTTATGTTCTCCCAATTTTGGCACGGGGATGCTGTGGTGGTTTGCCGTCGGCTTGTTGCATTTTGAGATCATCTATTGTATTTCGCTGACGGAAAGGGCATTGCGCTGCCTTGAAGCCGGGATGTTTCCATGTTGCTTTTGCAACAGTAAAAATCTGATCAATAGTGGACGATCCGCTTCGAAAACCACACTGGTATTCTCCTGTTATTCCTTCAGCGTCTGGTTTTATCCTGTCATATATTTATTTTATTGGATAGTTGCTATAGAGTGACGTATCCACTCTGAATGTCTCGCTAAAGATTTAAAAACAGACGAAGGAGCTGTTAAGCAAATAAATCTGTACCTTATAAACTACAGAGGTCTTAGAACTAATATTTATTTTAAGAAACTAAGGGAGTTAATAAAGGATACTATTAACAGTTGCAATATATGTAAACAACCGAAATACGGCTGACGATCCGTAAAGAAAAAATTTCATTTAATAGAAACACCTAAAGATATCAATGAAATTGTACTCACATACATATATACATAAATCTACTGTATAGCTAAAACAAAATTTTCCACATCAATGGATAAATTTAGTAAGCTAACTACATCCAGTTATGCTCCTAATGTTTCGTTTGAAACCATGGAAAGAACTATTTCACAGTTAATAGCCGTAAATCGAAAACCAAAGAGATTCGTGATGGATAACGATTTTAACTTTTCTACCATAATACAGTTATTAGAAAATGTAGAAATAGAGACCTATTTTACAAAACCAAACAGTCACACAGAGAATTACAAAATATTGAAGTTTTTCACAGAACGATAATAATAATAACCATACTTAATGGAAAAGTTAATCCAACCATCCATTAAAGGCGTAAAGCAGTACATAAAGCAAATCTTTTTTACAACACGTCAATAAATGCAACCACCAACAAAAGCCATATGATATTCAGAAACGGAAGAACCATTAAAAAACCTCTTTATGAACTCGTGCTCAAAAACAAAGAAGAAGTCATAAATAACCTTAATAAAAATAGAGAAGATTACATTGATAACAGAAGCGACGGGTTTGTAAAGAACCCTAAAGCAGACCGCTAAACTTTACAATCACGCAGATATCACCGCTATCCAGGAAGTGCGTTGGGACGGAATGGACATAAGGAGGATGAGAGGCTGTGATATATACTATGGTATGGTGACAGCTGTAAGGAAGAAACAGCGGTTTCTAGGATGCGGATTTGCAATATGCGGCAGACTTAGGTATGAAGTCGTGAGCTTTCGACACGTGAGCGATCTACGAGCTCCTCAACAAAACAAAAGAGCAATGTCCGAAGCAGGATAGGAAAGGAGGACAACTTTGGTAGGCCAGATGGTAAGCATAGTCTATACTACACCACATCTGGCAACGGACTTAGCCTCCTAATCATTTTGCAATTGACGTAAGACATGCGTCCAGTATTCTGGACGTTCTAACGTATCGGGTAGCCAACATTGACTCGGATCATCACCTTGTTGCAGCGAAGGTGAGAACGCAGATTTCCCAAGCGCCACAACAAAGAAGAACTAGTGTGGAAATATATAACGAAGCAAAGAAAGCCAGAATCTTCGCCGAAGCCTTATCCCGAAATCTTTCAACAGCTCCTATGCTGCTAGCATCAAATGTCGAAGACCAGTAGCAACGCTGTCAATGTGCCATCAGACACTCCGCAAGTGATGTGCTGAGTTTCATCCGACCACTACCAAGAAATCCATGGCTTGATGGAATGCCGGCAATCGCTAAACAAGAAGCCTACAAAGTAGCACTGAAACGAAGGACGAGAGCTGCTCGTGAGATCTACGACAAGAACAGATGAAACTAAAATCGGCTTCTGCAGAAGAAGAAAAATTCGCGCAATTGAAGATATGGAGAGGTAGTACTCCAGGAATAACGTGTGAAAGCAAGAGGAGCCATACAGAAGCCTCTAGAGACGAAGAAGGAGACCTTATTGTAGAGTCACAATCGGTGCTGAAGGTATTGAAAAAACTTTATTTGCAGGCCATTCAACTTAGACGATGGTAGCCAAAACTTCCATACACCTGACCAGAGCGAAGAAGGGAGCAATGTCTAAACGAAAATCCAAAAAGTCAGCTGGACTTGACGGTTTACCGGCTGAGTTATTCAAAGCTGCCGGAAATGACTATTGTGAAGAGCGTGCAGTAGCTAATTTCTCAAATCTGCTCTGAAGAGTATATACCTGACGATTGAAATCTCATCACCGCATGGCGGATCCACAAAACAGGACACACGCTCAACTGCGCCAACTAAAGAGGTATAAGTTTCCTCAACATCGGATACAAGATATCATCTGCCATATTGTGTGAATGTCTGAAATGCTTCGTCAACAATCTATCAGTGCAGTTTCAGATCAGGAAAGTCCACAATCGACCAATTCTTCACACTCCGGCAGATCCTGGAAAAAAACTCAAGAAGTCCAAATCGATACCCACCATCTTTTTATCGATTTTACTGCCGCATATGGCAACATTTATAGAGATGGCCTATATATAGACCCTTGTCTAGTTTTATCATTCTTTCCAAATTTGTCCGTCTGTGCAGAATGATGTTTGACAACGGTTGCTGCTCCATCGAGGTCGATAAGGATTTAATCGAGGCCTTTGTTGCCAATAAAGGTTTTAGACAAAGAGGTACTCTGTCATGTGACTGCTTTAGCATCGTACATGAAAGAATTGTCAGTAACCCACCAGTGAACACTGGAGACACAATTTTTCAATAATCCGTGGAACTACCAGCGTGCGCCGATGATATCAACATAATTGGGAGAACTCAGCGGACTCTCACCGGTATATTCGCTAGGATTGAAACAGAAGCTACAGAAATGGGTTTAGCGTTAAATGAGCGCAAAACCAAGTATAAGCTGTCAAAAAGAATTGACACACAACATCCACGAATTGGACAGAACATCACAATCGCAGCTATAATTTCGAGCTACCTTGTATCTGCTATTAATTCTGCCAACTAGACCTCAGCAGAAATAAAAGAAAGAATCATTCTTGTCAATCTTTTAAGTCCTTGTCAATCTTGAGTTCTTTTGAACTATGATTGACCAAACAGTTCTGTATGAAATAAGAGATACAACGCGGTCATGTTCCGTATGTAAAAGAACTCAAAAAACTTAAACAATCACTATGAATGAAAGAGGGAGGGGATGTTGCTGAAACTATTGAAATCAAGGAGACAGGAAAAGAAGAAAACAAGGGATCCAAAGCATTATCGCGATGAGATTAAGCTCGATGTAATACTTAATGTCTTGAATAACAGGGAATAAAAGCAGAAATATCCGGAAAAAACAACTCATACCTGCTCTTCATAAAATTTTGGCTTACCTTCTAAATATAATCGAGTATCAATCGTTACCACTTGTAGAATTGTCAGAAGAAGCTCAGCAATTCAAAAATCAAGACTTCAAGAGACATATGTAGATATATAAATAAGTGCAAGAATTCAAGAATGCGGCAGAATGAAGAAGAAACACACTTGCAGCCTCATTAGACCCATTTATTTATACTCAAAGAACAATACTTTCCAGAAATGATAAAATTATTAGACATTACCCCAGATGTCTGGCAACAATCAATCGGGAGGCTAAGTTCACAGAGATTTGTCTAAGTTCCAGGTCACAATGGGAACACGGGAAATGAAAGGAAATCATTTAGGACCCGAAACTTACGCCGGCGTTTACGGTTAGGGCTTTCATTGACAATTAGGTCTCATATTAGCATAACTGCAGATGGCATGACTCTCCAATTCGCCAAGCGAATTCTTTCCGATGTTTGTAAGAGATCAGCTACCTTCGTGCTGTCCCTCAGGAGAAAAGACTGCAGGCTGCTTGCTGGCGTCGTGACGGGGCACTTCACGTTTGCTAAACACTTACATAAGTGTGTTGTGCATAAATAACACAACATCTTGCGAAGCTTGCTGTGAGAGTCATGATGACACAGTGGAGCACTATTTCTGTTAGTGTCTAGCCTACGTTCATATCGGGCTGCAAGTACTCAGCGCTAACGTAGATCGAGATATCTTATTAAAATGAACTAACGAGGGGTATAATGGACTAGTTCTTTGTTTGAGTGCCCTGTTCCAACAGAAAAAAAATGCTATTCAACTAGGGAACAAAAAAGTCAGTAAACAGAGATATAACGCGCTCTCCATTCATTGTAACGTTCATATATAATTCACCAATAATTCCACCAGCCCATAAAGCGCATTTTTTATGGATATAAGTTTCCATAAAGTGAATGGGCACATCTCTAATCACTGTTCACAATGTCGAATCGACTTATTCACGTGCGCGCTGTATGACGTATCTACAAATTCGTATTTGCAAAACGATCCGTGGTTATTCGCATCACTTCCTCAGATGGACTGTAATGTCAAATAGACGTAGCGCATGGTAAATTTCGCGAACTGAATCACAATTTGCAAAATAAACTCGTACAATTCGCATGTTTTACTTCTGCAGAGGGTTATTCAAGGTGAAATGGCCTACCAAACTGAGCGCAAATCAGTTATCAGCTATCAAATTGGATGTCGCTGGAAAAAGTGTTGCTAATCTACAAAACCACTCTCTTAAAAAAATACCCATTATAAAGAATCTATCATGTTGATTATTTACACAAACTTTGACTCAGTCAAGTGAATTCAGCTCTCGTACATTCTTCTTTTGAGGTTCAGTCATTTCCGACAGAGCATTGTAAAATTTCTCTTCTTCTCTTGATGTTGATTCGCGCTTATAAGTTTATTAAGTCAAGTCCCATTGGAGGAGATCAGGAGCTGTGAATTAGACATTCTACAAGGCGATAAAATAAGCCAAATTATTGTGTATTCATGGTTACAAAATTGGGCATCGTCAGATTAACTTCGCTCAGTTCCTACCCTAATCGTACAACACCCTTTAATATGAAAACTTTCGTTTCTTCAAGCTAAAATCTGTCCCCAAATCTTTTTGTGGAGTCCATACTTAGCGCAGAGATTTGAGTTTTTGAATCGTGAAGAGTGAGATACAAATACAGAGTGTGTGATGTATCTGTTGACGTCACCATTGTTTTTTTTTCAAGAAATTGTTCTCATGCACTGATATGTATATAATAGCTTATCGCTAAATTCCTACTGATATTTGCTTTTTAAGTTTAATTTGAAAGCCATACGGAAGGCGAACATGTTGAACAATTTAATGCTCTAATTTATAAATTAGGTTGTTCTATCTACCCTCCAGGCTCAAATATCTCGTTAGCTAAAATTTAAGCAACCTTTATGGTTGCGGTGAAAATAAACATGACATCCTTTAGAAGTTAAATACATTACCACAATAGTAACCAAATCAAACAATCGCTGCCAGCGAATCAATTTTTCCCAACCATCCGGAGCCATATAACCGAATAATGACAGCAAAAATTAATTAGCGGACTTAGACTCAATTTCATTTAGATTCGATAGAGTGTAAAACTTCCATTTCATTAGCAACAGTGTCTACGGAACATACCGCAGATACAAATTAAGCCCACCACCACTGACACATACGAGTATTGCACACAAAGTATAATTAGTACCCCATTATTATACAACATCCTGTTGTTCAATAATTAAAACAATATTGTATATCAATACCGTTAACCTATCGGATACGGATACGCATCTACTCGTATAGCGACGCGCAAATGTAAAAATACTCGCGTATCCCTAAAGTTTATCGAAACCTATAACTGATACCTAACTCTCTACGGAAATTACTCGGGGGTTGTTGCAACATACAATATTATACAACAACAGATCAAAATAGATTTAGATTTAGATTAGATTAGATAGATTCTTTATTTCAGATTTAAAATATTTGCTACATTACATACGAGTATTCCAAAAAATCGGTTGGCATGGCTTTGTCGTCTGCCTGGTTTATAACTAACTTTAAATTCATGTAGATTCTTGTTATTGTAATGCAATCTTGCAATACCTGGTTAATTTTGGAACGGTTATTTCCTTAACAACCCTTCAGATTTCATTTTCCGATCGGATTTCCCTCCTAAAATCTGGGCATCTACTAAGAAAGTGCAAAACGTCTTCCCTCTCTGCCAAGTTGCACAAGTCAAAAAGTGTCGTTAATTCATACATATGTACGAGTACCTATGTGGAATATGTATATTGGGTTCTACCACATGAAATGTCCGATTTTCGCTCAGTTGGAAATATTGTAAGAAGTTCTCGAGTGAACATCTGTGCCAGAACGTTAAATTTTCTTTTTTCATAAAATAAAGTGGTATGTGTGCTTGACGTGTGAGAATTTTAGGGTTTGTCACAAGTACCGCTATTCTTTTTCTAGGAATTATTTACCATGCTGTCGGCAGTTCAAATTCGAACTCTTTTCCTTTACGAATTTAAAATGGAATGTAATGCGTCATTTTCAATAAAAAACATTAATGACGCATTTGAGGATGTATCGGTAAACGACGCTGGTTTGGAAAGTTCCGTTCGGGAGATTTCAGCCTAGAAAATGAACCACGTGGGAAGCCGGCAACGTTAGTTTACGACTTTGGAGATTGCACAAAGCATGGGAATATCCCCAATGACAATAAGTCGACACCTTTCTCTTAAAGGAAAGGTAAAGAAACTCGATAAGTGGGTATCCCATGAACTGAACGAATCCCAAAACCTACGGCACCTGGAAATCTGCGCATCGCTTACCTTAAGAAACCAAACTGAATCGTTTCTTCACCGGATAGTCACCTGTGATGAAAACTGGATACTGTATGATAATCGTAAAAGATCTGGTCAGTGGTTGGATGCAGTTGAAAAACCAAAACACAGCCCCAAGTCCAATCTTCACCCATAAAAGTTTATGGTGACATTTTGGTGGACATCGAAAGGACCAATCCACTTTTCACTCCTTCAACTAGGAGAAACGATAAACGATAAATTTGCATGCCAAATTGGCTGAAAAGCAACCTGCTTTGATCAATAGGCACAGATCCTATTTGGATTGAATAAAAATTTACGGAAAAATAATATTGGCTTTTACATTTTTAGCTTCAGCACAGTCGCTATTTCAGCAATTCTGTGTTCATCATGAAATGTTTATAGTCTAAGAGCCCGCAGTATAGATTTGGCAGTGAAGGATAACCAAAAAATATGTACATTCATAGGTACTCGTAGTATTTATTAGTGTGATTTCAAATAAGGCAGTCTGGCAGTCCTCACTGACGGCCGAGGAAAATAACAATTCTTTTAAAATGCGAAATTATACCCAACAGGAATAGGGGAGATAACAATTTAATTTTTATTGAAAACGATAGAGCAGAATTTGTTTGCTTTAGATTCATTTATGCCAGACGTTTAGGATGCGGCGAAGGCCACGCCAGACGCCATCAAAGTGTTTGAATTATGCCCAATTTTGCATAATTATGGTAACCATGCCAATTTTACATAAAACATAGAACAGGGTTATATTATTATGAATATATGGTTCCAAGACGTTTACGGTGCGTTGAAGGCAGTGCCAGACGCCGTTAAAATAAGCAAATATTCCATTTTTGCATAACTAACATAACCAATTTTTTTTCTCTCAAAAGATAGTTCAAATTTTCCAGATTAAAAAAATATGAACGCCAGACATTTTGCGCGCGGCCAAGTTCTTGCCAGACGCGTCCAAATTGACTAAAGTAACAAAAAACATGAAATGTACTCGATCGAAAATAACTTATAAAATTACTATTTTTGTGCGTAAACACTAGAAATTGACTAATAAAATAATAGCACATCCATTCTTTATAAATATACCAACCGCAGACGCTTTACCTATCGCCAAGTTCTCGCAAGGCGCATCAAAATTATCCAAACTTAACAAAACCATCCAAACCTCTTAAACCACCAATCCTACTAGCCCTTTCCTCGCTACACGAACTTATGCATAACGAGTTTCCCATTTGTACTGCATTGCTACTGCTCCGCTTATGGGGTTGGCTAATGTCGCAGATCGCAGAACACGTCTGCATACTGCTCGGTCCTGTATCGCTTCGGCGGTCAGCCCCAGGCGTTGTTGTGCATTTGCCATCTGAGCAATCCAGGAATTCTTTTTCCTACCTAGTTTTCTTTTAGTAGGAGCGACCGTAGTTGATATTGCCTCCTTAACGTGATTTTCCGGAGATCTTCTTTGAACGTGGCAATACCATCTAATTCAATTAGACTCAAGTTGTACAATTACTGAATTCTTTATGTGTAGACTTCCTTTAATATGCGTAGGTCTAATGCAGTCGCGTTTCGTAACTCCAGTCGACATCCTTAACATTTTCATCTCTGCTGCCGTTATTTTATTTTTAAATGCTTCGTATATTGTCCAGCACTGCGAACCATATGTAAGAGCTGGCCGAACCACCGTGGTGTAAAGTTTTCCCTTCAATTTAAGTGGAAATTTTCGGTCACAGAAGATTCTCGAATTTTCTCGCCATTTCATCCACCCCACACTTACTCTGTGCCTTACGTCGTCGTCACATTTCGCTTCTACGTTAACAATTGATCCTAAATACTTGAACCTAGTGGTTTTCGGAAGAACTATTCCCTCCAACATTATATCTGGAATAGGTCGCAGTGGATCCGAAAATGGACAGGTTAAATGATCCGTCTTTGAGCGACTTATTTTAAACCCGTTTTCCTCTAGCTCCTCTTTCCATTTACTTAGGACGCTTTGTAAATCTACGACATTATCGCTTATAATAACTAACATCTTTATACCATGGCTATACGTCTCGATTGTAAGATACTCATACTCAGGGTGGTTATCTGGTGGACGGCTTTAGACAATGCAGTAAACTGCAGCAAACTACGCAGAGTCCAAAGAATAGCACATCTGTGCATAAGCGGAAGCCTACTCCATACTCCCTCCGAGGCACTAGATATTCTTTTTCACTTGAGACCCCTCGATATTTCCAGTAGGCAAGTATTAGCTATTTGGGAGGACGATGCTTTCATGGATGGCAAGTCAATCCACTTCTATAGAAGTGGACCCAAGACTGTTTTCTCAGATAAGCTTAATCTAAGCTTCTCCTTTTGTCTTTCAAATTACTACAGAGTGTTTCCTACTTGGACTGTTGGATCAAAATGTCTAGTGACCAAACAGAACTGACCAAACCTGGATCTGAATCGCTCTAAGAGTTTGATCTCTCAAAATAGAAAACATCTCAGCGCTATATTAGGTGATATCACTGGACAGTCTCCTTCGCTCAAATTGCTTTCAAGAGTAGGAGAATCACAGACCCACGTAGCATAACAATGTGCCAATAAACCTAAGCAGGTTGAACTTTCCAACAGTCACTCTTACTTAACCTAACCTTCCAAAATCAACCAAAAGCTTTGCAACAATTAACATGAATATACAACTGAAAGAAATTCATAAATATAGTAATCATAAAAGAATTGTCTGAAACCCAGTCGGACAAATATGAAAGCTATGAGCGTTAGTAGTTGTAGAACCATTGAATCTCTGCCCTCTGTGTATCGTAATCATGCCCCAAGAGAATATGAACAATTTAGGGGTTTACTTTAACCAAAACCTTAACTGGAATACACATGTCAATAAAATGGTGTGCAAAATATACGGTATACTTCAAGGGTTCAGCCCCTCTGCAAATTATGTCCCTATAAATACCAAATTAAAGATCTAGTTCTAAAAAATTGTATATACAAATTATTTTGTATATACAAATATGGACAAAGAATATATATCTGCTAAACAGGTAAGCGAATGTTAGTTGAATTTCTTCATGAACCACTTCGATTCTAATTTGGCTGCATATAAAAGAGCGTGTAACAATGCAACTTTAGTCATCCGGATTGCCCAGCGAAACTATTATGCTTCTAAGAGCACATCACTAATATTTAAACAACTCTAGACTAACTTGTGTCGAATTTGTATCCCTAGTAATATGAAAAGCGCTAAGTCCTACCTAGATCCAGATGTCCTTAGTGGCTTCTTTCTGGGAAGCAACCCCGAAACGCCTGACTTTCATCTAAGTGAAATTTCTGGTCTACTTGCTCATATGTCGGGTGATTTGAACGTGGTTACCGAAGGTGAAGTTGTTGATTATGTTATGTCTATTAAATCTAACTCGACTAGTGTAGACGGTGTACCCATTCGCTTTATTAAGCTTTTATTACCCCAAATTACAACCCACCTGACTCATATTGTATAATGACATTCACATTTCCACAGACCTGGAAAATTGCAAAGGTTATACCGATTGGCAAAAAATCGAATGCAACATCCGTTAGTAACTTTCTGTCAAAGGCTTTTGAGAAACTTATATCGAAGCAGATAATAAGTATCCTCTCTTCTAATAATATCCTTAACTCTTTCCAATATGGGTTCAAAAGTAATCATAGCTGTTCCTCGGCTATGATTAACGTCTTTGATGATGTTAGGCATGACTTTGATATGGGATACGTAACACTTCTTTGCTTATTTGATTGGTAAGGTAAAGAAAGGGTAAAGGGAAAAAGCAAAGGTAAGGAGATATGATAAAGATAAAGGTAAATCATGACATTTTATGCTGGAAATTACATAACATGTTTGGCTTCAGTGAACAAGCAGTTCAGCTTCTTAGAAGTTATCTCTCCAACAAATCTCAAAAAGTTGTATTATAATTGGTGGCAAATCCGCAGCCATACAAATAATTAGTCAAGGTGTAAGCAAGGATTTATTCTCGGTCCCATATTAATCTAACTTGGTCCTATATTAACGACTTGCCATCAGCATGCCATCATGCAACGGACCACTTATACGCTGATGACGTTCAGCTATTTCTGTCTCTTCCCATGAATTTGATCGCTGAACTTGCGTTAAAACGTTGCTTAACCCAGCGAAATCAAAAGTTCTCACGAAATCTAATCGAAAATTTAACATTAATGTCGTACCAGACTTATGGCTCTCTAACAAATTGGGTTTTTTTTTTTTTTGTTATAATGGGCGCGCGCTCAAGTGGTTTGTATACCCTTAAGGTGATTGTTCACAGCGCGGGCAAAGGAAATTTAGGGAGGAAGAAAAGAGAGGTACCGATGTACATTGCTTTTAAATGTTTGCAAGTTATAACGACCAGGAAATACAGAGATCGGCAGGGCATTCCATAAGCGAGTTGTACGGCTTAGGAACGAATCACGATATTTTAGAGTACGTCCGAAAATGGGCATGAGGGTATACTGATGAGCATTCATAGCGAGACGGGTGTTACGGTTGAAAGTTTGAATGGGCGGAATGCTACTGGCGATTTTAGTGGAGGACTGGTGGTGGAAATAGCGATAAAACAAAGTGAGACAGGAGACATATCGTCGGTGTTCGAGGGTATCAATTGACTGACTGATATTAGTATCATCTATGGGCTTTATCGCACGATTTTGAATCCTATCTAGCAGGTGCAGAGATGTTTTAGGAGCACCTGACCACATGTGGGCATTGCACTCCAATTTTGGGCGGATGAATGCTTTATATATTGAGGCCAGATCAGAGGGGGTAAAATATTTCGTACATCGCTTTAGGAAACCTAGACATTTCGCAGCATTTGTGGCTACATCAAATATGTGGTCATTCCAACGTAAGTTGTCATTGACACACATACCGAGAATGGAAAGTTTTTCGGTTTCGATGATGCAAGTGCCATTCATATAATGGCTGGGTGTTTAAATTTCGCTCTAAGGACAGCAGACAGCATTGTGTTTTGGAAGCATTAAATTCCACTCTGTTGATAGTTCCCCAATTGGTTATGCTGTTGATATCGGAATTTAATGAGCTTAGCATAAGCTGCCGTTCTCGTTCTACAGCCGAAGAGCAGGGCCGTGAGCCCGGAAACGAATATGAAAAGCAGAGAGTACTGTCATCAGCAAAGGAATATATTGGATTAGAATTAGATTAGATCATTAATGAAAATTAAAAAGAGTGTCGGAGACAGAACAGAGCCCTGGGGCACACTAGCATTTATTTTGCGAATATCAGACTTGAAACCGTACAATACAACTTGAATTGAACGTTCCGAAAGGTAATTTCCAATCCATTGAAGAAGAGAGTCGTCGTTCCCAAATCCACGCATTTTCGACAAAAGAGCCTTAGAAATATCAAGTGCAACTATCTTGCTTTCGCCAGATTGATGTACTCTTTGGTTCCACTTTTCGGTAAGACATGCCATCAAATCAACAGTGGACTTATTGCTACGAAAACCATATTGACGGTCATTGAAAAGTTTTCGTGTTTCGAGATATTTTATGAGCTGACGATTTATCAGCGTTTCCATGACCTTGGAAAGAAGGGACGTAAGTGTAATGGCTCTGTAGGAGGAGAGAGAAGACGATTCGCCTTTTTTAGGGACGGGCTGGACAAATGCTGTTTTCCATCTGCTCGGGAAGAGTCCTAAAGAGTAGGATTGATGAAAAAGCTTACGCAGTGGTTTTGCCAGCGAGGAAGAACACCTCTTCAGAAGAAGTGGAGATATGCCATCTGGACCAGCGGATTTATGTTTGTTGAGATCTTTAAGTACTCTTGCTACTACATGAGTGCGAAAGTAGATTTGTCCCATTGAAGATTCGACGCACTCAAGTGTAGGCGGAGACAAAGCACAATCTGGGAGTGTTGAGCTGGCCGCAAAGTATGCAGCAAGCAGATTGTCCTTATCCAAAGAGCTGACAGCTGGAATGTCATTGTAAATGAGCGTTGGGATGGAGGATGAGGCGGAATTTCTAATGTTTTTGACGAACGACCAACAATTTTTACTGCCTTTGGGACATTGCAGTATTTTTTGCCTCAATTTTTGGTCGTATTGGAATTTCACACGCTTAAGAAGGGCGTTACAGTCATTTCGGGCTCGTTTGAACTTTTTTCGGTTTTCCTCTGTCGGGTTGGTCTTGTAGGACCGAATAAACATTTCTCTAACGCTGACGGCCTCTTTACAGCTCGAGTCGTACCATGACTTTTCTTTTGGTTTGATACTCTTCATCCGATGAGGAATAAAGGATCTCATTCCAAAGACAATGGTGTCTGTAATCATATCAGCAGCTGCATCCACGTCGTTATCGAGGAAGCATAACGACCAGATAAAATTCCTAAAGAAGCTGTTAAGACTGCTCCAGTTGGCTTTCTCGTATTGCCATACGGTTCTTTTAGGAATTTTTTCTCTAACTGTGTGGCCGGTGTACGAGAAATTAGCTGATATGACACAATGGTCCGACGAGCCTAGAAAGGAAAGCACGTCAATGGTGTACTTATCAGGGTGAGAAGTTAAAACCAAGTCCAGGGTGTTGGCGGTATGACTATCAACGTCTGGTATTCGCGTGGGCTCATTTACAAGCTGCGTTAAGTTGTTTTCCGCAGCGAAGATCTCAATACACCGTCCTTCGGGTGTTGTCTGACCAGAATGACGAAGCCACCCAGAATTGTGTATATTGAAATCGCCCGTAACAACGATTTCAGTATGAGGATACAGGGATACAATTCTTTGAATGGCGTCAGACAGCGCATCAAACTCGTTAAAAGTTGAATTGCTGTCCAGTTTGGGGCTTCTGTAAATAAAGCAGTAGTGGATAATTTGCTTACGGAGATGGAATTTTAACCACATGAAGTTGAATTCTGGATTGAAACATGGATCACATTGTGGTGGAGTTTAGTAAGCTACATGACTACGCACGTAAATGGTGAGACCGCGGTGAGAGAAGAATAATGGCACTAGTTCGTAGCCAGGTAGCTTCAGATCAGAATGATCTGAGAGGTGTGGGCGGGGATCTACCTGTGTTTCACTAAGTGCCAAAACAGCTGGTCTGTACTTACAGACGTGGACGTACGCAGAAAAGTCTACCTCATCTACGTCTACCCTTAATTCTCTTGTCATAATCACAGACAAACACAGAAAACACAAACACCGACGATACTAATCATGGCTGCGAAGTGATAATTCTGACATTGATTTACCGGATCAAATTGTTGTAGGTGTTACGCCCTTACAACAATATGAAACAGTGCACCAACAAAATTTTCACTCACAACTCGCTATCCATCAGTTGCACTGTACTTTTTTTTTTTTTGTATTTTTTTTTTGGCACACGCGCGCGGTGTTTTTTTTTTTTTTTTTTGTTTGGACAGCACACAATAATATTGCAAGTGCACTGGTTGAGTTATGCACTCGACGGTGGTCGACTCGGTACTCTTAAACGTGTGGAGTACGATTAAACGTGTAGAGTCAGCAATAAGCCTCCGTTTTGCTTTAAGCAGAAACTTATCCGGGTATAATCGGAGTTTTAGTTTAGTTTTAAACGCATTTTATTTTCTAATCAATAACTCTTACATACTAACAAAAAATGCTTAAATGCTAGCTTAAAATTACTTAACAAACTTATACTAACTTACTGGCCTCACACAGGCACTCTAAGCTACTCTTAATTCTTATAACTATGTCTTTCGACTTTATTAACATTTTCTTTATGGATGTTTATTTACTATACTTAAAGCTAAGAAAAAATATTGTTAACAAAAAACTTAGCCTATGGATGTAATTTTTTATTTTTTATAAAAACTTAATATCTAACTTAAAATAAACCTTAACCTACCTAACCTATATACACAATACACACATACACACACATAGACATTATACACAATTATATACATATATTAGTATATACCTTTGTATACATTAATATATGTATATATTTCTTAAATGCTAACCTAAACCTATGTAAGCTGGCCATCGCTATTTACTGGGCAAATAGATTGGTCAGCTCTGCCTCATTAGTGAGGCTGGTCCGTAATTGACGGAAACGACGACGAAGCATCTTCTCCATCATTCAACCACCAGAAATGCTGGTGCTGCCGAACGACATCCCTCTTATCGCGATTCCCCACCGCCCTACTGAACCTGAGTCGATCCACACTGCCATGTGCGACGTCTCTGTTGTAGTTGAGTCGCCTGTCCCCAGCTGTCCGAGCGACATGGAAGATTAACGGGACCGCTGATATATCCTGGATCAACCCTTTCTGATCTAGGTAGAGGAATGCTTCCGGTGGAACGAAGCCGTCAGATCGCACACTCTCGTGGTAAAGGTAATTGGGGTAGTAAGCCCCAGATATCAGGTTATTCATCGAGGTCATTGCTCTTGCAATGTGCCTTCGAGTCAGCTTAATTACGAAGTTGTCCACTCGTATTAGGTTCGCCCTATTGTAAAGGACCTCATTAGGATAAAATTTCTTGTACTCCGACTCTGGTGTTCTGTACAAGCGAAGACAAGCCCTAAGGCAAGCCCTCTCAAACACCCGAATCTTTTCCATTAAGCTTGCTCGTACATTGAACCACACGGGACAACCAAATACCAGCATGGGCCTAATAAGGGCCATGTAGCAGATTACCTTTACCCTCACATCGAGTTGGCTGCTATAAAACAGTCTCTTTGTAAGGGCAAAAGCACCTTTAGCTCTGGCCAGAGCAGCATCTACATTTTTGCCAAAATACAGAAACTGATCTAGCCAGATCCCAAGTTATCTGACTACATTTCGACAGGCAAGAGGCTGTCCGTGCTGTCCAATGATTGAGAACTTTCGCCAATTTTTTCTGGTATCCCTAGAGGATCCAGACAACGGCGTCCTAAAGAGAATGGTTTCCGACTTCTGAAAGTTGATTTTCAACTTCCAGTCATCGCAAATTCGTCTTATCTTATCGAAGTCACTCTGCAAGACAGTATTAATGACCTCGATTTTTGGACCTGTTCTGTACGCTACCAAATCGTATGCGTACGCAATAGTATGGGGAAGTGAACCTATCAAGTCGCTTGTATAAATGTTAAATAGGATCGGCGAATTGACCGCGCCTTGCTGAAGACCATTTTTAATTTGAAATATTCCAACAGAAGTCACATCGCCATTTTTCACGATGAACTGTCTGTTGGTTAGCATATTATAAAGAATGTACAAGAGAGGTTTGCTGATCCCCAGCCTAGTCAGCCTATAGAAAAGACCCTCTAACCATACGGTGTTGAAGGTCTTCTCCAAGTCAACAAGGCAGGCACCAGTGCACTGTTTCTTGCCTTTGTTCCATTGGATATCAGAAACCAGTTTAGACGCGGCATGTGAGATATCATGTCCCGCCTTAAAACCGAATTGATTATCCGGAACTATATGTTTGTCCTCAATCCACCTAGACAGAGCTCTATTGATTACTTTCTCAAAAACCTTACTGATATTCGGAAGGAGACTTATCGACCGGAGATTCGCCGGATTGAATATATCCTTTCCCTTTTTGGGTATAGGTTGAACCACCGCCGTTTTCCAATGCGCTGGATAATGTGCATTATTCATTGCATTATTAAACAGGGTGGTGTAAATGTCCACCGCTTCTAGAGGAAGATGTCGAAGCACGATATGCGGAATACCATCGGTCCTCACTGATTTCTTAGCCCTGATTGTGTCGAAGATCTCACGGAGTTCTTCCTTCGAAATGAACGGGGGTAGATAACCCTCTCTGGTCATGACATTATTTGCCATATTTTCGTCGCTGAACCGGGTGAAACCAGAGCCCTCGGATCGCCAGTTCCCTATTTCATTTCGAATGCAGAAGTCGTGCACCAAGACGCGATTGTCCAGGTCGTAATTAGGGCCAGTGGTATCAATGGCCTTGTATACTTCCTGAAAAGTCGCCCCTGTGGCCCCAACCTTCTCCTGTGGATCCTCGATCACAAAAAAGTCGTCATCATCAGCGGCCTCATTTGGATCAATACCTGCTATTTTCAGTAACCGTTCGTTGTCCGTCGTCCGGGCTATTTTAAGACACTGAAGGTCGTTTTTATTTTTTCTCCGAAATAGTTTATTTATTTGCGGAAACATATTCGGGTTGCTGGTGTTTACAGCCCGAACCTTGTTGTTCCAATACAAACTTACAGAAATTCTGTAATTCTCTTTTATTAGCGTTTGAATATTTTTAATCGACGACTTCAGTGTCCTAATCTCCGGGTCTTGTCTGTCAGTTAACTGTCTGTACAAGTTTTTGAGTCTTGACAGAAGTCTACTTTTCTGTCGGTGCAGTGCGTCAATAGTAGGATTGCGGAACAGGTCTTCGTTAGTTGTACGTCGATATCGCAGTATTGTAGTGTCCATAGTTTGTTTAATTGTCTCGTCCATCTGTTTTAGGTAATTGTCGATCTCCTCGTTTGAAAAATTCCTATTGGACGGTGGGTGGAGCGTGTTCGAGGAGAGCGCTCTGTTCAAGGTTGCGGAGAAGCGCGTCCATCGAGTCTTACTGTAGTTGTAAGAATATCTTTGGACAAACTCCTCCAATTCCGTAATTTCGTTGGGAACTGTAATTTCGGTGCTAAAACCGCAATGGTCGCTGTCATACACGAATGTGCGCAGACAGTTTAGCGTTTGTAAATTCGTACCTGTCAGTCGTATACGTTCGTCGTACAGCAGTAGATCCAAATAAGACCCGCCTCTGGGAAACGACGGGTTATCCGTCGCTTTAAGACCGAGTCTGTACATGACATCGTGCTGACCCCACCAATCGAGTAGTAGGTTCCCTCTAGTATTTGGCAAATTATTTCCCCAATCACTGTGTCTAGCGTTGAAATCCCCGCCGATTATAAAATAATTCTCCCCCGATTCCAGCCTCAGAAGTCGAAAAAGCGTGTCGAGCTCTGTAATAAATAGGGCGGATTGTGAAGCCTCAGGTGCATAAACAGAGGCCAAGTACAGCCGCTTTCCACTGCGAAGCGGGATGTAAATGACAACTGCCTCCAACACCCGGAACCTGCGCAACACTCCCTTGCACACTCTGTGAAATTGTATACCTTCTTTAATGAAGATCGCGACACCACCTCCACGTTTGGATCTGGGCCGGTTTCTTCTTCTAACAATATAATTATTGTACTCCAGTTTGTAGTTATCGGTTAGCTTGGTTTCGCTAGCGAAAAGCACATCAGGAGTTTGATCTTGTAGCAATTTAAACATCGCGGTTCTTCGTTCGATCCTAATCAGTGAATTCACATTCACCGCAAGGACCTTCAAAGTTTGCTCCACCATGTGCGTACCCATTACGACAAGTGTTGCCTTAGGCCTGGCAGCAGCGAGTAGATCTGGTCCACCCGCTTGGCCTGTTCTTGCATCTGCTTTTGCAGCTGAGCCATCTGCCCTTGGATTGCGAGCAAGATGGCCAGCATGTTAGGTGCAGCTTTCGTTGTTCTCGGCATTGGCGCCGGAGAAGCAACAGTCGCTTTCTGTACCGTAGCCCCTTACCTGACGCCATTTGGGCGTAGGAAATTTGGGACGTGACGGCTGGTGTTTGAAACCTAACAGGTGAACGTTTGACCTCCACCTTCTGCTGCCGAGCCAGTTTTGCTTTCTTAATGTCAGCGAACTTAGGACAACCCCGATAGTTTGCGGTGTGTCCCACGTTTCCACATAACACGCACGAGAGCTGCGACCTATCGGATGCTCCGTCAACACCCAGAGCACACTCCTCGGACTGTGGTTCTTAGCGCACTTCACGCAGCGAGGCTGCATTTGGCAGTTCGACGCGGCGTGCCCGAACCTCTGGCAGCGAACGCATTGTATAACGCCTTCGCTCCTTTTTAGTTTTTCCCAGTGAAACACCTGGTAGTCTAGGACATTGATACTCCTTAGACTATCCAGACGGCTTTCGGGACTGAGCTGCACCAGGAAGAACGGCAGACTCCGTTTCTCCCGCCTGGCTCTAGCTGTGGTAAGTGGCTTTACTTACCCCCACAAACTCGAGTCCTTCGCACTCCTTCTCCTTGAGCAGTGCCAGGATCTCCTCAGGATCAGAAGACGGTTCCAACCCCTTCAGCAGCATCGATTGCCGCTTTTCACACTTCGGTGTGAATGAGTAGTGCTCCGTCGTCGTTTTTTTTAGGAGCTCTTTCACTTTTGCGTAGCCCTCCACTGTATTACAGTGGATGGCATGGCGATCGTTCCCCAATCTCTTTATATTAAAATTATTACCAATGACCAACTTACACAGGTCCTTGGTTGCACTTACCTCCAGTTTGTAGGTGTTGATCGGAGGCACCTTCTCTTTCTTCTTCTTCTGCTGCTGCTGCTGTTGTTGTTGTTGTTGGTGTTGCTGCTGCTGCTGTTGTTGATTTTGTTGTTGAGCGGGGCGCTCTTCACCATCCATCACGTGGTTTTTGCTTTGTTTTTTTTTTTTTTCTTATTGTTTTTGATATTACACAATTTTAGGGGAAAAAAAAAAAATAAAAACAAGAAAAAAAGTTCCAAGTTCACTCGGGATTCGAATCCGCGTCCCACGATTTGTTGACAGGCGCCCTTAACCGATGGGCTACCGAGTCAATTGATGAAGTTGTAATTAATTGTGTTTATCCACTAAATTATTGTTTTTTTTTTTTACTTTATGAGAAGCCGAAAGACGTCTATTCTCACCAGAGATTTGCGAACGACTGGGTATAATCGGATGTGATCACTGGATGATCAGTGAAAATCAGCGGTCGCGTTCTACCTCTACCTTCTTGCGGATTTCAGTAAATTTTTCAAGAGGAAAAAAAAGTTGTTTTATACAACTTTCTGCCATCAAAATGTGAAAAGTGCAATAGAGGGCGGAAAATCCGAAGCCCTTAGTCGCTTAGCAAGCAACGCAAGACCCACCGCCGCCCTACCCTCATCAATGTACTGCCAACACACTAGGACCAGCCGCACCAAAGCGTTTCAAAGATGAATTACCAGCGCAAAAACCTGCTAGCGGGCATAGGTGCTATTATGTCGGCAATCTCAACAACTTGTCGTGCAATAACAACAGCAACGACTCGCACAACAACCTGCATTCTAACTGACACAGCAACATTTAAAAATGAATTTTTAATATATCAACATGAATGGTATCGTGCAGCAGTGGACTCGGTCACTGCAGCAGCAATCGTTACAAAAGCCGCAGCAATCTCAACAGGCGGGGTTTGACCCATTGAATGAGTTCACACAACTCTCTCCATGCAGTGATGAGAATGATATGGGTGGTGGAACTGATCACGAAAAGATCCTGCTACAAGCAGTCCTTTCACAAAAGGACATTGCCCCAACATTCGCGGAAGACATCCTCAAATCATTTACATCCGAATGTCTAGACATAAAAGAAGATAGACGATGACGGGCTAAGAAAATTTAAAATACGAATGAGTGCAAAGCAATGATTGTATGCAGTGAAGCAATTACCTATTGATACAACATCACAACATTGTTCAGTGTTGCATGTTGATGCACCACCATCATCATCACAACGTTTGACCAAAGAGCAGCTTTTGCTTCCGACGCCGTCTGTGCATTTGGAGAACAAGAAACACGCGTTTAGTCCTCAATTGCTGGAGTTTTTTTACAGCATCCGATAGCGGTTGTGCGTGGTTTAGCTGGTGCGCTAAAATTGAATTTGTTTTATTTTCAACTAAAACCTTGATTGAAGCAAATGCGGATCATAGAGTTGAAGTGCGAACGCAAGTACATAAGTCACCCGATGAGAATTGGGATAATACGCTGGGGAAACGCGTTTGGGGGTGCATATCTCATCGTTGACATACGACCATAGCAAAATATGCACAATATCGGGCGTCTAGCTTTCAAGACAGTTTAATGAAAATGAAATGAAAATGAAAATGAAATGAAATGGAGGAACGTGAGAAAGGGTCAGTCGGTGCACACACAATACTTGATTCAGACTCCTAAGACTCAATTAGCAGTTCAACAGTGAATTTCAAACGGAGACGGTTGAAGAATGGAAGCAAAATAATGAAATGGCGACCGCTACTAGCCGAATTGCAAAAGCTGATATCAGCCGCAAATATGCTATAACATGTCGGCCATGTCATCCTCGGAATGAACACAGTCCAGCTGTACGCCTGGCCATCAGGAGAATAATAATTTTTGCTCAATTAACATCAACATTAGGCCGGGAGACTTTGAATGGTTCGACACCTGTTGGGGTAGAATCTATAATCAGTGCGAGAAGAACAATATAAGTTAATTGCATGGGTCATATTGGCCGGTCTTGGAGGATCTTTATAAAGAAAATATTCCTGTGTATAGATTTATTCAAAGACGGGGTGATTTGGTGTGTTAGTGCTTGGGGTTTTCATTGGGTGCAAGCGGTTGGTTGGTGCAATAATATCGCCTGGAATTTTGGTCCGCTAACAGGGTAATATTCATTGGCTATAGAAAGATACGAGTGGAATAAATTGCAGAGTTTTAAAAGTATTATGCCAATAGTGCACTTAAATTGAAATTTAGCAGGAAATATCAAAGAGTTGGACCCTAAGCTGTTCGAACCATTGAAAATGTGTTTGCTGCAGACTCATGAGAATGTTTTTCACACACTGGACTAGGTGGAAGTCTTCAACACACTTTTCATACGTGAACAAGAAAAACGTCACGTTGTGCATTGCATGAGCTGTGCCCGCAAACAAGCGCCGTCCCTACAAGGCATAGTTTATTTAGAATAATATCATCTATTGGAATTGTGCCAGATCTATGAAACAATTTACAATTGACAAAGGTATAACATTAATTGATCGTAGTTAATTTTTTTCTTTTATTACTATTTTATTTTCATTATTTTCCTTAAGCCCAAATCTAGAATATTTTGATTTTTCATCTTCTCTTACACAAAATAAACAAAAAATTTCACTTATATCAAAATTTCAAAAGTAAAACAAAGAATAAGCACTTGCACCAAAGTTGAGCGAAAGTGAATGCATACATTTGTGTATGTATAAATTTACAGTTATATATATATATATTTAAATATTAATTATTATCATTATAATTTTTTTTTAATGTTCAAACTAAACAAAACAAAAGCAATCTAATTTTAACATCTCGATTTGCTTTGATCACATCCCCATATTTTCGTTTCATCTTCACTCACCACACCCGCACATCATTCATTCATACACACATAAGTTGACTTCTTTTGTTTTATATGTATAATAATCTACATACATGTAGGCTACGTCTAACAATTTTTAACTCCTCTTACTACATTTCTATATATAAAAAAAAACAAAAAAAAAAACAATATTTAGTTAAATGACAAATTATATGTGAAACATAGTGTTAATTTTTTAAATAAGTTTATACAATAAATTACACACATTATATATAAAAATGCTTAGTAGAAATATGAGACGAAAGAATTTCTTTTTAAGTAAATAAAATAAAAAGTACTAATAATTACCAAAGCTCTGGCTAACATCTAGCTCTACCCCAATGGCGACTTGACTGAATTTTTGTAAGGACTTTAATTGTACCCTCAATAAGCTATTCTGATTCCTTATCTAAGCGAAAACTTCAAGTAGCTTTCAATGATTCAATGCGACATATAAAGGGTGTTTTTCTGTAGAAGTTTTGCCATTTTACGATGAATAGATTAACGCCAGAACTACGCGTGCAAATTGTGCAAACTTATTTTGAAAACCATAGTTCGGTTCGTCAAATTTAGCGTGCGCTACGTCCATTTTATGGTCGACATAATCGTCCATCTGAGCAAGTTATTCGGAACACGATGAATCGTTTTCGCACCACGTACACTCTAGTTCGCTGGCCAGCAACAGGTGGTCCAGAAACGGAAGGTTAAACCTTGGACCTTCACATATTTTTAAATATGCCGACTACCTATTCAATTAAATTACATATATTTTTTATAACTAGCCCACCATTCATACATTCAACACCCATACCTGCACCAAACAATACAGTTGATAATTAATACAAAATTTTATGTAAATAAATTTGTGTCAATCTGATGCACCGATGTTTAACGGAGTATTGATGCTTTCATTTGATGCATGAAATGAAATACTGCTTGCAAGCATACTGAAAACTCTGCAAAAATATGCTTCACTATTCGTTTGCAACTCCTCCATGTCTGTATTCACATACCCAGTTTATATGACAGCTTAGTACGCATTTAGTCAACGCACATTAGTTCAATACGCAGGGAAAGTGTTTATATGAAATTATCCAAAATCGAATTCAAAATGAGCGAGATAAAATTGAGAGAGTTTACCAAACAGCCGATTGAACTGACAGTTTGGTAGATTTGAAGTGCGTGTAAATTAATTCGGATGGTTACAAATTTTCAATGGGGTTTATAAACAGGAATGAATGAATTCGTATTAAGTATATCAATTCGGTTTGAAGTGGTGTTTATATGAGAGTATTGAAACAATGCACATTGAGTCAATTCACATTAAGCTGTCATATAAACTAGGTAACAGACAGATAAATCAATTCGAAATTAAAAATGTAAGCAAATCTGCGAAGTGTACTCTCTCTCTCTCTCTGTAAGTACGAGTATAATCCTCTCTACGGTCGAGTCGGTTGTCAATATTGTATGATCTTATTGTAGAACTTTCGTTCGTTTGTTTTATAATTGTTCGTGTTTAAGACGTTTCGTACCATTAATATGGATCTTGAAAAGCGAAAAGTGGACAGTGAAAATAGGAAGTTTCTTTTCTGAGTGGACTGAACAATATATATGCAATAAGACTGTTGCTATTGTTAAAAGTGCCAATTTAAAGCGACATTACGAAACAACTCATCAGCAATTCCACATAAACTCTCCTCTTGGCAGTGCAGATCGTAAAGGAAAACTCGAGACACATTTAACTTTTTACAAGAAAAGCATTAACTTATTAGTGAACATGAGCGAGCAAGAAAAATGCACTGAAGCTGCGTTACGTGTATACTGGACGCTTAATAAACACCAAAAACAATTTTCAGATTCTGCGATGGTACAAGAATGTATGTTGAAAGTGCCTACGGCACTATTTGAAGAGAAACAGGATATTGTCGCTGCATTTCGAAGTATCCCATTATCGACAGTAATACAAGAAGAACCGAAATTTTGGCTGCGGCGCTTTGCTTCAAATTCTACAAAAGCACCTTCCTACACCATAGCACTTGATGAATCATGTGACATTGTTGATGATGAACAACTGTCTATTTTCGTGAGATTTTTTGACATTCAAAGTGAAGTGTTCAGGGAAGAGTTGCTAGTAATATTGCCGTTGAAAGGTAACACTCGCGGAGAAGATTTATTCAAGACCTTTGATGAATTCATAACGTGGCTGCGAAGTTATTCTGTCATTCAAAGGTATCACTTCACATGAAATTACGAGTAATTTACCTGCAAGAAGATATTAATTTTGGGGTACACATGTTTCAGAAAAATATCTAAATTGCAAAAAAACTAGATATCAACTTGGCTACAATGTTTGGGTCAGCATATTAGATTAGATTAGATTAGATTTATTAGATAACATGGTATGTGCATTAAGACATAGGTCTCTTATAGTACTTAGGCTTGATAGTTAAAATAGAAACTTAGTTTCATTACATTAGATGTTTAAATTAATAAGATTTTAATATTTCAAAAATAAAAGCAATTCATAAGATGACTAAAATAAGCAAGGTTAACTTTTTGAAAATATAATTTGTATAAACAATTAAACAAAAAAAGAAAAAAAAAAAACAGAATAGAAAAGAAAGGAAAGTAACGAAGATGAAAAGTAAGAAGTAAGAGAAAGAGGAGTTAAATATACATTAATCTTTATTGTTGCTGAATAGAAAAATGCCTAAATATTGAAGTTTTAAAGCTTGCGGTATTGTTAATACTCTTGATATTCAAGGGCAGAGAGTTCCATAACCTCACGGCGTGAACGAAAAAGAACCTTGATGAGTTGAGATATTTAAATTTTGGTAAGTTTATATTAAGTGTTCTGCGAGAAGAAGAAAACTCAAGCTTGCAAAACAGATAATTTGGCGTCTTTGTAATTATAAGTTTGTGTAAGAATATACAATTTCTTGCATACATGTATTGTACTAAAGTACAACCCAATAAACCTTTCACATATACTGATATCCGATCGTATCTGCATAGTCCATGAATGTATCTAACTGCATCATTGAAGGCTACCTGTAACTTATTACGTGATAACGAATCCATGCTACTAAAAACAACATCGGCATATGTTATTATGGGAAGTATAAGGGCTTGGACTAGCTTCCGTCGAGTTTCAAGGGGTGTGAAGTTTGCAGCCAACCACAGTCTACGCAAACAACCATAAATGCGACCAATGACGTAGTTTATGTGGTTGCTGCAGGACAGATTGCGGTTTATTATGAACCCTAGGCTAGTAGCCGACTCCACTATTGCCAATTTCGATTCCGATATGCATATATTTGGCACCAGACTCAGTTCAAAATTGCTTTTTGATATGGGTAGAACCTGACACTTAGAAGGATTTAGCAGCAGCCCGTTTTTGTCTGCCCAGTCATTAATCGCCGACAAATCCCTGTTTAAACAAAAAACTAGTTCGTCAAGCCGATTCATAGGCATAGACATGTACAATTGAACGTCATCTGCGTACATATGCATACGAGTGTGCACACATACCAATGGCAAATCGTTGACAAACATGGAAAATAAAATCGGTCCAAGGATGGAACCTTGAGGAACACCTTGTAATAAGGGCAAAACAGAGGAAATCCTTCCACCAGCAACGACCCTTTGAAATCGGTTCGACAAATAGCTTTGCAAAAGTTTAACAGCTCTTTCGCCAAACCCGAACAAGTGCTTAAGCTTCCATAAAAGAATTTTATGATTCACTTTGTCAAAAGCTTTCGAGAAATCGAGAAAGCAAAGTAATGTCACGAGCCCTTTATCATAGTCTTGCCTTACATCATCCAAAATCTTCACCATTGCCGACTGACAACTATGCCCTTCTCGAAAGCCTGACTGAGAAGAAGTCAATAGAGAGTTGAACGATAAGTGGCATTTCATCTGGCGGGATAAGACTCTCTCAAATACTTTTGATAGGCATGGGAGAATGCTTATTGGCCTAAAATCGTTAACAGAACTTGCGTTCGATTTTTTTGCAATCGGAATAACCCGTGCATGTTTCCAAGCTTGGGGAAAGGTAGATGTCATAATACACGAATTAATTATATGGGTTATGTGGCTTACAATACTGGGTAAAATTATTTTTAGAAATTTGACTGGTATACCATCTTCACTGATTGCATTTGACTTAATGGAGGCTATGATTGAAATTACATCAGTCTCAGTTGTTACCACAAAATCGGCTTGCCTTTGCACTGATATGAAGGTATTCGGATGAAAATCAAACATACCACCAGCCATTGCATTGTCAACAAAATGTGCATTTAGCTCATTTGGATTTAACGAACAGTTATCATTCCCTCCATTACTAACACCAATTTGCCGAAGGTTCCTCCACAGTTCCTTTGGGGGCAAAGACATATTAAGTTTAGAGGAATAGTAATTTCGTTTCGAATCACGCACAATGCTAGTGGCTCTATTACGAGCGTTTTTATAAGCGACCCAATTAAAAGAAGAACGATGTCTCTTCCATTTGCTGTAAAGCTTATTCCTGATTTTCAGCGCATTTAAAATTTCCGCAGTAAACCAAGGGAAAGTCTTATTGCGAACAAAAACAGTCTTAACAGGCACGAAATCTTCATAGAGTTGGGCAACACATAACTGAAAACGATTAATTTGTTCATTTGGATCTGGACTCTGTCTACAAAGAAACCAGGGAGTCGTTGTTTGTGCTGCAACTTGCAGAGCATTGATGTTAATAGATTTAAAATCTTTAAATTCAAAGGTCGTAGACTTATTGACATGAGAAAAATTTATATCGTACGTGCAAAGTAACATATCATGGTCAGAAACACCACCCAGACAAATTTGGTCAAATAGAAGAACTGCTGATTGATCTGAAACAAGACCAACATCAAGAAGACTCGGTGGTGCATCTGTACGAAAACAAGTTGGATAGGAAGTATTTACAACATAAAGACCACACGAAGAAGCATGATCCTCCAATTGGCGCGACCGAGAATCATTGTTTAATAAGTTGGCATTAAAATCTCCTACTACAATAATATTTACATATCTGGGTGAAAACTCCGACAGAGCGGAAAAAAATGGTTCACATGAAAATCTCCGGTTAGGGTTATAACAACAAGAAACCAAACATTTAACACTTCCATCATGAACCTCAGCAATAATGTATTCAACATCAGTGTCGACAGATTTTACTAATACATCGCATTTTAAAGAAGACTTGCAATAAATTGCCACTCCTCCACCGGTTGTAGAGGTTATTCTGTCGTTGCGATATAATTCGTAACCCTCAATATCATACACAAGATTTTCAAACTTGGGTTTAAACCAAGTTTCGTTAACACAGATCACATCTATGCTTGAATTTGTAAACAAATAGCGAAAGTAGTCTCGCTTACACTGGTTAAGACTTCGAGCATTTATATGACATACATTGAAACCATTCTTGTATCTCGACAGAACATTTAACAGACACAAAGTTGATCTAGCATTCACACCGTGGTTATGATTAAAAATACTGTTGTTGTTAACCATTCTCAATTAACCTACCGCAAACAGCACCACAATCAATTAAACGCATTACCAAATCATCATCCAGCAAACAAAAAGAAAATATATAGTAGATAGTAAGCATTAGAAGAAGGAAGGGTAGAGAAATAGAAGAGAACATTTATAAATATTGAATGATAAAGTATGTAATAATAATAATAATAAAGATTAATTCATAAAGATTAATAATAATAATAAAGAAGAGTTGGTGTCAGTTCGTTTCAAGGAAGGGGAACTTACTTGGGAGGACGTTGTCGGTTTATTTTGCGCTGATTTCGAGATCGAGCGGGTACTTGGTGGTTCTGGCATGGTGGTTGTGTTGATGTATCACAGTTTAATCCTTAAAGCAGGCGATAGATATGAATGACAACCAATGAAACTACTTTCGAAGCTAAGTTTATAAGTGTCAGTTTTAAATCATCTGTACTTTGCGCGCACTTTCAACTATATACTCGTATATGCGAATCGTCTTTCTCAAAAATGAATTTTTTGAAGAGCAAATATCGTTCGAGATTATTAGAAGCCCACCTTGACGACACTCTTCGCATTTGCTGTTCCCCGCGTGAACTAAATGCTAAAAAACCGGCTCAAGACCGTCATTGTAATTTCTCTCATTAAGTTTACTTATTGTGTTTTCTACAGTTATGTAAATGAAGCAAAATAAAAATAAAAAAATACAAAACATTATGAGTTTTATTTTCTGGACTGCGAAAAAAAAAGTTCAACCGTATCTAGAACCCACTTAAAATTACTTGCTACTCTAGTGGATAACACAAATCCCCAAAGACGAAAAACAATGCGCACAGATGAAGTTATTGCCGTTGTGGAGCGCTGTGTTGAGGAGAATCCGAATTAGTTGATTCGCCATCGTGCACAGAATTTGGAGCTATGCTCATCCACTTTATGGAAGATTTTACGGAGAGATCTTGGCTTAAAAGCTTATAAGATCCAGCTTGTGTAAGAGTTGAAACCACATGACCATTATACGTGGCGTAGGTTCGGTGAATGGACCGAAAACATGATTCAGCTTGATCCTTATTTTCAACGAAAAATTCTGCTCTCCGACGAGGTCCATTTTTGATTAAATGGATTTGTAAATAAGCAAAATTGCCGAAATTGGAGTGGAGAAAACCCAGAAGCCTTTGTCGAGACGCCCTTACAACAATTAAAATTCACTGTTTAGTGTGCTTTACATCGTGGAACCATCGGCCCATATTTCTTTAAGTACGATGCCGGCCAGAATGTTACGCTCAATGGAGAGCATAATTTCTGACTTCTTCGTTCCGTAGTTGAATGGCATTGACGTGACAGAGCTTTGGTTTTAACAATATGGCGCCATATGCCACATGGTGCGCGACACTATCAATTTATGGCGAGAAACATTTGCTGAGCACATAATTTCGTCTAACGGATCTGTGAACTGGCCTCCATGATCCTGTGATGTCACACCTTTGGATTACTTTAGTTGGGGGTATGTGAAGCTACTAGTCGATATGCCGATAAAACAGAGACGTTGGACTAATTGGAAGTAAACATTCGACGCATTATTGCTGATATACGGCCCCAGTTGCTCGATAAAATTGTCGAAAATTGGATTTCACGATTGCGCTTCATGCGAGATAGCCGTGGCGCGGATTACCATGTATCATATTTAAGTACTATCGCTAACATATTGAAATACTAATGGCATATAATTGTTCATTAAATAAAGCTAATATTACAGACATTAAAATTAGTTCCAAGTGTTTTATTTCATATTGAATTTGTATACCTCTAAAAAAGCACACTTTACAAGGGCTTCGTAGACAAGACCATATTTCTGCACATTCAATAAGCTTACTCAAATGTACCTTAAAAAAATATCTCAGCGTACGGAACTGCATTTGCCTATATCAGGTCATTAATATTAAATCCTCACCGTACATATATAAGAAAATACGATTTGCGCCATCTCAAAGAACTAAAAACCTTATACAACCTGTCTATAATTACTTAAAGTCGGCAAGTATGTATTTCTATAGGACTATGAAATTCACTTTCCCAACGCATCAGGGGTATTAAAAATGCCATAAACTTGAAAAATGCAATCCTTTTACACTTTTCTCTTGAATCGTAATTTCTATATTTTACATTTTTATTCAATTCCCTGTTGCTCTCTACAAACTGCCTTTTCTGGTTTTCCCCTATTTTGTATTTTGACATTTTTAATGTTAAATTTATTCTTTTTTGAATTTTTTATTAGAAAAAAATTTATACAATAGTTTCTGACATTTGTAATTGCTGAATATGCTTAGATATATTCTGAGTACTATAAAAGAAAATGTTCATAATGTACACTTGAAATATGTCAAAAATAAATTGAAATTGATGAACTATAGAACCATGCTGTCAATACACAGAATTCCGACCAAGTATTTTTTTTTTAAGAAGATTTGCAAGAAATGGACAATACACGTTAATCGTTGCTACTCGTAGATGAAAATATCTGAACGTTTCGCATCAATTTTTTTGTATTTGCAATTCAGCTTTGGAATCTTTTACCCGTGGAAATAAATTATAACAGCAACACGAATGCTTTCACAACACAATTATTTCAATATTGCTCGGACAATGAATATTTAATGGAAATTTGTGTTAAACTCGTTACTTTTCTCTCTTCTTTTCTGTTTGTATGTGTATTACTTCCTGCGTTCTCAACCATTTTTACTATTTTCATTTTTAAAGGTAGAATTTAAAGGTTTCTAAAAAGTACTAAGCTAACAGACAGACGATTTTTCATACAAATAAGTCGAATAACATGTTTCTGAGATACAAGAAGAGGATATATTTTGTTACTATGCCATACTCAAGCTTAGAATGAATTAAACCATAATAAATATTATTCACTTAAGAACATCTAGTGAGCAATAAGGTTTTAAGAAGTAGACTTGCCTAGTAGCAGCCATGAGATACTTAATTAGTGCATTTGTAAGGTCAGCCCTGTTCATCTTCCCGTCGAGCAGGACACCAAGATACTTAAATTGTTTAACGCTCTCAATATAAAAACATTTGTCAGAGCAGGGGTTTTGTTAAAAATATGTTTGTGAGATACATTCACAGTTGCAAGTATCCTTACTATGCTTGAATAGATTGCATTTAGCAAAATGAGAATGAAAAGGTCCATATTTTGTTTCTCTGCTACTGGTACTAAAAAACATAATTTTGGTTTTGTCGCTAATGGTCATTTTGTGCATTTTAAACCAATGAGTTAGGACTTCAATGTCATGATTAATATTAGCAGAAAGATTTAAAATAAAATCAGCAGTAAAGGCACAAGCCATGTCGCCCACAAACGCTGTAACTTTGCTATTATATTTTTGTAATTAAAGTGAGTTAATAAATATTAGAAAGAGTAAAAGACCAAGAACGGAACCCGGAGGAACACCTAAAGAAACAGAACTTTTAGAACTTAACTTACCATCTATTTTTAATATTGGAACTCAGTTTGATAAATACCACTTAAGCTAGTTGTGAACACTACTCCTAAAGACACACTTATACTTCCGACTAACAGAAACTTGTCAAACGAAGAAATCGACCGTAGTTTACTGACAATATATACATATGTATATCATACAATCCCTCGGATAGAATACTCCAGCGAAAGCCAGGTCGAAAAGTACAGATCTCCAACAATCAAAGCATTGTACGCACAAAAAAGTAGACTGCTCTCGAGGCTTAAGCAGCTGTACATACAGTTTACTGACAGAAACGACCCGGAAATAAGAACACTAATCAAAAACCTAAAACCTAAAGCAATTAATTAAAGAAAATTACAGTAAGTCTGTATGTCTGTACTGGGGCAATAAGAATCGGGCTATAAAATTCAGTAGTCCGAATATGTTCCCGCAGATAAATAAATTATTCAGGCGGAAAGATCACAATGACAGTCAGTGTGTCCGAATTACACAAACGATATAAAACAGACAGACACTACAGACCGTTAGCATAAGTCCAGAGAGTGCCGACTAAGGCGACGGTCTTTTTGTGATCGAAGACCCACAGGAGAAAGTGGATTTGCTGGGAGCTTTTTTCTAGGCTGTGTACGGTTCACCGTAATCACGACATTGACAACAGGGCATATGTAAATCACTATTATCTGAGCAACGAACTTCAAAATTGGCTATCCGAGAATTACGGTTTCACCGTATTCAGCGAAGAAAACGCGGCAAACGTTAACTTCGCCGATGAACGAGCTTCCCCGCATTTGTTCGTGCGAAAAGATGAACTCCTGTGCATCTTTGAGTCGCTGAAAAATAAAAAGTCGCCGGGAGTAGACGGTATTCCAAACGTTGTATTAAGACACCTGCCCTTGGAAGCAGTAGATAATATATATATTTACATTTACTACGCTGTTTAACAATGCGCTGAATAATGCATATTTTTCGACGCATTGGAAAACATCAGTGGTGCATCTAATCGCGAAAAGGGATAAAGTTAGAACTAACCCTGTTAATCTTCCGTCAATTAGTTTAGCTCCGAATGTTAGCAAGGTATTCGAGAAAGTAGTCAATAGAGCGCTGTTAAGGTGGGCTGAGGAAAATAATATAATTCAGGAAATTCAGTTTGGTTTTAGGGCGAGGCATAACACTATTCATGCTGTGTCAAAGCTGGTCTCTGACATAAAATGGAATAAATGCAAGAACCAGTGTACGGGTGCCTGCTTCGTTGAATTGGAGAAGGCCTTCAACACCGTATGGTTAGAGAGACTTTTCTATAAGTTGATCAGGATGGGCATGCCGAAACCTCTGCTATATATGATTTACTATATGCTTATGGGAAAGAAGTTCGTTGTTAAATGTAACAATGTCATTTCGAGCACGATCTCTGACATTAAAAACGGCTTACAACAAGTAATCTAGTAGGTTCCCTCAATCATGTCATAGTGTATGCAGACGATTTAGTGGCGTACAGATCAGGTCCAAAAATCGAAGCCATCAATACTCTTCTGCTGCGTGATTTCGATCATATTAAGGCGATGGTATTGCGCGGCTAGGTATTGCGATGATTGGAAATTGAAAATCAATTTTCAAAGATCGGAAACAATATTGTTCAGGACTCCATTGAGATGGGCTTCAGGGATACCAGATATACATGTGGGAGAGAATAAAGAGGAGGATATGCAGAGAAGAACACCAGTTTCAAGAAAAAAATTCACTTTCATTTATTTCACTTTATGTCTTTAAGTATAATTAACAAAATATTAAAAATGAAAAAAGAGATTGTATTACTATGTTAAAGGGCAAGTTAAATAGTTTAAGTTTTTAAACGTGTCGTCCGTATCGTCTCGTATCGTTGCTCGCCGTGACTGACTGTCTGACCGTTTGCTGCTCGCTGTTATCTCGCCGTTATTGACAAAAAGGTGGTATGATGATGACCAAATATGGTCAAGGAGAAGTGGTACTTTTGTTAAGCGGTATTTTACCGCTTGTACTTTTAAATTGCTCTAAGACAGACTTAGGGGGATTGAAGCATACTAATCCCACATCCGGCCATCTTGAGGTATTTCATCTTCGGCTGAGTCTGATTCAAAATCGCTTTCGTCGTTGTGTAGCCATCGTTTCATTTGGTCAGTTGATGATGAAGTTTTGTTTGGGCCTTCGTGATTTCCTACCTTTTGGACATCATAACGATAGTTGCGTTTAATTTTGGTGACCTCATATGGTCCAAGAAATTTCGGGTGTACTTTGAGTCCCGGTTCAAATTGAGTGCGTTGGATTGCTACAAGGTCTTTTATTGCGTACTTCTGTGCCGGTTTTCGTCTTTTATCAAAAGTTTTTTTATTCTCCGCTTGGATTTGGCTTATTTTGTGTTTCGCTTCTACTCTGAGTTCCGACCTTTTGTCCTCAAACTCGCATCTTATTTCTTCCTCTAGCAGTTCGACTATCTCAGGATCTCGTTCTGTTTTCATCGGGATTCCTACCAGCATTTCGAATGGGGTTCTGTTCGTAGACCTTGACACCGTACAGTTGATTGCTTTTTGAACTCTCGGGACGTGTTGGCACCATTTAAGGGGATTTTCAATTGACATCTTAGTTAGCAATGATTTTATTATGGCGTTCATGCGTTCCACTTGTCCGTTGCCACGTGGTACACCTGTTGTGATTTGTATTAAGCTGATATTTCTGCGTTGGCAATATTCTTTTAACTCGATGGATGTAAACGCAGAGCCCTTGTCAGTTATAATCCTATGGGGGTTACCGAAGACGTTTTCCTGCAACTCAAGTTTCCTCAAGACTTCCTCTGTTGCCGTTGATTTCACTGGGTAGATCCAGACATATTTCGTAAACGCATCCATAACAACTAGTAAATATTTGTAGTTCTTTGCGGTGGATGCCATTGGACCAAGGTGGTCGATATGATACGTGTGAAGCGGAGTGTCGACCTTGTCAATTGGGTTTAGATATCCTTTTTGCTTGCCTTGTTTCTTTTCTGCAAGGATACATGCAACACAGTTGGCTATAGTTTCAACGACTTTTGTACGCATATTCGCAAAGTAGTAGTTTTGCTTCAAAAGGGTTACTACTTTTTTTGCATTGATATGCCCGATTTCGTGCTGGCATCGGATGACTTCTTTCTGCATTGCCTTTGGCACCACTAGTAGATAAGCTCCTTCGACGAATCGGTACAGGACTCCATTGCGATTTACGTAGTCTTCGTACTGTTTATGTTGAAGGACCGTTAGAATGAGCTGACATGACTCATCTCTACATTGAGCCTTTTTGATCCTATGCAAAGCTACCGTATCGACAGCTGTAACTGTTAACACTCTACTTAATGCGTCGACGTGCTGCATATATTGTCCTGGTCGATGGTGTACTGTACAATTAAACTCTTCTAAGAACAGAGCCCATCTCGCAACTCTGGTGCACAATTCTTTCTTTCGCATTGTTAACTGGAACGCTTTGCAATCAGTATAGATGTTAAAGGTAAGTCCAAGCAGGTAAACGCGCAGCTTTTTAAGGGAACGTACTACAGCTAACACCTCTAATTCGTAGCTGCTGTATTTTTCTTCCACAGGGGTAGTTTTAAAACTAATATAAAAAACAGGATGCAAAGCTTTATCGTGACGATTGAGTAGAACAGCGGCAAGACCTACTTTGCTTGCATCTGTGTGCAATTCCGTATCTAGCTCCGGATTAAAAAGTTTAAGGACAGGGTCCTGGCATAACAAGTCTTTTAACTCCAGATAAGCATTTCTCTGTTCGTGACCAAAACAAAAGGTATTTACATTTTTTCTTGTCAAATCAGACAAGGGCTTGGCGATTCTAGCATAGTTAGGTATAAATTTTCTGAAAAATCCAGTTAAGCCTAATAAACTCTGAAGCTCTTTTATATTTTTGGGTTCAGGGAAATTTTTCCACTGAAGGCCTCACCTCGCCATCCTCCACGATATGTCCGAGAAACTCAATCTTTCTGGTAATGAAATTACATTTTTCCCATTTAATTATAAGTCCGTTTTTTTTTGCGCGACGTGTAGCACTAATTTTAAAGTTTCTAAATTTTCGTTTTCATTTTCCGACGGGATAATTAAGTCATCCATATAGATAAGCAAAAGTTTATCGCGTACAAGATCTTTAAAAACCGTATTAATGAACCTTTGGAATACGGAAGGGGAATTACAGAGGCCGAAGGGTACCTTGCAAAACTCATATTGAGCATCTGGTGTGACAAAGGATGTGTATTTGCGACTCTCAGGATGAATGTCTACATGAAAGAATCCATTTCTAAGGTCTAAACTCGTGAAAACACGTGCTTTGTAAAGATTTTCCAGAATGTCTTCTATTATGGGTAACGGATATCTGTCTTTAACAATTTTCGAGTTTAGTCTGCGGTAATCAATGCAAAGTCTATAACTACCGTCTTTTTTCTTTGCGAGAACAACTGGACTAGAAAAATTAGAACTACTAGGCACTATAATCCCTTCGTTTAGCCACTCCGATATTTGAGATGCCACTACATCTTTTTCTTTAGGTGCTAGTCTTCGCGGACAGTGATATACTGGCGCTTCGTCTTCCAGTTCGATTTTCATTTCAATGCAAGATTTTTTCGGTTTTTGTGGTTCGTAAGAGTCAATTAATTTAATTATCGTTTCTTTCGTTTTCGTATCTTTTACTGAATCTATACTATATACTTTTTTACTGTCCGCGATAAAGTCTTCCGTATTAATTTGGTTAATATCGTTTTCGTATAAATTTTCGTTTTCTTTACTTTTAAAGTACACGTTTCCGTTTTCGATTTTCATATTAGCGTGTTTCAAAATTTCTGTACCGATTATAATGTCTTCAGACATCCACTCATCTTTCACAACGTCAAAAGTCAAAACATAGGGCATTTCATCAATAAGAACAGTCGTTTTTAACCCGCCGATTGAAGAATAAATATTTTGCCCTATTCCTGATAGTAAAGTTCCTGCTCTATTATATTGTTTGTTTAACTTCAAAAAAACGGAGTGCTTTATAAGGCACAACTGGCTACCTGTGTTAACGAGCGATTTAAATAAAGTGCTACCTATTTTGATCTTTGTATGCACTGTAGGAGAAGATACCCTATGAACTTTTGATGGATTTACGACCTGGTTCTTTCTTGGGCAATGTTTTGACAAATGGCCAAATTCACTGCAATTAAAGCAACGTGGTCCTTTAGTCTTATGGGGACAACTTTGCGAAGCATGTCCTTTTGCTCCACATGTTACACATCGTTTTTGGGTTTGCGTGTCTTCCGACGAAAAATTTAGTTTAGGTGCGCGATCTTCGTTTCTACTACTTTGCGATGAAGAGATTGGTTTTTGTACGCGGTCTTCGTTTTTGGATTTTTGCATTTGACGCTTCATTTCTTCATACACTTTAAATTTTAACTTTAAGTCTTCGAATGATTTTGCTTCATATAAAATTGTTTTATTCGATACACTATCCTGAATGCCTGATACAATGTATGAGAGAAGCGATTCATCATCGACATTACCCCTACTCGCGATTAGCTTCATTTGATATATGTATTCTAGATACGACTCGTTAATGTTTTTTCGACGCGACTCTAGTTGACGGTGAATCAAAAGGCCCGAAATAGTTGTACCGAACTCTTTTTCCAGTTTAGACTTTAGTTCCTTCCACGTATGGATATTTTTTCAGCTTCGATAGCTAATTTCGCGGCACCTCTGAGCAATCTTCTCGCGTATAGGTAGCGTTGTATATCGTTCCAATCGCAAACGGATGCGATGTCTTCAAATTCTTCTAACCAACCCGTAACTTCTTTCCCGCTTTCACCGTTGAATGTCTCTAAAGAGTCCTCGACGTCCCTGAATACAAAATTGTTTTGTGACATTTCGACCGCACTTTCGTTTTCTTTTTTAGTACTACGAGTATAATCTTTACTAATCTCTATACCGGCGGTATTGTTTTCACGCGTCTCGGTTTCTTTCCCTTTAACGACCACCCCTTTCTCACTTTCAATATTCTCGCCCGCGTTCGCGCTTTCGCTTCCACTGTCTACACCTTCTTCGCAATCGATTACTTCTAATGTCTTTTCTAGATCTGCATTCAATGCCGATTGTAATCGAATAATTAAATCTTTTTTAAGTCTGTAACTGTATGAAAGACCACGATCTTTTAATAACGCCTGTAGATGCTTCGTTGACAAGCTTTCCAAAATCATTTGGAGAATAACATCTTCAAAAGGAATAAATACAAAATATACTTATCGTTACATGCCGCATACAAATATCTTGACTGAGATTGCCGTTTTATCAATATGATAAACGTGGCTGATCTATTGGTCCCATAGGAAAGACTGCTACTATAAATTTTCCACACTCACACCACGTTTCACTTATTAATTTGTTTGGATTAAATTGCAAAAAGCATGTGATATGTTAAATACACTATTCATTTATATTTGATTTTACGCGAACGCGGTAAAGGGGGTATTAAAACACTTCTGACACCATGTGGGAGAGAATAAAGAGGAGGATATGCAGAGAAGAACACCAGTTTCAAGAAAAAAATTCACTTTCATTTATTTCACTTTATGTCTTTAAGTATAATTAACAAAATATTAAAAATGAAAAAAGAGATTGTATTACTATGTTAAAGGGCAAGTTAAATAGTTTAAGTTTTTAAACGTGTCGTCCGTATCGTCTCGTATCGTTGCTCGCCGTGACTGACTGTCTGACCGTTTGCTGCTCGCTGTTATCTCGCCGTTATTGACAAAAAGGTGGTATGATGATGACCAAATATGGTCAAGGAGAAGTGGTACTTTTGTTAAGCGGTATTTTACCGCTTGTACTTTTAAATTGCTCTAAGACAGACTTAGGGGGATTGAAGCATACTAATCCCACATACATAACTAGCGAAATTTGGCCATCATTGGACAGCTGTGAGAAGAGTAGTGAGATACCTTGGTATTTGGCGCTCGATAAGTATTTGTATTTTGACAAACATATAGATGCTTGTGTTGCTGGAGCCAAGAAGGCTATAGCCCTGATAAGAAAGCTGTTTCACAGCAGTCAAATTGTCTCCAGGGTGAAAGTCATAGTGGTTCAATGTAGCGCCGTATCAGATGGAAAGCATTTGGGTGTTGGAAAGTCAGTGTCTTAGGGCTTGTCTCGGCTTGTTCTGTACAAGAGTATAAGAGTATAAAAAATATTATCTCAACAAAGTCCTTTACGACGGGGCTAATCTGAATAAGATTGACAATTTCAATGTCAAGGGCAATGATCAACGATAATGGCCTGATCTTTGGGGCTTCTTACCCCAATGAAATGTACCACGAGAGCTCACTTCTATCGAGCTTTATCCCGCCAGAGCCTTTACTCCATATTGATGCTAAAGGGTTAGTATAAAGTAGGGACGGTATTCCGGTAATATGCAACTGCCACGGCGGTGCGAGAGACAAGCGGCTCATCTACGACGGGTATATTGCAAATGCTCAGGAGCTTCTCCGTTTTAGTCCCGCGATTGCGGACAGGGATCGGATCTATGCCGAGAAACAGTATACCGAATTCTGGATTCTTCAAGAAGGGGAAAGTGTTGCCTCGCTCTCCTAGGTCGGTACGTGGAAAGACCGCGTTCGTCAGCATGAGGCCGCACCTCTGAGAAGTGACCAGTGGTTGGTTTATTGCATTGGTTAAATCTTGATGGTGCTTGTGCACGATATTGATGAATGACGGGCGCCCGAAATCGCAATTCGGATGGTGAACACCGTGTGCAAGAGGCTACGATTGCTCACCACCTCGATTATAAATAAGATATACTAAGTAGCTTAGGTAGTTTGAGTAGAATAGGGCCATCGTTTCAAGTTTTATACAAAATTCAAGAGATACGTAATCTAAGTTTTCTAAAATTAATTTTCTTGGAAATTTTACACATTTTATAATTTATAGATAAGATTAATCGTAAGATAGTTTTTAAGGTCGAGAGGCAAAAGTTGAATGAAATTGTTAAGTTTAGAGCGTTTTGTAAGAGCCAGTCAGTAAGCTAGATTAAGTAACTGTTGTTGTCAAATTAGATTTAATCATTTTTGTCTAGAATGTAAGCTAATAATGAAAGATACAATAAAAATGAATTTAAAAGAAAAAAAAAAATTAAGCCACACTTATACAGTTTGTCCAAAAAAATTGATCAGCAGTATCAAAGGCCTCAGTTATGTCAACAAAAAGTGCTGCTACCAGTTTCCTATTATTGAAGGCGTTAAAATATTTGTCCAGAAATTGAGGAGGGCACTCTCAGTAGAACAACCTGTACGAAAGCCAAATTTAGATTCACTAAAAAATCAGTTTGTATCTATAAACTTGACCATTCTTATCATTAGTGAAAAGTGGTTTGTATATAAGTAGAGCATTTGTGAACTAAAGACTGATTCAACTTAGAACCTTAAACGACATAACTTTCATTCCGTGAGACCCCCCGCCAGCGGTAAAGCTCAAATATAAAATTTTTCATAATCGTGAGACCCTCCCATATTGTTTATGGCTTATTCGTGCTAACATTAACAGGGGATTTCGAATAATAGAACGGTGTTGATAGCTACACATACATGTCTAACCGATCCCTCTGCGGCAGCAGGATACCGCAATTTTTGAGGGATATTTTCTCTCTATTTTCATTTACGATTATGTTCATTCGAATTGAATCAACGGATGTTCTATCGAATTTTAGTTAGCCGCAATGTTGTGTATTGTTCTAGTCAACATTTGATGAATTTAATTGGGAGCAAATATGAATAGAAGTGGAGTCCTCCAGTTGTAGTTGCTATGGGATATGTGTCCTGCAGAAGTCCACTGGCAGTCAAACAATACCCTTACAAACCTGTAATCGGGATCAGCTTCGGATTTATTTGGTCGGGTGCATATATCCATTGCTCTTTTTTTTGCAATTCTTTGTGATTTTAATTTTCATTTCGTGAAAACAGCTGAATTTTGGTGATGACCCAGAAAATTGTGTGAATAAACGTTACCTAATCAGAGTTGGAACTAATTAGCAGCTGATGGCGATGGTGAGGTTTATGTTTTGAGAGTAATAACTGAAAACAAATATGGTTGAGGGTTTTTTAGGCTTAACACAAATCGGATATAATAACCTCGTCGGTTAGCATTGTAGTTCTGTTGGTGTTCTTTTTGTAACTGGAATTCAGTATCTTTCATTCATGGCAGTCCATGCAGAACAAAAGTCAATTTAAAGGATGAAGAATGCTATAGATAACAATATTATTGAACTATTTTGATCGTTTTCACTTATTGTCTTGGTATATTGAGGGTTGGAACGATTTTGTACTAACAGCCTCCAGTTGCAAGCGCCAAGTTGGCTGAGCTTTTATTACACTTGAGTGCGCCACCTAAACCAATATTTTCTTTTACCGGGTAGTCCCTTTGGATTTGATTCGATGATACTCGTCATCGAAATCGGTGAGCTCTTGAATTTTGACAGTGTCAGTGTCTAAGTATAATCCATGCAGCTCGTTGTTTATATGGCTCTTCATCAGCTCCAATTTTTTCTATAAATAAAAAGTTTGCTTAAGGTTTGATACCTGTAGTATATATTTAGGAATGAAATATAATAGAAACTTTAGGCGATGAATTATGACATTATTCAAACGTCATCCACGGAACGGTTTACACGAGCTGATGACTGGACCCAATTTTCACGGCTTTTCTCATAATTCGGACGGTATTCCAGCAATTTCACATCGAGTGTTCGTCTCTAAGTCGCCTGGCATAGACCAGAGACTTAACGAAGTTTTACAGAAAAAAGTTTAAAGGTGTTAAATCGCACCAACGGGGTACTTTTACTCAATAATTTCTCGAGTGTTCGGTAGCCTAAGTGGCAAAAACCCGGACGACAAATCTCGGGGTTGTGGGTTCGCTTCCCAGCCTCCGCGGAAGTTTTCTTCTTTTCTTTATTTCATTTATTTAAAAAGACATTTGTAATAAGAAAAAATAAAGTGTTTACTACAAAACAAAATCACGTGATGGATGGTGGAGAGCGCTCCGCTCTTTCCATAACGGGAGTGGGAAAAGACAAAAATAGTGTTGCGGTGCCGTGAAAGACGACGGAGCACATCTCATTCACACCGAAGTGTCAAAAGCGGCAATCGATGCTGCTGAAGGGGTTGGAACCGTCTTTTGATCCTGAGGTGATCCTGGCACTGCTTAAAGAGAAGGAGTGCGAAGGACTCAAGTTTGTCGGGGTAAGTAAAGCCATTTACCACAGCTAGAGCCAGGCGGGAGAAACGGAGTCTCCCGTTCTTCCAGGTGCAGCTCAGTCCCGAAAGGCGTCTGGATAGTCTAAGGAGCATCAATGTCCTAGACTACCAGGTGGTTCACTGGGAAAGATTAAAAAGGAGCGATGGCGTTATACAATGCGGTCCCTGCCAGAGGTTCGGGCACCCCGCGTCGAACTGCCAAATGCAGCCTCGATGCGTGAAGTGCGCTAAGAACCACTGTTCCGAGGAGTGTGCTCTGGGTGTTGACGGAGCATCCTATAGGTCGCAGCTCTCGTGCGTGTTATGTAGAAACGTGGGACACACCGCAAACTATCGGGGTTGTCCTAAGTTCGCTGACATTAAGAAAGCAAAACTGGCTCGGCAGCAGAAGGTGGAGGTCAAACGTTCACCTGTTAGGTTTCCAACACCAGCCGTCACGTCCCAAATTTCCTACGCCCAAATGGCGCCAGGTAGGGGGCTACGGTACAGCAAGTCACTGTTGCTCTCCGGCGCCAATGCCGAGAACAACGAAAGCTGCACCTAACATGCTGGCCATCTTGCTCGCAATCCAAGGGCAAATGGCTCAGCTGCAAAAGCAGGTGCAAGAACAGGCCAAGCGAGTGGACCAGATCTACGCGCTGCTGCTGGGCTTAACGCAACACATGCCGTAATGGGTACGCACATGGTGGAGCAAACTTTGAAGGTCCTTGCGGTGAATGTGAATTCACTGATTAGGATCGAACGAAGAGCCGCGATGTTTAAATTGCTACAAGAACAAACTCCTGATGTGTTTTTCGCTAGCGAAACCAAGCTAACCGATAAGCACAAACTGGAGTACAATAATTATATTGTTAGAAGAAGAAACCGGCCCAGATCCAAACGTGGAGGCGGTGTCGCGATCTTCATTAAAGAAGGTATAAAATTTCACAGAGTGTACAAGGGCGTGTTGCGCAGGTTCCGGGTGTTGGAGGCAGTCGTCGTTTACATCCCACTCCGCAGTGGAAAGCGGCTGTACTTGGCCTCTGTTTATGCACCTGAGGCTTCACAATCCACTCTATTTATTACAGAGCTCGACATGCTTCTTCGACTTCTGAGGCTGGAATCGGGGGAGAATTATTTTATAATCGGCGGGGATTTCAACGCTAGACACAGAGATTGGGGAAATAGTTTGCCAAATACTAGGGAACCTACTACTCGATTGGTGGGGTCAGCACGATGTCATGTACAGACTCGGTCTTAAAGTGACGGATAAACCGTCGTTTCCCAGAGGCGGGTCTTATTTGGATCTACTGCTGTTCGACGAACGCATACGACTGACAGGTATGAATTTACAAACGCTAAACTGTCTGCGCACATTCGTGTATGACAGCGACCATTGCGGTTTTAGCACCGAAATTACAGTTCCCAACGAAATTGCGGAATTGGAGGAGTTTGTCCAAAGATATTCTTACAACTACAGTAAAACCCGATGGACACGCTTCTCCGCAACCTTGACAAGAGCGCTCTGTTCGAACACGCTCCACCCACCGTCCAACAGGAATTTGTCAAACGAGGAGTTCGACAATTACCTAAAACAAATGGACGAGACAATTAAACAAACTATGGACACTAAAATACCGCTATTGCCGCACTGCCTCGACAGAAAAGTAGACTTCTGACAAGTCTTAAAAACTTGTACAGATAGTTAACTGACCGACAAGACCCGGAGATTAGGACACTGAAGTCGTCGATTAAAAATATTCAAACGCTAATAAAAGAGAGTCACAGAATTTCTGTAAGTTTGTATTGGAACAACAAGGTTCGGGCTGTAAACACCAGCAACCCGAATATGTTTCCGCAAATAAATAAACTATTTCGGAGAAAAAATCAAAACGACCTTCAGTGTCTTAAAATAGCCCAGACAACAGACAACGAACGGTTACTGACAATAGCAGGTATTGATCCAAATGAGGCCGCTGGTGATGACGACTTCTTTGTGATCGAGTATCCACAGAAGAAAGTTGAGACCATAGGGGCGACTTTCCAGGAAGTATACACGGCCATTGATATCATTGGCCCTAATTATGACCTGGATAATCGCGTCTTGGTGCACGACTTCTGCATTCGAAATGAAATAGGGAACTGGCGATCCGAGGGCTCTGGTTTTACCCGGTTTAGCGACGAAAATATGGCAAATAACGTCATTGCCAGAGAGGGTGGCCTACACCCGTTCGTTTCGATGGAAGAACTCCATGAGATCTTCAACACAATCAGAGTTAAGAAATCAGTGGGGACCGATAGTATTCCGAACATCGTGCTTCTACATCTTTCTCTAGAAGCGGTGGACATTTACACCACCCTGTTTAATAATGCAATGAATAATGCACATTATCCAGCGCATTGGAAAACGGCGGTGGTTCAACCTATCGCCAAAAAGGGAGAGGATATATCCAATCCGGCGAATCTCCGGTCGATAAGTCTCCTTCCGAATATCAGTAAGGTTTTTGAAAAGGTAATCAATAGAGCTCTGTCTAGGTGGGTTGAGGACAAACATATAGTTCCGGATAATCAATTCGGTTTTAGGCGGGACATGATATCTCACATGCCGTGTCTAAACTGGTGTCCGATATCCAATGGAATAAAGGCAAAAACCAATGTACTGGTGCCTGCCTTGTTGACTTGGAGAAGGCCTTCGACACCGTATAGTTAGAGGGTCTTTTCTATAAGGGGATCAGTAAACCATTATTGTACATTCTTTATAATATGCTACACAACAGACAGTTCATCGTGAAAAATGGTGGTGTGACTTCTGTTGGAATATTTCAAATTAGAAATGGTCTTCAGCAAGGCGCGGTTAATTCGCCGATCCTATTCAACATTTGTACAAGCGACTTGATAGGTTCACTTCCCAATACTATTACGTACGCAGACGATTTTATAGCGTACAGGACAGGTCCAAAAATCGAGGTCATTAATACTCTCTTGCAGAGTGACTTCGATAAGATAAGACGATTTTGCGATGACTGGAAGTTGAAAATCAACTTTCAGAAGTCGGAAACCATTCTCTTTAGGACGCCGTTGTCTGGATCCTCTAGGGATACCAGAAAGAATTGGCGTAAGTTCTCGATCATTGGAAAACATGGGAATCCACTTGCCTGTCGAAATGTAGTCAGATACCTTGGAATCTGGCTAGATCAGTTTCTCTATTTTGGCAAAAATGTAGATGCTGCTCTGGCCAGAGCTAAAGGTTCAGATATATTCTACCTATCCCGAGTGTCTAGTCTGCCAATTTTGCGTCAAATTTAAGGCAGTTTTTCATTTGTGTAATTGGAACTCAGACAGAAAAATTCTGCGTGTGAAGGCATAACACTGACACGTAGAATTGGCTGTTGTAGAGTTTGAGGCACAGAAAAAAATACTGTGAATTATACCTCGAATCACTCTGAGTGAAGAAAAAACTCTCCGTCCTATTCGGACTCCCACCCCTGGAGAGCGAATATCGAAACCAAACACACGAGTTTCAAAACCACTACAAAACAATTTTTCTTTCTCCTCCTTCTACCTTTCCGCCCGCGCCATGGCAACGGTAAAAGAGTATCAACCCCTTAGGCGCGCGTAAATTATAAAAAAAAAAATTCATATATCAAATGCTGCAAAAAACACGTCCTGTCTGTTTTTAATTCAAAAATAGCTTTAAATACAAGGATATCAATAACAATTTGAAAATTCTAAAACACAAAGCCCAAAGAACTCTCCCTTGTCATTCAAGCGCCTATCCAACTGTCCCTCAAAATGCTATAAATTTAAGGCGGATTAAAGACCCGACAGAACTTCACAATGATAAAGTGAAGCAATTAGAATTGAAGTGGCAAAACTAATTGAAGCATTGGTAGACCACAGTAGCATGTATATCATTCAACCAAAACTGTACTCCACGGTATTTGCAACCTCATATCTCATATCTCAGATGTTGTGATGTTCTTGTCGCCACCACCGTCATCATCGTTTTCTCTTCTTCTATTTGTACTGCTTCGCCTGCAAATTCACCTCAGCCATATAACAGAGCAACTAAATGTATAAGGAGTTCATATGGTAGTCTACTACTGGTGCGGCACAACCCAACAACCCAACAAGACCGCATTTGTGTTTGTGTTTGAGTGGTATAGGTGGCGATACTGGTAACATCATCATTTTGCACAACTGCCCCGTCCATCCCAGTCACTCATTCAAATCGTTCATAGTGGTTGCTGCTAGTGAGAATACAAGTGCCTGACAGTAGGCTGCGAATTTGAGGGAGATGAAGGTAAATTGTGGCATAAGTGATGAGAAAGAAACCACCGGATGCGGATGGTTGTGGGTATCTCATAATGGAGACGAACAGCGCAACCCTGTGAACATCATAATGCGGTATCTGGTGTTATTTACTCATATAACACATGAAACGCTCGAGCGGTTTTGCCCATGGTTCTCCATCATGACAGCAACAGCGACAGTGTGACAACAACATCTACTTCGTCTTATTCTTCTACTCTACTGCTCTGGGACAGTAAATAGGGCTGAAACTACTACTACTACGTCCTGATGTCTGAATATGATTAAAATAAATCACTACGTGAGTTTTTTTGCATCATCTACATACACCCCATGTGTTTGTATGTTGCATACAATATAGGGACATCATGAGTGATGCTTCATTGGACAATCCTTGTCTACCAGTTGGAAGGTTGGAAGGAAAATAACTGCACACAACACAACGATACTCCGCCAATCTTAATAGTCCCGTAAACTGGGGTGATGAGGCAAGCTCTAGAAGCTATGATGACTTATTGGGGTGATGGTGGTAATGAACCTCACGTTTTGGGGGGAACCACTTCGTTGTTCCGGAAATATTCCACCATGTATACCGAGCATGCTTTGGGGGTAGTTTTTTTGATGCTAGCTTAACTAGTTATGTTCCCGTAAACAATTAAAATTTGGTTCGGAAAAACCTCAGTAGATACGTGACAAAACTCTGAAACTCTGCACGTGGTACGGATCTAGATGGCGACAGTGTCAACAGGGGCTTAGGTAAAATAACACATGTTACCTAAACAGTTTGTCTTTGTGAGGACTTTGCGTATTCCGTTCTATCGGACTATATTGAAAATGAATGAGTGAAAATGATTGAGGTAGAGAACTATTAGAGATGAAAGGGTTTCAATTGGAATGTTATGAAAAAGAACTTGGTTTGACACTTTTTAGAACATCTAAAACGCCTACCTCTTTTGCAGGGAGGCATAACTTCAATGTGCCAGTACACATCCTTTTCGTTATCTTAGAAGCTTTACTTGATGGTATAAATCTAATTAAGAAGATTAACACCCGGCAGAGTGAGACCCCATTCGAGTTTCTGCAAGCCGTTAGAAAAGATTTAAATCAGTTTGAGGTGCAACACACTAAGGTTGTGGCTCCATCTGGTTATCTGTGTCCCATGCAATATTGAACTTCCAAGTCAGGTCGTTCTACTGCTGAGGCCAGCACAATCCGAGCTCGGAGTACTCCAAGTACGCTCTTCAATCCGTGTCGAGGTATCTACTGAAAGCCCCGTCCGTTGGGTCTTTTTTGTATTGTATCGACGATGGTATCTGCCGCAGATGAAAAGTAACTTTTCATAGCCTTCTAGTGCTCGCCGATATTTGCAGGGGAGCCGCAACTGATTGTTTGAACTTCGATTCCTTAATTCATTTCCATATCCATTTCTGCTCCACACTTATTTCGGATGAGTTCGTTCGATACAATTTTAAAAGCTCCGGCTTATCACTATAAGATCGAGCTGGTTCAATGTTCACTGTCTATCAGTCGAGACGCAACTGATCTTCTGAGAGTCGCTGTGGCTAAACAGTGTGTCTCCAATGACAAGGCGGTTGAGCTAGCAAAAATCAAAAAATTTTCGAAGTCGTACGGTTCTATCACATTCTTAGGTTTTCGTTGTCGTTTCCTACCTTCCAATTCCACCCAAAGAATTGTATCCCTGTATCCTCATACTGACATTTCAATATACACAATTTTGAGTCGCTTCGACATTCTGGGCAGCATCCGAAGGATGATGTGTAGACATCTTCCCTGCGGAAAATAACTTGACCCAGTTTTTAAATGAGCCTAACGAATACCAGACGTTGATAGTCATACCTACAACACCCTTTACTTGTTTTCAACTTTTCACCCTTTTCAAGCCAAATGGAGTGGACTTAACAGCTTCTTTAGGAATTTTAACTGGTCGTTATGTTTCCTCTATAACAACGTGGATTCCGCTGCTGATATGGTCACAGACACTATTCTCTTTGGAATGAGATGCTTTATCCCTCATCGGATGAAGAGTATCAAACCCAAAGAAAAGGCCTGGTACGACTCGAACTGTAAAGAGGCCTCCAGGGTTAGAGAAATATTTGTTCGGTCCTATAAGATCAACTTGACAGAGGAAAACCGAAAAAAGTTCACACGAGCCAGGAATGACTGCAACGTCTTTCTCAAGAGTGTGAAATTGCAATATGACCAAAAATTGAGCCAAAAATACTACAATGTCCCAAAGGTACGAGTATTATACATTTTTGGTCGTTCGTCAAAAATATTAAAAATTCTGCCTCATCCTTCATCACAACGCTCATTTACAATGATATTCCAGCTGTCACCTCGGTGGACAAGGCGAATCTGCTTGCTGCATTCTTTGCGGCCAGCTCAACACTTCCAGATTGTGCTTTGTCTCCGCAGACACCTGAGTGCGTCGAATCTTCAATAGGACGAATCCACTTCCGCACTCATGTAGTAGCAGGAGTATTTAAAGATCTTAATATACGAGTACACAAATCCGCTGTTCCAAATGCTATGTTATATCTCCCCTTCTTCTCAAGAGGTGTTCTTGTATGCTGGAAAAACCACTGCGTAAGCTTTGTTATCACTCTTACTCTTTAGGACTCTTTCTGAGCAGATGGAAAACAGCATTTGTCCAGCCCGTCCTTAGAAAAGGTGAATCTTCTTCTCTCTCCTTGAACAGACCCATCGCACTTACGTCCCTTCTTTCCAAGGTCATTTAAACGCTGATAAATCGTCAGCTCATGAAATATCTCGAAACACGAAAATTTCTCATTGACTGGCAGTATGGTATCAGCTCCACTGGTGATTTGATGCCATGCCTCGCCGAAAAGTGGAACTAAAGAGTATATCAATCTGGCGAAAGCAAGATAGTTGCACTTCATATTTCTAAGGTATTTTACAGAATTTGACATCAGGGTCTTTTGTCGAAAATGTATGCATTTGGGATCGATGACTCTCCTCTTCAATGGATTAGAAATTAGCTTTCGGAATGTTCAATTCAAGTTTTCTTGAATTGTTTCACATCTGATATCCACAAAATAAATACTGGCGTGCCGCAGGGCTCCATTCTGTCTCGTGTCTCACTTTGTTTTATCGGTATTTCCACCATCACTACTCCATAGAAATCGCCAGTAACATTCCGCCCCTTCAAACCTTCAACTGTAACACTCGTCTCGCTATGAATGCTCCTCAGCATACCCTCAAGCCCACTTTCGGATGTACTCTGAAATATGGTGCTTTGTTGCTAAGTCGAAAAACCCGTTTGTGGAATTTCCTGCCGAGCTCTCTATTTCTATTTCATTGTAACATTCAGACAATTAAAACCAACGTACATCTGTACCTACCTATCTTTCTTTCTTATATAACTTTAGTTCGGTCGCGCTGTGTGCAAACATTTTAGGGATACCTTAATCCCTTAGCGCGCTCTATTTAAAAAAAAATCATCGCATCGCTCTAACCCACGAAACAAGTGCCTTGTTTATGTCGTCTTTTCTGCTCGGGTTATGTATTAAATCAAAAGTAACATTGTCGAGTGCATCTTCAATTCTGCGCACCAGATTGTGAAGCGCACTCGCGCAGGATTTTCTGCGTTGGTAGACATTTTGTAAATATGAAACTCTGCCACTATCTTCATTGGGTTGAAGAGGCTCGGTACGTAAACAGTGCCAGATTAACAGTAACGATTCAATTCAGAGTTGATACCAGATGGTAGCGTAATTCGACATACGCAGTGCTAAGCTACTGAGCCAGCGACAACTTATTTGATGGCCTGATGCGTTACCACAGCTGATGACAAATACCAACTGCAGCGGGTTTTGTTACTTACCTCACTTGGATTCAGTGAAAGAGCTAGCTGTGAGCTTATTCTGGTCGGGCTTATTGGGAAGTGTCTATCACTTCAGATCATATATCACATATCACATATTTTTCAAATGTTGCTAGGCCTCCTGAGAACCGTGTTCAGTCTGCTGGTTTCACAGAGAATTTCTGTTCCTATGAGTCTCTTCGAAATTCGAATAAGCTTCTCATATTTTGTTTACTCCCTCGTATAAAGATTCCAGTATCCCTTCCGAATTAGTCTTTAGTAATCCATTTAGAAGTTTTCTGGTTTTCGTAGAACGTCGCTGCAAATCTGCGTTTCACAGCAAGTTTTTCAAGAGTTTATAAGAGGTTTTCCTGGTTAGGCATGTCAGTTCAAAATACTTAGTGTACGGTTCAGGTAATGAACAATTTCTTTTACATTCTACTTTGCTCTGAGTTCCTTCTTAAGACGTCTTCAGTCTATTTTTCTCAGATTCTTCCTGGCTTATAAGACTGAGACTTCACATCCGATTCTTTTTTCTTTTTGTTTAAAGAACTCAACACTCAAGAGGGTATTACTGCTCTTAAAATGCCAGAGCATTAAGTTTTTTGGAAAATTGGATAGAAAGAAAGAGAAAGATGTTTGGGTTCAATCGTTATTCGCTCCATGGATGCCCAAATATAACACTAAATTATTTGTGTAAATTGACTTATTGTTGTATTTTAGCAACCATTCATCTCACGAGATTTTAGTTACCTGAAAAAAAGTATGTCTTTCGGGGATGTCCGATTGGGAAGCCAATGCACTGAATTCAATAAACTTATGGTGTGACATGGAAGCTTCTGATGACACTTTCTAGCTGGTGTTTTCGTAAGTATACCTGTTGGATAGTGCAAAATCGTCTGTCTTACTTTTGTAACTTATGATGGTCGAAAGCCAGGTTAGCTAACAACTAGGTCAGATGACAATATGAAGTTCAGAACAGCATTTGCTACTCTCCCAAAAAGTATTCTGATCATTAGAATTGCAGAATATGATATCATCCCGCAATCAGGGTTTTCAATGAGTTCGGTTATACCTTGGGAGTGAAGGTAGTACCGAATCATACACGTAGCGAAAATTGGCTGACGAAATGAAGAGTTTGTTGCATTATCCTTTTGTTCGATCGCTAAAGTGACCCTAAAAGAACAGGGAGCTTTCTCCATGGTCATCCCTCACAGCTGGGCGGGTTTAACAACTATGATAAAACTGCAGATGACCTATTATTATTGTACTTGTCCCGATATACTCTGCCATAGGCGGCCTTAAAACCACAAATACGTGGTGGGTGTCAATTTTGAATTCGAGGGCCTGTTCCAAGATCTGTTCTTATGTAAAAATCTCGTCAGTGATTAACTTTTCAGACTTGTAAGCACACTGATAAGGACCAATCATTTGTTTGACGAGAAAATTTTAGCGATTGCTCCTTAGTTCAGGATCGGGTACCCAATGCTGAGGTCCCATTCGTTCGACCATATTTAGTCGCCGCCTTGAACAGCTTGCCAGCTAGGCCATCAGTATCTATAACATATTTGTACTTAAATTTTGATATGGCTATTTTGAATTTGTCTAGGGCGAAACGTGAATCATACTTAGATTTTGTAGTCTCAACATTCCTGCTGAGCATCTCGACAGACAAGAGAAGAACAATCATTATTTTCCCGATTTATGCTCTCCCTATAATAATATATGTTCCGTCTCGTTGAGTTGAAAATGGCAAACGAGGCTGATGTTGTGGCCTGAAAACTTGTAAGGTCTTAGTTTTTTTTGGGGTGGGATTTGCTCTACGGGGGTAGAGCAAACACTGGTCGCAAACATAAACGTTTTCCGATTGACGCCACCGAATGTTGCTACGATTTAACCAGTAACATTACATGCTGCCGGTCATTAAGCTCCCGTTGATGGGCTTACTTTCAAAAATAAGGTACGTGCGAGTCAGGGTCCCCCGGACTTTACTTGTTAGAGTTAGGACATCTAGTGGAAACGTCACAGTGGCTATGGTATAAACCTAAATCGCAGCTAGAGTCTTCAGTTGGTTTTAACTCGATGCAGAGTTGCAATAATTACTGGATGTCATGACCCTAAGGGGTTTTAGGTCTCCCTCAACTCATACCAAGGGTGGAACCTGTGCCCTCAACACAATTGGAATCAAAGAAATAACGGAGAATGATGACAAGGCGTATCCTTGCTCCTTTGGATGTACGGGCATCCGTGGACTTGGATTTTTCAATTAACAGCTGTTCACATAAAACATAAGAGATGTTCTGTAGTGCCAGCCACCACCTCGATTTCGGTATGACCGTCAATCCAATTTGGCACTGTTGAGGAATCTGGCAGCATTGGTCTTTCTCAAAATCAGATAGGATGAATAATTCGCAAAAAGATGCCTTCCTTAACCCTTATCCTGTGCACATGGGTCAAAATTGCACAAACCCACCATTCACTTATTTTGCTTATTTTTGAATATTTTTATTTGAAATTTCTTCACATTTTTTTTTTTTAGGAAATGTGTCCTTACATACAACTTTTATAAATTGTTATCATATTTGTTCATTTATTAGATTTTATGATAAGATTTGCGCAAATAACATTCATGGTTAAAATTGCCCAATATGTTTTTCCAACTAATGTTGTTGGTAATAATTTACTTTATTATTTGTAGTAAACACAATTTTTTTTGAAAGATGGGAACTATAAATAGTTGGACAGCAATAGATTTTTCGAATGCCCGTAGAACATAAAATGTTATGAACACTTTCTCAGGGCTGACTCATTATTCTGTCTCTCGTGTTACCGATATAAAATTGGCTTTTCATTTGTCTATACCACTCGATATCGTCGATATTATTGTTAACATGACAAACATTGAAGGTAAACATTGTAGTGTCTCTAATAATTTTTTTTAAATATCAATTTGTATTTTTAGGAGAAAGCTTATTTAGGGAAACCTGGATTAGAATTAATGGGATCCTATATCGGAACACTTTGTTTGCTGGAATTTTTCGGGGCCATGGAAAGGCCTTAGAAAATTTGTGGAATGACTGCAAGCAAAGGCAATTTTTCAAAGCTAAAATAAGTTTCCAAGACTCCAAATTATTTCCAGAGTTATACGTTTCGATAAAAAGTTTGACGGGAATGAACGACGAGTTCAGGATAAACTCGCTCCAATAATGGATTTTTTTTGGAATAGCTGGGATGAGATGAACAATTAGAAACATAACGTGAGAGATGTTTTTTCAAGCAATAGGTGCACTTCATCTAAGCCAGGAAAGTATGGAACAAAAGCATGGGCTCTATGCGGTAGTACAACAGGATTTACCTGGTCTTTGCAAGTTTATACCAGTAAGGATATAAATTGTAGACCTGTACGAAATCAAGGTTATCGACCTCATAAGAGACTTGAATGGTATTAATATTACATGTGATAATTTCTTCGCTTCACACGAATTAGGAATCGAATTGCTAAAAAGCAACAACGTGGAAAAATAGAAGATGTTTGCCTCCACAAATTTAGGATTTGAAAGCGAAGCCGGAGAAATGACAACCATATAACTTTTGTTTCATATGTTCTGAAAAAAAAACAACAGTGCCGTCATTCTCATGAGCAACTTTCATCACAATAAAGATATAACTGATGACGCAAATAAACCGGAAATAATAAATTATTACAATTCTAAAAAATCAGGGGTAGTTACTTTTGACAAACTTATTCGCATTTATTTACACATGTAAGCGTAGAACAAGCAGGTGGCCACAGACGTTATTTTAAAACATTCTGTATATATCAGCCTATAATGCTTTAGTAATTCCAAATTGGATTAAAGCAAAACACTTCAGACGAAAGATTTTTTATTAAGAATTAAGGAAATCTGCCGTCGAATTTCTCTTTCACACAGTGCTCCGGGAAGATCAGTGGTTCAACGTCAATAAAAAATCATCGACAACAACAATGCCCACACCCTCATAGGTGGTACTAATATCAGTCAGTTAATTGACACCCTCGAACATCGACGTAATGTCTCCTATCTCATTTTGTTTTATCGCTATTTCCAACACCAGTGCTCCATTGAAATCGCCAGTAGCATTCCGTGCCTTAAGACCTTCAACCGTAAAACACGGCTCACTATGAATGTTCATCAGTATACCGTCAAGCCCACTTTCGGACGTACTCTGAAATAACGTGATTCGTTCCTAACCCGTACAACTCGCTTATGGAATGCCCTGCCGAGCTCAACATTTCCTAGTTGTTATAGCTTGCAAACATTTAAGAACAATGTAGAGCGATACCTCTCTTTTCTTCCTCCCTAACTTTCCTTCGCCCGCTCTGTAAGCAACTATTTTAAAGGTATAATAACCACTTATAAGTGATTTGAGGTTAAAAAATTATAAGTGCAAGTTGTGAGTGCTAAATAAAAAACGAATTGGGCAAATTTGATCCACAAATACCATGTGGGTTTTTTTTACCTACAGGATAAGGGTTAAATCACAATATTTATCAGACTTCCTTTTCTTCTTTCTTTTCTATTAGAACAGTCGTGCTGTCCCAACCTACATACATATAGAGTAAAAAAAATAAAAAAACCTTTTGAAGTCAATTTATTAATTTAAGTTCTACCAAACGTAAGTTTGCGCCTTCAAGAGCATTTGCCGTCTTTTTGCACCATGTGTGTGGCTGGCTCATGTCTTCACTAGACGGCAGTCCTTCAGAGTGTGTCTGAGACGCACGTGCCCTCATAGATGACAATTTTTGGGATCGGGCTGTTGGAGATTTGTTGTCACGTATTTGAGGCACATGTTTACTCATAGACGACAGTCGATGATATCGTGTCATTGGCGATTCTAGCCCTTCCCATTATTGGGAAGATTTGAGCTAGTCTAGATATTTAATGGATCCCGACTCTTTAAGTTGCTAAGTTCTGCATTAGAATTTATTATTTTATGTGTGTTTCCACCATGAAAATATTTCAATGGTGTGCTTATTTAATATTTCTTAACAGAATTCTAGACTACTGAACTTGACTTTTTCTTTTTAGTTCATATTTAAAGTCCATTTTTTACTCAGTCGGTTTTTTTAATTTTCTAAATTATTTTTTTTATCATTCTAGTCCAATCTACCGAAGGTTTTGTTTTAAAAGCAGTAGTAGGAGGATTTTCTTTAGTATGTTGGATTTGAGTTCTAGAATCCTTGGCCCGGTCTAGATTGTCACTTTCAATAGAAACACCTGGAGTGCATAAGATAAATTGAGATCATCTTCAACTGTTGAACAGTTGAATGTACAGTATAGACTTCCTTAACGACTAGCCACCTGGGTTCTGTTCAGAGCCTTAGGATCTTATACTCCTAAACCGTTTCGCTATGACAAGCCAGCCAAAGAAAGAAAGCATCATCCACTGTTGCAAGAATTGAGTTTTATGCATGAGAATAAGAATTTTTCTTAGTGTTTCCAGACAAACTTGGGTCTTTGGTGGCCGGTCTGCTGGTTTCACAGTTCGTTTCGATCTAGTTTTCTATTTTCTAGCTTAAGTAAACACCCTCCGATATTATTCTTTTCTCGTTTTCTGCAGCGTAAGAAGCAAATCAGTCGTTTTCTGAAGCTATGAACGCTTGTCGTATAACATTTCGGTTCTCTGAAAACAACTTCCTCTATGTATAACGTGTCATTTATACGTTCGTATGAGTAGATGTAATACAATGATATTCTGTAGCCTGTTAATGTGGTACGGGTCTGTAAGAATCTGCTTGTATGTATGTTGTATGTTACTTATTTCTCTTAAATTACCTATAAATATAATATAAAAACAAATCCATATAAAAATTGAGTACGTTAAGAATTACAAAGTAAAGTAAGAAAAAAAGAAATAATAAATAAATAAATCTGGTGGCATTCCATATTTTATACTGAGTGAGTTCAAATAGTGTTAAATTCCACTTCAAAAGGAACAATACAATAATCAATGTACTAATATCAAAAGTTTAAACAAAAGTTAGATTAAAATATTAGAAGTAAGAGAGTTTAAACTATAATAATCTTGAGAGAACAGCCAATTTTTTACGCGCTTTAGAAAACATTTGGACGTGTGAACACATCTGATTTCTTCCGGGAGGACATTAAATAAACGACTACATATAACTGAATAAGAATTTCTATATGCGATGGTTCGATAGTTTGGCACTTGTAACATAATAAGCGAGTTATTACGTAGGTAGGACTTCATAAAGAATGCTTTTAGAACCTTATAACAATATAAGTGATGAACAGGAAAAATGCCTTACCGACAAAACAAAGGAAAACTAGGATGCCTACTAGGTTTACGCCAAATCTTTCGGACAACATTTTTTTGCGAGACTAGCAAAGGCTGAATTTTGTTTTGATAGCCACCCCAGCAATTTATACCGTATTGCAGCTTAAAATTAAAAAGCCCATAATAAATTGTGGTTAAGAGCTTAGTTGAACATGTATTACGGAGGTAATAAAAATGCCTAAACGTGGAGATAAAGTACTTCTTCAATGCAGTAGAGTGAGATGAAAATTTCATATTCGAGTCAAGTAAGAGTCCTACGTATATAAATTCGTCTACATACTCTATCAAAAAAACAATCATCACTACAATTTTCACTAACACAAAATAATGGACCAAACACACTGGTTGTACATTTACATTGATACAATTTAAATTGTTTGCAATTCGGTGCATGAAAATATACATCCGGTTTTGGATTAATGGACAGAGATAAATTAAAGAACATTAAATTAGTCATTAATTTGTGTTCAGCGAACCATTGTCTTATAGTATGTACATCGCAATTTATGTTAGTATTTAAATCTAAGGGACTGTTGACGCCATACGATAACCCAACATCGTCAGCAAAAGCTGTAGGTAAGCCTTTTAGATTGAGGTGGAAGAGTGAGTTAATATAAATTAAAATTAGAATGGGACCCAGGACTGAACCTTGTGGTACCCCAATCCAGATAAATTCCACATCACTTCTCGTCTCATTCAACTTTACTCTTTGTGATCTATTATTCAGATATGAGTTAAACCATTCAAGCATGAAGCCACGTACACCAGCATTTTCCAGTTTACTTAACAGAATTTTATGGTCAAACATGTCGAAGGCTTTGGTTATATCAGTGAATAAAGCAGCTGTACATTTTATTTTGTCAAGGTTACATATTATCTGAGAGCAAAACTCTAGAAGTGCGTCCTCGGTTGATTTGCCCTTTTGAAACCCAAATTGAGAAGGATGTAAGAACATCGTCTGTCTAAGAATTTTACTAACCTAATTTTTATAAGTTTTTCGAAAACTTTACTTATGCTTGGCAGAAGGAAAATCGGCCTATAATTTCCTATTTCAGATGGAGAGTCTTTTTTAAATAAAGGAATAACATCTGCACACTTTACATCGTCAGAAATACCAGAAAAAAACACTACGATTGAATACATCAGCTAATACATCCATAATGAAACATGCAATATTTTTAAGGACCACATTAGAAATACCATCGACACCACATGAATTTGAGTTAATCAAACTGCCAATCGGACTTAAAATATCTAAAGCAGTTATAGGGTCAAAAACAAAACTTCTACAGTGCACAGAGTTTACATCATTAATAGCAAAACATTGAGAACATAGATTTTGCGTTAGCCCACTATGTAATTTAAGTCCAATACTTGAAAAATGTCTATTAAAAGCGTCAGCGATTTCATTTTTATTTGTTATTTCCTTATTACTAGTACGTAGGACAATAGATTTTTGAATGGGAGATTTTTTGTTGAGAATGGTGTGAACAACCCTCCACTCTTTCCTAAGATTACCTCTAGCTAAATAAAATTGAGCAAGGTAATAAGAGTCACGGCAAATATGGATTTCCTTTTTTAAATCAGCACATAAATTTTTATGTTTTTTTCATTTTGAGAAATGCGTTGCAGGGGTATTTTTTGCACTTTACTCTAAGTTTATTTTTAGTTGTTGCTTTAATTAATAAAGAATTAGATAACCAAAGCTTAAGTTTATAAATAGATTTTTTTGTGGTCAGGGAACTGCAACTGGCAATATGGCTATTGAGAGTGGTTAAGAAATTAGAATATGCATTCGATACCTCACTACAGTTATAAACATTGTACCAGGACTCAAAACACAATCTGTTACGAAGCTTAGAATAATGTATTTTTGGCTTGCCTTGGAAACATTTCTGAGTTTGACTATTGTTTTTACATTTTACGTTAAGGAGAACGCCGGTCATGCAATGGTCCGTAATCAAAAAATCAAAAACACAATATTCACATTATAAAGAAGCAATATTTCGAAAACGTATATAAATATGGTCTAAACAAGTACCAGATGCAGTCCTAGTAGGCACATTGATGAAGTTTGTCAGGCCATTTAAAGCTAACAAAGAAATCAATCAATATTAAAATCACCTACAACCATTAAGTTTTTGGATTTCTCCCTGGATTTGGATTTGGATTTGTTTGGATTGAAGTGTGTTTTCTAAATGATCTTGCATTCTTTGATTACTTTGTCTATAGCAGGCACCCGTAGATACGTCTACAGTTTTCGCATTACATATAGTGGCCCTCAAGGGAAGCTCGACGATCATTCCCTTCTTCCGTGCAACAGGAAATCGCCCTGCATCCCAAACACTCTATACTAGAGGTCCTTATTACACGGGTACACTTATGCACGTATTATACGTGTAATTACCTTCACGTGTTTAAACACGTTTATTTGCACGTTTATAGCACGTGTACCATCTACAGATGTAGCTGGTATAGACAAATATTTTCGCGCTAAAATTGTGATAGCCGGAAATTTATCATGTCTATTTTTCCACCATTCATATGGATCTAGATCAAACTTCAATTGATGTTCAGTTAAATAAGTGGCCAGTTGATGTTGTCTAGTCTTTCGCTTAGTTCCATGTATAATACACATGGAACTAAGCGAAAGAAACTCTAAGTCACTTGTAAAATTCATAGTGGACCCAGTTTCTGTTTCCGAATTATTCCCCGGAGGTAAATAAGCTGTCATGAGCTGCTTGACTTTATTTCTTATAGACATTTTTTCATCAACACTCTCATGCTCTAGGTCTTTATATCGTGGGTCAAGAAAAGATGATAATTGCCTTGCAGAAACATCAGTTGTGTTACTCTGATTTAAATCAAATCTATTTCGTATATCACTGATTTTGAACGATGAAATCATGTCTGAGTCGCTTGCGGAAAAATTCATATGTTGCTCCAGCATTTTTAGCATAAGAGGTCGCACCATGGATGTAGACGAGTTTTCATTGCTGAGAATCTTTGTAAGCGCTTGAATAGGCCGCAAAATTTTTCTAAATTCTTCCATCAATGCCCATTCTTGTTCTAAAATCTCCAACTTTGTAGCGATAGCTGAGGAAGTGACTGTACGATCTGTCAATACATTTATCACTGGACTCCGGTTTTGTGTTAGACGCTGAAGCATAAAAAAGATTGAGTTCCATCGAGTGTTGCATGATTGTAAAAGGGATTGTTCTGGTAGACCCAATTTTTTCTGATTTTCTTGCAAAGCATATTTCGCAACGTTAGAATGTTTAAAATGGCAAACTAATTTACGGACTTTCTCAATTATTTTTTTTATATTTTCAGAAGACATGGATGTCCTTACTTCCAACTGAAGACTGTGTACTGCGCATGTCAAACCGACATTCTGCTCTACTTGCCTTATAGATTCCACTGCTTCAACCACATTTGCAGCGTTGTCTGTGACTACTGCTGTGATTTTTTCATTAAGTCCCCAATCGAGAAAAATGCCTTCCATCTTGTTCATGAGATTTTCTGCATTGTGACGTGTATCAATTTTACTTGTCTCAAGTGTAAAAGACTGAGGTACCCAATCGTCATCTATGAAATGTGCCGTCATTGTCATATATGATTCTTGCGCCGTAGACGTCCAACAATCAGACGTGCAAGAAACTTCATTAACGCTACCAATTTTGTCCTTTATTACTGTTTCAACTTCCTGTTTAAGTGATTGCAGTCTTAACTCAACGGTTTATAGTTCGGTTCAACAACAGTCATGAATTGGAGAAAACCCGGGCTTGAACAGAAAGAAATTGGAATTTTGTTTAACGCAATCATTTTAGCTAGGGCCTGGTGGATCTCTTCCATCCTATCCGGCGAACATGGTCGGACATTGCTAACTTCTTGGGCTTTCCTTTTGTGTATTCTCCGTTTTTTGAAAAAGGACGGTCCAGAACTGCTATCATCGTTGGTTTCAGTTCTTGACGAATCTCTATCAATCATGCTGTAATTAATACAAAAAGTATTTTTTACGTTAAAGTGTTAATCTATTTTTATTCACTTGATTTGAGTAGAAACCGGATTTTCTCTATTTATGTTTGTTTGAATTGCGTAAATTCCTTGCAAATGCCGTCCTACTGACCCTGTAGTATCACCACGACAGGAGAAAGAATTGTTCCTGTCCTCACTGCACAAATCACAGAAGACGATATCACAAGTACAGCAAGTACTCGTAACATCCAATAATCGAAAAAACGTCGTGTTGTAATTACATGTGTTATTTTATTTACACGCACATTAAAAAAGAACACGTATTTTTAAATGTTCACGTGTAAAAGTTTCTTACTAACCGTGTATACGTGACACGAATACACGTGTAATTACATACACGCTTTAAATCGAGAGCCCTACTCTATACAAATGGGGGTGTTATTTTATCCTACTACCTTGTTATTTTTCAGAGATTTGACTGCATATGTATGTAATAATGTATTGCTTGCGAAAATACTTAGGAAAACTGTGATTCCATCTCTTGAGCAGGTTCCATGTGTGTTGGCTGAAGCAAGACTGCCTATCAGCTCTTTGGTGACTTTTTATAGAGCTTATGGAATTTATTTTCCTCGTAGCTGTAGCTACGCCCTTCACGTCACCGTGTGCTACTCTGCATCTCTCGCATCTTTATGGTATATAGAGACTCTATCTCTGACAATTACGGTAATGCAAGCTTCTTCAAGGAAGGATCCACCATAAGTAATACCAATTATGTTATAGCAATTATTTAACAAAAAATTGCAAGTCCATTACAAGCCGAAAGACTCTGCCGAGTTGACTCTAAAGTTAAAGGCTTAAATCGTCAATTTGTTGTCATAGGTATGAGCACAATCATCAATCTGCGTGTCTTGTGTGCAAATTATGTAATGTTTGGGATCACGATACGAATCCGAATATCTTCTCACATTTAAATGAAATCATATTCTAAGTGTCCCATTGAAAAAGGCGAATAAAGTGATTATAAAAACCTTCCCGCAGTAAAATCTATAGTTCGGTTCAATATGCTGACAAAATGTAGACACGGGTTAAAGAAAAACTCTTTCAATTGTCACATGCAGACTGCTAAATTAATATCTGGCTCATGCTTAAACGGAACTTCTTAAAGGCAATCCACTTTCCCAGTTTGAACATAAATTTAGATTCACTTCAATTGACAAGTTGTCTTTCATTTATTGCAATCCTCAGATAAAAGCCGAAACTCTTGCTATGACTTGCAGAAAATCTATTTTTCACTCAGAGTTGAGATCAAAGAATGTTAATTTCCTTTCCCAAACTTAACCTGTATGTATGGTACAATAACAAAAACTACAGTTGAAAGTTAACCACAGGCCTACTAGTATTCAATGGGGTTCTGTAAACTTTCCACTTTATCTATCAATAAATTCCGACAAGAAATCGCCGTCATCGCTTGACTTTCTTTTAAACGCATCCTCCATATCCTTCTCATTCATCACATAACCACCATCAATGGGGGCAACAATATCACAGCCCTGACAAGGCGAACGCATGTAGCATAAAGTAACAAAGGCGATATACAATTTGAAATTGTAAGTTGGTTTTTGCGTCAGAATCACTCTTTTGGAAAACCAACATTCACACAGAAATCCTTCAGGGAATTTAGGAACTTTGAAAAAATATAGCTGGATATTTTGAGATATAGACACACTAATATAGCTTGACACCAAACGATTCCGGGAATCGCTACCCATATCTGGAGAAGCAACTTTTGTTTCCGTTTGTACTGGTCATAGTCAGTGATCCCACTTTCTTAATTAAGTCATTAAATATTAAAATGTCATACAATGACAGTCACCATAGTGATAACTATGAAGGACATTCGGTTCTTAGAAGTTTAAGGCACAGGAAAATTAACCTAACCGAATGAAAGACCGGCTCTTCCGAGTTCTAAATTGACAATTAAAATCTTCATTCTATCATAGATACTCGTAATTAAATTATTATGTGCAATACATTTTACATGCGAGATGTGCTTTCAGGAACATTTTAGTGTCATTTTTGTCCACTTTGTAGATATTCAGCCGGCACCATAATTTTAAATGTCAATCGTGCGTAGAGGGAGTCAATATGTCATCGAGTATAAAGTCCACTTTGGCCCCGTTTGATTTTACTTTCGATGACCTTTATCTGACAGCTTTCGCAAACTTCCAAGTAACAGCCTGTTTCAGAAATGTTGTAACTGACACACCGACTGCGGCCGAATGGTATGCTATTTTTTTGGCAATGTGACACGTTTTCACTGCCAATTTCTTGGTTAAGGATATCCCATGACTCTGCTGTTGACAAAACGAACTCCTTGATTTTCGTCCTGAAATTAAAAACCTTTCGTGTAATTAAAACTAGAATTAATTTATTTTGTACATGTGGATTGAATATCTATCGTAGAGTTGCTTTCTGTGAACAGGATGTTTTCCCTAGTCTGGATAAAGCATGATTGGCTTAGCTGTAATATTCCAATACCGTCTATTCCTTTGCCCGTTATAATTAATTTCAGCTTCAGTTGCTCTGCTATCTACGAAGAGCCACGTATTTTGAAGGTGCAGCTTATTCCAGGCGGTGTTGAGCATCCAAAGCTTGTTCATGCTGCTAGGGTGTTTTTTTTTCTTTGCTATCCGTCGATACATATAAATGGTGACTACACAAGTTTTGCTCGCAGTAATCTGACTGATTAATTCTTGGGTTACATATGAAGCCGGGTCTTTTTAGCATGCTACATGTATTAAGTTCGTTATCAGTTAACTCAAACCTGATGGAACTTCCGGTATTGCGAAGTGATCATTGCTTATCTTTTGAGGTATTAATAGGTGTTTTTTTTTATTATGAGCGGATGATCTATATGGATCATTGATCCGAAAATTCGTTTACTCTAGTCGCTATAATGTATCAATTTCATTCGTGAATGTTGGTATCACAAATGGAATCATTCAAAGTATGTCATTGCCTGTAAAATGTATTAAATATTGTTTTGTGAATCGAATTTTGTTAAACGATTTTAAAGTTCAATTAAAGAAATATTTTACTCATAACAATAAAAACATTTCTGAATTACTTTAAAGTTCTACAACCCTTAAGTAAATTGCGGATAAATTACACTCATTAAGATAAGAATTAAAATCAAAAGCATAAAAAGACGAACGTATCGAATTTTTAATTTTTTTAAATTTTTTCGTTGGTAAGTAAACTCCATACGTAAAGGTCAAAAATTATTTAAACAACGGAGTGTCATGGAGTCGACAAACAATAAAATAATAATTTAATTAATTAAAAACGACATGTATACTTATGAAGATAACAATTGCTTTTGTAGTTAAAGAAAAAATTGGACGGCAGCAGAGACAAAGGGTTTTCTTGTGGCATATGGTAACAGGAAAGCGGAATTCCAGCATACAAGGAATGTCTTGGAAGTCTTGTTAGCGCAAAATGCTTTGATTTGTTGCCGTAAACTGTTTGCACATTTGCACATTTTATTTTTAAATCCAGAGCCAACCAACTACCGTCGAAATATTTGAAATTTAAAAATTTGTTTACAGCGTACAAAGCAAATTCCGATACTAGCAAAAGAACTAGAGTCAGCTACCAAAGCTCCATTCGAAGAGGAAATGGAAGACATCTTTGGTACTAAGCCCGAGATCGGCAACAGCTAAACCATTAATTTATTGGAGGCATTGCCGATGTCAAAGAACGCTTGCACAAGTAAATATTCGTCTTTGATTAAATGAACTGTTTTAATACGAGTGTTTTTTTTTTTTTTTTTTAATTTACGCGCGCATAAGGGGTTAGATACCCTTTTACTGTTGCCAGGGCGCGGGCGGAAAGGTAGAAGGAAGAGAAAGGAAAATTGTTTTGTAGTGGTTTGAAACTCAGGTGTGTTTGGTTTCGATATTCGCTCTCCAGGGGTGGGAGTCCGAATAGGACGGAGAATTTTTGCTTCACTCAGAGTGATTCGAGGTATAATTCACAGCAATTTTTTCTGTGCTTGAAACTCTACAACAGCCAAATCTATGTGTCAGTGTTATGCCTTCACACGCAGAATTTTTCTGTCTCAGTTTCAATTACAAATGAAAAACTGACTTGCCATGGGCAGGACTCGAACCTGGACCCTCCGAGTGAGAAGCGATTGCTAGTACCACTACACCACGGCCACCCCGCAGATATAACAGATTTAATATTACAGTTCAATCAGAATGTCCATCATCAATCCCATCACTCACGGCATCTACTTCCAACAGTGCTGAAAGTACGACATGTGGAAGAAGGGCTAGAAATAGAACGTCTTTTAGGGAAAACCTCCTTGTTTCCTGAGAGTTTTAAGGAACTAAGTCACTTCAACAAATTTTGTGACTTTTAAATTTTAATTTTTGAATATTTTGCCAAACTTTTCAACTGCCAAATAAAAGACACGACTTTTAACTTTAATTTAATTTTTTCCTTTTATTACAATCGGGTATACGCACTTTGTACTTTATGGTTCGACGGTTGGTCTTCGAATCATAGATTCCAATTTGACAAAGTTGCTGCTCGATCTCCTGGAGAGAGAATTTATTGGAAGGAGATTCCGAACACTACTTTTCATTTGCAGATTTACATTACAATAATTCACAATAGATAAATGGGATAGGTTGTAATTTAATTGTTATGTGGTGAATAAAGAAATGTTAACATATTTTAACGTAAATAAAAAAAGGGAAAGCTTTGATGTCAATAGCATGAACATCCTGGCCGCCTTAAAGTATCCGCAACATGTTACCGATACTTTAATCATTTATTGGTAGTGGAGCCAGTCGGTGAATAGCTCGACGGAGAACTCCATTCCTCGTCTTCAGGTCCACGACACGAATTTTTCCATCTGCTGACATCACTGTTCCGATAACTTTGCCCAGGAGCCATTGCTGGGGAGATGTATTGTCTTCAGAAATAAGGACAATAGTACCAATTTTCACATTTTCGGATGACGACTTCCATTTTGCCCTTCGCTGCAACTCTAAGAGATACTCTTTCGCCCAGCGGATCCAGAAATGCTGTTTAATTTGAGCCAGCCGTCTCCACCTCTTCAAACAGGGTATCTTTTCATGTTCCAGTGACGGTTCTGGAATGGCATTCAGAGGACCTCTAATCAAGAAATGCCCAGGTGTTAGAACTTGCTCATCACTGGGATCACTGGACATCTGGCAGATTGGTTGAGAGTTTAAAATAGCTTCAACTTCTGTCACCACTGTAGAAAGCTCTTCAAACGTCAAACTGGCTTGACCTAAAGTTCGCAATAAATGAGATTTCGCGGACTTTACAGCGGCCTCCCAAAGTCCTCCAAAATGAGGCGTTCGAGGCGGTATGTGATGAAAATGAATATGTTCTCCAGTACACAGGGCAGCGATTGCATCTTGTCTTTGCTGTTGCAGGAATTGATCTTTGAACTCCTTCAGCTCGTTTCGTGCTCCCACAAAATTGGTTGCATTGTCACAGAAAAGTTCTTGGCATAGTCCTCTCCGAGCAATGAACCTTTTCAAAGCAGCGATAAAACCTTGACTTGTTAGGTCTGAGACCACCTCCAAATGAACCGCTTTGACCACAAAGCAGACGAACACTGCAACGTAAGCCTTGCAGATACGTTGGCCACGAAGTTTTTGTGTGACAAAGAATGGCCCACAGAAATCAACTCCAGTCTTCAGGAATGGCCTGGCTGGTTGCACTCGGTCCGATGGCAAGTTTCCCATGATTTGCGTCATCAACTTGGGCCGGTACCTGAAGCAGTGAACGCATCTGTCAACTACCTTCTTCACCAGTCTTCTAACGTCAAGTACCCAAAATCGTTGCCGTATTATACCAGTTAGCGCTTGTGGTCCTGCATGGTAGTTTTTTCTATGTAAATAAAAAACTAGATTATAAATGAAAGGGTGGGATTTGGGAAGAAGAATAGGACATTTGGTGTAGTAAGGAATGTCTGCATTCTGCAAACGCCCACCAACTCTCAGGAGTTTTAAAGAGGTATCGTCTAGGAAAGGATTTAGATTCTTGACGAAACTCTGTGGGCTAATCGAATAATCTTTTTCTAATTGCTGGATTTCTTCTTTGAATTCGCCGCGCTGAATGTGCCACAAGATACGGAGAAGTGCGTCGTCCATCTCTCTTACTGTTAGTGGAATAACATCTTGTTTAGGCCTTTTGGCAGCAAAAATCTTCGGGTCTAGTTGATCAATTTCTGCATTCGGTTTTCGCCTAGAGTGCATATCCAAAAACTCTACAAGTCCCTATGATGCAGATACATTTGCGAAATTTGCTCTGAAATATTATTCGTCAATAAAACTGTGACTTTTTTGCGCCTTCCTGGTGCATTAGCGAGAATAGAAAAATCTTTTTGAACTGGCCACCGATCGTTTGAAAAGTACAGAAATTCTGGTCCTCGAAACCAGATACTCTTCTCCAAGTCATCAGCGTATGATCCCCTAGAAATAATATCCGCTGGATTTTGTTTACCACTTACATGTCTCCAATTAGCTGCTGGTAGATCTGATTGTATCTTGGACACTCTGTTTGCGATAAAGACATCCCACGTTGAAGGATGCGCGGATAGCCAACAAAGAACAATTTCAGAGTCTGTCCAAAGAAATACCTGGTCAATAATCAGATGTGAAAGATTTGGTAACACTGTCCTCAATAGCATCCCTAACAGTTCCGCAGCGCACAATTCCAACTTAGGCAAGCTTTGTGCTTTTATGGGGGCAACTCTTGACTTTGCAGCCAAAAGGTTGCATGTGACGTGCTCAGTTTCATCAGTCGTCCGAACATATATACAACAACCATATGCTTTCAGCGATGCATCTGCAAATCCGTGAATTTGAATCGTTTTGTAATATGGTTTCAAGACATATCGTGGGACTTTAATGTTGTCTAGTTCTCGAAGGCGGTGTCGAAACACCATCCATTCCTCGTATATACGTGCCTGTACTGATTCATCCCAGTTTGTCTTCTGCATCCAAAGGTTCTGAAGTATTATTTTTCCCTTAACAATCACTGGATTAATCAGTCCCAACGGATCAAAAAGAGTAGAGAGTTCCGAAAGGATTTTTCTTTTGGTAACGATATTTGAACAAATGATGTCTGGTACCATATATTGCAGCTGGTCCGTAGATGGATTCCATTTAATGCCAAGGGTTTTTATTACATCGGAATCGTTTATCCGCAGTGGAACTTCTTTATCGGCATCAGGAATTTTACTCAGCATGACATCATCATTGGTCCACCACTTTCGTAGCTCAAATCCTGCACTCTTTAAAACCAAACTGACTTCTTGGTAAATCCTCGCAATCTCTTCTGATGAATCTCCTCCTGTTATAAGGTCGTCCATGTAAAAATCTTCACCTATTACCTTTGACCCTAAAGGTATTCTTTCCATGTTTGTCTCCGCCAACATTTTAAGACAGCGGGTGGCTAAGTATGGAGCCGACGTTGTCCCATAGGTTACAGTGTTCAATTGGTATACCTTTAGCTCATCCGACGAACGAGATCTCCATAGAACACATTGATATTTCCGATCCTGCTGATCAACGAGTATTTGCCGATACATTTTTGAAATATCAGCAGTAAGAGCGAATCGAAAACAACGAAAACGCAGTATAATTGAAAAAAGTGTATCTTGGATTACCGGGCCTTTCATCAAAATGTCATTCAAAGAGATTTCAGAAGAAGTACTGGCACTGCAGTCGAAAACCACCCTTAACTTCGTTGTCGAAGAATCAGGCCTGACAACATATTGGTGAGGAGAAAAATATTCCATTTTGCAAATTTTATTCTCAGAAACCTCTTGCATGTGACCTAACTCCTCGTACTCCTTCATAAACTTACAGTACTGTTCCTTAACTTCTGTCTTCCTATCCAATCTCCTTTCTAATGCATAGAACCGTTTCCTAGCCATTTTCAGCGAGTCTCCTAACACTTTAGGGTTGTCTTTAAATGGTAATCTTACTACAAAACGGCCTTCCTCATTCCGCATGACAGTTTTCATGAAATGTTCCTCGCATGCAGTTTCTTCTTCGTTTAGAAATCTGCTCTTGCAATCCACATTTTCTATCTTCCAAAACTGCTCAACTATCTTGTTCAACTGCAAGTCTTGTTCAGAATATTGACCACCAACTAAGCAAACTGTAGCATTCGGGACCAACGACAGATCGTATCTACCTGATACTACCCAGCCGAGTAACGTTTTCTGCAAAGTAGGCTGTCCTTCCATCTTGATTTGTCCAATCGACAATAATTCAAAGAAGCATTCCGCTCCTATCAACATATCAATCTTGGATGCCTGATTGAACTTTGGATCTGCCAAAACAATATTCTTTGGAATATTCCAGTTCTCAATGTTGAACGACTTGTTTGGTTGTAGGTCTGTAATGCCTTTAATAATCAACATTCCTAGCTCTGTTTCAAAGTCTGAAATCCTCGACTTACATACCGCCATGGTTCGAAAACGAATTTTAGAGACATTTTTTCCGATACCACTGATTTCCACATCCGCCTTTAACCTATTCAACCTTAGCCTTTGAGCCATATGCTCCGTAATAAAATTTAGCTGCGAAGCAGAATCCAGAAGCGCACGCACTGGATGATAAGCTCCTGACTGATCTCTGACTTCTATTAATGCTGTCGCTAGGACAACTTGATTCGAAGTTCGGCCAAGCAACGTTGTAGGACGTGAAGTGTTTGACGACCCTGCTGTTTCCTCATTGACATTCGAGTTTGAAGAGAACCTATGCAAAAGCTGATGATGTGGAAGAAAACAGATACTGTATTTCGGCTTCAAACATCGCCTTACTGAATGCCCCTTCTCCAAACAATTTATACACAACACTAACTTCTTGGTCTCGTGAAACCTACTTGATACTGGCAACTTCTGGAACTCTGCACAACAACCTATTTGATGACCTTCTAAATTACAAAATTCGCATTGCACTCTTTGTGTTGTCAAAGCAGTGTGTCGTATACTCCGATCTCTATTACGAGGACGAGAATAATTTTCTTTTGTCCCTTTTGAGACAACCGATCTATCCACGTTATGTCTCTGGGATTCTTTTGCCTCCAAGTTCTTGCAACGACGATCTAGAATCTTCGTAAATTCTTCCCACGATGGAAGCTTGGTATAATCCATCGCATCTTGCCACTTGGAAAGTGTTTCCGAGTCTACTCGATCTAACGCCAGGGATATAAGGATGGCATGGGTAATGTTCTCATAATTCCCTATGGAATTATGGCTGGTTATTACGACATTACAACATGGCTGTTAAATGGGTATTGAAGCTATCTTCCAAGTTTCGCAATGAGAAAGAAGTAGCTTTCGTAACCTTGGGAACCTCCAACAGGGAATTAATATGCTCCTGAAACAGTAGGCATTTGTTATCAAAACGATTAGCCAATCGCTCAAGTGCCTTCCTATAGTTCGTACTGGTCATATCGAACTCTTGTATTGCCCCCAATGCAGCTCCTGTTAAAGACCTCTTTAAATAATTAAACTTTTGTAAACTATCAAGCGTCTCGTCTTTATCAACCAGATTCTTAAACAGACCAATGAAATTTGGGTACTCGGAAAACTTCCCCGAAAATGTAGGCAACTTTATTTGCTCTAACTTCGACCTCAAAATTGGCTGAGGGTGAAACAGTGTTGTGTTTAAATTTTCACCCGAGATCGTACTGTCTTTTAACGCAGCCAAAAGCTCCATAATCTTTGCCTTCGAACCAATATAAATATCTTCGATTTCTGATCGGAAATTGTCGTTAGCGTCTGCTTCCTCAACTATATTGTATCGCTCTATTGATGTCTGCAAGTTCAGGATTTGCTTAAAATACGACTCTAGTATACCTAGTCGGCATTCTAACTCAGTTGTCGATAACGAGTCCCCCTTTGAATCAATAAGCTTTCTTGTTCGCGTGAGATTTCGCTTGGTGGTAGCCCTCAACGTCTTCAGATCTGCTAACGTCTTCTGCCTACTATCAGCTGCCTGCTTAGCATCAGTAGAACCATCGATCTCCCCACTGCCATCAGCTGATACAATTGGATCCGACATTCTAACAATCGACAACTAATACAAATAAGATTCAACGTAATCAAACTAAATTGATCTAATAATTTTATTGGATTAATCCGTAGTCTTGTCGCTGATTAAAGAAGGACGGTAGGTATACGAAACTAATGGTTTCAAGACACTTTAGCAACAAGTTTCCAAACAACTAAGACAATGGAACTGAAAATGCCTATACAACAAGTACCTCCGCTCTAGTCCTCTGCAACTTTTCTAACCGGTTCCAAACTCTCCTTGACCAACGATATCCACCAAGTTTTCAGCAACCAAATATCGTAGAAAAACAACTATAAGTCAGCAACAAGGTCTTATCAACACAGCAACAAATTATTGGCAACAAATCGCTTGTCAACAATTTCTTAAAAGCTTAACTATTCTTGTACTCGTATACAGATGTGGTGAAAACAAGATCAAAAATTTGAACTTACTTGTGTCTCTTCTTCAAAAAGCTTACAAACTCCCAACTTTAATCCTCCGCACGTCATCAGATTTCTCCACAGTACAGCACCAAAACTTTCTGTCTGAAGAGTTGTTGCGTTGCTCTCTCGGTGATGGATAATGATATAACCTAACGCGTGATTCTCACGATGGTTGATGATGACGTAGCTGGCTCAGCAGTTGCAATGTCGAGTATAAGCTTTTGATTCCACGGTCGCTTTAAGGTCACAAGTACGAGTACATCCACTCAGACACAAATCTGCAATCGGCAAAATTTAAACAAATGATAATTTTACCACCTTTATCCAATGATCTGCTATGTATCTGCGATGATTTTGCGATGATTTTTCCTCGGATAGTTTCTCGTTGATTTTGCAAGATGTGGGAACAAAGCCAAATGTCTAGAAGTCCCGGGTTTCGGCACCAAAATGTTTCCTGAGAGTTTTCAGGAACTAAGTCACTTCAACAAATTTTGTGACTTTTAAATTTTAATTTTTGAATATTTTGCCAAACTTTTCAACTGCCAAATAAAAGACACGACTTTTAACTTTAATTTAATTTTTTCCTTTTATTACAATCGGGTATACGCACTTTGTACTTTATGGTTCGACGGTTGGTCTTCGAATCATAGATTCCAATTTGACAAAGTTGCTGCTCGATCTCCTGGAGAGAGAATTTATTGGAAGGAGATTCCGAACACTACTTTTCATTTGCAGATTTACATTACAATAATTCACAATAGATAAATGGGATAGGTTGTAATTTAATTGTTATGTGGTGAATAAAGAAATGTTAACATATTTTAACGTAAATAAAAAAAGGGAAAGCTTTGATGTCAATAGCATGAACACTCCTGAAAGAAGAGTTCCAATTTGAACGAGAGCAGGCGGAAGAACAAAATAAAATACTGGCTGAATATGCAAAAAAAAAAAAAATTAAAATATTACAAGAAAAAGAAAAGGACAAACAGGACAGATTTGAAAGAAAGGTGCAAGTTCTAAAAGAGTTATTTAAAAAATAATTGTTATTTTGAATGTCATTGAATTTATTTTAGCTTATTGAATTTTTTGTTTGTGTTTCTTTTCTGTTTTATTGTTATTATTCTTATTGAATAATTTTAAAAAGGGACTGAATTATATTTTTTTAATTTAAATTATTTTTATTAATGAAAGAAACGAATTTCATACAATTATTATATTTCTATTTATCAAATCCTCTAGTAAGAGTTGTCGCCTGATGCTGCTTACTGTTCTATCATTCACGTCAGCTGTAGGAAAATTTTCGAGATCGACTGAGAGTTCATCATCGAATACAATATACATCCACATATGACTAAATTTATCACGAGATTTATTTATGTATGTTTGTTCAGTGAAATGCATCAGTCCTGGAAAACGAATTTTCAAAACACTAAATGCATGTTCGACGATGGCCCGTCCATTAGCATGAAGCACGTGAAATCTTCTTTGGACATTCATTAACATTCCATTATCGTTAAATAGTGGAATTAGCCAGCCCAAGCACGGATACCCAGAATTTCCAAGTAAAAAGTTAATTTCTTCTTCGGAAAGGATTTGCATATAACTCAGATCTTCGTAGAACGCGACTATCATTCAGGCTACCTGGTTCACCACATAAAATGTTGATAAACCTGTTTTTTACATCGACTACTCCTTGTATAGAAATGCTATAAAATCGTTTTCTATTGAAGTAGCTTTCCTTATTGGTGATGGGGGCTTTGATCTTTTTTTGAGAGCCGTCAATACACCCCACGATTCGCGTAATCTTTGTTTTCTCTTCGAATAAACTTGCGTTTTGTGAAGCTTCGTTTACGTCTGTCCATTTAACATACTCGTGGCCGATGGATATGAGCAAATATGTTACCCTCTTAATGACATTCCATGCAGTAGAAATATAAATCCCAAACAAATTGGAGTATTACAAACAAAAGTATTTCTGTTCGCCATATACCAAAAAATATATATATTTCTATATCCGGTGTAGTTTTTGGTAGTCCTTTTTTAATTGTTCCCCGAAACCCTTCTGTTAACTTGTAACGATCTAAAAGCAATTGCAATATATATATATTCCATTGTTAAAATACCTATTAAAATTTGGGCAGTTGAACGTTGTAGTCTGAATTGTTGTAGTTTTTAATTACTTCCTCAAAGTCCCTACTTCTTTTGTGGCTGGTTAAAAAAATATTCGGTATCGACAGAGGAATACGTGTTAAACCCCGACAACAAACCCCCAGATGAACTACTTTCTTAGTCATCGTCGTCACTTTAATATAAATAATAACTATTTGAATTACTCGTAAATAAATAAAAACAAGATTATTTACCCCAAAAGTAGCTGCCTCCATTTCCAATTTATCTTTTATTTTTTAAACCGTCAGATCTTTGACAGAATTAGATGACAAACTATTACCACAAGATAGAATCAAATTTTTCGACGATCCGAACTGTTTTATTTTGCCTAATGATCCATATAGATCATCCGGCCATAATAATAAACACCTATGGCTATTTTGATTAAGTCGTATGGCTAAATTTTAATGGTATGAAAGAATCCGCTTACTATAGCGCGAGCTCCAGTAAGATCTATTTGTGTGCGGCCAGAAGGTAATTCTATAATTATTATTAGGTTAGGAGGTAATTTAGACATTTTATAAAAGCCTTATTTATCTGTCCTAATTTTATAAATACCAGAAAATTGCATAATTCGGCTGTTATGAGTCGAACGTAACGCGCTTTCATTTCCTTAAGTAGGTCAATCGATATTTGCTACGCTGCAACAGTTTTCAACCCAACCTTATAGGTTTTCTCACACCCAGTATATGTTATATCTTATTTATCTCTGAAATATGATAACATTGTTGAGTTTATGTGTTAATGGACGTGATTTTCGACATCATTCAGACCTTTTGCTGATGAATTTCTCATTTGAATAAGTCTTGGTGATTGTGTCAATTGTCTATACTCGCGTAGACTTCGTCGTTGACTTCAAAAAACATTTCCAACAACTTCCGAACAATCCTCTCCTTGGGTGCTTATTAGTCTGTAGATAGTGCTTCCAATTCACGTCCTATCGGTGTTCCTTTCTCTTGGAATGGTTGAGAAAAGTGAGACAATGAGTTCACTTCGTTCAATCTATACTCATTCGCTATATTGAAGTTTAAATGGAAATTGGACATCTTTAAAGGTAATTGTTTAGTTCTACGACTTAGTTTATTAACCTTTCCTGCTATTCCCACGTAAAGGCCCGAATGTGGGTGCTTGATTGTGCACAATGTATTGTCATAACACTAAAAATGATTTTTCAATAATTAGTTTTGTCTGTTTTTGATTGTATGAGTTACATTCGAAGTTGTATCACTTTTTTTTTTATTGTTTCCCTACTGATCGTATCACTTTCATTAGGAAGCGGACAAAGTTTTACAAGTGGTCATTTGCAAGTACTATTTCCTTTTGGTTTTAAAGTAACTACACATATAAAAAGCGAACTTCTCAGGCAACCCGGTGCGTCCTCAGAAAGGCCACGAAATTTGGTAGATGTTGTCACACCTCCGCGGCCCAAGAGTCTAATTTCCCAAGTCAAGGTGTTTTGGAATACGTGTCCAGCACTAAATGGTGCAGGAAACCAAACCTAAAGTCCCTATGAGATAGCGCCTGATCTCTCATAACAACCAGCCTTACACTTGTATAGAAGCTCTGCAGGTGCGGACTTTCATTCTCGCCTTACTACTAGTGAATAAAAATAATCACAAAAAACAAAACAATAACACAAATTTTAACGGAATCTCTACTCTGTTCACCAATTTACCAAACATCGAGATGCTAGTAAATATCGACGTAAGAAATCCTCAGCAGAAATACGAACACTTCACTGGGGCTCACAAGCATCGAATTGCTGCCCGCATTAGGGACGGACCTGAATGCGAAGAGGCGAAACGCCTGGTGAGAGCCAGATATGCGTTAGTTCTTGCACAAAGAAAAAAGTAAGAAGAACAAAGTACGCCCAGCACTAGCAAACATGGCAGATCCCTAGATACTCTCTTATAGCAAGAATGAAGAAAACACATAGACCACTCGCAGAGTCACTTAAAGATATATGTGCAGATAAGCCAAAAGGAGACGCTAAACACCAAGAATCTGCTCACAAAACCATCTCAGAAGCGATCGAAAGCTGAAGTGGAAGCAACAGAAAACGGAAGTTGCCTGAAAGACCCGTCAGTACGGAGACTATAAAGGAGCGTCCTAGCACATCAGGGCTATCATACAGGGATACTATGACCCTATGTACCCCATGCACCCAAAGCAATAGATCCTGAATGCGATGAGGCATTCAGTAGGTGTAGGTCACCAAATCCGATAAGAACTGCCGCGTCTTAAAATATGTAGCCATTTCAGCCGATCATCTGCCATGTAGGGTGTTGGGTTTGCAGAGCAATCGAATGAACGGGGTTTGAGAAAAGCGTTTCTTAATTACCGATGACTAGAGGTTTAAAAAAACGACCGTACTTAAACGTTATAAAATCAACAGTGTCCTTTTATTATTTTTCCTCTTAGGTTTTATACATATTTTCAATGGATAATAGCTGTTAGTAGTTGCTCATTTTGACATTTGGTAATAATAATTACATTTGATATTCTACTACATTATATTTAGGGGTTAACACTTTATTCGTTTATTATTTAAACATTGTATTAATCATTAGTGTTGATCAACTGCAACATACTCCGCCGCCGTGAAGCTATGCATATAGTTCGCAACTGGGACTTCATCATCAAACTTCCGACTCTATGACAACCCTGGTTTGTTTCTGTTGATGGATAAAACAAACAAGATTAGCAAATTTAATTGACATTGCAAAAGAGTGACAACCACAAAGACATAACACGTAAACAATGATTGCAGGATATGTCCATCATTCTCTGCTCTCTTTGCACTTATGTACATAGTATGTTGGCTAAATTTCATGCACTTGTTTCGTCGTTGTTTACGCTTATCCCCGTAATTCGTGATTTATCATATCTCCGTTGAAGGCAAAATTGGCAGTTTCATTGAAGGTTTTTTTGCGTGGTGTTGTGCGTGGTGAATTAATTTTTTTTTTTTTTTTTAATAAAACTACTTTAATATTATTGTTTTGGGGGAACCGCCATGATATTTATGCACAGGACATCAGGTAAGTGTTGCAATTTGTTGTTTGAATTATAATAAATAATAGGGTTTAGTATTTTTGGAATTATATTTACATGTGCCGTGTTTCATTTACTATTTTGTTGTTGTTATTGCATTCTATTTTTCGGTCTATTTCGCGATCGCAGCGGGGGTGTGTGTGTGTGTACAATAGGCGATCGATTTCGCCGAAACAATTGATTATTCATATGAAAATCTGTCCAAATTGCGATGTGATTGTTTACATTATGTGATTGTTTTTTAACACATTTCTAGGGAAGACGAGTTGATGTTATTTTTAAGGCTTATATATTTGTGTTGATAGGTGATATTTGATCAGCCTATTTTATACTTGTTGGATTTAGTCCGGATGTGAATCTGTTGTGTTGCTGTGTTTTATGAATTGACTTTTCTGGATGGTGTGCTATTTAGTTGAGATGCTGATTTTGTTGTAACTGTCGAATTTATGAATTGTGTGCAGAAGAGCTGATGATTTCGTTGAGGGTTAAGTGGACTGCATGTTAATTATTTCTGTGTTGTGTAGTGTGTGCTTGGATATGACTCAAAGACTTGTTGTGTCTGCTGTTGCGTTCCTAGTTGGAAGTGGGCATAGCTTGGCAATAGATCTCTTCAGTTTGCTGGTTTCCGTTTTCAGGGTGGCTACTCGAACCAAATTATCTGGACCTGGGTGAAGTTCGATGACTCGGGCTAGGCTCCACTTCAATGGGGGTAGTCGCTCATCCTTTACCAAGACCAAGTCTCCTTTTGCTATTTGTTGTCGTCTGATTTCTATCCATTTTGGTCGTTGTTGAAGTCGTGAAAGATACTCCGTGCTCCACCGTTTCCAAAACGACTGCATCAGTGTTTGAACACGCTTCCAACGGTCTAAGTGTGTGATCTTTTCAAGGGTGTATTCGGGTTGTGGTGGTGCAGTAAGTGGTGCTCCAATCAGAAAGTGACCTGGCGTGAGTGGTTGCAAATCGTTGATGTCGTCCGATTGAGGGCACAATGGTCGTGAGTTCAAACACGCTTCGATTTGAATAAGAAGTGTATTGAGCTCCTCAAACGTCATCAATTGGTTACCGGCAACACGCTTTAAATGGAATTTTATGGATTTCACACCCGCTTCCCACAGACCTCCAAAATGCGGGGAAGCTGGTGGAATGAAATTCCATGTTGTGCCATCGTTTGCCAGTGTCTCTGCCAATTCAGTTGGGCTTCACGTAAAAGCCTTTGTAGTTCGCCGCTTGCTCCTAGAAAGTTCCTTCCGCAGTCACTATACAGTTGGTGACAGAGTCCTCGCCGCGAAACGAATCGCCGGAATGCAGCTAGAAAAGCTTGCGTAGTCATGTCGCTTACCAATTCTATGTGAACTGCCTTTGTCACCATACATACAAATATCGCGAAGTATCCCTTGAGTAGTTTTGCATTGCGGCCTCTCCAGGTCTTTACGTCTATGGGTCCTGCATAGTCTACTCCGGACGATGAAAATGGTCTGCCTATAGTTGTTCGCGCCGCTGGGAGATTGCCCATTAGTTGCACCATGGGTTTTGCTCTAAAACGATAGCAAATAATGCATCGGAAAATATATCGCTTGACCGCGCTCTTTATGTTTAAGATCCAAACCCGCTGCCTCACATATGCGATGACTTTCTGGATCCCTCCGTGGTAGGTCTTCTCGTGTGCATCTCGGATGATCAGTTTCGAAAGTGTGTAGTCGGGTTTCAGCAATATGGGATGTTTTTGGTCATATGTTAAGTTTGAATTTTCCAACCTTCCGCCAACTCTGAGAACCCCTTTTTCGTCCTTAAACGGGTTGAGTGCCTTAAATCCTTTTAATGATTTGTGTTGTTTGCTGCTTACTGCTGCATCATTTGGAAACATCTTGTGTTGTGCTGCGCTCACAATTCTAATGAATGCAGCATCTAATTCGGTGGGTGTAAGAACATCTTTAAACTGTCGGTGAGTCATCGATTCTCCTCCTGGAAGAAATCGCATACAGTACGCAACAACTCGAATAGCCTGAGACAGTGATGAGTATTTTGCCAATAACTCTTCGACAAAACTACCGTCCGTAACCTGATGATGTGCCACTATCGATCGAGCTTCGTGTTCTGTCTCTCAGCACGACGGTTGTTCAGGACATAGTATGCTCCAACCGTTGCTTAAAAACTCCGGTCCATGCCACCATAATTTGTGGTTGATGATCGCGGATGGAAGCATACCTCGAGATGCCATGTCGGCTGGATTCAGTTCCGTGGGAATGTGTCTCCAACTATCTCCATCGATGAGTTTTTGTATTTGAGACACTCTGTTCCCGATAAATGTTTTCCATTTCGAAGGTGTTGCCTTGATCCAGCACAGCGCAATCATAGAGTCAGTCCATGCCCATACCGATTCTGCCTCTATCTTCAGGACTCGTGCTGTTTCTCCCAATAATTTTGCCAAGAGAACTGCTCCGCATAGCTCCAACCTAGGCAACGTGATTGATTGTAGCGGTGCTACCTTTGTTTTTGAGCATAGAAGGTGCATGTGGACTGTGTTTGTGTTGTCTAAGGTGCGTAAATATATTGCTGCTCCATATGCCTTCTCTGACGCGTCGCAAAATCCGTGCAGTTCTATCCTACTGGCTTTTGTTGTGTGGATCCAACGTGGAATTTGGATCTTGTTAAGAGAGCCAAGATCTTCGCGAAACATCATCCATTCACGCCTTAGTTCTGGTGGAATTGATATATCCCAATCCAGCCCTCGCTTCCACAACTGCTGCATCATTAATTTGGCTTTTACGATACATGGCGCAACCCAGCCCATAGGATCGTAAAGCCTTGCAATTGACGATAGCATTGATCTTTTTGTGGGCTCCTCATCGTTGAATGGCGCTACCTGGAATGAGAAAACATCTGCCTTTGGAAGCCACCGTATTCCTAGAGTTTTGGAAGTTGATGCCTCATCGAATGGAATGTCATAATCTATTCCACATTGTTCAGCTGGGATCTGCTCCAATACTTCCTCCGTGTTGCTTACATGTTTACGCAGGTTGAATCCTCCCGACGCCAACAGACCTTTAACATCCCTTAATTTGTCTTGAGCTTCTTGAATGCTGTCGGCTCCGGATATAACATCGTCAACATATGTTTCTTCTCTGATGACGGATGCGGCCAATGGAAATCTTGTACCTTCGTCTTCAGCAAGCTTCAGTAGCACTTTGATCGACAGATATGGTGCAGACGCTGTTCCAAAAGTTACTGTCTCCAATCGAAATATTTGAATATCCTGACTTGGATTATCTCTCCACAGAATCAATTGGTAATCTGCATCTGGGGTGTCTACACGGATCTGGCGATACATCTTCTCCACGTCGCCTGTAAATGTAAAACGATATTTTCGCCATTTTAAAACAATATCTAAAATATTTGTTTGTTTTTTGGGTCCAACCATCAACTTATCATTTAAGGAAGAGCCACAAGAAGGGGTGAACGTTGCATCGAACACGACACGCAATTTCGTTGTCGTGCTGGATTCCTTAACGATGGCGTGATGGGGAATGAAAAAATGAAAAGGTGAGTACAAAACCTCGTAATCATTACCAATTGGTCTCATATGACCTAATTCTAGGTACTCGGACATACATTTAGCATACTCCTTTTGTTGTGTGGGGTTTTGTTGGAGCCTTTTTTCCAACTGCATAAAGCGCCTCAATGCGCCATGACGACTCGGACCCATCGCGGGATACCTCCCGTCCTTAAATGGTAAGCACACCTGATATCGACCATCCGCTAGGCGTTTAGTGTTCCTTTCGAAATGAGATTCACAAACCTTGTCCTCTTCCGATTCGAATGCCTCGAATGGTTCTTCTTCAACCTCCCAAAATTTTCGTAGAATTGTGTCGAGATGGACCTGACTTACGAAGCTTTGAACCGACCTTGCAGGCTCCGGCTCCACCTTTCCAAGCAAAATCCATCCCAGTTGGGTTCTTTGCGCAATGGGGCCAGCTGAGTCAGCATCCTTGATGACTTCTCCAAGTATGATGTTGGCATAAACTTCACTTCCTAAAAGCATATCGACTTGAGCTGGTGTGTTGAACGATGGGTCAGCTAACTCCAGCCCCTCCAAATAGGGCCATTTATTCAGATGTATTTTCTGGGCCGGGAGAAGCCCAGTCAGGGATTTAAAAATGAATGCTCGCATTCTACCTGTAAAGGTTGACGTCAGCGACTCGAACTCCAAGTCGACGACCTTGTTTGTCGTTCCACTGCTGACCAACCCCAACCCATTTACCTGAATAAATGTTCGCTTGGCCTTTAAGTTTAGAAGTTGCACTGCCGATTCAGTGATAAATGAAGCTTCTGATCCAGGGTCGATCAAAGCTCTCAACATGATGCTGCTTCCTAAAGCTGTCTTCACCTTTATCATTGCTGTAGCTAGCAATGTTTGTGCATTAGTGTTGACGAAAAAGTTTCTGGCCTGAGAGCTTCCTGAAGGGTCATCGTGTTGCCGTGGGTGAAAGACGCTTGAATTTGGGTTGAATGCTGTTTGACTACCCGCATTCTGTGTGAAAGGCTGCTGATTACTATTGTTTGATAGAGATTGTCGTTGCGAGGAAGGGGATGATGAACGTATACTAGGGCTGTGAGAATTATCGTGCAAAAGGGTATGATGACGCTGCCTACAGAAATAACAAGACTTAGCACTGGGACACCTTTTCTTGAAATGGCTGTATGCAAGACAATTCTCACATACTTTCACATCCCGAATTACTTGCTTTCGTTCACCTATTGTCATCTGAAGGAATTTTTGACATTCCCTTAGCGCATGTTGTCCCTTCTTACATAACTTACAGCTACTTCGCCGCCTCTGTTCCTGTTGTGCAAAGAAAGCATTCTGTACCCCTGGCCTATTCCCAAATTTTTTCTCGCCACATTTCTGTTCAACAGCCTCTAGGGTCCTAAACCTACACTCAAGAAACTCTACAAAATCTTTCCATGGAGGCAAATCTTTACTGACTCCCAATTTTTGTTCCCATAGCTGTTTAGATGCATCGGACATTTTCTGTAGGACGACAAAGATTAAAATTGCGTCCCATTAATCTACCGGTAACCCCAAACTTCTCAACGAGTGGATAACCTCTTGGGACGTATCTAGAAGGCGCTTTACTTGTGCCGCCGAATCAGTATTGATTGCCTTTTGGTCGAACAGCAACCTTAGTTGAATTTCGACCAACACTCGTTTGTGATCGTAGCGCTCCACCAGGAGATCCCAAGCACGAGCATAGTTCCCTTTGTCGATGGCCAAGTGCTGCAACAACCGGTCTGCTTCACCGCTGATGCTCGACTTAAGATAGTGGAGTTTTTGGACATCGGACAACGAGGTGTTTGTATGGATTAGCGCTACAAAAAGATCATGGAATGATCTCCACGAAGTATAGCTACCTGAGAAAGCGGGAAGATTGATTGTTGGAAGTCGTAAACTACTTGAGGTGGCGTCCTTTTCACTTTTGTCGGACGTTTCACTGCTCGCAATGGACGATACGGTGGTTCGCAGAAGCTTGTTCAAAGCGTCTCGGACATCAGCCTTGTATTCCGCGTAGATTTCCCGTATTTTATCGTACACATCCGTGAAGTTTTCCGTTTTGAGTTCGGCTTCCACTTTTCCTTCTCCCACGATCCCTTCGTGATAATGGTTGGCTTTGGCTATCTGCTCATTTAGCATTTCCAGTCGGGTTTCCAAATAGGTTACCCTCTTGAGTTGGCCCTTGTTTGCCTTTGAGAAATTTTCCCAATCTTTGGACATACGTTCTAGTATATCTAGTTGCAGTTGCCCAAACATTTTTTTTTTTTTTTTGATACAAATGTGACACACAAAGTAAATGAAATTGGAACGGACTTACTCAGCTTTATGTATGAATACTTATTCTGGGCTTCAGGGGATTTTGATGTGTTGCTCCGCTGGACAATTTGATGGGGTTGTACACAGTTTTTAAGACACACAGTAAACCTTTTGTTCAATGTTTTATTGAATGTTTTGTAAAATTATCAATTGTTTTAATTGTCACTTTTGCACATATGTTATGTATGTATAGTATGTATGTTTTTTTTTTTTTGTCACTGATTATTGAAACGATGATTTGCTTTTCCTCGGTGTTGGGACTCGATTCTTAACAAAAATCCGGCTCGAAGGACCAAAATGTAGGGTGTTGGGTTTGCAGAGCAATCGAATGAACGGGGTTTGAGAAAAGCGTTTCTTAATTACCGATGACTAGAGGTTTAAAAAAACGACCGTACTTAAACGTTATAAAATCAACAGTGTCCTTTTATTATTTTTCCTCTTAGGTTTTATACATATTTTCAATGGATAATAGCTGTTAGTAGTTGCTCATTTTGACATTTGGTAATAATAATTACATTTGATATTCTACTACATTATATTTAGGGGTTAACACTTTATTCGTTTATTATTTAAACATTGTATTAATCATTAGTGTTGATCAACTGCAACAGCCATGACACAGTTACCAAAAACTGGCTCATGCCTGCGGTAGGGAAAATTAAGCCATGGAAAAACCCAATTCTGAGTATAACGCAGAGGCACGATGTTCCCAGGTTAATCACCTGCACTGTCTTCGTTCCAAAAGCAAACAACCTTATCAGCGACGTTTCCCTAGCCCGCATCATTAAACAAAACTCCCTCGTGTCCATAAATAGCTGGCGAGTCCTCAGGGTCACTAAGGAGAAGAGCGGAGGTGAACCCGTCATATTCGCAGTGTATGAGGCTTCCAAGGGTTCAGGTTCACGCGGATCCTGATTAGAATAAAATAATCATCGAAACCCGTCCAGAACAAAAAATATAAAGCCAAAACTGAGGACAGAGCGCCAGTTCATACAAAGCTTAGCTCTCTGCAAAGACAAATCGAGCCTCCAAGGTAAAATACTTCAGAGGACTTCTCCTCAAATTGTAAGACCTCAGAAGCCAGCCAGTCTACTGGAGAAACTAAAAATTCTGAAAGTTATGAGTGTATATAATGGTTTCTATTATTGCATTAAGATGCATGCATAATCCTTCTCAGAGGTGTTAAGTCTCAGATTTAATAAGGATCACTTAGATGTAGCCTTCATCTGAGAGCCGTACACTAAGAAGGACCGGATAGAGCGTCTCTCATAATCGGAATTATGAAAAATCCAAATGGGACCTTTGTGGAAAGATATCTACAGACTATACAGCTCTTAGCCGAATTCCATTTCCCAAATAACACCACCACATCCATTGTTCCCGATAATCCTCTCCAGAGGAAGACCCATAGACCAACCAGAGAGCACTGGAGGAGGTGAAAGGAAATTTTTTATGAAAGTTAAATAAAATGGGACATCAATTCATTTGGCCCATTGAAATCCCCTGGTGATTATTAGGTATTACGCTAATAATCCCACTTCTGAAAAACATATTCAGAATCACTTATGCCTGGGGTTACATACCAGAAGGTTGGGAAGAGGTAACAGTTATTCTTATACCCAAAACAGGTAGTAGACCAACCGATTTACCCACATCATATAGACCAATAAGCAAGAACTCACTTCATAGAAACCAATGATGGCATTCAACCAGGAAAATCGACAACGCATGCTCTTCAGGAACTCACCACAAAGGTTGAGAAATCTCTCAGAGATAAATAAATTGCGGTGGCTACTTCCTTGACATCGAAGAAGCTTTCGACAACACCGAACACGCTCAGATATACAGATGCATCTAAAACACATGAGTAGACAATACTACATGTAACTAGATAAAGCACTTGCTTAATGTTAGAATATAAATGGACAGCTAAACATACTCAGGAACGACGGTTTTATGTCCAAGAATACGCTGATGGTATTGCGATCCTTACCAGAACCAAATTCGAAGAAAATATCTCGGAATTCCTCCAGAGAGCACTCAACCTCATTGCTAACTGATGCAGCAAGGTTCGCCTAAACGTCAACGGCAAAACGAGCACCATAATTGCCTTCGTCAAGATAAAAATATTGGGCAAAGTTAATGATCCCGCCCTTTTCGTTTATACCATAAAGTTTTCAACTGAAGTGAAATTCCTAGGGGTTACCCTGGATCAAAAACTCACGTACAACACACATATTGAAAAAACCAAGGAAACGGCAAGGATCCCGCTATGGACCAAGGAAAGTCTACTGGGTAAAAATTTGGGGCGTTAACCCAAAAATAACACTGTAGATGTAAACTCTATACAGCAATTGCTAGACCTATTGTCACTTATGCAGCTCCAATATGTTGGCATAAAACTAAACAAATGCTACTGGTGTAATGAGAACAGTGCCCATCGCTGTAACATATTGGTCCCGAATTTAAGCATGCCCCGTCAACAGAGTGCTCATTTCTTCAAAGGAATAATAGTATGGATTCTCCTATTATTTATTTTAATTGTATTTAACCGACTTAACACCAGCTTCACATAGTCGTCCGAAGTGAGGAACTGCAGCCGTAATAAAGTGCGAATGCACACACTCCCCGGTATGGCATGTAATATACACGTTCTGGGTTAGTATTGCTGCCTTCTTCTTCAATTATAGGCTTCACATGATCAAGATCTAGATATTCCTACCTGAATTTGTTAAAGTTTTGTAGTAAAGTATTATTCTTTTATAATTTCTTTTCAGTTTGAAACCAACGTGCCATAGCTCACAGATTTTTGAATCTCCTTATCATTGAAGGAAATTTTTGAAACATAAATTCCATTTTTATTTCCAATAGTACTCATTTCTCATATTCGCATTTTTTATGTCCAATTGTCTTGAGTGAATTCTTCTGTCTCCCAAAATCGTTTTAGATCTTCACCTATGAAGTTTTTGAAGTGAAACTTCAACCTAAACTCTTATGAAACGAAAGAACGACAGTAAATGATTCCGAACTCCAATGAAACGAATCGTTAGTACATTTTGTACCCGTTAGATGGCATTCAAAACCATGCGATAATACTTGTAAATGACACCAACATTATCCAACGAGGATGAAATGTTCATTGTTTCACGATGTTGTATCACTATTTACACCATTAGTGCTCCTACATAGCCAATAAAGTTATTCCATTTCAAACTCTCCCTAACAAACATCTCGTTGTGAATGCTAAAAATTCGATAAAACGAAAAAGAGAAGGGTGAGAATGACACGTAGGAGAGGAACGAAAACGCGACATACTCGGATTAGGGAGCAAAAAGAGAGGGGGAAACGCCAGTAGTAGGGCACTAACTCGGACGGAATTGGCCATGAGCGGGAAAGAGTGAGTGCATAATGAATGGATTATGCTCATAGCAATAATATTAGCATTCTCATCATCATTGTCACCATCGTCAAAGTATAATACCTACCTAGATATCACTTGGTAACAACACCAAAAGGATCATCAACGCTTAACGGAAGACTTCAGCTTAACAACAAAATTTGGCTCTGTTTTTGGCTTTTGTTTATCAACGCGAAGAAAATAACTATCATAGAAGAGCCCAGTAACAAAATTGCACCAACGACATTGGTTGACTTAATTTGTGAATAGCGGCATTAGCAATGCAAGTAGAACAACGTGATTGTTAACTGTTACGAATAACTATCAATGTTTTTCTATTATTCTACGTATTATGCTAAGTTAGTTTAAGATAATAAGTCAGTTGTGTGAAAGACCTTGAAGTATTATTCATTATTTAAATGAGTCGTATCTTGTTTGTAAGGGCTGGACAAATATTGTACATAACTCGCGCTCGGAATACCGGCGATCCATCTCGTGTCCGTACTATAGACCCGAGTATAAGCACATAGTCATGGCTGACTTCGTATGAGTATGGCGAGTTTTCATGAGAATTAGCTGCCATATGTTGTATAGTATCTCTGGCGCGTGTCACCAGTCGTGCAACATTTGTTATTTATCAAGTTTATATAGTGTGGAGAAGTTGTTGAGGTTATAAGGAAATATGAGTACTCCTCAGGACATTCCTCAAGAATTAAAAATGTTTTTTCTATCAAAGCAAAGTTTTTTAAAATACTTGTAATCTAATTTAAGTACTTACATTACTCGAGCTTCGTGAAGTTTCACTTCTATCGCCTAGCTTTGAAGGCTGACCATTTTTTTGTTTATATTGTAGTTTTTTCTCTCCGTTCTGTTTTCCCGCACAAAATCCATCCGAATTCTGTATTTTGCACCAATATGGCTTCCTTACTTTTATTTACTCCATTTAAAATTATATAAGCTCTAAATAAAAGATCTCTATATAATTTTTATTTAAGAAATTGTTTCTATTTGTGATTTTTATAAATTCGTCAGGAACTCAGCCTGAGTCAGCAAGTCAGAGTCAGTCAACCTTGTCAGAGTTATAAGTTGTATGGACTAATGTCTCTCAATGTAAAGTGTACTTGAAAGTGTATCCTTGCGTTAACTCAAGCATAACTTTGCTTCTACATGTTGCAGCTTTGCAATTGGCCATTCCTGAAATTGTTACATATCCCTTGTAAAGGGTTTTCCAATAAGGCCTTGACAACTTTTTTTTAAAATAAAACGCAAACCGTTTGAGATATTTCAAAAACTTTCTTACCGCCTTAAAGTACAATCAAAACATTTATGAATGGAACTCGACTTCGTTCATATGTCCGTTGGACCCAATTTTTCGTTCAATGTTGGCTCTGAACTCTTCCAGCGTCGTCGGCATGTTGGCATAAACCAACGACTTAACGCAGCCCCACAGAAAATAGTTAAGCGACGTTAAATCGCACGAACGAGGCGGCCAATCGACTGGCCCATTTCTTGAGATAACACGCTCATCATACTTACTCTTCAATAAATCGATTGTAGCGTGTGCTGTGTGGCTTGTGGCATCATCCTCTTGAAACCACATGTCGTCCAAGTCCATATCTTCCAATTCGGGCCATGATATTCATTCGCTGATCATGGCGCCACATTTTCAGGTATCCGAACACTTTTGGGTCTACCAGTTGATTTTCTTTTTGAGACTGAACCTGTAGCTCTAAAATTTGAAACCCACAACAGTATTGTTTTGCGATCTGGAACTGGAGCATGTCTACCAAGCGCAAAGTGAATACGAAAAGTTCTTTGCGTCGTAATCACTGATTCGTTACTTTTCATAAATGTTTCGATAACGAACGCACGATGCTGGCCCGTCCAATTCATGACGACAATTGAAATGGCAAGGTGCCATCTACCAACCGACTACGCTAATCTCCCCATCTCTTCAATGGTTCGTGCACAGTGGCGATGCAAAATGTGGGAGATCATTTTGCTGGACCCTGTATTATGCATTTGTATTATCAAATATCAAATGTCAAATGTATTGAATTAGTTTTAAAGTTTCTCCCTTTATTGAGTTTTCACGTTAAAGCATTTTTTTACGTTCTCTAGTTTCTCATTAAGATTGATAATCTTTTCGTAAATCTCCCTAAAAGCTCCCCATAAAATATCAATATATTTATTCGGTGAAGTTTACCATAATAAGTTTCGTTGCTATTATCTTCGTCAATGGCATACACTGTTCAACAAAAATCTGCAATACAGGCCTTATGGGAGAGCTTTATTTCAAACTCGGGTGAATATTACTCAGTTTTCGGTTCAAAATACTACAAATTGCTACTAAAGTGGCACTGGTTTATATTGAAATTTTTGTTGTAACTTCCTCTCACAATCTCATACAAACCCACTACGACCAGTCTGCCCAGAAGTCGGAGACACTATGATCAACTGCATGTTCATTGATTTCTTTTCCTCTATATTTTCTAACAGGAAGAAAGTTACCAGTATTAATATTAACAAAGCGATATTATTTTTTTACAAGCTTTTTTCGTTTTTGTTTGCTTTTAAAAGCTGTTGCATCTTTATCTAATCGAAAATAGCGGTAGGTGTTGCTATATGTGCATGGTGTAGTGCTATGGGGTGGCCGTGGTGTAGTGGTACTAGCAATCGCTTCTCACTCGGAGGGTCCAGGTTCGAATCCTGCCCATGGCAAGTCAGTTTTTCATTTGTGTAATTGGAACTCAGACAGAAAAATTCTGCGTGTGAAGGCATAACACTGACACGTAGATTTATTTTTTGTAGAGTTTCAAGCACAGAAAAAAATGCTGTGAATTATACCTCGAATCACTCTGAGTGAAGAAAAAACTCTCCGTCCTATTCTATAAAAGATCTATGGAGTTAATAAAATTAAACAGGGATAAGCTTAGGACAATAATGGCAATCCTGACAGGACCATGCCTCCTGCGGACACACCCAAACACCCAAACACCCAAACACCCAAAGATTCTGTCAGGATCTGCAAGTTGTTGAGGACATAACGCATATACTGTGTATGGGAGGCAATACAAATTTTTAGGGAACTTTTTCGAAAACCTAGAGCAAATAGATGGCACGAACTTCAAAGGCCGTCTTGGCTTTTGCAAAGAAATTGGATGTTTCACCAGAGAGATTGTTTAGGTTTTTGCAATTTGAATATAAATTCAACTGATTCCATAGAGATCGAGATTGGCCCGTTCCGGTGCCTAGTGCTTCTGTAATGGCATACCCATCACACCAATGTTTTAACCTAACCTAACTTAATTAAAAACTTGTGCTTTATTTTAAAATTACATCTTGAGTGAATTTCGGGACATCCGGTACAGTACGTTTTACAGTGTAAAGCCACCTGAGATGCGAAACCCAGATTCAGGAAAATTTAGTGTCTTTTTTGTCTACTTTGTAGACACTAGAAATGCAATGACACTTAATATCTTCCTTTAGTTGGATGAGTTGTTATCTAGGTGGCTAAGGAAATACCAAGTCAGTAGAATATAGATTTAAAATACTTGATAACCTGAAACCATTTCTTCAGCTGTTTGTATCTGCTGTACAACATTTTTGGTTGAAACGGGTTCTACTCTAGGCGCACTGAAGAATCTCTTTCACTTTGATATAATTACGCGATGATTGTTTTCGTCGACAACCCACTTTTGACGGCATGTGTACGAGTAACTAGGATAAACAACACGGCGTAGATGAATCAGTAGTTTTGTGGATATGATAAATAACATCCTGAGTTCTAATCGCTTCATCGCTGAACGCTCTCAAAGGTTCTAATGTGTACCCGCATAGTACCAGATATTACTGTCGGTAGTCTGGCATTAGGCTTGCCACCGAGAAGAGTCCTCTGGACCTACACGCCTATTATAAGGCCAGTTATATTGAATGTGTCGGTTTTCTAGTAGCTCAAGCATTCGCGAAAATATGTCCCTGCTGCTTCTACCAGACCCCAAACAACGGTCTGCCGCAGCTTCATGGGGCCTTGCCTACCACGCCTGGCTCTGCACTAGACGACTGATGAATCTCACTCTGCTTACTATTCATATTATAGGCTGCACTCTCGTAGATCTACTGTTTAAGATGTGGTTTTTGGTGCAACATGCGCTGGAGTTTTGAGGACTTTGCGTGTCGACTATCCTTTGACTCTGGGCTTATGAACATGCTGTCTGATGCAACTTTCCCTATATTCAGGAAAGGTTTCAATCAGAACTTTAAGCAGGAAAAGGACATAGTCGAGTCCTCATGGACGGCACTAAAACCGATTAAGGATGTGGCGCTGGTACTTTTCTTAAGCACGACACGTTATATTTCACTCTGATTGCCATGAGCTATATTGTAAAGAATTTATAGAGTGGGTAAAGCATCTGCATCTGCAGCGAAAAATTGCAATTTAAGCCTTTCCCAACCCTCCCAATACTTCGAAAATGTTTCTTGAATGTAGTCGCAATGCTGAATCCTCTGAGTCTTGTTTGTATCCCAGATCATAAAAATATCACAAAAACTTAGAGGAGAGTTTTTCAGGACCGAACCGACGTTAGGACTTCTGTTGACAGTAGGATTTCATATGAGCATAACTGCAATTGGTATGACTTTTCAGATTACCGGCAGACCCAACGAATGTTTCGCGACGTCTGAGTGACTTTCCTGCTGTCCATCAATCTAAGGTATAAGCACATAGGTGAGCTAGGAATACATGAGTGAGAGTGATAACGACACCGGTCTACGCTAGAACGCATATTTACCAGTTTTCATAGTCCACTATATCGTCCCATCTTGGCAATTTTATTCGCATACGGAAAAATGCTTGATACCCAATGCGTTCCCTAGAACTTCAGCAGTTCTGTTTCGGGTAATAACATGGAATACTCTATCACCCCAGTTTGCTACATCCGATTTGGTTCTTCTCTTCTCCTTCTCCTCATAAATGGTGTTGGATTACAAGTGCACATCTTCTAATTAAAAACGGTGATTCAGTTTCTCAATTCAACTCCGAGTATACTCGTATACTAATAGACATGCGCTGTGGGGGTTGCCAATATTTTTTGCATGTTTCAAGTGGTCGCGCAGAGCTGTGTGCTGGTTGTATAAGCTGAGACTGTTACCCGAGTTAACATTGCGGGATCCTGTCAGTATTGCACTTGAATTAAGTAAATATGTTGACATGGTTGCTACTAATGAATGTAGTACGAAGTGTTTGAGCTTCCGTAAGATAATGGTCGCGTACGTATACTCTCTGCCTATTTCGGACATCTGCAAACTTCAAGCTCCCTATCAGATCAGAGCCTAGCTGATCGTGTTGCAGGTCCAGTCTTCCAATAAATTGCTTGACGTTTAAATCTCCCATCAAAATTTCAATATCACTGATAGGTCTCAAGGTATATGCGGCACTTTGTTAACCGAAGAAATAGATCTTTCCCCGGTCGAGAAATTACACCACAGCTTGACGAAAAACGAAGACCTGCGGCAATTACCGCATCTAGAAATTCACTTTCGACGTACTCGTAGCTTGTCTAGTACTTTCTTTGGGAAAGAAACTGATTCGACGAAATTTCGAAAAGAAGACAGAGAAATAGCACCAGCAATCTGTTTCAGTAGAAGAGTAAGCTCCCTTCGGCCTTTGAAGTCATCATGTGTGGACGGTATCGTGCCCCTTCCTTAATATTGAAGGGGAGTTCGGCAACACCTAGCTAGAGGATATCAGACCTGGAATGAAAAGGAAATGAACAATGCGGTATCGGGGTGCAAATATGGATTACCATGTATCAGAAAAGCAAATAAATACACATCATCTACGGAAACGGAAAACAAAAGGGCTTAACAAAATTATATACTACACTGATCGCAGCCAATAAGATGCAGTATCTACGATTACAGTTAGACAGTAAGTTCATCTGGTGGTATTTTACATGAGAGATAATTTTTTTTTTTTTATATAATTGTACATAATTGGTGCGCGCACAAGGGATTTTGTGTACCCTTAGATGTTTGGTCATAGCACTCGTGAGAGGAAGTTAGGGAGTGAAAAAAGAGACATACCGATGTGCGTTGGTTTTAAATGTTTGCAAGTTGTAGTGACCAGGAAATAGAGAGCTCGGCAGGGCATTCCACAAGCGAGTTGTTCGACTTAGGAACGAATCACGATATTTTAGAGTACGACCGGATATGGGCTTGAGGGTATACGTATGAGCATTCACAGCGAGACGGGTGTGACGGTTGGAAGTTTGAATGGGCTGAATGCTACTGGCGATTTCAATGGAGCACTGGTGGTGGAAATAGCGATAAAACAAAGTGAGACAGGAGACATTACGTCGGTGTTCGAGGGTGTCAATTGATTGAATGATATCAGTATTATCTATAAGTTTTATCGCACGGTTTTGAATCCTATCTAGCAGGTGCAGATATGTTTTAGGAGCACCTGACCAGATGTGGGCGTTGTACTCGAGTTTTGGGCGGATAAACGACTTATATTTATATTGAATACAGGTCAGAAGGGGTGAAATACTTTTTACATCGCTTGAGGAAACCTAGACATTTCGTAGAGTTTTTGCCGACATCGAATATGTTGTCATTGACACACATACCCAGAATTGAAAGTTTTTCGGTTTCAACGATGCAAGTTCCATTCATGGATAATGGCTGGGTATTTAAATTTCGCTTTAACGACAGCAGACAGCGTTGTGGTTTGGAAGCATTAAATTCCACTCTGTTGCCGTTCTCGTTCTACACCCGTAGAGCAGGGACGTGAGTTCGGAAACGAATATGAAAAGCAGAGAGTACTGTCGTCAGCAAAGGAATATATTGGATTAGAAGTAGCAGACAAAAGATCATTGATGAAAATTAAGAAGAGAGTCGGAGATAGAACGGAGCCCTAGACACACCAGCATTTATTTTGTGAACATCAGACTTGAAACCATCCAAGACAACTTGAATTGAACGTTCCCAAAGGTAATTTCTAATCCATTGAAGAAGAGAGTCATCGATCTCAAAAGCACACATTTTCGACAAAAGAGCCTGACTCCTAACTCTGTCAAATGCCTTAGAGATATCAAGTGCAACTAATCTACAGATTGGTGTAGACTTTAGTTCCACTTTTCGGTGAGACATGACGTCAAATCACCAGTGGACCTGTTGCTATGAAAACCGTACTACCGGTCATTCAGAAGTTTTCGTGTTTCGAGATATTTCATCAGCTGGCGATTTATCAGCGTTTCCATGACCTTGGAAAGAAGGAACGTAAGTGCAAAATGGTCTATAGGAGGAGAGAGAAGACGATTCGCCTTTTAGGGACGCGCTGGACAAATGCTGTTTTCCATCCGCTCGGAAAGTGTCCTAATGAGTAGGGTTGATGAAAAATCTTACGCAGTGGTTTTGTCAGCGTGGAAGAACACCTCTTCAGATGAAGGGAAGATATACCATCTGTACCAGCGGATTTGTGAGTGTTAAGACTTTTAAGTATTCTTGCTACAACACGAGTGCGAAAGGGGATTTTCCCATTGAAGATTCGACGCACTCAATTGTAGGCAGAGAAAAAGCACAATCTGGAAGTGTTGAACTGGCAGCAAAGTGTGCAGCAAGCAGATTGGCTCTGTCCAAAGAGCTGACAGTTGCAATGTCATTGTAAATGAGCCTTGGGATGAAGGGTGAGGCAGAATTTTTAATATTTTTGATGAACGACCAAACATTTTTCTACCTTTGGGACATTGTATTATTTTTTGCCTCAATTTGCAATGGACGTTGCAGTCCATTCTGGCTCGATGGAACTTTTTTCGGTTTTCCTCTGTCTGGTTGGTCTTATAGGACCGAAAAAGCATTTCTTTAACCCTAATAGGCTCATTACAGCTCGAGTCATGCCATGGCTTTTCTTTTGGTCTGATACTATTAATCCGATAAGGGATAAAGATTTCATTCCAAGGGGAATAGTGTCAGTGGGGAATAGTGTCAGCAGCGGGATCCACGTCGTTATCGAGAAAACTTAAAATAAGGCTATCTGAGCTCTTACAATACTCAGGAGTCCAGCGGGAATGTCATAGGGATCTTTTTGTCAGACATGTTCCCTTTGCAGATTTTAGCATTGAAGTCACCGAGCACGAGTTTATATGGCATTCGGAATTAACCTTACGATCCTTATACCACGTCAAAGTGAATAATTACAGTGAGAGGAACACAAGGATTAAATAGTTTTAGTCTGGAGACGATCGACTTCACGTAGGTTCATATACTAGTAGGACTGTTTTCTCCTAATCTCTCCAAACGCGTTTAGTTCACAGTGAAAAAAAACTTTAAGAAATGCACTGACTTATAGAAGTGGGAGCACTGAAGCAGAGACAAAGTCAGTTTTTGCGTTCAGATTCGGATTTAAGATGCACTACTACGAAGTTGAACAGCAATGTTAGCTTTTGATTTCTCTGGAGTTTTTCACTACAAAGTTGAGCACTTTAAATTTGATTCGTAGCATAAGTCAGTGCTCAAAATAGGGGTGTGGTTGGTTTTTAACAAAAAAAAAAAGTTAATATGACAGCAAAAAAGAAAAACAAACTGACAAAACCAACGTACTAACAAAGAAAAAGTGGAAAAGAATGCCCTTTGCCAACCATTTGTCCATTTAATACAAAAGCAGAGGAAGAGAGCAGAGTGTATACCAAGTTCCTTGGAATACTCTTACCTCTGTCAGCCGGAGTTCACCTCGAAACTCAAGACTCACTAATATCTTTGAAGTCTCAAAAGCGAATCCCTTATTGTATTACCGATGAGTTACTCCAAGTTTGTTCCATTCAATGCACTAAATATCGTCTATAGATACATTGTGGGTTTGACTGACTTAGAGTTCAATTGGACTTCAAGGTTGTTTTGAATAATGCTTTTGATTTGTTTGACGTCCAATGACCACAGTCTACACACTTCCCTTTAATGGATTGAATATGCACGATGGAAAATTTTAGAAAAAATCCATTAGAAAATATTTATATCATCGTTGTTTCCGGCCCTAGTCCAGCAGCTCCAGCGTGGCGCCCGAATGCCATTTTGATGTAACCACTAGGGGTGGAGAAGGCTACCTTATGGTTCGTGAGACTTTGGTGTCTTGGGATAAGAATTTCCACACGCACAGATAAATACACATAAACTCAACTCATACGTACATAATTTATTGTTTGTTAAAAAGTTTCCAAGGAGCGTTGTATACTTGGGAGGACAATATATCCAAATCTATTTGAAAGTTCATAATTTATTTTGGTCAGGGGTTGGGTATCCTGGTTTTTTGGGGTTAGGGTGAGTTTTCTTTTTCTTGTTCATTTCTTTTGTTTCCAAGTGGGTGTATATATATGAAGAGATTTGGGTTGGGAGGTAGCAGATTATTGCCCTTGTCCGATTTGGTTAACACTGGGACATGTGATAGAGGAGATTTGTATGATATTAGAGTGAATGTGGTCTAAGCATGCAAACGACTGTGGGTACTTACGTTTAAATGAATGTGTCTGGGATTTTGTTTTCGCTTTTTTTTTCTTTTTGGGGATGTCAATTCTCTCACATACCCTCCATGGGTTTTCGAAGAGGGAGATCAAGCAAATTGGGTAGCGTATGAGATTTCGTCATTCTGGTGTGATGCTATGTACGAGTATGTGAAGAAAGTTCGCTTTTCACTACTTTGGGGATTACAATTTAGGTACTTTGGAGCATTGGGATCGACAATGGATGGACTGTGAAAGTTTTAATGTCAAAGTATACCCTAATGAGGATAGAGATTATGGTTTAATGAGTTGAGTGGATCAGGGAATATTATTCATTTTCTTTCTGCATCTCAACGTGTAAGAATATAGCAGGTTTGTTTTATTTGGATACTTGTCGGCACTTCCTGATGTCTCGGTACAACTTGTTGGCTACTAATTTAAGTATAAACGAAGACTAACTGTCATCGATTAGTACGAATTTATAGATACGAAAAAAGGGACGATTGAAATTTTTTTTTGTAAATCTTATTCACTCATCCATAATAAGCCCGTTCCCATGATAAGTGGTCTCCTCTTAGATTATGGCCTGTTAAACCTCACTACAACGCCTTTCTTAAGCGTGTGAAATTTTGAAACATTGTCCCAAAGGTAGCAACAATTTTTGGTCGTCCGTCAAAAACATTGGAAAGTCTTCCTCTTCTTCCATCTCAATGCTTATTTATAACGACATTCCAGCTGCCAGTACTTAGAAAAAGATGAGTCTGCCTACTGCACACTTTATAATCAGTTAAGCCATTTCATATTGTTTCAAGTCTCCACCTACACTAGAGTTTCTTGCACATTTTATGAGATGAATCCACTTGTGTTGTAGCAAAATTAGTAAGGGCTCTTTCCAAGTAGATTGAAAATAGTATTTGTCCAGAACGTCCCTACAAAATAGTGAATCTTCTTGCCTCTCCTCCTACAGACGCATTGCATTTAGGACCCGTACTTCCAAGGACATAGAATACAAAAACTTTCCAATGACCGGCAACAGGTTCACTAACGAGTAGACTGCATGTCTTATCGAAAAGTTTAACCAAAGTCTATAGCAATTTGAAGCATTTGAAGAAGTTTTAGATTACAAATGTCCTTTTGGCACGTTCACTTCAAGTTATTCTGGAGTGCTTTCTATCCTGGGAGCTCATTTTAATTTTAATTAACAATCTCTCGTCTGCTACTCACCTAGTTTATTACTTTGCTGACGACAATTCCCTTTGCATTTCATGTCCGTTTTTGGACTTACATTGTCCAAAACGAATCAGGTTGGAGACATTCTCGGCAAGTGCGAATGACCACATATTCCATAATGCCAAAAATGCTGGAACAATGTCTTCGTTTTCTTAGGCAATGTAAAAAATTGTTTCACATGATCTTACTTACTTACTCGTACTTTTTTAGGTGCCGCTACGGAGCAAATCAAGGCCTGAATTATCAATCGTTAGGTAACTACCTACTCCTTACGCACACCAAATCGGTTGCAGTCCCTTTCTACTTTTGAGCGTTACCTAAGGAGAGTTCTTTAACTACTGCGTTATCCCTCCGGATTAGATTCGAAGACTCTGCGGGTTAGAGCATTGCTGCCCATTTGCTATATATGCCAAAGACACCTCAAGCGAATGACGCCTAGTCGCCTAGACTGACGTCGTTGAATCTTCACCTCCAAAATCCGTTAACTGATGATTTTTTTGATCAAGGTCTTATTATTTATAGAGTCTCCATAGTTTTCCATAGTTACTAACCAATTTCCTTCAAAGCAATTCTTCATTCTTCACGCATTTCTACTGAGATTTTGTTGGCAGAATTTGTAACAGAGCCAAGGACTTTCACACAATATGGCAGATAGGATCACGTATGCATTGTTGGGGAGACAGTTGATGGGTTTTCCATCTCTGTATATATAATTACAAGGTGGCGTAAAATTAATCATCCAATTTTGTTTTTGAATTACTTTTATACTAAATAAAAAAAATGATTTCGAGAGATGTAAATCTTTATATGATTGTTTCTGCTAAGTGAAAAAGATGATATCCGCCAAGTGGCTACCGCCAGTGTTGATACACCTTTGTGCCCGTTTTATCGCATTTTCCATGACTTCCCGATAAATTTCCGGTGATAACTGTTCGCATTCCTATCAAATACTCTCCTTAAGGACTGCGATTGTCTGAGGCTTGTTGGCATAAACCCGCGTCTTCAAGTAGCCACAAAGAAAGAAGTCTGGGATGGTTAAATCGGGCGATCTTGCTGGCCACGCCAAATTGCCAAAACGGGCGACCAGGAAACACTTCCTTCACAATATCCATTGTTGCTGTGCTGTGCGTGCGGATGCACCGTCTTGTTGAAACGACATGTTCACCAAGCCCCGCTCATCCAATTCCGGCAGTAAGAAGTTATTTATCATGGCCCTGTAGCATTCGCCAGTAACAGTGACCGTATTGCTGACGGCGTTCTCAAAAATATACGGCCCAATCACTCCTCCCGCGTGAACGCCGCGCGACACAGTGGCTTTGAGTGGATGTAATGGCTTTTCGTGCATCATATGCGAATTTTCAGTGCCCCAGAAATGAAGATTTTGCTTATTGACTTAACTGCTTAAGTAGAAAAGCGCCTCGTCGCTCATGATTTTCGACACAAAATCGTCCTCATCGTTGTTGAGATTGAGGATGGCTTTACAGTAATTCACACGTGACTGACGGTCAGGAGGCATTAACTGATGCACTGCTTCCACTTTGTACGGGAACATGTGTAAGTCTTTCACTAAAATTCGCTGTCTGGGGTGGTATCCCGTCTGGTGTTGCCCAATTGCGTGGCCCGTCGTCTGGTTGATGTTTCTTTGTTCTCAGCGACATCGGAAGCCACAGCCGCGATATTCTCGGCCAAACGACCAGTCCGATGGCAGCCACGCCATGCATGGTCTCCTGTGGTTCCACTCTGTTCGAGTCGAGTAGCTAAGCGCCTGAATGTTTGCCCAGTTGGCGCGACACGATTAGGAAATTGACGTCGAAATTGACGCTGCGTTAACACCGACCGATTATTGGTCACAAATATCGACCCAATTATTCCACGCTCTTGTGAAGTGTAGCACTCCACTGCTTATCTGTTTGTATACTGCAGCTGTCTAGTTCACAAATGTCAAATATGATTGACGTACGGCGCCATTTGCAAAAATTATACCATCTTCCGATAGGATGTCGTCACTGTGTCACTCACTATCTACAAATATTCTTACAATACCTCGCGGTCCTAACATAGCCAGATATAGCGTGTCCGAAAATTAAAAAGAATGCCTGCAGTTTAGAACTTTTTACTTAATCTCGCTCGTTCTACATAGGTTGCCTTCACACTTTTACCCCCCCCAAAGGATGTCAGTTTTGATGTTTTACATATAGTTGTTGAGAATCCATGTTTTTAGACTTCATATTGAGTTGTCGACAGAGAGTTTCTTCACGATAGTCTATTTACAATATTTTTTCATAACAAAATCTTGTATCTTCGCTCTTATTATTCATAAGAACGGGCAGATATCTTTTAAAAGGCAAAGGCTCAGACCCCTTGAATAGTCATGTACAGAAGATTATTTTGTCTTATTTATTCGGTACAACCCCTACCAAGACAAGACTCTTTTGGCATGACGACTTAAAACCTTAGTATTCGAATTTTTTATCAGCTAAACTTTCATAACCTTCATTTCACCTACCTAAGTCACTTTCCTTTAATGCCAAGGCGGTACAAAGAGAGATGCAGTCAAATTGTTTCTTTAACCCACAACAGAAGTGTTTATGACATGTTGGCTTGCAACTCCAATTTATCCCAGGAGGTCTATAAACTCAGAAGTTGTATCTCAATAAAACTGCAACAAAACTTTACCTTCTATAATACACACTAAAACGTTCCTGTAATGAAATTCCTTCGATGAAATTCAGTTTGAACGGCCCCATTCGTTTTCCAATTGAATTTCTCAACTAAAATCCCTACAAAGAGGTGTTGTAAAACTTTTCTAATTGCTCGGCATAAATCATAAGTTCCCCCAGCACAAATTAGCACATTCATTGCAAAACTCAAACAATATAAATCAAACACCCTATGCACATTCCACAACTGACACCCATTGACTGCTGCTGCTCCTGCCGCTGATACTACTGCTTCAACAACAACAACAATAAATGACACTGTCCAAAGTGTTAATTAATTAATAGTAGCGACCCTGCATGTGTTCCACATGGCTGCAAATCATTCCATGTTAACCGGAGTATGGACGTTCTGCCAAACAACCCTTTTGAATAAATTACATCACTCTGTACATAGGTACATAGGTAGGGTTCACAAAGGGAACGAGAACCATAGTCCAATGCACTTCGGATAATGAACAAAGTTCACTCCGATTGCTATTTGATTATTTTGAAAAAATCCAATTTGATGAATGCATACAAAGAAAAAGGTGTCTTGTCTTTGATCACTTAAAGTGTGATCACTGCACAGGTAGAACTGAACTGAGGGATATTGAACCGATGCACAGTGTGACAATTCGCACATTTAGCGGGATTTAATTCAAAAATCGACATGCACAAATGTAAACAAAAAACGGTTTCTCTTAAAGCTTAAACCCACTGAATGACCGAAAAAAAAAATGTATGTTAAAAGCATGTGCAAGAATGCACAATGATATCAAAGATCAAGTTGTGTACAATTATCCATAAGAAGGTCAGCTTTAAGAGCAAGCGGTAAAGTTTTTTTTTCAAGTGGTTCGCGTGGCTTTGAGTAAAAGTTTAATTTTTTTTAATAAATATAATATTGTTGAATATTAAGGTAAGTGGTTTTGGGATAAAAAGTGTTTTCGTAAAAATTAGGGGTGCTTGAGAGTAAAAAATTAGTGATAAATTATGTGTTTTATGTGTTCATTAGACCAAAAGTGTAATTGTTCAGTGTTTTTCAAGGTTGAGACCATTTTTGTTTTAAAGCCTTATATATGTGGAACCAAAAAGTGTTTTGACTTTTTGCGTACAGGTGCGACACCCATACTAAATTTTTCGTATTTTAGGATGGCAACCGAAATTACAAAAAAACAAATTTTTGATGTTTGGATTTCCAAAATCAAAATTAAGCGCTTCGATGCTGTATTTGCTTTCGTAATGGATTGTTTCAATAATTTTTCATTTTCTGAAGAGGCAATTAAGTCATTAAAGGCAACCTTGAAAAATTTATGTTTGAGGTTTGACGAAAAAATGGCCAAAAATGGTCGCCATAGAGAACGCTTCGAAAGCAATAATTGTGGCTGGTTAAATGAAACTTTAACAGTATCACAAACTGTTTCAGATGAAATTCCCTCTTCATCTCATGGCACCATGGTATTAGGAAGACCAAGAAAAAGCTTCGAAGAGTGCTGTGAGAAGACCAAGAAGAGAAAAGTACAAACACTTCTAGAATTCATTTAGCGCTGAAGAAATCAGATCTGCGAATGAAATAAACCTTAGGAAAGCTAGAAAGAGAAATACTGCTATTGCAGTTAAGCAATTATCAATATGTTCTCCAAAAAGAGGTTAGTTTTTTGCTTAAGTAAATTTTTTTTTCTTATAAATTTTATCATTTATACCTAAGGTTAATTGTAAAGAAAACACTGGAAACACATACATCTGAATTTTGCCAATATATGCAGATGATGCATTAGCAATGATAGCAGACGCACAGCTATCCACTCATCAGTACGATATAATACGTCAAAAAGTTAATATAAATGTTCCAAATCTGCTATCTTCGTACCACAAAATTAAAGAGGCTAAGGCAAAATGCTATCCCGATAGCAGAACTGTGAGTGAGTCTTCTGCTGAATGCGGCTTACAAAGCTTGGTAAATCATAACATTGAACGTTTATACTTAGCTCAAAAAGATATTTTAGATTCTGTTTCGAATTTTAAAACTGGGCTTAAAAAATTGTTCCTGCTCATAAAATGGGCTTGCGATGGTGCTCAACAAAAACAATACGAACAAAAATTTTCATCAGGTCATCATTTCGATGAAAACCTCTTTAGTATTTCCATGGTGCCAATTCAGCTATATTTCTTACAGGAAGAAAATAAAAAAGTGGTTTGGCAAAATCCAGCTCCATCATCCACAAGATACTGCCGGCCTATTAAATTGAACTTAGCAAAAGAAACGACAGAATTGATCAAGTTGGACGTAGATTCCATACAAGAACAAATTAAAATGTTACAGCCAGTTGAGATAAATAATGACAGCTTTCATATCCAAATAAAACCAATTTTCTTACTTACCATGATCGACGGCAAAATATGTACTGCTTTATCACCTATAACTTCTTCATCACAAACCTGTTATATATGCGCAGCAAAACCATCTGAAATTAACAACTCAACCAAACTTTCAGAAAAGCAAGTGGACCAACAAGCAATGTCTTATGGGCTAAGTCCCCTTTACTCTTGGATCCGATTTATGGAATGTATCCTAGATATCGCTTATAGACTGGATGTTAAAGTTTGGCAGGTTAGAGACCAAGAGAGTAAAGAAAAGGTTAAAGCAAGAAAAAAGTTGATTCAGGATAGATTTAGAGCGGAAACTGGATTATTGGTTGATATGCCAACTCAACAGTCAGACAATACGAATGATGGAAACACGGCCAGAAGATTTTTCAGAGATGAGGAAAAAACTGCTGAAATAACAGGGATAGATAAGGAAATTATCAAAAAAATTCACATAATTTTAGAAGCGATTGGGTCTGGGTTTCCAATTGACATAGATGCCTTCGAAACATTTGCAAGAGAAACGAGAGAGCTATATATCAGAAAGTATGGCTGGTTTTGTGTGCCAGTAAGTGTACATAAGGTATTATTTCAAACAAATAAACAAATAATTTCTACTTGTATACTTCCAATTGGACAACTTTCCGAGGAAGCTCAAGAAGCTAGAAACAAGGAAAATCGAAAATTTAGGGAGCTTAGCAGGAAAACCTCGCGAGTGGATACGAATACTGACCTTCTTAATAGGTTGCTAGTATTCTCAGATCCATTTTTGGTAAGTCTTCGGTGAATTCCAAAAACAAAAAAAAACATTAATTGAACACGATGTTCTACAATTGTTAAATATACCAACTGAGTAATAAAATGCAAATTATTGGTTGTTGTATGTTTTTTTTTCATCACAATTGTTATATATATGTTTACAAAATTTATTACATTTCATTCTATAAACAATTCTCATAAAAGTAAGTAAAAAACATTTCACAAAAAACATTTAAATCTAAACGCTATTAATTTAATCTCGCTAAATGAGCGAATTGTCACACTGTGCGTTGTGAGTAGTGATGTCCAAAACAAGTCGAAGGGTTGTGAAATTAACTTGGCGAACAACACAACAGTTCATTAGCCTGTGGTTTTCTAATATCGAAAGCGAAAGCGTGATTTGTGACTCTTCAAATAGCAAAATGGACAAGATCACCCATATCAGCCGTCAACGGGATACGTTGAAACTAAAGTGATGATTCAACTTCAAACAGTTACCAACGTGTCAAGACTAGGCCCGGTAAGTACCTAATAGGCATAGAATATATCGAGTTCGAGGAAATCCAAGTTGCTGTCCATTCAAACCTACCGATGTCTTGTCTTCAAATCTTTTTTTTGTCGTAGAAAAAGAAAGTAGATTTGTGATAATCCATCTGCTAATAACTTTGTAGCTGTGGAAAACGGAAGCACATTTAGGTGGAAGAAGGTCCCTACAATTTTAGAGATGTCGCAAAGCATTCGTTGACGTTGAAACCCAACTCTCAATCGAAGCAAAACAGTTTTTAACGAGAAATTAGATCTAACGTTGTTTTGAAGACCCGAATACATTTCTTTCCTAGCTCACATTGCATTCCTGTGCATAGGGATCGAACCTTTTTCGCTGCGGAAGTTCTGATGTCATTACATCAGAGAGCATGTTCATAAGACCGGAGTCAAAAGACGCACCGACTGCCATCAAAGCTCCAACACTTTTTTGTTAAACGGAAGATGGCTTTGAGTGTGCAGTCCATGGTACAAAGGGTTAGGGGTTACATCAATGCAGACGTGCTAGGGAAAGCTCCCACGCAGCAGTGACGGACCACTCTTTAAAGTCTGGTAAAAGCAGCCATGACGTATTTACCTGACAGTTTGTTCCACCAGACACAGGCAAAAGATATAATTGGCGTAAATCCAAATGACTCTTCTAATTTCTTGCCGATAGGCACTTTGCACTATGCACTGCCAGAAGGGCAACAGTGCCTGAGGTTAGACTAGAAAAGTTTTTTATACAGGATTACACCCAGCTACTTAGCGCTTAAAGGCATCACCATTAAATTCTGGTACAACAGCTAAGTCAAATCAGTCAGCTTTTTCCTTTTCGTATGAAGAGACCAACCTTAGTTCTGAGAGTATTGATTGAACGCCCATTTCTAGAGCAACAATTGTCGATCACGTCGAAGGCTGTCTGAGCGTTAGAACAGACAGCCGCAAGACACGATACAATATATCATACGGCTACATCATCTGCATATGGTTGAACATTGCCGTCAGAACTATTGAGTGTGATTCGACCAACACACACCATGGCAGTGTGGGCAGAAAGCCGACATGCGGGAAAACGCGTTCACCAGCGTTGGTTTTATCCACAGTGATTCGTCTACGCTGAGTTTTTTGGTCGGGTTACACATGTCGTAAAAAGTTGCGCTACTGAAAGCACCGTCAGATATTTCGTGTTGGTTAGCATGCTGCATTTCAGACAGAGGATGCATTGGCAAAGCAATTATGCATATGTGGATCTCGACTATTCTCTCCATGCTCTTCGACATTATGGAAATCAAATTTAGACATAGGTCTGCAGCTCTTGGCTTGTGTAGTCCTCCTTTCTGACTTTCAATATAAAGGCTACTCTTACTGCTTGCCAGGGTTTCGGCGCTTTGAGTTATTCAACTGACTAGCAGCTTCGTTAGTTGGAGCTGGCTGAGAGCTGGTTCTGATAAGGTTACTGTAAAGCCTTTGCTTTCATCTCATGATTGAGACTCAGTGTAGGTGCCATCCGAGTTTATGAGTGATTCAAGCCTGGTTGATTTTCCTCTACTGAAGTCTTTGACCAAAATCAGCAGTTTTGATCTTTTCGCAAAGAGGCACTCTTCGAAATGTGAATTAGCTTATTATATTCTTTTTGCTTCGATCTGTAGGGACTATAGTTTTCCTACAAATTAATCACAACATATTTGTTCTATATATTTGGCGAGGGTGCCCTTCATGTTCTGAATAGCTCACCTTTTGTGTTTTCCTGAGTTTAGGGGAGTACTTTCGTAGTTTCCAAGCTCCTCCTAAAATCGTGTCCAGTTGCTTTTCAGCCAACCCTTGCTCTTCAACAACATCGAGACGTCGCATATGATTTTGAATTTTCTGATCTGAGTGTAAATCTATCCATTTGCTCAACATGTCCTAGCTATCTCAGCTGACTGATGCGCATTTTGCTGAACAGGTCGGTTTCGATAAATAGCTTGTAGATTTCGGTGTTACATCTCGTCTTGTAAGGGCCACCATTCCATGCAGCATCATGTTACGCTATAAAACTAGCCTAAAATGAGTAGGGTTTTAAGTGTTTCTCGACAAGGCCTTATTATTCAATTGCATTCTTAGCCCAAAGAAACAGCGATTGGCGGGAGTAACTTCTCGTTTGCTTTTTGTTTTTGCTGAGGTGTCATTGTTAGAGTAAATAGGGTGGCCGAAGTAGGCAAAGTCCCTAATCAGCCAAAGACCAAACAGTATATTGCGACATTCAGACTGATTCTTGGATGTTGAGTATCCCTTTTGTAAAGTAAAAATTCATTTCATCAGTCTATACTATAGCTGAAAAATTAAAAACGAAAAAGTAACTCTCATTGCCGTTATATATATGTACGTGTATACTCGTATTACCTCGCAGAGTTTGCATCGGCAACATCTTAGAAACTTCGGAGTTGAATTTATGTTAGCTAATTCAGTTTCTCATCACTTAAAGATAGATCTGAGAACTGCAGTAGATCTACAGCAAAGTCATTGCAGTTATGGTTGCAAGACAGACAATCACTTCTACTTTACATTTCCTGATGATCAGAAGAGTAGAACCAGTAATTTTTGGTGGGGGCGAACGCCCCCATTTATTCGGCTTAATACAAGCTATAATTTACAAATTAAACTTAAACTAAAACTTAAAACTAAGGTTGGTTGGAGTGGTGCAGGAGAACGGATTTGAGGCAGGGAGTGCTGCGGTGAAAGTCAAAGACGGTAGGGTTTGAGGTGATTTGACGTAGCATACGGGAGATTGGTTCGTTCGCGCCATAGGAGGTGTGGTGGGTTGGTAGATAGAAGAGTCGAGGGGTACGTAGATTACGAGGGTTAGTGTTGAGGAAAATGGAGTTGTGAAGGGACGCGCATTCAACGTGACCTGAAAGGAGTCGATGAATGAAGAGAAAGTCTGCAGCATCTCTGCGATCTTCAAGGGTGTTTAAGTTGATAAGGTTGAGACGGTTTTGATAGGGGGACAGATTAAAAGGATCGTCCCAGGGCATACCTCGGAGAGCAAATCGAAGAAAACGGCGCTGAATGCATTCAATTCTCGAGATATGAACACGATGATATGGGGACCATACTTGACTGGCGTACTCTAGGAGGGGGCGAACAAAGGTAATATAGAGGGACCTGGTCACGTATGGGTTGGTGAATTCTTTGGACCACCGTTTTACAAAACATAGTGCAGAGTTGGCTTTGAGGATTATCTCATCCATATGCAAACAGAAGTTGAGCTCGCTATCACACAAAATGCCGAGGTCACGAAGAGTCGGGGAGGAGATTGGTTCCGCTTATGTGAGAAGGTGATGGATTGGCATTTGGCGATGTTAAGTTCCAAAGAATTTTTGAGGCACCAGATCGAAAAACTATCAAAATCTTGTTGAAGGAGGAAAGAGTCATGGGGAGAGGAAATGGCTTTGAAAAATTTGGTGTCGTCGGCGTAAAGGGAGACAGACGAGTGTTTGATGATCATATCGAGATCATTTATGGTTAATATAAAAAGAAGGGGACCGATATGGCTGCCTTGTGGAACTCCAGAGGTGGCCAAAAATGGAGCGGAGTGGGCTGACCTAAAACGAACACTGTAAAAACGGTTTTCGAGGTAAGATGATATCCATTTTAACAGTACGGGTTCAAAGCCGAGGGCAGACAATTTAAAGATGATTGACCGATGAGAGATTTTATCGAAGGCTTTGCTAAAATCGGTTGCAACTACATCGACTTCATTGCCATTTTCTAGGGCAGAGAGGGCAAAGGATACGAATTCAACGAGATTTGTGGTGGTTGACCTACCCTTTAGGAAGCCATGTTGTCTAGGAGAAATAAGTGATTTACATTGGAAGCTAGGAGCTTCATATAAAATACTTTCGAAGAGTTTGCGTTTGGATCTGTTGTGAAAATAAGGTCTAATTGCCTGCCCATAAAATTGGATATACCCCTGACTTGGCATAGACTTGAGTCTGTTAAGCGATCTAAGAAGAGACATTCCTTAGCTGAGTTGGCATTTGAAGCTATGAAAAACGATTGGTCATCTGATAGAGTCCACTGAGGAAGACTAAAGTCGCCAAAAATAAGGATATCATCAATAGGGTCTGACAGGTCAATTAAATGATCGATCGCATCAATAACAAATTGGTACGATTCGATAGGTTGAGCTGGTAGGATGTAGCAACATATAACGTAAAGGGACTTGAGAGGCAGTGATATTTTTACTGCGACAAAGTCGGCTTTGGAGGATGAAGAAATTGTAATGGGGGAAGAGTTAAGGCTGTTGTCCATCGCCAGTAGGACTCCTCGACAGGGGGAATCTTTATTTTTGCGGGTAGGATCTTCGTCGCGGAAAACATTAAAAGTATGAGGGAACAATTCCTGGTTCTTTATGTCGGGAATCAAATTGGTTTCGGTCAAGGCGTAGATATCAAAGGGAAGAGCATGCGATTGACGTAGGACAGCATTGGTTTTAGAGCGAAGACCTCTTACATTCTGGTAGTAAAATGTAAGAGGGATGTTGTGGGGTGGAGGTGTGAGGCAGGATAGTTTAAGCGCTGGCAAGGGAGGCACTTTATGGACGAAAAAATTTGTCGTGATCGGCTCGGCTTCGCTGTAGGTGTGATACTCGTTTAGAGTGAACATAGTTGCCGAATGCAGCGAGGTCGTCTGCTACTTTCTTAGGGGACATGTTAAAAATCTCGTGGTACCTGGCATAAAGGTTCCTGAGACTGATAGGATCGGTAGGGAGGCCTTCCTGCTGGATGGAAACCATGACGCTGGTTTTGGTTTTCCCTTTGTAGCAGACCGAGTCCGATTTGTCATGTAGATAGGCAAGAAAGAGACGAATGTTTTCATATATCTTTCTTTCTCTGAGCCTAGAGAGAGCATATCGACTTTCTGTAGTGCCATTGGTTTGCTGTGTTAGTTTAACCGTGGGGGAAAAAGGGGATCAAGAATAGGAGCATTGGAGGAGGGAGATAGAGATAAATGATTGGATATGGAGTTGGAAGAGAGATGAGATGTGGGGTTTAGGGTATGGGAGTTAATGAAATTAGGGTACTTAGCTCCAGTTTTAAGGTCGAAGTTGGGAATTGAGTTGCTAGCTGAGTTTGGTGGCGTATCAAAAATAGGGACTGGGGCCCGTGAAACCGAGGGAGAAGGCGAGCTCGAAGCGGGATTTAAGATAGGTGTTAAGTCAAAAGAGACACGTTGACGTCGGGGCTTGGTTTAGGGTGGAATAGACGGAGTTGGAGTATGGGTGGGAGGCTTAAAATTAGAAAAAATTTTAGTTTTAAAGCTCCAACTGGAGCTGCATTTGTTTTGAGAAGAGGAGGTGGGTCTTGGCAAATTGGGTTTACTTGCTACCTTGATAGATGGTTTAGGTAAGACGGACTGCTTGACTTTATCCTGCTTCTTGGTCGTATTTTCCAACCATTTGCAGACACGCATCTTTCCAATTTTGAAATTGTTGCTGGCTGGATTATGGAATAGCCATTCGTATTTGGCCGGCATATTGAGCTTGAAGCTGCACTTACTTCTGTGGTGAGATGTTGGAATTAAATTACAGTGGCTAATGGTAATGCCATATTTCTTTACGAAGAAATTTGAGATCCAATCAATCCAATCCAATTGATTTTTCGAAGCAAGCTTATCAAGTCTACGCTGCCATTCAGAAGGTGTCCAAGTTGAGTTGAAGTGATTGATAAGCCTCCGTGGGGCAGCGATTGGAGGTGTTGACGTAGATGTGGTCTTTATTATCAGGTTGGAAGAAACTTCGCAAGAATCAGTTGGTTGAACCGTCCGCAGATGACTTGTATGTGGGGGTGAGTGTGAATCCACTTCAGGTTCCATTAATTCAGCCATTAGCGATGTATTATAGGGAACATTCTGGTGAGGCTGCGGGAAGTTTGGTGGGCCAACGATTTTGCTGTTTATTGTTGCGATGTGATGTTCAATATCGCATACGAGGGATCGAGTCGCAGTAAGTTCATCACCGACATCGTTAATTTTGTCGAAGATAACTTCGAGCATAGGATCGGATTCTTTAGGAGATGGTTGTTTGCGTGACGAGGACTGGAAATGAATGTCAATGTCGTCACGCAGAGAGCTTATCAACTCACAAGTTTTTTTGGTTGGATATAACTTGCGTAGAACAGATGGCTTTGATGTCGCTTAACACTTTATCCAGGTGACGTAAGGGAGTTTATTCATTCCTGGATCTCCCGGAGTCTAATTCGATTAGACCAGCAATATGTTTATCCATATGCTTTACTTTGGATTTTATTAGTTCGGCTGAGGTCTGCACTGAGTTCCGTAACTCTTCAACACTTTTAACACTGCTTTCGATGACCGAAATTTTGTCCGTGATCTTCTTCGCGAGTGCGTCTTGGTAGGAGTCATTGGAATCGCTTAGGCATTTTATTGCCAAAAGAACAGTGAGATACACTTGCACTCATCACAGAAGAACAGGAGGTTATCAGAGAATTCCTTGATAAACACCGTATTTCTTTTGTTTAACCCGACACAAACGGCATGAAAGGCTTTCCCACAGATGCCCTTGCAAGCTACCCAGTCAGCACTGCAGTCATCGATTACACAATTGTCAATTCCGCAAGACATATTTAATTTAGTTGAGTAGGTCATTAGAGCAGAGATGAAGAAACTCTTATAGCAGAATGCCACCTCCACAATAAATGGTGTTGATTTAATAAAATTGATTGGAATACAGTTTCAACAACTTTCCTATGAATCAAGCTAATATCCACCTAGCTCTGGCCCAGATCCTGCTTCAAGAGATCCAATTGCGCTGGTATTTTAAATCATTTAAGCACCATCAGATATGTAAGTCCTAAGTCCTACGAGTAAATCTTCTTTAGAATAATTTGAAGAATAAATTCAAGGGAGTTCTTGCTAGTGCGGTCATGTGCTAATTTTGACAATTAGAGTTGTATTCTGTTTTTTTCAGAATATTGCTATTTCTGGCTACCAACCGTCAAAATATACGAGTAAGATTGTCACATACCAACCATTTCAAGGTCTCGATCAATCCTGGAATAGGAGTCTGCTTGTGGTGCCGGAGGAAAATAGATCTCTGTCGAGCCATCACAATAACTTCAGAAAATCGCGTTCTACCGTCGATGTACGAGTATGTAGATACGTCAGCTGGAGCAATATGAAGAAAAACGTAGAGATCAGGGAAGACCATGAAATATGCTTACATTTGAGTTTGGTATCACACAGACCAAAGGAGTCCCTAACATACCTAGGAGTGATACTAGATAATAGGCTGCCTTTCAAGACGTACATCAAGTATACTAGCAACAATCACTGAAGCTGGTTCTATGGATATGACAATAGGATCCTGTTGTGGTCAGTTAGGTCTAGCTATACGCTACTGCGGTATGCGCGGGAACACTGGCGAATCGTCACTACCAGGATCCTCATCGGTTTTCAAATATCTTCGGATGAAGACCCGGTGGTAGCCGGAATAATCCTCCTATCCTCACGAATGATATACAGAGGGTATATCATTAAGGACCCTTGAACCAGTAGAAAGCGATGAAAGAGCAGAAAATGGCAACATTGACAGAGATATGAAAACCCTGGTGGGGCAAGTTCGCACCTCGTAGGCCACATGAAGGGATTAGAGGGCGACTGGGTGGAGATCTGCTCATTCATTGCGTTGAAAGAGCTAAAACAATGAAAAGAAGAACCACCAAGAGGTGGCCTCGGAAAATAGAGCATAAGTGCTTAGCAGCCCCACGAAGAAGTAGCTAACGGAAGCCCCATTTGAATAGTGCTTAATCCAGAAAGATCATAAATCGCGAAAACTGCATGCCAGTTATAAGTGCTGATGATATCTACTATGAAGGTTTCATATTAGCCAATGGATATGAAAACTATAAGAAAAAAGAAAATACCTGGCTCAAAATATTGTAGTATATCGGGCTTAGCTTAACATGCAACTTACTTCCATTTTTTGTTTGTCATTGGGTGCTTGCGATTTTTTAGCTATATGGAGGTTTAACTGATTTGACAAAATATTTGGTTAGACTTCATCTGTATATTACAGACATTTACCTCAGTCTTCATCTTCTGTCTTATAGCCTAGTGGGCTATAAACCTATTTCAAGTATTAGGCTTTCTCCCTTTTGATCTATCGAAGAGCATACTGGTAATAGGCCCAATAGTCACTTCCATATCTTAGTCGAGTATGCAAGAAAATTCCTTTAAAAGGTGGTGATGGTTTTTTTTTTTTTTTCAACACCAATTCATAGAATGGGATAACGGAATTTAGTTTTCATTGCATGTATATAAGTTCAATGACAATCCTGAAATTGAGTTTATTCCTAAGTAGAGAATTTAGTTCATCCAGCATGGGATTACAGAAAAGAATATTTCGACCAAGATTTAGATACTTTTCGTTTGTGCAAGCTTAGGTAGAAGAAATCATTCCTCTTTGGATTGTAGTAAATCAAACAAATGGATAAGTTTGGGTAACTTCACAGGACGAAAGTAGATACGAGTATATGTTGGATAACCTCAAAGAGAGCATTACTAATTGCACATAACTTCAATTGGTGCTAAGGGATTTGAGTCTGGTAGTCTGCCAGTATTATAGTATTTCTCTATGGTCAAAAGTTTCGCTCAAGTTTGAAGGTACTCGAGTAGATAAATCCGACGTAATTGAACTCGTTGGATGGGAAACAATTTAATGGTACGTGGATAAGTCAATCATTTTCGTTGTTTGAACATGGACTCTCTAGAGTATCTACTAATAAGTTTTACTTTGTAGATGAGGAATTGTTCGAAGGATAGAAATAAAAGACTACTTACATAGTGAAAGCGTAGCAAAATGTTGTATGAGTCGATTTGATAGATCGTGGTGTAGAATAAACAAGTAGATAAAATGAGATAAAGAAAGTTTTATAAGAACAAGTTTAAATCCGTTTTTTATTAACCAAAAGTAATATACTGTAGTTCAATTTCATATCTGACGACCCATGATATTGGGAAATGGTAAACGATTTTGGGTCCTCTACGTGCGGTGTTAGTTCACTTATCCAAGCACTTGTAGTTAAACAACTAGGAGAAATTGTAGACTTTTATAAAGCAGACTAATCGCCATGCAAGAAGAATGACAAATGGAATGCTAGTCTTCTGATTAATCTTCTACCTACCAGATTGATCACATTGCGTTTAACGCAAGGTCGCTCTCCGCTATTCGGAACCTTTCAAGGGTTTAATATTGACTCTGACTACTACCTTGTTGCGCCTAAGGAGTGAATGCGGATATCCCTAATGCTGTTAAGATGCGGAGATACTGCGAGTATGTTTCACGTCGAAAGGTTGCAATCGCAAGAAACCAGAAGGATTAAGTGCTGTCTCTTAACCTCGCTTAAGACCAGCTACGAATGATAGAAAAAAAAAATTTAAATAAAACAACAACTGTGTGAGATATAAAATTGACTCTGGCTTTATTTTGAAGCAACATTCATGCCATTATGTGTGGAATAAGACATCGTTCAAATGACCTCCTCGGTTTGGCAGGCAGGCAAGCCGTCGGTCGGTCCAATTTTTGATGACTCGGTTCAATATGTGCGGCGTTATTTCGTGTCGGATGTTGGCCTCGAACTCGTCCAAAGTGGTTGGCTGATTAGCGCAGTCTAAGGACTTGACATAAGCCCAGAGATAATAATCGAGTGGTGTCAAATCGCATGATCGCGGTGCCCAATTGATGAACGCTCGCCTTGAATTGACCCAGTCGCCAAATTTCTTCTACACAATCTCGAGCGTTGCGTTGCTTGTATGGCATGTAGTGCCATTTTGTTGGAACCACAGCCCGGATATATCGATGTTGTCAAGCTCTGACCACAGAAATTCGGTTAACCATTGACGGTAACGGTGTTTCCTTTCTCATTTCGAAAGAAATAAGGTCCGATGATGCCGCCATGCCATAAACTGCATGAAACAAGCAATCTTTGTTGATAAATTTATGCTTGACCGAACGCTTGTAGATTGTATTCGTTCCAATAAGGGCAATTTTACTTGTTGACATAGCAGCTGACCCAAAAATGGGCCTCGTTAGCGAAGATGCTTTTTGACCAAAACCAGGATCTCCGATCAACGTTTCCAGCACCCTATTAGCAAACTCACGGCATTGCCTATGGTCGTTCAATTCTTACGTCAGCACAATCTTGTACGGATGTAGGCCCAAATCCAACTGCAAAATAAACCGGGTTGACTCTCTGGCGATACCGAATGCAGCTAATCGGCGCCGAATCGACATCGGTCTTATTCAATACTGGCCGCTATGTTTTCTTCATTTCGTCCGATTGGTCGCTTAAGATCCAAAAGAGTGTACTGACGCTCAAATATTTCCACGATGCGACGAATTGCGATATTAAAGGTGTAATGTATATGAATAAATGTGTGTAAGGTGTGTGTGGTGTGTATGGTGTGTGTATGGTGTGTGTATGTTGTTTTTGATTAATTGATTGTATATGTGATGTTTTTAAAATATGATAGTTACAATGTTTGTTTTATTTGGTGTTTAGTATGAATATTTAAAAATGACAAATGTGTATATGTGAAGAAAATGTATTTGATTTATATTCAAAAATGTTTAGTGTTCTACATTTAATCTTTACTGTGTGTTACTATGTTACTATGTGTTACTGTGTGCAATGCAAAGGAAAAAAGAGTCTTTACTCGCTGATGATGAATCAAAGAAAGAAAGAATATTTGAAGAACAAATGCAACTTCGACTTTATTTCTCCACAGTTGTATCAAGAATAATGATTTTAAATTACATTTCAGCAAAGAACGATCGTACAACGCATATAGCGGAATAATGTTAATACATGTATTAATGTTACGTTAAAAGTAATCAAGAAAGAGTTTACGAAAGAAGAATGCAAATTACATTATTTATACATGTCAGTTCAAATTTAAATTTTAGTTCCCCAACATTCCGGCCCCCCTGAAGCAGTGGTTCAGCATGTAGGTAGGAGGACTATTTTGGTGATTGGTCGAGTGAAGGTTCCATTTGATGTTCGCAGCGTCACTACTCGTACCATGTTGTCGTCGCCTGGATGAACTTGGATGACTCTACCTAACTGCCATTCAGATGGTGGGCAGTTGTCACTCTTGATGACCACGATATCGTCGACCTTGTAGTTGCGTTCTGGTTGGCTCCACTTCGGCCGATGCTGAAGGGAAGTCAGGTATTCCTGATGCCATCTTTTCCAAAACCCTTGGAACATATTTTGCGTGTTTTCCCAGTACTTCAATCGGTTGATAGGAACCTTAAGCATATTACCTTCAGGTAGAGTTGTATACGGGCGACCTATGAGAAAATGAGACGGAGTTAAATAATTTAAATCGCTATCAGACAATGCACATAAAGGTCGAGAATTTATAACCGCCTCTATTTGTGTAAGTAGTGTATGCATTTGTTCGAGAGTAAGGATAGATGAGCAGATTACGCGTCGTAAATGTAGCTTTACAGACCTAACCCCAGATTCCCAAATTCCGCCAAAATGTGGAGCAAGAGGGGGAATGAAATGCCAACGTATGCCATCATTGGCGAGAGATTGACTAATATGTTCATTACGCTCTCGTGATATAAACAGTTGATGCATTTCGTTGATTGCCCGAGCGGCTCCCTTGAAGTTGCTTCCATTGTCACTATAAACATTCGAACACTTGCCGCGCCTTGAGATGAATCGACGAAAGGCCGCTAGAAATCCCTCTGTTGAGAGATCTGATGCCAACTCTAAATGTATTGCCTTTGTCGCAAGACAAACGAATAAACAGATGTATCCTTTTGTTTTTCGAGGATTGTGTCCCGGGTACAATTTCAAGGTAATTGGTTCAGCGTAATCACATCCCGTATTTTCAAATGGGTAAGCCTGAGTTACTCTTGTTGACGGAAGATTTGCCATGACTTGTTGACCAGTGTGTCGGCGTTGACGAAAGCACCTCAAACAGTCATGTGTGAGTTTTCGAACTAAATTTCTACATCCCAATATCCAATAATTTTGTCGAAGTATTACAAAAAGTGCGTCGACTCCAGGATGTAAGTTTCGAATGTGTTCGTCCAAGATGATAAGTTTCGTGATTGGGCTATGTTTTGAGAGAATTACTGGATGGTGAGCACCAAAGTCGATGTGAGAATGCTTGATTCGCCCACCTACTCGGAGAAGTCCTCTCTTATCGAAAAACGGTGACAGCGACTTAAGTGTCGGATTACGGTTCAGCTCAGATGTCAACACGACATTTTGGTTTCGGATAAATAACAATTGTGCGAACCGTAAGCAGATATGGCGACCTTCATCTAGTTCGTTAAATGTTAAAGCAGTATCAGTCCTTGCATTTACCCCAGCTTTACAATTGGTTACAAATCGTTTAACGTATGCCACAACTCGAACAAGCTTCCTCCAACTGGAAATTTTCCTAAGCAATCGATGCACAAAATGTTCTTCGTTGTCGTTGTGAACTGGTTCCACAGAAAATGAATTGATGCGGGTCTCTAATAAGACTTCTGGACTCTGCAACGTGTCAGTCAATTCCATCTCCCACATCTCAAGATCTCGGCCTAACCAAGTGGGTCCGCGCCACCAAAGTTTGAAAGTAAGTAAGTCTGAAGCAAGCAAGCCGCGCGAAGCACAATCTGCGGGGTTTTCCTTGGACGGTACATGTCTCCAAACGTGTCTTGGCAAGATGTCAAGGATTTCGGAAGTCCTATTCCCAACAAAGGTTTTTAAATGTGATGGTGGAGATGACAGCCATGCCAGCACTATGCTCGAATCACACCATGCATGCAATTTTATATCCGGAATTTGCAGGGCCGAGGTAATCGATGCCATTAAATGGGCCAACAACAACGCGCCACAGAGCTCCAAACGTGGAAGTGAAATTTGTTTGAGCGGTTCCACCCGTGTCTTGGCCGCGATCAACGTGACACAATAGATTCCGTCTCCTTCACGATGCCGACAATAAATTACGGCGGCATATGCTTTTAACGATGCGTCAGAGAATCCGTGAAGCTCAAGATCAGCAGTCGAGTTTGGGATGTAACGAGGAATTGTGAGGTTATTCAAGGCATGGATGTCATTGCGATATTTTAGCCACTTGTCAGACAAGTGCTTAGGTAGATCATCATCCCAGCTAAGATTTTGAAGCCACAGGTGCTGAAACAACATTTTGAATAATATGACAACCGGCGCCAGCAATCCCAGTGGGTCGAAGATTCTAGCTACATCTGAGAGAAGCTGTCTTTTAGTAGCCCTGTTAATATCGCCTAAGGTTACCCTGAACAGTAAATTGTCATCGCAAGGGTTCCAGTGTATACCTAAGACCTTGGCAATAGAAGTGTTACTACCGCCGAATAGTGATGTCATATTAGTCTCATCAGAAGCCACCGAGTTTACCAGCGACGGGGAATTCGAAGTCCACTTGCTTAGCTCCAGCCCACCTAGGGAGAGCAGCTTGATTAACTCATTTTTCTTGTTAATGAGTTCAGCATCAGTATCCGCTCCTGTGAGCACGTCGTCCACATAAAAATCGTTGAGTATAATTTTGGAAGCGAGTGGATACTCATGGGCATAATCATTAGCCAACTGCTCCAGAACTCTCACTGATAGAAAGGGTGCACATGATGTCCCGTATGTCACCGTGCAAAGCTCAAAATGCTTAACTGCATTCTTCGGGTCCTCCCTCCAAAGAATCCGTTGGTACCGACGATGAGACTCTGTTACCCATATCTGTCTAAACATTTTAACGATGTCTGCAGAAAAAACAACCCGATACAGTCGAAATCGAAGACAGACTGCTACAAGATTTCTCTGAATGCTAGGGCCTATATACAAAAGGTCGTTAAGCGATTTTCCCGACGGATATTGGTAGGACCCATCGAATACTACCCTAAGCTTCCTTCCTACGACTGGGTGGTGTGGGAGGTAAAAGAAGCTACCCGAAGAGGAATCAAGGTTTGTGCTGGAGACCTCTTGCATGTGCCCCAACCGCAGGTATTCTCGCATGAATTGGGTGTACTGCTCTCTTAAGGATGGATCCTTTGTAAACCGACGTTCTATTGATAATAAACGAGTAAGTGCTACGTTGTATGTGTTACCGAAAACAGGGTCATGATCTTTAAACGGTAGGTAAACACAGTATTTGCCATCACTGCATCTGCTGACCGTCGATTGGAAATGGGCTTCTACCAAATTTTCCTCATCAGAGTATTTCCTTGTTGTTACTGCGGTCTCTTCCAATTCCCAAAATAACCTTAAAGTGCTGTCGATGTCAATGACGCTATTAAATGAGGAGATTGGACCAAGGCGAGTAGAATTAGCGCCGACGACTATCCAACCAAAGATTGAAGACTGTGCTACAGGATGACCATCATCTCCTAATAGTCTGTCACTGGTGAGTACGTTCCAAAACTGATCAGCACCTAGTAGGATATCGATAGCTGAAATGGTGTCGAATGAAGGATCTGCTAAGGGCAAAGACTTCACCTTTTTCAATGTTTGAGTGTCGAGTGAAATTGCCGGAAGACAAGAGGTTAGTGTAGAGAGAATATATGCAGTGACCCGAATACTGTCTGACGAAACCCGAGATCGAATTTGTAGACTGCAGCGACCACGCGTGGTTCCACCATCTGACGACGATATTCCAGAAATCGAAAGGGTTGCGGATTTTCTACGTAGTCCAAGGTGACGAAGACAACCTTCGGAAATGAACGATATCTGGGATCCGGAATCTAGGATTACGCGACAGGGTTGAGTGCGTCCTTGGATGTCCAAAACATCTACCACTGCAGTAGGAATAAACGCGAGAGAATGATTGAGATGCGTAGCAACGTTTACAGATAATGTATTAGAGGACTGTATCGATGGTTGTTGAGACGAAGAGTGATATGACGAAGAGTGAGGCAACGACGAATGAGCTGACGAAGAATGAGGTGACGTTGAAGTAAGTGAGCACGAGTGAGGTGACGAAGAGTGAGGTGACGAAGTGTGAGGTGACGAAGAGTGAGGTGACGAAGAGTTAAGTGAGCACGAGTGAGGTGACGAAGAGTGAGGTGTTTGAAGCCGAAGGGAATTCAAAGGAGTAGAGGGATCCGAATGAACCAATGAGTGATGGCGATTACCACATTCATTACATCGGTGCAATGATTTGCATTTTTTCGATGAATGTATTTTGCGGAGACAGTTGAAGCATAAGCCATGCTGCTTTACAAATTGGCGACGTGAACTAATATCTGTAGCAGCTGGTTGACAATAAAAAACCACTAAGCACAGATTCCAATTACAGATCTTTATTCATTAAGCTCCAACCAACTACTGACTGGCAACTATTAAGTTCATACAATACAAAGTGTTATAATACAATATGTTATATTCTGTACTAAAACTGTTATATTAACATACACTGCTACATTCGGCCATCCTGACGAGGTCGCAGCTTCATTGCATATTGGGGCTCTTTTTCTTCTTTGTTGATTTCTATCCATTTTTTTAAATTTGATGAATCAAAAATGTCTTCAAATGGCAATCGGGACATTTGAAACCCTTCAACATCATTTATTATATATCTTTTATTGGGTAAAACTGTACTAACAATATAGGGACCTTTAAACTTAGGGCTTAGCTTTTTGCATTCACCTGGTCCAATAACGTTTCTAATTACAACTAGATCTCCTTCATTAAAAGCTATAGGACATCTACACTTACAATCGTATTGAATTTTATTATACTCAGACAGTTGTTTGTTTTTTTGAAATGATGCGATCTCGAATCTCGTCTAGACAGATCCTACCTATTTTATTATTTTCAAAGAACTCAGCAAGTTGATCACTCTCCGGATGTTTCTGGTTTCTACCGAATAAAGCTTTACATGGTGTCGTACCAATCGATCGATTAACTGTGTTATTAAATACATATTCTACATCAGATAATATTTCATCCCAATCGAGATTTTTTTCACAAGATATCTTACTCAAGAGAGGAGTCAAAAACCTATTCATTCTCTCTGTTTGACCATTCGATCTGGGACAAGCTGTAGCAACCAAAATTTGCTTCACACTTTCTTGGGCTAAGAACTCCTTAAAATCTTTAGAGGTAAAGCAAGTCCCTCTGTCAGAAATAAGAACTTTAGGCCTACTGTAATTAGTAAAATATCTAGATATGTGGGTTATGACTTCATTTGTTCCTGTACTTCGGCACGGATATATTTTCGTGAATTTGGTAAAGCTATCTACTACTAATAGTATGAATCGGTTCTTTCTTTTAGATAGTGGTAACGGTCCATATTGGTCAATGTGGATGGATTCAAAAGGCAATACCCCTTTATTAACTAAATGTAATTCATCTTTATGGCCCAAGTCCTTAGGCTGATAAGTAATGCAAGTAAGACAATTGCTAATATAATCTTTTATCCGTTCCCTCATCTTTGAAAACCAATAGGTTTGTAGAATAAGCTCTTGCGACTTGTCAACGCCAGTATGACCAACACCATCATGATATTTCCTTATTACACTGTGAATCATTGCCTCTGGTACATAAAATAATATTTCATCCTTGAATTTGCGATAAACGATTCCGTCTCGCATCTCGTAGAACTGATTTTCCCTGTTCTCAAGACTTTTTCGAATTTCCATAATGGTTTTATCCTTCATTTGGGCGGCAATTAAGGCTCTTTCCAAGGTATTAGTATTTTCTAATAAGAGGATATTAGTGCATCGAGACAAAGCGTCGACATGTTGCATTTGATTACTCTCTCTATGGATAATCTCAAAATCATAATTTTGAAGGACTAGAGCCCATCGATTGATTCTAGGGTGTATAACCTTTTTCTGTAAAGTTTGTTTTAAGGCGTTACAGTCAGTAAAAATTTTAAATTTAATACCATAAAGGTATACATGAAATCTTTCCAATGCAAAAATGATGGCTAACATTTCCAGCTCAAAACTATGATAGCGACTTTCAATTTCTGTCGTTCGGCGACTGTAATATGCTATAGGATGAAAGCAACCATCTGATTGTTTTTGTGTAAGAATCGCACCAAAACCCATTGATGAAGCATCGCAGTGCAATTCTGTCGGGGCAGTTGGGGAGTAAATACTCAAAACTGGAGCAGACGCTAGCTTATTTTTCAATGTATCAAAGGCTAGCATTTCGGTCTCGCCAAATGAAAAAGGCACTTCCTTCTTCAAAAGATGTGTTAAAGGTTTTGAGATGGTGGACATATCTTTAATAAACCTTCTGCAATAGTTAACCAAACCCAAAAATCTCCTAACAGCGTGAATATCTTTCGGCATAGGATAGCGATGAATTGCATTCACGAGATCGGGATTGGTGATATTTGAAAATATCGTCAAAATAACACAATACTTCATCATCAGCTATTAACTGACGAAAGACCAAATTTATAAATCTAGTAAAAGCAGCCGGGGCATTCGCAAGCCCAAATGGCATGCGTAAGTACTCGTATTGACCGGATGAAGTAACGAAGGCGCTATATCGAATAGAGTCTTCTGCCATTCGAATTTGATTAAAACCACTTTTGAGATCTAATAATGAAAAGATACTTTTCCCTTTTAAACGATCTAAGTGATCATCAATTAGAGGTAGTGGATATCGATCACGAACAGTAAGTTTATTCAACTCTCTGTAGTCAATACACATTCGCTTCTGACCATTCTTTTTAGGAACAAGAACTATGCGAGAAGCATAAGAGGATGAACTAGGTCTGATTACCTGACGCTTAAGCAAATCCTCTACTATATTATTAACTTCTTCTTTCTCTTTTACTGACAACCTACGTGGGGTAAAGTAAAAAGGTTTATCTTCTTTGAGAATAATTTTAAACTCGAATTGAGTTTCTGGATCTTTTGGTTTCTCAATGTCTAAATACCTTTCTTTAATTAATTTTTCAATTCGTATACGATCTGATGCATGTATATTTCCTATCATAATTTCAGCACTTTTATCAATGTCTACATCTATTTTTAATAATTCAAAAACTGTCTGGTCTAAATTATATGCCTTGCATGCATTAGGAAAATATAATTTTAATTCATTACCTTTTAAACTTACTTGTACTTCATTTTCAATTATAAAATCCCGCCCCAATATGCAATCGTGCGATGTCGTCCAGTCTGGTACAACTCTAAATTTTATTTTACATTTTGCGCCATTAATTTCTACATTATCTTCAAACATTCCGATAACATTCAACTTTGAGTTATTAATACCTGAAAAATTAAATTTATCTTTAATTTGTTCGATCTTATTGTTAAAAAACTAAGCTTTTCTTGATAATAGAAATAGGACTCCCTGAATCAATAACAGCCTCAATCTCCTGACGAATTTTAAATCTTGATGACCTTAGTTTGACTTGATAAGCTGGGTGGATGCAATTAATTTCGGTAGAACCCTTTGGACAATCCTTAATAAAATGTCCTAACTGGTTGCACTTGAAACACTTATTGAGCTCCCTCGGTGAACGCTTACACTCATTAGATCGGTGACCTGTTGCATTACAGTTGCCGCATCGAACTTTAGATGGCATTTCATTTGGCCTTCTTGTTGGTTTGCTTGAAGACGGGCGATCCAAATTATCTTTCATCCCATTTCTTTCAGCAACAGTTAGCTTAGACATTACCGACAACATTTCACTTGGAGACGTGAAGCCTTTTATTCGCACTTGTGCTTGTAATGTTGGATTATTTATTCCATCAATCAAATACTCAATTAATTCATCATCTGGAACTGATAATTGATTTCCAAGAATCACTTTCTCATGGAAGTACCTAGCAAAACTCTCATCTCTTAGCCACTTTCTATTTTCGAATGATCTCCTCAATTTTAATTTTTCTATTCGACAGTCAAACATTTGCTTAACTTCACCAATCAATTGCTCAAAAGCTAATTCAATAAACTCAGGCTTCGAATAAAACCAATTTTTTACTATGCCACTAAACTTGTTTATCATTAATATTTTCATATCTCCATCAGGAATATTATAAACTCGTTGTACAGTTTTAATTTGTCCAATCCAACAACTCACATACGATGTACCATCGAAACACGGAAGCATTTCATTAATTTGCACATAATTGTTTCTCACTTTAGCAACACTGCTATTCGCTTCACTTTTGTTCTCTTCACTCTGTTTCTCTTTTCCATTTAATAGGTGTTCTCTTTTTAATAATTCATTTTCTCGAGCCAAAAGATCTTTTTCCTTTCGCATCAATTCCAATTCCTTTCTCAATTGCCAATTCCATCAGCTGACTCCATACTAAAGTGTGTAGCGGCTGCTTGTCGCTTTCTCGCAATTCTTTTCGATCTCCTTTTGTTTTGCCCTACTCCAACATGAAACGATGTATTCTTTTTGACCACTGGTTGTGTACGCACATCCAAAAGCACAGTATCTTCTGTTTCTTTCTCGCTTACATTTTCTTCCTCAGAAACAATATCTTCTTCCCTATCATTTTCAATTTGAGACGACGGTAACGGTTCCTTTGAACAGGCGACTCGTTGAAACCAATCTGGTAACGGCAAATTCGCAGAAACCACACGCTGAATCAATTCTTCTTTTTTTCCTTGCACTGATAATGAAAGTTCTCCCAATAAATTTTGTAGCTCTTTAACTTGTAATTTTTCCAATTCTTTTACTCCAACACTCGTAAATTCCATTTTAACACGATTAACTCAAATCAATTTCAATAAAATAGCCCAAATCACTACAATCCTCGGCTATCCCACTTCTGAACTGTAGCAGCTGGTTGACAATAAAAAAACACTAAGCACAGATTCCAATTACAGATCTTTATTCATTAAGCTGCAACCAACTACTGACTGCCAACTATTAAGTTCATACAATACAAAGTGTTATAATACAATATGTTATATTCTGTACTAAAACTGTTATATTAACATACACTGCTACATATCCAAAGCTCGAAATTTATCGCATTGAAATAGTAAATGGTCATCGCTACATTTTATACACTTAGATAAATTCTGACCGGCATTATCCCAGGATTTCGCGACAAATGTACGAGCCGATTGCTGCGATTTCTTTTGACTCGAACGATGGCTATTGAAGCTCAATTCCAATGCTTCGCAGGGAAGGATAAGAATTCCTTGATGGTAGGATTATTGTTTGCAACGCTAGATTCTGCCCACGAGTGTCGCGTATCTGGGTCAACCTTGTTCAACAAAAGAAATATCAACCATGAATCACGCTCGCTTCGCTCCATAGCGTCTAGACCCCTAACCACTTCATCAGCTCCATCAGAGATTTTGCGTAAAGCACCTAAATCCGTGGCATTACAAGAGGTAAGATTCATAAAATTGTTGATGAATGAGTTAACTATTTGCATAGGCCGATCATAACGAGTTTGTAAGCGTTCCCAAGCTTGGCTGTAATTTTGATCGCACACAGTGATATGAGCAACAAGGTTTGCAGCTTCGTCACGCAAAAAGGATTTCAAATAATGCAATTTTTGGGTATCTGTTAAATGTGTTTTGCTAGCGATTGAACTTTGGAATAGATCTTTAAACGAAGGCCAATCCTTATAGGAACCAGTAAACGATGAAATAACAATTTTCGGCAATTCACAATCCTTAACCACAGTTGAATTTGAACGAGCAGAAGGGGTACTAGTTAATTGTTGTAAAAACGAGGCTTGCTGATCGGCTAAACGAAAAAAATCGGTACTGCTATCATTGCCGCTTCCAGTAACCGTTGAGGTTTGAGAAACTGTAGTTCGAGCGCGAGTAGCAACCAACATTAACCCGCGCGCCTTAAAATATTTGTTCTCATACGCTTCAAAATCTATGTCTGGATCCATATAACCGGTTCCTAATTGAAACGCATACATCTCATTTTGAGTTTTAGTAAATTCGTCCCAAGTTTCAGACAGTTTTTCGGCTTTTAGTTCAATGAATTCGAGAATATCATTTTCCGATATCTCTTCCGCATAGGTTAGCAATCGCGTTATAGTACCCTTCAAACGACTTCTAATAGCTTGAAGTGTATGCATAGTTACTGTAGCCATAACGGTTAACGGATAATAAAACACCAGGCGAAATATCACAATGCAAACCGTATTATAATTAAATATATATGTATATGTCGATACGTAATCCAACGAAGATTTCCCCAATAAGATAATATTTAATAAATTGATAGAAATATCTCCACGTTGGTGTCAGTTACCAACTTTTCCAATCCCACGCTGAAGTGTACTTCTGTCTGCTTTTCCTTCCGATTAATCTCCGCCAATTAGTGCTCCGCAACGACCAAATGATTTCGCAAACTTCCAGCTACGAATTCCCTTCACCACTCTTCACGCTCAACTCTACTTATAGCAAATTTTGCGCGAATTTCGAATTTATGATGCAATTGATGCAATTTGATGAACTAACTCGATTGGTTTTATTCGTTGATAAATCCGACAAAGTCCTTATATGATGATGAATCAAAGAAAGAAAGAATATTTGAAGAACAAATGCAACTTCGACTTTATTTCTCCACAGTTGTATCAAGAATAATGATTTTAAATTACATTTCAGCAAAGAACGATCGTACAACGCATATAGCGGAATAATGTTAATACATGTATTAATGTTACGTTAAAAGTAATTAAGAAAGAGTTTACGAAAGAAGAATGCAAATTACATTATTTATACATGTCAGTTCTACTTTAAATTTTAGTTCCCCAACACTTGCTGCTGACTGAATCACGAATGGCAAGACAAAGATTAGAAGCAGGAGAGTTACAAAAAAGTGTTATACAAAATGTGCAACATATTAGAAATGTGTTATATAAGCAACTTGTTGACAATTGATTAGATACAATGTAATGTACTATTCTATATGTTTGACCATGTGTAGATTAGATTAATATTAATACAGCCCCCCCCCCCCCCCCTGAACGGCTAAGGGATCGAAGGCCGTTTAGCAATAGGCAATGGAACTGCTTTCACTGCTGGTCGAAGAAACTCTCCAAATTTCGTGCGTACGGTAACAAATCTGCATATGTTATCGCTTCCAATAAGTATACCTTTGATACGCCCTAAGACCCACTTGGATGGAGGCAGATTTGACTCTTTCAGTAGAACGACGTCATCAACCTTGAGATCGGGTTGCGGTGTCTTCCATTTTGGTCGTTGTTGCAATGATGTTAGATATTCTCTATGCCAACGGCTCCAAAACCCTTGTAACATTGCCTGTAATAGAGACCAGTTAGTACTTATCGAAACATTATTATTAGAAACAGAAGGGTGTGGAACAGCGGTGTAGGGCTCTCCTAAGCGAATTAAGAAGAGACTCGATTTTATGAAGGTGCACATCTTTTCATAAGTTAGTTTTGTGTCTGCTATGACGCGCTTCAAGTGGAGCTTGACTGACTTTACACCAGCCTCCCACAAGCCTCCAAAATAAGGTGGTATAAAATTCCACTGAATATTATCCTTAGAAAGATGATCTGTGATGATGGAATTATGTTGCTGATTGCATAAGATTTTATGCATCTCGTTGAGCAAACACTTAGCACCGTCAAAATTTGTACCGTTGTCGCTCCATATTTCATTTGGTTTGCCCCGACGTGAGACAAAACGATCCAGTGCATGTAAAAAGGCTACAGATGATAAGTCTCCAACTAATTCGATGTGGATAGCCTTAGTCACGAAGCATACGAAGAGGGCGATATATGATTTGATAAAGCGAGGATTCCTACCGCGATTTAAAAGCAATATAAAAGGACCTGCATAATCGCAAACGTCCTTGCTAAATGGTCACGAGTATTTAATACGTTCCGCAGGAAGGTTTGCCATTGTCGAAAACACTTCACGCAACTATGTATAATTTTTCGCAAAAGATTTCTGCATCCAAGTATATAGTATTGTTGTCTTATTAGAGCAAATGTAAGCGATACTCCTTGGTGCAAAAGCTCCTTGTGCACATATTGCGCAATAAGGTGAGATATCGGATGCGACTTACACAAAATAATAGGATGTTTTTCTGAATACGACAATTCTGACTGTTGTATACGACCACCAACCCGAAGCAATCTAAACGAATCGATGAAAGGATTAAGAGTTAAAAGTTTATTCCTTGATCGTAAATTCAATTTTGCTTTAAAACGATTTATTTCAGTTTTAATTTTGAATCATGTATTTCTTCAGTGGATAGGGTATGGTAGTTACGAGAATTTGCAACCGACTGACAAATCGATATAAACCGTAGTAAGTACGCTAATACCCGGATGGATTTGATCCAAGATGATGAATTACGTATTATCATTTATAACACACCATACGAACACACATTAGAGACGAATACCTGAGTTGGGAATGACTTTCTTTCTTCAAGTTGATCGTGCTGAATATCCTCTGCATTATAGGCTGATATGAACCATTCACTTTTCTCTTTGCAAAGCCAATGAGGTCCTTTCAACCACAGATCTGATGATGACAAATTTGAAGGCGATATTCCACGCGAAGCAACATCAGCCGGATTTAAAGCGGAGCGTACATGGTTCCAAGATTTAAATAGGATTGTGTTCAAGATTTCCGAAGTTCGGTTCCCTATGAATACCGACCATTTTTTTGGCGGAGCCGACAGCCAGTACAAAACAAATATGTTAACGTTTGTCTCCTGTAATGAAAGCTTAATTTTATTTATAAGGCGTGTTAATAAGACGGCTCCACACAACTCAAGTCTTGGAAGAGACAAAACTTTAATGGATGCGACTCTTGTCTTCGCTGCAACAAGCCGAACTGAAATGTTTCCATCCTTGTTAAAACGCTGCGACAGTATACCACTGCAGCATAGGCATCTAAGGATGCATTAGAGAATCCATGAAGCTCCCAGTTACAAATGTTTGTAATCATTAGTCTTGGCACTGATACTGATTCCAAGATGTGGAGCTCATCTCTAATAATACCTCACCGACGAGCTAATTCAAAGGGGATTTTCTCATCCCACTTTAGTTTCCTTCTCCACAGTTCCTGAAACAAAATTTTGACTCCAATTGTGACCGGCGAAAGAAATCCTAAAGGGTCAAATATACGTGACGCGTCCGAAAGTATGCGACGTTTTGTAAAAGCCTTTAATGTGATCAAGTTGACTTTAAAGGAGAAAATATGGGCAGATGGACACCATTTCAGGCCTAATATCTTTACTGTTTTAAATTCTTCGAAATCGACAGGAGAAACTTCTCTTTGGTCCTCTGGAATGGATATCAAAAGTGGCCAGCACTTTTTCTGAAGGGTGATAAGCTCATCTACATTGTTGGAAACCGTTACGACATCATCCACATAAAAATCGTTTAATAAAACCCAGGTGCTGCAGACGTTCTATAAGTCACTGTTAGTAGTCTGTAATGTTTTATAGGATCCTCTGGATTTTGGCGCCATACTATCGTTTGAAAATCGGCGTGCTTTCGAGATATTAGAATCTGCCTATACATTTTTTCAATGTCCCCTGACATGACATACAAATAACGACGATAACGAAGGCATATTGAAAAGATATCGCGTTGTATGGTAGGCCCAACGAGAACTAGTTAATTTAAAGACAATGAGTGATTTGATTTTGCAGATGCATCAAAAACAATCCTGATCTTAGTTGTGCTGCGTTATATGAGTCTCCAAATTCGAGGTTTTTAGAAGGTTTGAATGGTAGCTCAACTTCATATCTACCATCTAAGTGTCGGATGTGCGTCTTACTTCTGCAAGCTTTCTTCTGCAAGCTGCTCTTCAAGAGATAACGGCAGTTCACTTGAAATCTCATCAAGCTTCCAAAACCGCTTAAGATCAAATTCTTGGCTGTAGTCCAAATGGGTGCAAAAGGTATTTAAGCTTTTACTATGATTTGAAAATCGAGAGTCTTCTCCAGAAATAACCCATCCGAAAATGGTGGCAGTCACGGTAAGATTCGTTTCTATATCTGAACTTGATGCTCCTTTGATGGTGCTGAAGACCTTGTCAGCACCTATTAAAACATCGATAGACCCAGGTTTATTATAACTCGGATCAGCCAGCTCGAGTGAAGAATATTTAATTGGTTTTTTCTTTATTGTAACTGGTGGAAGCGACGAAGTAATGTTCGGCAGAACAAAGCAATCGATGTTAAGTGAGTTCGAGAGTATAACGAGAAAATAGATTTATGTTAACAAGTCCGCAAAAAATTACTTAGAGATGTTGGCTACACTAGGATTCACAAATTCTATAAACCAATACACAAGAATTGATCTAAAAAGAGGTACGAAGTCTACAATTGACCACATTTTAGTAAGAACAAAAAATGAAAATATAACAACTTTTGTGATTAAAAGTGGTCTTACGGATCACTATGCTATAATGTACTTTACAAGCATCAATAAGCCCAATTTAAAGCAACCAACATTCACGTCGTACATTTGCTCAACCAAGGTCAATAGAATGATAGCAGCGACTAATTGGAACGAAGTTCTAATTCAAACTGACGCAATAAAGCTTTATGAGAAGCTATCACACAAATTTAAGGACATCTACTCAAAATCAATTTGTACTAGAATAGAAAAAGAAAAATGTAAAAAAATCCATGGATGTGCGTCGAAATAATAGAAAAATGTAGACAACGGGACGTTTTGTACAGAAAATGGAAAAACAGCAGGCTAAATAAAACGTATGAAATTGAATACAAACGCTTTCGAAATAAGTTGAACAAGAATATATCAACTCAAAAGTCTTACTTTTACAAAAACAGGTTCAACGAAATAAGGACCGACCCGCGCAAAACCTGGAACCTCGTAAATGAAATAATGGGAAGAAAAAAACTGAACGCTGACGAGGTAATCATGAAAAACTTGCAAACAGAAAACTGCTTATACATAGCTAACGAGTGTGCAAAACATTTTTCTCAACAATTGCAAAAAATAATACATCGGTGCAACTCGATTACATCACATCATCAAAGTATTTCCATCGCAAATACAATAATCCCCAGTGAAACCAACATTGAAGAAGTCTATCGCATAATATTGAGAATGGATACAAACAAATCTCCAGGAATTGATGGCATTAGAGCAGCCGACATCAAACATCATGCCCAGATTTTCTCTCCAATATTTTCTAAGTTCATAAACCTGACCATGACACAAGGAAAAATACCAGTAGCTCTAAAAACTGCAGTCATAAAACCAATTTACAAGGGAGGTAATAAAAACGATATTAAAAACTATAGACCAATATCCATATTGCCTGTTTTAGAAAAGTGCATGGAGGATATAGTAATAAAACGAATTCAGTCATTTATAACTAAACATTCTCTCATCCACCAATCTCAATATGGTTTTCAGAAAAAAAAAGTACGGGAGCCCTCTTAGGAGAGTTTGCAAACCACATCAATGAAAGCCTTAATAAAAACTATCATACGCTGGTTTTATTTATGGACTTCAGCAAAGCTTTTGATACTTTAAATCACGCTAAAATGCTAAAAGCTCTTGAGAAAATTGGTATCCGAGGAGTCTTAGGGAATTGGCTGAAGGAATATTTGATAAATCGTTTATACTGTGTTAAGATCAAAAATATATATAGTGAAAAAAAACAGGTTCACTTCGGAGTTCCACAGGGTTCGAAATTGGGACCCCTTCTATTTATTTTATTCACAAATGAACTGCTACGCACCTTCAAAAGAAGCATCCCATTCGCTTATGCAGACGACACCGCAATAGTGGTTCGTCACAGATCCTTAGAATCTGCGACAAAAATAATGCAAGAGGAGCTTAATGATGCCATAAAGTGGTGTCATGACAATGGCCTTGTTATTAATGCAGATAAAACTAAGATTATGCACATTCGATGTCCACATCAAGACAAAACCAATTAACAGATATTCGTTCAAAATGATATATGTGTATCGACCACAAAACAACTAATTGAAATAGTAGAAACGCATAAATATCTAGGAGTGATAATCGACAGCCATCTCATCTGGAAAAAACACATAGATAAGACTCGCATGGATATAAGAAAAGCGATATTTGCGCTGGCCCATCTTCGAAATCATGCACCACCAAGAATACTTCAACTTGTATATTATGCTCTTATCGAATCCAGACTAAGGTATGGAATACTTGCCTGGGGAAATGCATCTCCAACACACATAAATAAATTACAAAATCTACAAAATGCAGCACTTAAAACGATAAACAACATGAACATTACTGATGAAAGAAAATTTAAGGCTATAACAGTCGAAAATATGTTTAGGATGATTCTAGTTCTCGAGTACTACGATGACAACCTTTTTAAATTTAAATAACCTATTCAGCATGAAATAAATACAAGAAGACGAGCACAGGGACTACTGCACACGCCTAGAAACCATAATAACTACGGTAAAAGAATGTTAGAATGCAGCGTTCCTAGTAGTTTTAATAATTTACCATCAAACTTAAGAAACATTTTAAATTTTAAATACAGAAAAAAAGAGATCAACAACTATTTCTTGAATCTTTAAACAAATTGTTAGCTAAAGTAATGAATCTTAGTTAACTAAATTTTTGCAACATTACTTTTTTTGTTCTTACTTGCTCCTTTTTATAATTGATTAGAATCTGTTCAACCTTCTGCAGAAAAGCCATCAGAGCTTCGCAGAAAATTATTTATAAAAATTGTAAAAAAATTAAGAAAATACAAAATACAAAATACAAATACCTACAGATGTTGAGGCAATTCCGATGTTTGGGATTCGAGAACGTTTACGAGTTAACCCAAGGCACTGAACAACTCTTTCAGTAACGAATGAGACTTGAGATCCTGAACGAAAATCATGAAAATTTCCCTGTCTATCTTGAATCCTAGCAACTGCGGTGGGAAGAAGAGATGAACAGCGACGATTGGATTCAAACGAGTGGCTTGTCAGTATTTGTGGTTCAGGGTCTTGCAACGATAGTAAAGAACTAGGATTTGAATTCGGATCTGAAATAGGTTCAATTGATTGGCTAGATGTTTGATTTTGCAAGAGATGAACCAGCGAGTGATGCCGACCTTGAGCGACACTTACTGGAGATATGGCCCTGCCGAAGACAGTTGAAACACAGCGAGTTATTTTTAACGAATTTACGACGGTCTTCAACAGAGAAGTCGATGAATTCCTTACATTTTGATAAATTGTGATCCTGTTTGGATTTTGTGCAAATTTGTTTAGATTCAGCTAGATGGGCTCTTACTGCGCTTGCAACTTTTGGACGTATTTGATTAGGTCGTGAGTATGAAAAGCATGACTCCAAACAGCTACACCGAGTTTGTAGAAATTCCAAAATTCGTCATCCCTTGATCATACTTCCTTTGCCCACATTTGACGCGTCTCATGGTCTAGTTTCTGAATCAACACAAAGATAAGCCACGGGTCCCTATCTATAGATCCTAATGCATTAAGGCCTCTAATTGCTTCGTCCGCACCGTCCACAATCTTTCGAAGAAGTTGAAGGTTTAAAGTTGTACACGAGGGTAACGACAAGAACGATTTTATAAATGATTGAATGCTTTTGATCGTATCGCCTTTCCAATTTGTCCCAGGCCTCGATGTAATTTTGTTCCGAGTAGCTTATATGTTTAATTAGATTTGCCGCATCTCCTCGTAAAAAGGATTTTAAATAATGGAATTTTTGCGTACACGTGAGTGTGATGTTTGAATCAATTGTTCCCGTAAATAAATCTCGGAACCCCGGCCAGTCTTTATAATCTCCCGAGAAAGTGGGAATAGAGATTTTCGGAAGATGTACCGATTGGCTACGATTTAGGGACTCAGCCTGTGCCACAGAAGAAACACTTATTGGTGATTCTTCAGCGATAACTTTAGACGGTTGTGTAGCATCTCTAAGCGAATCGCGTTTGAAATTGCAGAATGAGCTTTAAAATATTTGGCCACATATTCGGCAAATTGTGGTTCAGAATCTTCGTATTCATTTTCTCCGGCGAATTCATAATATTTGTCTTCTAAGCACTTAAACTCAGACCACGTTTCGCCTAATTTAAGCAAACGAATATCTAACGAAGAAAGAGGTGTTTTATCATCAATGTATTCCGCAAATTCTAACGTACGTGTAAGGCAACCCTTAGCACGACCACGTTTCGCAACAACAATATTCATTTTAGGTGAAAGGGAAAAATAGAAAAACCGAAGTTGAGTGTCTATTAAAAGTTTATAAAAACGATTCGCAAAGCCGATATAACTGTTAATTAAAATTTATTAAATATGCGAGCACTCCCGTTGTACCGGTAATATGACGTGCGATGATACAGTTTAATCAAAGTGTTGGTATGTATAACACATACAGAAAATATATGTATAGTAATATATTTGATTTCGTATATTACGGTGCTTTTGATCTTTCGATTACCGATATCAATTGTTGGGTTTTCAAATTTTATAAAATTCATCCATGCAGCATCTCATCTTTATGTGATAATCAATCCGGCTTCAAGAAGGACCAAATTTGTAATGTATATGAATAAATGTGTGTAAGGTGTGTGTGGTGTGTATGTTGTTTCTGATTAATTGATTGTATATTTGATGTTTTTAAAATATGATAGCTACAATGTTTGTTTTATTGGGTGTTTAGTATGAATATTTAAAAACGACAAATGTGTATATGTGAAAAAAGTGTATTTGATTTATATTCAAAAATGTTTAGTGTTCTACATTTAATCTTTACTGTGTGTTACTATGTTACTATGTGTTACTGTGTGCAATGCAAAGGAAAAAAGAGTCTTTACTCGCTGCTGACTGAATCACGAATGGCAAGACAAAGATTAGAAGCAGGCGAGTTACAAAAAAGTGTTATACAGAATGTGCAACATATTAGAAATGTGTTATATAAGCAAATTGTTGACAATTGATTAGATACAATGTAATGTACTATTCTATATGTTTGACCATGTATAGATTAGATTAATACTTTTTCTTTTTAATTCCAAGCAAAAGGTATCCTCTCAAAAGATTCAATTCTTCATGTTTTTGATGCAGATAAGAAAATTGTACTTCAAACTGGTGTGTCTCAAAAAGGTTTGAGATGTTGCCTATTGGAAAATGGTAAGTTTGTGGCATACTTGTCCAAGAGTTTAACTGACTCTGAGACCGGGTGCGCTCAGATTGAACAAAAGTTGTTGGTGGTGGTGTATTCTTGTGAAAAGTTTAATAATTATATTTATGGATACGATTTCACTATACACTCCGATCAAAAGCCCATGGTGGCTGTCACTTCAAGTAAAAGTCCAAATTCCGAATTTTGGGCAAACTTTATTTTACATCTAAAATGTTGTAGCGTTTGTTAAAATTTCCTACAAGGATAATACAAATCATATGCACAATGTATGGTTTAAATTAATTTAATTTATCTTACGTTTAATATGGAACTTAAGGTTTTAAAAAACTTCTGCACGCTTCAATATGTTAATTTGAAAAGAAAGGTTGGGTCTCGCAAGCCAACATGGCTAGCATAAAAACTAATTTTGGGCTAATTCACAATCGTTCAATAAATGCGTCATCTAATTAATTATTGCATTAGCGGTGATGTTGCCAGGTTCATCTACTATTGCAAAAAGTTGTAGGCCAAATTCACTCTACCCGTTTGCAATTCATATGAAGCTTTCAAAATATAATTTAGCAATTAAATATGTGCCCGGCAACCCTTTATATATTTATTTTTTTCCCGTGGGAAGGTGTGAAAATCATCATAGACACTATGAACCAGGTGCTCATAGTAGTGTGAGATTCTTACTAACTAGAAAACGCCTCCCTTCTTGTCGACTACAACTAAGTTTCCGTTTCAAATAGTATTCGCGTCGGGTAGGTAGCTTCACAGCAAAAGCACCTTCTAGTGTCGCTATTATATGCGGATAGTCCTCATCGCTCCAGATCGAACGGTCTCGTTCTTTGTAATCGACGCACTATGTTTTGGTTATTTGGTCATCGACGGTAACTATTCCTAAGTCTCTGTTTCTGATATACTATAGGGCGTTCACGATTTCTCTTAGAACTTTGGTTTTGATAGGTTTGGAGAATATTTCGGTTGCTTGGTTTAGTACAACCCCAAAGGTGTATACCGTACGTCCATACAGGTTTAAGCACTTGCTTATAGATGAGCACTTTGTTATGTATGCTTGGAATACTTGGAATAACTTGGAATGCCTACCTAGTAACCAATACATTTGCCTGAATTTATTTTCAAGTTCATCACGTTTTTTTGCGGCTTTTATTTCAGTTTTACATCTAATGTCATTCCTAGATATTGTGCTTCATTTGCATATGGTATTTGGACCGAGTTGATGAAAATGGGAAGGTTGTTTATTTTCCGGTAAGTAAAATTGACATGAATAGATTTGGTCTCGTTAAAAACACTTCATCAAATCTTTATTCACTCGTAGATTTTATCCAAAGACATTTGTAGATTCTAGTAGCTAACTCGACTCAAGTATCTGTAACTAGTACAGCCGTATCGTCCGTAGCTATTATGGTACCTGATTCTTCTGGTATGGCTCGAATATAGAGTAAAAAGAATACCGGGCAGTATACTTCATTGCGGAACTCCAGCAGCGATCTCTTTAAATTCCGAATAATCGGTGCCACGTTTAACACGAAAAATTCTGTTTTCGAGTTACGATTCCAGAATCTTAGGCAGCTCTCTTGGAACAGCCTGACTTAGCTTAAAATTCAAGAATTCGTGCCAGACCTTATCGAAGGCTTGAGACACGCCAAGAGCAATGCCAGAACATATCTTTTACCCCTCTAGACCTTTCTCAGTTTCATTCGTAACTCTATAATCCTGGTCAATTGTGGAGTGCTTAGTTCTAAAACTGAATTTAGGCTCAGGAATTCAATAGGATTCAATAGGAGTTTTTCAAATATTTTAGATATTATCGGCAAAAGCGATATGGGTCTGTAGGACTTTTTTTCGTTTAGAGATTTGCCTGGGTTAGGGACCATTATAACTTCGACAACTTTCCATTGGCTTGGAACGTTTAATAATCATAGCACGGTATTTACAAGTTGGAGCAGTTTGATCAGGGCTTTCTTTGGCAACTCCTTAAGAATGTGACCAGTTATTAAGTCGTACCCAGGGGCCTTGTTATTTTTCAATTTTTTAATTGCTTGGCTAAGTTCTCCTAGCGACACTGTTTTTATTCTAAAGTTGTCCGGCACCGTAATTATATAACTAGAACCTCCTTTTGTAATCTCGTATTGCTTCTTTCAATTTGTTGCATAAGTGATTCGAGTATGTTTTATGCTGAGGAGCACGGGATTGTTGCCATCTTTTGTGCTCCTCTTTTCTCTCACTAGTTCTTTATTTCACTACTTCCTTCCTCTTTTCTCCTAGTGGGAGTGTCGCTCCAGGCAGCGTTCTGCAAGACTTTGATGAATCTGTCGACTTCGTCTTCTATTTCGTTTTGTGTTTTTAGCGACACGTTTAGAACAATATATTCATTGCAGTACTTTCTAAAACCGTCGGTCGATGTTTGTAGAAATGTTGGCTATTCCCTTTGTGGCAAAGAAATCTACAAGATCGGTCGTCTTTGTTATATCCGAAGGCCAATATGTTGGTTTTCCTGTCGAGAAAAAGTCAACTCCAGATTGCATACCGGCTTCATAGAGTTGTCTGCCTTTCGTTGTATTACATCTTGAGGCCCAAAAGGTATGTCTCGAATTAAAATCACCACCAATTATAAAATTCGGTCCGATCGAATCAAAGATACATTTAAAGTCATTCTTTTCTAGCTTGTATCGCGGAGGACAATAAATGGATGCGATGTTGTAGTGCAGGTGGTTATGTTTTACGCGAACTGTACTTAACTGCATTTCATCACTTTCAATCTGCTTATTAACAAAATGCTCAATACAATCTTTACTGAACAGTGAGGAGCCGCCTCTAGCATTTTCTGATAGATGGTATGCACAGTATCACTTTGGTTCCACACGAGGTCCTTTCCTCAAGTGCGTTTCAGAAATCAAGCAAGAAGTCAATGTTGGCTTTTCGTAAAAACACTTGCGGTTCATCGAGTTTTTTAATAAGGCCGTTTGCGTTCCAAGTCAATATTTTAAGCAGCTGTTTCATATTCATTTTACGTATTTTTTCTCGAGATTGCTAAATTTTTCAACTAAGAATTTATTTGTTCTGCTTTGCTCCTCAAGTGTCGTGAGAATTAGGGAGAAAACATGTGCCACTGGATCTGGCGTAACACCGCTTTTTTTATTTACTTGCGATGCTGCTTGTGCATACGTTAGTGCGTCAATCGGTGGCGGCTTGTCCTTTGCTGCCTTTTTTTTTTGTATATCCTTGGACTTTACCACGACGGATTTTCTTTCGTTCACTGCCTTTTGTTTAGCAGAATTTGATTTATTTATATTTGTTTTTGGGTTTGGGCATAAGGTTTTTTTAAACGTATCGCACCTTTTTTGGAGTTCTTTCGCCACTTTATATCCGCAATAGTTTGATGGATGCTTTCTTTAGTTTCCTAGTTCTTTAGTTGGTTCTAGGTAGTTTCCTGGAAGTTCTTTATTTAAGTTGCACTCTTCTGAGAGATGTTTACCGGCACATTTTGCGCAAAGTGGCTCTTTTTGGCAGTAAGTCTGCTTATGATTGATGCAGCGCTTACATTGCGGGATTGATCTTGTGTTCTTACGCATAAGTTCGATTTTGACTACGATATTTAGAATAGTTTTAATACTATAGATATCTTCTTTATTTTCGCACTTATCGAAACTAAGCATAAACAGTGGAAGTCCTAGCTTAACTAAGATTTCCTCGTCTTGGTCTGTTTTTTTTTTCTTTTTTCTTTTAATAATATTTACGACGTCTAGAACTTTAAAGCCTTTTGCGTGGAGGTCGCTTATAATGTCGTGAGGCCTATTACGTAATGGTCTTTCTGACTTGTTCTCGAAAGTGTACCATTGGATCTTCTCGGTGTTTAATTTGTCGGACAATGCTCGGTTGCCATCGGATTCGCGACGTTAAGTTTCCACACATTGTTGCGCAGTGATGTAACTTTATACTTAGATTTTAGAGTTTGTTTGAGAAAGCAATGCAACTTGTTATAGCCTGAAACTCCAACAACGTTGATTGGAGGCGGAAGACCTAGTTTTGTTAGAAGTTGCTATTTTTGTGACTCCTGGCTCTTATCTGGAGCGACTTCTGATTAAGAACCAGCTTTACGTTTCTTAGACGGTCTTTTCTTGGGGATCCAATTTGTTTCGCGTGTAAGCTCTACTTCGCCCGTATGGTATTCGCGACTAGTTGAGCGGAGTGGGCTGCTTTCTTGGGTTTCGTTTATATGCATTCTTTTCAAAATCTCGTTTTCTGCTTGGAGTAAATCTACTTCTTTTTTAAGCTCTTGAAAAAGTAGCTCCAATTGCTTAAGCTTCGTATAGAGTGTGTTGTTTTCCTCCTCCAAGCTTTTTTTACTCACTAAGTCCGCTTCTCGGCGCGTAGGCGCTTCGAGCAGACCTCTTTTCCCGGAGACATTTGATCTTGGTCGTGGAGATCGTGATACCTTTGAGCTTTTAGAGAAGGGATCAAAGGACTGCGGTAAATACGTTGAGTTTACTGCGTTATTTGAGTTGTTTGTATTATTTGTTTTGTTTTTATTTATGTCCATATTTAGATTCAACGAGTATGCGGGAAAGGAAGTCCACCGCATCAGAGACCCCTGCAATGCGGTAAGGCTACGTTACAACCAAAGAAATGCTAGATCTTTTACATAAATCGCACATGGGGACTACCAGAACTTTAAATAAAGTTAAAGCGCATCAGCATGTAAGGCCAATGCACAGGGATATTGAAAAAATGATTTTAAAATGCCGAAAATGTGAACAATATACCATAGACCAGAAAATAAAAATCATTAATTTCACATCTGGCACCTGACAGTCCTCTCCAAAAACTCGGAATGGATTGTCTTGATTATGGAAGAAACCCGGATTTGGTGGCAATCGATTACTATTCAAAATGGATACAACTTTATTCACAGAATATTTTCAATTCATGGATTTCCCAGAAAACCAGCCTCTTAATTCCTATGAGCATCGAAATTTTGTTGAAAAGTCAAATTTGGATTTCATTTATAGTAGTCCTAGATATCCAAGGTCGAATGGTCTTGCGGAAAAGGCAGTACATATTGCAAAATCCATTCAAAAAAATAGCAAATCCGTGGATAGTTTTGAAGTAGCTTTACTAGTGTATAAGGGTACACCAATTCCAGGAATCGGGTATTCACCAACAGAAATGCTTATGAGCCATAAGTTCTGGACATGGATTCCAATGAAAGATGGGGATCTCTTACCAAAAATGTCTGTAGATGAAGCTCTGAGGATTTTGAGGTCTAAGTAGAACACGACGAAGAGAAATTGTATCACAAATGTTGTTCTTGTTGCCGAACAGGAATGTTCTTCGAAATCAGAAATTGGATGGAATCCCTTATGCCACCACAAACGTATTGGTCCTGTTCCACTTATCAGATCCATCAGTCTGGATCTTCTACGAACGCATAAGATCCTACGAGAGTGGGCTTTAAAAGCTAGTGGGCCTAATTAAATGCACACTCGACGTGAAGGAATAGCTCTGGGCATTTTCATCGACATTGAGGGTGACTTCGACAATCCAATTTTGATGGGATGGCCAGACAACACGACGAATCAACATTTTTTAACATAAGAGCATTGATGATGAATAGGATTTTTTTTTTAAAGAACTTAATACTCAAGAGGGTAACACTACTCTTAAAATGCCGGAGCACGTGTTAAGTTTTTCGGAAAAGAGAGAGAGAGATAGAGAGAAGATATTTGGGCTCAGTGGTTATTTCGTTCCATGGTGGTATCCAGCATTTAATGGGGAGACTAAATTATTAGTGTAAATTGACTTGGTGTTGTATTTAGGCAACCATTCACATCACGAGATTTCAGTTGCCTAAAAAAATGTCTTTCGGTCCCGACTGGTATTGAACCCCGAACCGTCCGAATGGGAAGACAATACACTCATTTCATTTTCATTTTATATGCATTTTTATTTTTAATCTTCATTTCCACTTACAAGCTAGACAAAAAAATGCTTAATAATTAGCATAAATAACTTACAAATACTCTTATTCTATCTTACTGGCCCCATGCAGGCACTCTAAGTTAAACATAATACTTAATCTATGTCTTTCGACGTTTCTTACAGACTATTTTTATTTTGGTTTTAAATTTATTAAAACTAAAACTAAGAAAATAAACTTTAAGTTGAAAAACTTAGTATATGGACTTTTTGTTATAATACAAAACTTAAAACTAAACGTATAAACTATTTACAACTAAATCTTAACCTACTTAATCCTACTTAAACTATCTAATCCTATACCGTATTTTAGAGGGTGTTACACACCTATGCTTCTACCGCGAGCATCGAACTTGTCGAGTTGTAGAGGCTGAGTAGGGTCAATGAATCTCGAGAAGAAATTCTCCAGACGAGTCCTGAAACCAAAGGATGCTCCCCCCCACCCCCACCCCCAACTCCAAAAGCACTCCATCATTCCCCTGGGCTGGATCAAGGTGCTATATGACCCGTGCCGATGATCAACCTGGCTGAGGGCCCAGTATCTCCAAAAATAGCTCAGTCGCAAACGGAGTATCCGGATACCTGGCGACCTCCGGATTAGCTAGCCTTATCTGTATACGGCGTATCTCTGTACAGATGGACACCCCTTTCTCCGCTACTCGTGGGACCATTAATGGATAACAACCAAAAAACAAAAACCGAGGCCGGTACTCCTTCATTACCGGGCGGTGGAACGGTGACTACACCGACTACCGGCAAGGCTTCTGCATTGCCGAGAGGAGGAAAAACTGTGGCAGGCCATGGTGCGCCATCCTCTAAAGGCCTCTGGCGCAGACGAAAGGCATGATTCGGTTCGGATTCGAGTCCATTCACTTAAGGGTGTACAAAAAGGATAAGCTGGATGCTGATAACCAACCTCCTCCTCCTTTAACACCTGACATCACAACCTTGGATCTTGGAGCGTCGATATCCTTTCCAGAATTGGATAGCGACGACTCCAATCTGTCCGAGGTGACTACCAAGCCGTCGGTCTCCTCTTCTGACACACTGTCGGAAATGGAAACCGTTGAAGAAGCAATTAGAGGTTCTACACGATCAGAGATAGAAGATGAGCTCTTGGGCACATCTTCAGAATCGGAGGACCTCAACAACACCGTGGTGGAGGCGACTCTGGAAGACTGTAGCAATGATACGGTTTCTCCAGATTAATCTCCACCACTCAAAAAAGGCTTCGGCCGCATTCATTCTGCGTCTTTCCAAAAGCGCAGAAGACATAATTCTAATCCAGGAACCATGGATTGCAGAAGGCGTGGTTCGTGGACTTAGGACACCCTCATACGTTCCGCTCTATACAAGAGACAAAGGTAAGATTAGAACTTGTATATTAGTGAAACGTAGCCTTAATGTATTTCTACTTCCCAACCTCAGTGACCCCGACTTAACCGTTGCCAGACTAGAGACTGCCAAAGGCTCCTACTGGCTGGCATCGGCTTACCTTGGCCACGACCAAGTGGGCCCTCTCCCTGGTGATAACCTAGAAAGGGTGGTACTGGAAGCAGCAAGGCAAAAAACTGGCCTCATAATCGGATGCGACGCTAACGCTAACGCACATCATACGGTATGGGGCAGTACCGACATCAATGATAGAGGTGAGTTACTTTTAGACTATATTTTAAGTACTAACCTCTTAATTTGCAATATTGGCAATGAGCCCACTTTCATAACAAAAAACCGACAAGAAGTATTAGATATTACTCTTGTCTCCGACAGCATCACCCAAAGGCTAACAAACTGGATGGTATCGTCTGAACACTCCTTTTCAGACCATAGATACATCCAATTCAGTCTGAGTGATGCTCCCCCCCCGCCAACCAGCTTTCCGGAACTACCGGAAAACTGATTGGACAAAATATAGAGGAATACTGTCGGAAACGATATCCTCTAAACTATCAAGTCCCCCGCGTGACACCAATGAGCTCGACATGAAAGTCAGGGAATTTACTCTGACTCTCAATAAGGCTATGGCCGCTTCCTGTCCTCTTATTCAACCAAGAGGCAAGAAAAAGCCACATTGGTGGACATCGGCAATAGGACTGCTCAGAAACACCTGCAGAAAACTTTTCAACGCAGCAAAAAGCACAAGAAAAGTGACCGACTGGGACTCATATAAAGAATTCCTCAAATTATACAAAAAAGAACTGAGGAAGGCAAAGCGACAATCCTGGAGGTCATTCTGCGACAAAATTACAGAAACCTCTGAGGCTTCGCGGCTAAGAAAAATCCTCTCCACAAATCCTATGATGCCCAGCTGTTTGAAAAAAACCGATGGCTCTTGGACAACCTCAAGTGATGAATCACTCAACCTGCTTCTGGACACCCACTTTCCAGGTAGCTCCCAACTCGCGGCCAGTAGCAGCCCAAACAAGCCTACTGCAACCGTGACCAAAATTCATGGTCTGATTACAAGAGACAAACTGCTCTGGGCGCTGCATAGCTTCAAACCATACAAGTCTGCTGGTCCGGACGGTATTATACCTGCCGAGCTACAGAGATCCTCAGATATTATTCTACCAGTGTTGGAAAATATTATGAGGAGCTGTGTAGAACTTGTGGATAAGTTCCACTGTTATGGAGAGAAGTCAATGTAGTATTCATTCCCAAAGCTGGAAAATGTTCTCATGTAGTACCAAAGGACCTCAGGCCTATAAGTCTATCATCATTCCTTCTGAAAACTTTAGAACGACTGATTGATATCCATATTCGAGCTAAAGTTGATCCAAGACTTCTGTCCACGGCTCAACATGCCTACTGTAAAGGAAAGTCGGTGGAAACGGCTTTGCACTCTCTGACTAGCCACATCGAACGATCCCTACAATATAAGGAGTACACAGTGGTTGCTTTCCTAGACATAGAGGGCGCTTTTAACAACGTCAACACATCCGAATCACGACTGCGCTGTCAACTCTGCAGGTAGACGGCTCACTTAGGGAGCTGATTAATCTAATGCTAACAAGCAGGATAATCAACTCCAAACTGGGTGAGACTTCTGCTAAAAGATCTGTCAGTAGGGGTACGCCGCAAGGCGGTGTCCTCTCCCCCCTTCTCTGCAACTTATTGGTTAACGAACTACTGATATACCTGGAAGCGGGTGGTAGCAGAGTGATTGCCTACGCGGATGACGTTGCCATAGCCGTCTCAGGAAAACATCTAAATACCATTAAAGAACTCCTCCAAGTAAATCTTAACAGATTAACCTGCTGGGCAGATCGCTGCGGATTGGGAATAAACCCCAATAAAACTGATCTTGTCCTCTTTTCTAGGAAATATAAAATTCCAATCATAGACCCTACTTCAATAAACGGTACCAGTTTAGCTTTCTCCGATACAGCAAAATATCTGGGTCTGATTTTTGACAGGAAACTAAACTGGAAACCTAATATTCAAGAAAGAGTCAATAAAGCTAAAATAGTTTTATTCTCTTGCAAGAAAGCCATTGGGAACAAATGGGGCCTTCAACCTCGCATAACCCACTGGCTATACATCTCGGTCATAAGACCGATACTTACTTACGGGGTAGTTGTCTGGTGGACGGCCTTGGAAAATGCAGTCAACCGCATTAAACTAAACAGAGTCCAAAGAACAGCATGTCTATGCACAAGCGGAGCCTTGCGGTCTACCCCCTCTGCGGCATTAGATTCTGCTTCACTTGACACCCCTCGACATTTTTAGCAAGCAAGTAGCTGCGACTGCAGCTATTCGCCTTAAAGCGACTAAACAGTGGACAAATAATTCATTTGGCCACGCCAACATTCTTAATACAGAGAACACCGATTACACCATACCTGAACTTTGGTTTGACAAAAACTTCCATGTAAGCTTCCCCTCTAGATCATTCTGGGAGGAGGATGCTTTCATGGAGGACAAGTCAATCCATCTCTACACAGATGGATCTAAAACCGACAGCGGAGTTGGTGGCGGTGTTTTCTTAGATAAGCTAAATCTAAGCCTCTCTTTCCGCCTTCCAAATCACTGTAGCGTGTTCCAGGCGGAATTTTGGCGATCAAAGAAGCTCTGTCCTGGCTGAAGATAAACGTGATATCTGCAAAGGATATCCGCATATTTTCGGATAGTCAGGCCGCCATCAAGTCCTTGGACTCGGTCTCATTGTGTTCTAAAACTGCCCTTGAATGCCGATCATCTCTCATGGAGATGGCAGAGCAGTTCAACATTCACCTCTGTTGGGTGCCGGGCCACAGAGACATTCCAGGGAACTGCAGAGCCGATGAACTCGCCAAAATTGGAACCACTCTACCTATCCTACCGGACAAAGGTAGTATAGGTATACCAATCGCTACGTGCAAACTAACACTAAAGCTAGATGCCAATAAAAGAACGGATCTTAGGTGGACTGCTGGACAAACGTGTCTAGCGACCAAACAGATCTGGCCAAGGCTGGATCTGAGTCGATCTAAGTGTCTGATCCTTTTAGATAGGAAACATCTCAGCGCCATAATAGGTGTCATTACCGGACACTGCCTCATAGGCAAGCACGCAAGAAGGCTTGGCGCTTTTACTAATGATTTCTTTGGAAAGCTGCATGGACGAGGAAGAGGAGGAGACAATCCCCCACCTACTCTGCACATGCCCAGCTCTCTCTCAGAGAAGGAAGCTTCATCTAGGAGCTTTCTTCTACAACGACCTAAACGATCTAGAAAAAATAGACGTTAACAGTCTCCTACGCTTTATTATAAGCTCAAACTGGTTCCAGTAGTAAGAAGATCATAGATCCACGTGGCATCACAATGGGCCAATAGGCCTAAGTGGGTTGGTATTTCCAATAGCCACTCTTACCTAACCTACACACCTCTGTTCTAATATATATTTTTTCTTTTTGTGTTTTTTTGTGATTTTTATTTTTTATTATTTTTTTTATATTTTAATTTTTCTTAAAACTACCCTAATTCTACTTAAAACTATGTAAGCCGGCCACGGCTAAAAAAAATATGCAGAAGACCGACTTTGCTCCCTATGGAGCTACGTAGTACTGGAGGAATTCGACGATGAAACTTCCTCTCCTTCATCTAGCCACCAGACTTTGCTCCCTATGGAGCTACGTAGTACTGGAGTAATTCGACGATGAAACTTCCTCTCCTTCATCTAGCCACCAGAATTTTTGGTGCTGCCGAGCAACATCCCTTATGTCGCGACTCCCTACCGACCTACTGAACCGGAGGCGCTCCGCACTGCCATCTGCGACGTCTCTGTCGTAGTTGACTCGCCTGTCCGTAGCTGTTCGAGCAACGTGGCAGATTAGCGGCATCGCGTTTCAGACCTTTCATATCTAGGTAGAGGAACGCTTCTGGGGGAACAAAGCCGTCAAAGCGAACTCTCTCATGACACATATAATTGGGGTAGAAAGCCCCGGAGATCAGGTTGTTCGATGAGGTCATTGCTCTAGCAACGTGCCTTCGAGTCAACTTAATGACGAAATTGTCCACTCTTATTAGGTTCGCCCTATTGTACAAGACCCCATTAGGATAGAATTTTATGTACTCAGACTCTGATGTTCTGTATAAACGAAGACAAGTCCTGAGACAAGCCCTCTCAAACACCCGAATCTTTTCCAATAAACTTGCTCTTACGTTGAACCACACGGGACATCCAAACACAAGCATAGGCTTGATAAGGGCCATGTAGCAGATAACCTTTACCCTCGCATCGAGTTGGCTGCTATAAAACAGTCTCTTTGTAAGGGCAAAAGCATCTTTGGCTCTGGCCAGAGCAACATCTATATGTTTGTTAAAATACAGAAATTGATCTAGCCAGATCCCAAGGTATCTGACTACATTTCGACAAGCAAGTGGCTGCCCGTGCTGCCCCACGATCGAGAACTTTCGCCAATTCTTTCTGGTATCCCTAGAGGCCCCAGACAAAGGCGTTCTCTTCTCCGGCTTTCCGACTTCTGAAAATTGATTTTCAACTTCCAGTCATGGAAATATCGTTTAATTTTATCGAAGTCACGTTGCAAGAGTATATTAATGACCTCAATCTTTGGACCTGTTCTGTACGCGATTAAGTCGTCTGCGTATGCGGTGGCATGGTGAAGAGAACCTATCAGATCACTTGTGTAAATATTGAATAGGATCGGCGAATTTACCGCACCTTGTTGAAAACGGTTTTTAATGTTAAATGTTCCAGCAGAAGTCACATCGCCATTCTTCACGATGAACTGTCTACTGGAGAGCATATCAAAAAGAATATACAGCAATGGTTTACTATTGCCCAACCTGTCCAGCTTGAAAAAGAGTCCCTCTAACCATACGGTATCGAATGCCTTCTCCAAGTCAATCAGGCAGGCACCAGTGCACTGGTTCTTGCTTTTGTTCCATTGGATATCAGAAACCAGTTTAGACGCAGCATGAATAACATCATGCCCCGCCTTGAAACCAAATTGATTATCCGGAACTATATTTTTGTCCTCCATCCACTTAGTCAGGACTCTATTGATCACTTTCTCGAAAACCTCACTGATCTTTGGAAGAAGACTGTTCGAGCTGGATTGGATGTGTCTTTATCCCTTTTGGGGATGGGGTGTACCACCGCTGTTTTCCAATGCGCTGGATAATGTGCATTATTCATTGCATTATTAAACAGGGTGGTATAAATGTCCACCGCTTCTAGTGGGAGATGTCGAAGCACAATGTTCGGTATTTCATCGGTTCCCACTGATTTCTTACGTCTAAGCGATTCGAAGATCGTTTGGAGCTATGCCTTCGAAATGAACGGTGGTAGTACCATTTCATTGGTGATGACATTATTTGCCATATTCTCGGCACTGAACTGGGTGAAACCCGAGCTCTCGAATCGCCAATTCACTATTTCATTTCGAAGGTAGAAATTGTGCACAAGGACTCGATTTTCCAGGTAGTGGTTCGGGCCAATGATATCATTCGCCTTATATACTTCCTGGAAAGTTGCTCCTATAGCCTCTACCTTCTCCTGCGGATCCTCGATCACAAAGAACTTGTCATCATCAACAGCCTCATTTGGATCGATGCCTGCTGCTACGAGTATAAGTATGTTCTCGTTGTCCGTCGTTCGGGCGATTTTAAGACACGAAAGGTCGTTGTGACCTTTCCTCCGAAATATTTTATTTATTTGCGGGAACATATTCGGGTTGCTGGTGTTTACAGCCCGAATTTTGTTGTTCCAATACAAACTTACAGATGCTCTGTAATTTTCTTTTATTAATACTTGGAGGTTTTTGATCGACGACTTTAGCGTCATAATCTCCGAGTTATTTCTATCAGTAAACTGTCTGTACAAGGTTTTTAGCCTAGACAGCAGTCTACTTTTATGTCGGTGCAGTGCGTCAATGGTTGCGTTGCGGAATAAGTCTTCGTTGTCAATGTATTGATACCGAGGTATCGTTTTGTCCATTGTTCGTTTAATTGTCTCGTCCATTAGTTTTAGATATCTGTCAATCTCCTCGTTTGACAGATGGACGGTGGGTAGAGCGAATTCGAGGAGAGTGCTCTCGTCATTGTTCTGGAGAAGTGTGTCCAACGCACCCTACTATAATTGTAGGCATGCCTTTGAACAAACTCGTCCAATTCCGCAGCTTCGTTCGGAACGGTTATTTCGGTACTGAGTCCGCAATGGTCACTGTCATACACAAAAGTGCGTAGACAGTTTATGGTTTGTTGGTTTGTGCATGTCAGGTGTATTCGTGTGTCGAACCGCAGGAGATCCAATAGGACCCGTGTCTAGGAAACGACGGACTGTCCGTCGCCTTAAGGTCGAGTCGATACATCACACTGTGTTGACCCCACCAATTGAATAGTAGGTTCCCTCTAGTATTTGGTGTATTATTTCCCCAATCACTATGTTTGGCGTTGAAATCTCCGCCGATAATAAAATAGTTGTCTTCCAATTCCAGTCTCAGAGATCGAAAAAGTGTCTCGAGCTCTGAGATAAATAAGGTGAATTGAGTAGCCTTAGGTGCATAGACAGACACGATGTACAACCGCTTTCCACTACGGAGAGGGATATACACGATGCATGCTTCCAGCACCTGGAACCTACGTACTACGCGACTGTATACTCTTTTAAAACGTACTCGTATACCTTTTCGTACGAAAATCGCAACGCCACCTCCCTGAATGGAGTTGGGTCGGTTTCTCCGTACTATTTTGTATCTTCTGTGCCTCATTTTGTGTCTTTTGGTAAGCTTAATTTCGCTAACCAAAAGCATATCAGGGGCTTGGTCTTTAAGCAACTTAAACAGTGCGGCTCTTCGTTCGAACCTAATCAGTGAATTAACATTCACTGCAAGGACCTGCAGGGTTTGTTCCGCCATGTACGTACCCATTACGACTGGAGGTGCGTTAGGCCCGGCAGCAGCGCATATATTTGATCTACCCGCTTAGCCTGTTCCTGTATTTGACGCTGAAGCTGAGCCATCTGCCCCTGAATAGAGAGCAAGATAGCCAGCATGTCAGGTACAGGTTCCGGTGCTCTAGGCGCTGGGGGCTGAGAAGCAACCTTCGCTTGCTGTACCGTATTTCCCCTACCTGCCGCCATTTGGGCGTAGGTAACATGGGGAGTAACGGCTGGAGTTTGCAAATGCACGGGTGGACGTTTCACTTCCACTTTCTGCTGCCGGGCCAGATTTATTCTTTTGATGTACTGGAATTTGGGACAACCCCGATAATTTGCTGTGTGTCCCGTGTTCCTACATAACGCACAAGAGAGCTGGCTTTTTTCCGACGCTCCGCCCTACCTAGAGCGCATTCCTCAGATTTGTGGTTCTTTCCACACTTCACGCATCGAGGCTGCATTTCGCAGTTCGAAGCGGCGTGCCCAAACCTTTGGCAGCGAACACATTGTAAAATGTTTTCGCTCCTCTTTAATTTTTCCCAGTGTACAACCTGGTAGTCTAGGACTTTGATGCTCCTTAGACCATCCAGTTTGCTTTTGGGACTTAGCGGAACCAGGAAGAACGGTAGTTTCCGCTTCTCCCTTTTGGCTCTAGCCGTGACGAATGGCTTAACCCAACGTGGAGGTACCACAAGAAGTTGTTGCAGTAGCTCCTTCTCCCTCCGCGCAACTTGCTTCGCTCTTATACAAGCACTTGTTGCTGTAGCTGCATGATGCTACTATTTATGGCTTTGACCTCGTCCTCTTCGTCATCTGACTCAGAGGCAGCTAGGAATGAAAAGCTATTGCTTCCACCCATGTAGTGGCCTTCCCCACCGTCAGAGACATATGTGTATTCTTCTTGCCTCTTTCGATGTTGTTGTTGTGTCGCTGCTTTTGTTGACGTTGTTGGCGCCTCTTCCCTTGCTCCACCAGGCAGCTTCTCAGTAGATGCGGATAGGGAAGGGTGCTTCACGAACTTAGGAGTTGGCTTCAGCTTCCTCCTCCTCTTAGACGTAGCTTCCGAACGGGCCGAAATTACGGTTTGGTCATCAGATGACATCGTGCCATCTCCCGGACCTGCTATTTGGATAGCGGACCGTTCAACACCACTCATCCTCTGGTTTTCACTGAATTAATTTATTATTGTTATATTTTTGGATTTATAAATAAAAAACTCCGTCCTTGTCCGGGGATCGAACCTACGACCCTTGGTTTCTCGGCCGGCACCACTTCTATTGCGCCACCGAAGCATTTGATTAAACGTTTCTATTTGTTTTGTTGTCACTTTTTTTTTATTTTTTCACTGGAAAAGAAGCCGACACACGTCTATCTTCTGTCGAGGTTTATGAACGACTGGGAAGACAATACACTACCACTTGAGCCACGGCCACCCACAATGCGAATGCTGACTTCGGCCAATATATGATAGCGATGGTAAAGAGTGGTTGCCAATGTTAATCGATTTATTGCTTAACGTTCTACATAGTTCTGACGGGTATGCACAGGCATACCACCTTGATAAAAAATTCGGAAAATCAAAAATACAAGTTTATTCATTTATTCATAAATCTATATTGTCCCCTTCAAAGTAATCCCCATCGACTGCAACACACTTATGCCTGCGCTTGATCCAATCCTCGAAACATTTCTTATATTTTTCTATTACTTCCGTAGTGTTTTTTTTAACTCGATTGAACAGAAAGAAGTCACAGGAAGCCAAATCAGATGAATTCGGTGGCAGTTGGTATTTGTTGCATTTTTCGTCAAAAAAATACGAATAATGATGGCACTGAGTGACGGTGAGTCATCATGGTGCAAAATCCACGAGTTTTCTGCCCACAATTCAGGTCTCTTTCGGCGAACACGCAAACTTCTCATAACGCCCAAATAATACTCTTTGTTTACTGTCTGGCCTTCTGGCAAAAATTCATGATGCACTACACCGTTATAATCCATGAAAACCGTGAGCATTGCCTTCTTTTTTGACTGAAAACGATGTGTTTTTTTTTGGTCTCGGCTCATTTGGTGAACGCCATTCACTTGCCATTAAATCCGTTTTTTACGCCAAATTTAATACAAGTTCGCTGTTGCAAATTTAAATCCATTTCTAAAATTGTAAAAAATCGCCAACACACTCAGAAATAGATGTACTCTTGGCTACGGCTAAGATTTAGAGAGAATGTCAACAACAGATTTATCAACTTAGTAAAAAAAAAAAAAACAGAACTCAAACTGTAGTAATCGGAGCGCCACACAGTTATTCCGGGAACATTTTGATCTGCAAATGATGTAGCTGAACTGTCTTCTTTAAAGCGCAGGCAGCCCAGGACTTGGAGATTAGTGCGTCTGATTGCTCTGACTCAACTAGTGCTTGCTGGCATCAGCATCCTTTTCTCCAACATTTGTATATGACATCTGGATAACAGACTTTATTGGACTGAACGCTTGACGTTGCAAACTTCCCAATGTGCTGTCTACTTTTGGCAATGTAAATAAGCTTTCGGCTTGCCGAGGTGGGTCTTCTGAGTCTACACGGTTATGAAAGACCACTTGCATCCTATCCGTCGGTTGTCTGGTAGAAAAAGCTTTTACGAAAATACGTAACTACCACTTTGACTATATACTGTACCTCACGACTGCATAAAAGCTACAGGTTATGGGCTACGTTTTCAAATTCACTTCCCGTTTGAAAAGAAATGGGCTTGGTACAATACGCATAGGAATTTTGATGAGGTTGCGCCCCGATTGTCTTTTCACGTTGGCCCTATGTACATGTTGTATGATGCAATTATGTTACATCTTAACTCCAGTTGCTGCAAGCAAAAATGCGGAATCGACTTTCCCTGTATTGAGAACTGACTTCGCCCAGATCTGAGACAGGAAAGGTCGTATTATGGTCTTTACGGATGGCTCTAAAATCGATCTAGGATGCCGCGCTGGTATCTTTTTGGAGAGTGACAACGTTAGAAAAACTTGCATCTGTCTTCCAAGCGGAGATGTAAGCAATCCCAATACCTATGAATTATTTATATAGAGAAGAATCAGTGGAGAAAATGAAGCACCTGCATACATTGCACTTAAGGCATCGGTGACTTCTAATCTAGTTCGAGAGTGCAAGACTTCTCCGAACTCAGTCTGAAGGCTTATTCTGGTTCCAGGTCACAATGGAATAGAGCTAAATGAAATCTCCTGCGAACTTGCTGGACAAGCTTTATATGTAGGAGGGTTTTTCAGGACTTGAACCTATACAATGCGAATATCTGCGTTTTCGGTAAGGACTTCCGTTGACCGTTGGGTTTCAGATAAATATGACTGCATATAGCATGACTCTCCATAATATCAGCAGAAAACACGAATGCTTCTATAGGAGAAACCAACTTTCTTGATTTTATCCAATAAGAAAGACTATAGACTACTTACTGCGTCACGACGGGAACACTACGGTTTTGATAAGTACCTAAGTGTGTTGGGCATAAGGGGCATAATAGTCGGGGTGATAGGTGTGTGACTGATGACGACACCGAGGAGCACATTCTTTGCGAGTGTCCCGCTTACGCTCGCTTCAGGCTGGGTGGGTGGGTGTTAGTTCTAAAGGTACTTTATTACTGAAATGCCTGCTCATCTTTCTGGGGCAGACTGAACAATTTCAGTAAAAGAACACAGAAAGAGTACAATGGACTAGTTCCTCGTGAAAATATTCTCTTCCGACCGAAAAAAAAGAAAACACAAAATTTGCCCTTAATAGATGGACATATGCTATCCAAAGAAAGTGGGCAAGGTCAGCCCACTAATCTATTTTCGTATCCAGCATTTTCCTGCGACAAACTTGTTGGGCTCTGTTGGAACACTTTCTAGATTCTGGATATCTATCACCTGCAAATACTCGTGAATTAAGAAACTCATAAAATCTAAACTTTTTTCCTTCATCCTATCTGTATCAAACTGAACACCCTTCTCAATCCTAAAACCATAATTTTCCATTTAAGTTTACAATAACTTTCCACATCACTTTTTTTTGCGACTCCAAAAATGTCTGTTAAAATAATCTCTAAATGTTTGCGCCCATCCATAAACTCTTTTCGCTTTGGCCTGGTTTGGACCAATGTCTACCTAATCCCTTTGCAAATTCTCATTTTAGAATTCCTATTTATCCTAAAGTAAAACCCATTTACACCCTCCTAACGGAAGTAAGCCCTTCCAAACATTATGCTGTCAAAAACATGTCATGATTTTCTCATATTCCGGTGAAATATTCTAACGAACACCGTCAATTAGATCGACTCTTCTATTAATTGTTAAAATCTATTTTTCGTATTAAATTCACAACTTTGTCCGCACCCACAGCGCCATGTGTCTCGGCAGACAGTAGGAGTAATATTTTCACCATAATTGGGACAGTAATAGAAATTCATTTGCAAGCCACGTTATTATCTAACCCCATTTTGAGGGTACAAGTGTCATTTCCCAAAATAGGTTATGGATCCTTTAAGGTAACGGAGACCGAGACGATGCTTCTTCCACGGCCAGACAATCGTCCATTTGATAATCTCCATAACAATTTAAAGTGGCAGCCCTTATAAGTGTTTTTTTTTGGTTTACATATGTACGTATGTGATTTTAATGTATGCCTGACTTAAGTCCTGCTATCCTTGTATGGTAATCCCATACACTGAGACTGACCCTCTTACAGGAATTGGACTTGGGCGTATGACGACAGTCATTAATGGCAAAAGAGTGCCTTTTTCGACCCGCAGCAGGAGTACCCCATACAAGTGTTCGTAAGTGGAGTAATAATATGTACATAGTAGCTCTGACTGTGGAACTTAGGGAGTCCTTTCGGAAAGCTCGTAACTTGTACACTTTATCTGACGGCTTAATCACATTCAATTCGGAGTTTCCCATTTCAGGTCCTTGTAACCAGGTGCTCGTTGGGTAGGAACGTATATCTACTCTGTTAGTTCATTGGTTTATCGTTTTCGTTTTTGTTTTTATTTGGTTCTTTCTACTCTCTTTGTTTGTTTGTTTGCGAAAAGAATTCAATAAAAATGGAGACCCTAATCCGATAATTAAAATACAACAAGGTCCTGGAAAGTAAAGGGATCTGGTGAAAAGTGTTTTCGTGTTAAAACTTTTTGTGTTGGATTGTGTCGATGATTTTTCTGTTGTTGTTGTTTCTTTTTTTTGACTCCCTTTGCTGTTTGCTTGGGATAATTTGGGTATTGGCATCGGCATGTGAGATAATGGCATTGGAATATTGAAAAAGTTTTAAATCCTATAATTTTATCGCATGAGCGTAGTTCAAACATTAGGCATCGCTTTGGGATAGGGAACGGAAGTAGGAGATAAAAGTTCAAGTTGTCATTATGATGGTATTTTGATGATATTTATTATAAGGCTTATTACAGCACCTCATTATTTAAGATTTGTACATCTCCTTGATTGAAATTCAGAATACAGTCAGAGACAGGTTTTTTTCTTCAGGCGGGTAGCACTTTATTGTTGCTACGTTATAGTCGAAATTTTTCCCAGCTAGGACGCTGGTTTTCATGCGTTCATGCTGACCTAGCTACTTAACCCTGATTATCCGAGCTCTTCTGACCAGGTCGGCATCACTGCACAGCCCGTATAGTTCGCTATTAAAACGTTTCGTTCGTTCTCAATTGATCTAAACGGGACCGCAAATTACCCGAAGAACTCTTCTGTCGAAGCGCCCGAGAGCATTTTCTTTCACTTTCGTCAGTGTCTATACTTCTGAAATGAAAAGAAAGCGGTGAAAGAAGAGTTTCTCTTTCCATGAAAATGACTTTGCTTTCAACATAAACTTCAATATCTCAGTTTCTATAACTCCAAATACATACCCCGTAGCGTAGCTATTATTATATATGTATGTAGGTGCCGAATTTAACATAACCTCAATTTCGATAAATATTGACTTATCCTAAGCAGCTATTAGCAAGGGGGATTTTTCGCATGATTTTCGCACTGGTATCATTATTGGAGTTGATAGCGGAGTCGAGGTAAATAAAACAAGACATGACTCTGTATGGTTCATCTCTATAGATGCAGTCATATGCGATTTTGAAACCGATGAAGAGGTGGTCAGACTGTTTACGAAGGATCTCAGGTGTTCATATAATATGGCAGAGAGAATTTTACAAGCGATGTTGAGGACTATCCAATCATCATCTGCTGCTTTAGAGAGCTCAGCAGTTAAGCTATCGGGTCCAGCAACTTTGTGGGATTTACGCCTGGAAATGGTTGTTTTAACTTCACCTTGATCGGGTGGACAGACGTAGGTCTACGCCCAAGTTGAATTTTTTTTTATGGTTCTACTATAAGGCTTCCTTCCCCATCTTTCCAGCTTTCTGCTGCTGCCTTACTGCTTTGGCATGTTCGTTTTATTTTTTTGATAAAACTTCTTAACTTCATTCTTCTGGTAGCACCTCTGTAAGGACTCGGTCGAGCGTTTGTCGTGCTGCTTTTTTTCCGAATATCTTATGATCGAGTTTTTTATGACAGGGTTGGTATTTTTCTAAATTTACGTGTTTGCATTAGCCATCGAAACAGGAGTTTCTTGGCTGATGGGGGTTTGATGAGACGGTATTGTGCTTCTCGAAAGGTTAAGGGAAATTCGCAGTGAATCGTCTCTGGCGGTCTCTTGTGCTTATGGCGATTCAACGTTGAATTTCTTCACAATGGTTCGCTGTCTTTGGGCTGTTACGTGTACCCGAAACCGTATCCTGGTTACATCAAGACAATGGTCCGATTTGATGTTAATTGCACAGAATGTTCGGACTAGGAAGGTCTTGGTCCTTTAGTCGTTTGCCAGGGTCACCAGCGTCATTCATTATCCGCGTATATTGGTTGGTTCGTCAAATTTTTATCCATCCTTTATAGGGTTGTAAGCACTGTAGGAATATAGGCCAGCATTATGATCGAGCATGTACCTATCAGTTTAGCGTGCACGAGCTAGAATTTACTCATGCTATTACCTGGGGTTACAACTGGGAGAACATCCCTAGTGTTTACCGTGAACACCTGTCTTGATTTTGCCATTTCCTGCTGTCTTCATGAGTACCAATCAGAACTGCGTTGGAGGCACAAGTTCCACCTTTCGTATGAGTCAAGGCCAATCTAAAACCTCTTACTGGTCTTACGGTCAAAGCACACTGTACTTATTGCAACTCTACTGCTAAGAGCAGCTTTTTTTCTTAGTGAAACACAGGTAAATCCCCGCTCACACCTCTCTGATCTGAAATTACCTGGTTACGAACTAGTGTCATTTTCGGCTCTAATCGCGATCTCGTGCGTAGTGATGTAGCTTACCAAACTTCATCATAATGTGATCCATGTTCCAATCCGGAACTCAATTTCATGTTGTTCAAATTTCACATCCGTGACCAAATTATCCACTATTGCTTTATCTACAGAAGCCCCAAAATGGACAGCAATTCAACCTTTAATGAGCTTGATGCGCTGTCTGGCAGACAACACCCATATGACGGTGTGTTGAGATCTTCGCTGCAGAAGACAACTTGACGCAGCTTTTAAATGAGCCCACGCGAATACCAGACGTTGAGAGTTAAACGGCCAACATCCTGGACTTGTCCTTAATTGTTCACCCCTTTATGCTCGTCAGACTATTGTGTCATATCAGCTTATTTCTCGTATACTGATCACACAGTTAGAGAAAAGATTCCTAAAAGAACCGTATGACAATACGAGAAAGCCAATTGGAGTGGACTTAACTCCTTCTTTAGAAATTTTAACTGGCCGTTATGTTTCTTCGTTATCGACGTCTGTGCCGCTGCTGATATGATCACTGACACTACTCTTTTTGAAATGAGATACTTTTTCCCTCATCGGTATAACTTGAACGGTTGTCGATTGCCAGAGCTAGAGAAATATTTTTTCGATCCTACAATATAAGACCAACTCGCCAGGGGAAAACCACAAAAAATTGAAATGATCCAGGAATGACTACAACGTCTTTCTCAAGCGCGTGAAATTTCAATATGACCAAAAACTGATGCAAAAAATACTACAATGCCCCAAAGGTAGTAAAAGCTTTCGGTCGTTCGTTAAAAACACAAATTCTGCCTCATTCTTCCAACGATCATTTACAATGATATTCCAGCTGTCACCTCGTTGGACAAAGCGAATCTTCTTGCTGCATGCTTTACGGCCAGCTAAACACTTCCAGATTGTGCTTTGCCTCCGCCTACGCCTGAGCGCGTCGAATCTTCAATGGGTGGAATCCACTTTTAGCAAGTATGTACTTAAAAATATTTACATTCACAAATCCGCTGTTCTAGATGGTATATCTCCCCTTCTTCTTGCATGCTGGAAGAACCACTGCGCAAGCTTTTTTATCAATCTTACTGATGGAAAACAGCATTTATCCAGCCCATCCCTAAAAAAAGGTGAATCTTCTTCTTTCTCCTCCTACAGGCCCGTTGCACTTCTTTTCAAGGTCGTGGAAACGCTGATAAATCGTCTGCTCATGAAATATCGCGAAACAAGAAAACTTCTCAATGACCTGCATCCCCATTACAGAAACCGTAAACGAAAATTATATCGGCGTATTCGCGAATCGAAGACATTTTTTCTTAAACATTTGCAAACATTCCACAAAATAGCGCAACAATTACCGTTGGTTTAATTCTGCAACTTTGTTTTACTTGTTAACTGACAGCTTTTAGTCAATTGTTATTTTAGTTGAACACACTATTTATTTTGTGACCCATTTGCCTGAATAAAATAGTGGTTTGCAATAACTTCCGTTGTTCTTAGGTGTAAAAGTCATACACAAAAATCGTAGATAATGAAGAGAAGACAAAAATTTTGATAAAAAAATGATGAGCCATAATTTTGACTGGCGTTCATCGAACTCGACGAAATTTTAGTGTTTTATGCACACTGAAATTCTCTTTCAAAAATGTACACAAAGCTGAATCCGTTGGAAAGCTACGGCCTTTTAAGAAGTTTTACCTCGAAATCAGAGGTTCCTCACTTTAACGGCCTATAACTTGGAGGGGGGTGAAAATAGATCCCCCTGCCATACAATTTTTTGTTCGCCCTAAATTCAGGAATCTCCAGCTATCAGAACGAAATATTGTATATTCGCGTGCAAGGTAATCGCTGCATTAGTTTTATTTGACTATGGGAAACTTCGCCGTATGAAGAATTGGCCAAATGGATGCGATCATGTTCCTGCAAATTTATTCACTATGTGCTAGCACATACGATAAGTTGACCTTGGCAGAATTACACCTTTCCAATGGTCAGGAAATGCGTTTCGGTAATTTTACTGTCAAGATCAAATGATCTATGTATTCTCTGAAGATCACGGACTTTGACTCATTTATTAACCAATCTCTTTGGCTCCAGGATCACAATGGAGTAATAACTGGTTTACGTGCTTTCAACTAGGACCACTCTAACCGTTTCTATTTTACCGACAAATAAAAAAAAAACAACTGCACCTCAAATCCAATCCAACACCCTTGTACCCATTAATTTGGTTTCCTGTTTGTCCGTTCCTAAGTGTTATGCTTTTGCGTTAAATTTCCTATTGATTCCCGGAATCTGACTTCGCATTAAACCAAACGGTTATGTCGTATAAAATACACACCATCCCCCTCCGGTTATATCACTATTACCGTTCGCTTACACCATTGAGTGACAACATAGTTGCCAACCGAAAAATAAAATCCTCCAGTCCTTGTTTTGACACATCCTCCTGACCGAAAAGAGTTCTCAACGAATTTTACATCGATAAAATGTTATTTTCCAATTTCCAGATAAAATTGTCGACCATTCTGTCGACGGCACATTGACGGCGATGGAGAGGCAGTATATCCGTAATAATGTCCATCGGAAACGACTTCACCGTAAAACTTCCCTAGACTGGTGCATTACGAGTACAAGCGTTTTACTTAAGCTTTGAATGTATCCGGCAGTGAATAGTGCGACTCGTCTGGATAAAAGCTGCAAACGATTTTAGTTAATTTCCTCTTGAGCAAACACTACCACAAGACAATTGAACTGGAGGTATTAGTAAAATATTATCGCTTACAGGATAGTGTTCCCCATCGTTTTACCCATACCACACGATACTCCTATCAGGATTGAACCACATTGTCTTATTTTGCGGATGATATCCAAGAGAGAGTGGGAGGAAAATGAAAATTTCTTCTCTGTGGCGAAGAGGAAAATTTTGAAGTAAGTATTACTGACCATCACAAGTACTTGTAAGTCGAATGTCCTTTTTGGCTACAAAATGTCGGGGTAAACAATGTTTATCGCGAAATCTTAAAGACCTCCAATATGGCGCCATGTAGAATCTCTTTTCATTTCTTCGTTTTCTTGATTTTTTTTTTCTTCAATATTTCCTTATCCCCGTACAATGGTATAATGTCGTTGGCAATGGTAGTGGTAACCATTAAGGAGTTTACACTTTTTTGTATCAAAAAGTATCTTTATTTCCGTAGGGGACGAGTTGTGTAAATGGGTTGGCCATGTCACATATGAAATTACTTCGTGCTAGACCCCTGAGAGGGAAATGGTTTGCAATACTCGTACATACGAGTAGAAATAAAAGGGAAGGACTATGCTTAAGGAAGCTTCATCATGAAGAAATATTTCTCAATTTGGCCGGGATATAAATTTCCACCGCTTTAAAGTGTCAAATCAGTTCGTTGGGGTGCAACCATCTGTATAGAACGAAGTTTTATTATCCACTCCGACTCGGGATATAAGGAATTGTTTTCGCTCATCTTGGAGTTGGATTTCAAAAGAGTCCTTAAAAATGAATAAAGTCGGCGCAAAGGAAATTTCATCCATGATGGTCGTTAAGAATATTATTGCCTGACATGACATTCGCAGACGACAAAATTGTACGCACTTTGAGACGGGATGCACTTAAATTCACATTTAAATTTGTTTCTTCATGTTGTACAGAGGACTGGTAACAGAAAATGTAATGTCGAAAAGAATAATATTCGGATGATTAAGTTTACTTTTAGCTTTCCGGTGAACTTGGTTTTGAATAAGGGGTAAAATAAGTAAATGCAAAGATTTTACATAGGGGAAGATTTTTCCAAAGAATACTTTCCGATCTTCAATTTGACGGAGGCGGATAGTGTTTGTATAGATCAAAACTTTAAATGGCTTCCAGATAACGAACATATACCAGCTTCTGCATAGCATACTCACACCAGAGATAAGTTTCTCGGTCTACTCTCAGCGCTACGCTTTTGCTAGATCGTATCTAATTGTACTTCTCCCGCATATCTGCATTGCTACTGCGTTTCTTGTAGGGCTGGGTAGATTTGCGGACCATAGAACCATTCTACAGAGTGTAAGAGAAGTCAAGAATTTGCTTTTTTTATTGCATTTCAGGGATCCAATTATTTTTCTTACGGTTTTTCAACACAATTGCTGGTGTACCCCAGGGCTCTGTTCTGCATTCAACACTTTTTTTAATTTTCATCAACGATGTAGAAAATACTCAAGATATGCTATAAGGCAATTGGGATAAAATATGCAGATCTATTTTACTTCGAAAATGTCTCTGCACTTGTTACACAAGTTTTAAAACAATGCCACCAATTTTATTGGTCCAGTCAATTGAAAGAATACGACCTCGACGTAATGTCTGTTGCCTTAGCTTGCTTCATCGCTTATTCTACCACCATAAGCTCGAGCCCACTTTCGGAAGTACTATAAATTCCTTAAGCGCGCCCTACTTACTTACTCACTTACTAGTTGGCGCTATAGTTCGATGTGAAACTAGACCTCAACTAACAAGCCTTTCCAGTTAGCCCAATCCTTAGCCAATTGCTTCCAGCTCCGCACTCCAAGTCGGTTGAGGTCCCCTTCCGCTACACTGCTAGTCACAGGATTTTCGTCCATTCGCTCTATATGTCCTAGACTGATGCACAGTTTTCTAACTAAATCGATGTCGCCCTACAACTCGTATAGTTTTCATTAAATCTTCTCCTCTAAAGCCCGTTCACGAGGGGGCCGAATATTTTTCGAAGGATTTTTCTCTTGAAACGACTGAGGATAACTTCATCTGCCTTCGATAGAGTCCATGCTTCAGCGCCATAGAGTAGGACTAGGATGATCAAGGTCTTATATACCATTGAGTCTCGTTAGTTTTTCGAGATAGGGGCTTATTACTTAATTACATTCTTAGCCCAAAGAAACATTCAAAAATGATTCTTCGTTTTATTTCCGCTAAGGTGTTGTTGGCCGGATTGCAGAGCGAAGGTAGACAAAGTGCTTTACTACCTCAAAATTTTACATGCCGATTGTGAAATTCTGTCCAATTCATCGATGTTGTGTGTTCCTTCTGATTAACTACATATACTTGGATTCGCCCTCATTTACCGCTAAACCAATTCTGTCAGCTTGTGTTCTCTCAATTATATCGATATCATCGGCGTAAGCTATTAATTGTACAGACCTTTGAAAGATTGTGCCTACAGTGTTCCGCATAATTCTTTCAAGTATGATGTTAAAGACGTCGCATGAGAGCGCATCGCGTTGTCTAGAACCTTTATTGTTATCAAAAGTGTCGGCTAAGTCGTTACAGACTTTGATGGAGAAGCGAGCGTTCCCAATCGTCATTCCGCACAGCCGGAGTTAAGCATGCTGTCACATGCGACGTTAAAATCGATGAAAAGATGGTGGGTATCAATTTGGACTTCTTGAGTTTTCTCCAGGATCTGAAGGAGTGTGAAGATTTGGTCGATTGCGAAATTTCCAGGTCTGAAACAGCAGTGGTAGGGACCAATCGGGTTACTGGCGAAGGGTGTTTGATAATGTGGCAGTTAAGATTTTGTATCCGATGTTGAGGAGTATTATACCTCTATAGTTGGCGCAGTTGCGGGGTTCTCATTTTCAGTGAATCGGGTAAACGCGGCAGATTCGACAGTGCATATAGTATATACTATAGAGTTGGAGACCAAATATGTATAGTCATTCCATCATACAGTGAAAGAGAATTCGGGACACATTTTCCTGTAAAGAGTTCGCTGTATGAAAGACTTTCGGGATGTTTTGAGACATCGGATATGTACAATACCAATAGGAAATATACCGCAGTTTTTTTATGGTTTGCTGGACATGAGGCATGTAGTTTCAGGGATTTGGCTGACCGTTTCGATCTTTCCATATCGTCAGTATCATGTATGATCGATCGATATACGATGTTCCTCAGCAGTCTAAGCCCAATTTATTTGCTTAACGTGGCCAGTTGAGGAGCAGAAGCAGCAGATCAGTGCGTTTTGCAGAAACAAAGTTGAATTTTAAAAAGCAATCGGTAATATCCATTTCATTTATTTTGAAACATACCTACGCTGCATATCATAATTGATCCACCACATATGGTATATGAAAAAAACGATTACATTGATGGGGAAGGAAACGTAAGAATTTGTCTGCAGGCTATCTGCACCCATAAAAAAAATTCACCAATATATTTGCTGGATTTCCTGGATCGTCACATGATCCATGGTGTCACATGGTGTTTAAAAATTCACCCATATTCACGAAATTAAATGCAGCTTGTGGAGGTAGTACTCAAATTAAATAAAACGAATTAAACTGATCTATAAATAAATATTGCTTTCAGATTACTACCTATTAGGTGACTCCGCATATCCATACATAAACCATTTGGTAACAAATTCTCAAAAAGCCTTTAATGTTAAACTTGGCTCTTGTCGTGCTGCTATCGAGCACTCAACCATACTGAAGCATACTGGAGCATACTGAAGCAGCGATTCCGGTAGTTGTACTATTGCACATTGAGAGGTGCAAACAAAATATGCGTACTTCACAATATTGAAGATGAAGATGATCTGGATTTCTCCCTAGAACCTAATCAGAATGATAATGCTTTAGTATGGAGAAATGACTAGGAGAAATGCTGTAAGAGATGTAATCTTCAAGGATTTGTATCGGAATAGAAGCAAATGAAACAACTTTCTTTTTATGTTTATGTAAAAAATTTTTATATTGAAGTAATTCATTGAATTTTATATATACAAGTACATGCACATTTTTTAAGTTAAGAAATAAACAAAAGATTTTGGACTACTGTCTTCAGTAACCAATTTTTTTACTCTTTCTTTATTTTCCAGGAACTCAATAATTTTGGCATGGTATTCGGCCTTTTCTTTTGCAATTTTATCTATCTTTCTATAAATTCGACTCCGAAGATCTGTGTCTTTTTGCAGCTGGGCTATAGGAATCTAAAATTTAGAAAAAGTAACTACGTTAACCAATGCACATAATTGCAGTAAATAAGCTTTGTGTAACCTGAAGTCGATGGTTGGATGATCATATCTGCGCTATCTAAATTCCGGATGAATTCCTCTCCTTTCGCCCAGTATGTTGTCCAATTCACATCAAAAGACCACAATGATATTAATCATGCCTAGTATATTCTACAAATATGGGCAAAGTGTGCCTATTTCTCTCTGTTTTAGAATTATTCATTTTCGTCCGCTTGTACCGTCGCTCCAAGCTGCGATAATTCACCTGTGCCTAGGCTACAGTGAAGTTGTAACCCTTTTTGGCGAGCTTCTCTTGAATTTGTTTTTGTTACCACATTTTAGTTTTATTTTTTAACTGAAAAGTTTTACCCACTTTCGGCCGAATCTCTCCCAAAAGACACAGTAAGAGTTTGGAGCTTGCATCCAAGAGTTCCATGCAATTTTATGTTTTATCAATTCACTGGACCGCCACTTGAAATTTCCGACACTGCAATGTTTGGAATGAAATCCAAATCATCCCCTTGCGTTTCCATCACTTTTTTCGTCACCACGTTCCTGTATTCCAAAATTACGAAATGTTGGCGTACGGGAACTGGAGTTGATTATTTTTCGTAGTTTTCATTATTTTTCACAGTTTTGGACAGTACAGACTTATAGAGACGCGTGTGTTGATTTTAGCTCAACATCATTCTGTTTTTGTATGTCAAAACAAATTCCTTCTTCCTCAAAAACAATCACAAAAGCTCCAGAACTCCAAAAATATACGAAAAACAAAAGAAAAAAAAATTAAATACATAGATATAAAAACGCAGCGGCCAAGAGCATTAAAAAGTATCTAAAAAAAGACCATGTGTACATAAATCTCTATTCGAAGTGAACGTGTATATATGTACACCAAACACAAATTCAATTTCCTGTCGAAGCTGTAAAGATCTCACGTTGTGCTTAATACTCGTTTCAGGAAAAAGTTTTTACAATTTCATCCTTAAAGTTTGCCATCCTAAGCCACCCCGAATACGCCCGATTTTATTCCAGTTATTATCGAAACTTCTACGTAATATAAAACAATTTAAATCAATATTGTCCACTAAATAATAATGGTGAACATATTGTTCTTGCCGCCGTTCGCCGAGCGGAAGTTTAAAATTTTCATAACCGTATCACTATCATTCGCGTACTGTTGGTGTTGTCCTCTAGTGTCGACTCATAAAAGCCCATAAATTTTGTTCCTGAAAAATTCAAAAGGTGACTTTGTCGGGTCAGGAATTTAGGTTCATCGACTATGGAATATCGATCCTTGTTGTAAGTGAATTTTGTATGATGTTCGGTGCATTTGGATAGGAGAAAGTTTTATGGCTGCAGCTAAGATGTGACATGTAATTAAGAGTTCGCTCTGCAGGTATCCGAATACTGATGTGGTTTCGAAACACCTGATTTGAGCGAGTCCATTTCGTTGCAAGAACACACAACTACTTCCACCACTATAAGAGGGTTAAGACAACATTGTAAAAGTCTATTTTGTTCCTTTCTCAAGGATGTGGTGCACACTTTATGGCAAATAAACATTTCCCTTCTTGGCAAACACTAAAAGTCTACTTCGTTTATGTCCTTTCTTCACACCAAAGGCGAAATTGTACGAATTGGGGGAGGGAAAAAGGTCCACCGAAAAGAATAACACCATTTACGCCCTTAAAGGATAAGAAAACAGGAAAGAACAACGAAGAAACCGATGGCAGGATAATTTAGTTCCATATTTTGTTGTTACACATTTCTTTACAGTTGATCCAGCTTCCAATAATGATTTTTTTTTCTTTTTCCTTTTGTGTGTGGTTTTTGCTTCGTTTTGTTTCGGTTCTCTTTATCTTTTTTTTACGATACTGACGGCAATGATGACAATGGAGACGACGCGAATGCTAACATTAGTATGTTGGAGCTATGGTGTCAGAGCTGAGTGGTTTCTCGTTGAATGCAGTGTCATCGAGCAATTTTATGACATCGCCAAGGGAATTGCAGGATGTGCTTGTGGCTTTAGATTCTTTTTATTTCTATTCGGTTCTATTCTCATTGTCCAGTCAAGTTTTCTTGGTAAAATATCTGCTGTTTTCAATCGGGGAAAAAAATTGGAGCAGCGTACGAGTATGCAAGTACGGTGTTCTAAGCAAATGGCCTACGATGATGTGCTTTACAAGATTTTTAACGACACCAGCTAAGATACGAGGAAGATGTTTTTTTTAATAATTAAAATTCAACCTTATAGTACTGCAGATACCATCAAGACCCTGATGAAATTTTAATATCGTGTATTCCTTCAATTACTATCCATTTTCCCTTTGATGACTTTCCACTACGACTATTTTCAAGATACGAGTACTCATCATTGTCATGGAGTTAGTCGGTCAGCTCTGAATTATTCTATAAGTAGACATATGTATGTGAGCATTTCAAAGTGAAAAGTTATATCAGTAACGCAAGTTAAACGAGGCGGTCAGTGGGAGGAAATATCTGTTCCATGGATGCCAGAGCATGTAAGAATAGTATGCAATGCAGCTTTGGACTCCATAGCAAAACAAGGAATACCAAACCTTTCATAGTTCCAAGGATATTCTGTGGAATCATACATTGAAAGGTAAATTCGAGAAACCAGAAACATTTGTGAGGGTTAGCGCTTCTAGACATACATTCAAGGGATTTGACAAGCCTATAATTTCTATATGATGTATCTGGATAACTACGAGTACTTCAACGCCCCTTAAGTAGCAAATAAGCCTCTCAGTCAAACTAATATATATGTACATCTCTAATAAGAACACTTATAATAGGGTATGACACTCTATTCAGCATGATGTCTTCCTTAGATACATATACTGCTCCATTAGGTCATTCTGTAATATCTCCTGAAGCTGTCATGCAGATAGACATGAATTTAGTACTGGGTTAGCGATCGGAGAATAGACAACTAAGCCGTCGATCTCGTCTTCTGTAAATCTGGAAAACGATGACGAAATAAAAAGAGATTCTTTGCTATCAGAGGAAGAAGATGAGATCTTGGGCATGTGTTCAGAATCGGAGGACTCGAACAGCACCGTGACAGAGGCTACTCTGGTAAATTGTAGCGATGATATGGTTTCTCCAGATTAATCTTCATCACCCAGAAAAGGCTCCGGCTACACTTATTCTACGTCTTTCCAAAAACGCAGAAGACATCATCTTAATCCACGAACCATGGATGTAGAAGGCGTGGTTGGTGGACTTGGGACACCTCTATATGCTCCGCTCTATACAGGAGACAAATGTAAGATTAGAATTTGTATATTACTGAAACGTAGCTTAATTCATTTTTACTTCCTAACCTCAGCGACTCCGAGTTAACCATTGCCAGACTGGAGACTACCAAATGCCCCTACAGGCTGGCATCGGAATTTTGGCAACGAACATGTGGGCCCTCTCCCTGATGATAACCCAGAAAGGGTGGTAGTGGAAGCTGGAAGTTTAAAAACTGGCCTCATCACCGGGTGCGACGCTACTGCTCAGTATGGGTCAGTACCGACACCAATGATAGATGTGAGTAACTTTTTGATTATATTATAAGTAATAACCTCGTTGATTGCAATATTGGCAAATGGTAGAAACTGACAAGAAGTGCTAGCCATCACTCTTGTCTCTGACACATGCTAACGAACTGGATGGTATCGTCTGAACACTCACTTTCTGCCACTATCCTCTGAACTCTCAAGTCTCCCGCGTGACACCAACGAGTTTGACATGAAGGTCAAAGAATTCACCCTGGCTCTCAATCAGACTATGGATGCTTCCTGCCCTTTTATTCAACCTAGAGGCAACAAAGAGCCGCACTGTGGACATCAGCACTGGGACCGATAAGAAACGTTTGCAGAAAACTTTTCAACCTAGCAAGAACTCATGCAAGACTCATACAAAGAATCCCTCAAAATACATGAAAAAGAACAGAGGAAAGCAAAGCGACAATCCTGGAGGTAATTTAGTGACAAAAAAATAAAAACCGTGACTAAAATACATGGTCTGATTACAAGAGACATGCTGCTTTGGGCGCTGCATAGCTTCAAACCACACAAGTCTGCTGGTCCGCACGGTATAATACCTGCCGTGCTACAAAGGACCTCGGATGTAGTTTTCATTCCTAAAGCTGGAAAATGCTCTCATATTATCCCAAAGGACTTCAAATCTATAAGTCTATCATCTTTCCTTCTGAAGACTCTAAGAGTAGAACGACTGATTGATATCCATATACGAGCTAAAATTGATCCAAGATTTTTGTCAACGGCTCAACATGCCAACTGTAAAGGAAATTCGATGGAAACGAAACGATCCCTACAATATAGAGAGTACACAACGGTCGCTTTTTTGGACATAGAGGATGCCTTTGACAACGTCAACACATCCGCTGTCAACTGCAGGTAGACGACTCACTTGAGTTGAGTTGGATAATCATCTTCAAACTTCTCCGCAATTTAGTGGTTAATGTACTGCTCATATACCTGGAATCGGGTGGTAGTAGGGTGATTGCCTATGCAGGTGACGTTACTACAGCCGTCTCAGGTAAACATTAAAGGACTATTTCAGATTAACCCGTTGGGCATATCGCTATGGATTGGGAATAAACCCCCATAAAACTGATCTTGTCCTCTTTTCCACGAAATATAAAATTCCTGTCATAGACCCTCTGTCAGTAAACGGTACCAGCTTAGTCTTTTCCAATACAGCAAAATATCTGGGTCTTATTTTTGACAGGAAACAAAACTGGAAACCTAACATTCAAGAAAGGGTCATGAAAGCTACAGTGTCTTTATTCTCTTGCAAAAAAGCCATTGGGAACAAATGGGGCCTTCAACCTCGCATAACCCACTGGCTATACATCTCGGTCATAAAAGCGATACTCACCTACGGGGTTTCTGTCTGTTGGACAGCCTTAGACAATGCAGTCAACTGCAGTTAATTAAGCAGAGTCCAAAGAACAGCATGTCTATGCATATGCGGAGTCCTACGTTGCACTTCTTCCGCGGCACTGGATATTCTGTTTCACTTGACACCTCTCGAAATGTTCAAAATGCAAGTAGCTGCGATAGCAGCTATTTACCAGAAAGCGACTACACAGTGGACAAATAATTTATTTGCTACACTAATATTCTTAATTTACTAGGAATCCCCACAGAGAACATCGATTACACCATACCTCAACTTTGGTTTGACAAAGACTTTCATGTAAGCTTCTCCTCTAGATCATTCTGGGAGGAAGATGCTTTCATACTTTTATGTAGATAGACCTACAACTGTTTTCTCAGATAAGCTTAATCGAAGCTTTTCCTTCCGTCGTCCGAATCACTGTAGCTTGTTCTAGGCGGAAATTTTGGCGATTAAAGAAGCTCTGTCCTGGCTGAAGAAAAACGTCATATCTGTAAAGGATATCCGCATCTCTTCGGATAGTCAGGCTGCTATCAGGTTGCTGGACTCAGTCTCATTAAATTCTACAACCGCCCTTGAATACCGATCATCTCTGTTGGGTGCCGGGCCACAGAGACATTCCAGGTAATTGTAGGGCTGACGAACTCGCCAAAATTGCAACCACTCTACCTATTCTACCGGAAAATGGTAGTATCGGTATACTAATTTATATTAAAGCTGGATGCTATCTAAAGAACAGACCTTAGGTGGACTGTTGGATCAACACGTCTAGCTGGATCTGAATCGCTCTAAGAGTTTGATCCTTCTAAATAGGAAACATCTCAGCGCCATCATAGGTGGCGCATTTACGAGTGATTTCTGTGGAAGCTGCATGGACGAGGAGGACTAAAATTCGATCGCGTACGTGTTGGATCGGTGTACTGTAGCCTGTGTAGTTCATTTGTAATGAAAGGAATTTTTGATATCGTTTCTCTTCTGTGGTTAGTCGCAGAATTGGTAGCTTGGTAGATTTACGCTTTCCGTGAAATAAATCTTCTGTCACTGATGGTAATGCTGGTTTTATGGAATTTGAAACAAGGGTTTGAAAATTCTTTTGACCAGCGTTTGATAAAGCCAAGTGCGGAGTTAGCTCCATTTATAATGCTGTCAATATGTGAGTTGAAATTCAATTCTCTGGAAGGAATAAGCTCATCGCTGATGAATTAGTTTCTTGGATGTTGTTCACATTATGCTCCAAAAAGTTTTGCTTGCACCATACCGAAAACTTATTTAAGTCATCTTGCAGGCGATGGGAGTCAGAAGACAATGAAATGACTTTTTAAATTCTCATGTCATCAGCGAAAATAGTAAGACTAGAATTCGTTAAAATGCGATTTATTTCGTTAATTGTTAGGACAAATATGATTGGCCCAAGGTGACTACCCTGAGGGACACCAGATGTTGCTTAAATAAGGTCGGATATTGAAGACCTGAAGATGAAACTGTATTCTCGGTTTTTTAAATAGGATTTGGTCCATGCCATAAAATGAGGGGAAAAGCCAATTCTTTTTAGTTTAAAAATTATAAGTTGGTGAGAATTTCTATCGAATGCTTTGCTGAAATCGGTGAAAATGATAAAGCATGAAACGTCCTAGAGACGAACTCTGTTAGGTTGGTGGTGATTGATTTATCTTTCATGAAACCGTGTTGTTTTGTGGAGATAGTTGGCCTACAGTACAGAAGCAGTTGTTGATAGACTATGCTTTCGAAAAGTTTGGGTATGCAAGAGAGCTTTGCTATGGGCCTATAATTAGCGATTTCGGCCTTACTTCCTTTTTTATGAATAGGATTGATATAAGATCCCTTCCATAGAAAAGGGAAAGTACCTGTTGAAACAGCGAGGGGAGGACCGAGATAGGTTACACACATTTTTATTACAGTAGCTGGAAGGCCATTAGGGCCGGACGAAAAATCTGCTTTAAATTTGGTAGTATTTTCAGATACCAAAGAAGTTGCTATATTTAGCGAGATGGATGACTTATCAGGACAGTTTTTCATATAGCTAATGTAACTAGAGTCGGATTCAGCTGTCTGGTATTCCACCAATCTGATATAGACTTGAGTTGGTTAGGCAATCCACCATCAATATTTCTATTTCAGAGGACGAGTTAAGAAAGACTAAATGAGACGAATCGAGGGAGGTTGAAATCTCCTAATAGAATTATAGAATCTTCAGATTGAGCATCATCAGTCAAAAAATCCACTGCGCCATCTACAGGTCGATAAGACCCAGTTGGCTGAGATGGGTGAATGTAACAAAAAAGTACGGAAAGACAGCGTTTTTTGAGCGTAATGTTGACACATACTAACTCAAAGTTGTCACTGGGGGGAATATCAACAGGAGTTGCGTGAAAACGGTTCCAGATTGTTAGTAAAACACCTCGGCCATAGGGACTAGCAGCTCTTTCAAATCCATCTTTTGGAAAAGCGTTGAAATTTGTAGGAAACAGTTCATGGTTTTTAATGTCAGGAATTAGATTTGTTTCAGTAAGAACAATTAGGTCATAGGGACACTTTTGAGAATTGAGATATACGGCGGAGATTTTAAAGCACAAACCTCTCACATTTTGGTAGTAAATTGATAGGCATTGTGGACTAGAGGATACAAAATTCAGTTTGTTAGGAACTGTAATAGTTTTTTTTTTTTAAATTTTAACGAGTTGTTTGCAAGTGGGAAGGACTTTTAGAGCTGACAGGCGAAGACAGCGTAGAAAGATCATTATGAACTTCGTCGGAAGAGATGTCCAAACTCTCATGGTAGCGAACAAAAATTTACTTCAATTCAATTGGCTTGATAGGAAGACCTCATCATTGAATCGAAACCATAATATTGGTTTTGGTTATGCCATCAATGGAAACGGAGTTGGGTTTATAGTGCAAGTAGGCAAGATAGAGCAGAAAATTTTCATAAATGCGGCGGTCTCTCAAACTAGATACCACATAACGACTGTCACCATTCATATCAGAAAAGTTTTTGGTGAGTTTGACAGTTGGTGGAAGGAGTGAGTCAATGTATTTCGGGTGAGATACGGGGGCAGGCCAATTAAGAGAACGAGCGGATAAAGAAGGGACAGGTTGGTCAAGCAACACAGATCTAAAATCTGTACTAGTGAAGGGGGTTGGATCAAGGTTGGTAGATGAAGATGAGGAATTGGCGGTTGGGAGCTAATAAAATTAGGATATTTGCGTGATGGGGTAACGTCAGGTGGAACTTGGGTAGAAGGCGCAGGAACAAGGTTAAATGAAACTCTGTTTTGAAGCGACTTAAAAGTTTGTTGGTGTCGCGACTCTGGTGTTCTTTATGGATAGAACAAAGGGGGGAAGGACTGAAGTACATCTTGGAAAGATTTGGGTCTTAAATGACCAGTTTGGGTCAGGATGTTGATAGGATAGGGCAGAATTGTGGATGCTAACTTGTCTTTTATTAGTAAACTTATTATCTACCACATCCTTCCATTGGGTGACAACCATCTTTTAAGAGATTGGTATGCCGTCCGATGATTTGAACATCCATTGGTACATAGTGGGAATACTTATTTCAAAATACTCTCCGTTTTTGCTCTTGACTTTGCCAACTAGTTTACATTTGACGTTTTGTATACCAAATTTCTTCTTAAAAGATCTCCACGGAGTTTAAACAGCATTGAGATATCTTGAATGTTATGAATATCCTTAAAATAGTTTCTGCCCTCCAGATTGTTATTAAGCCCACTGTACGCCGTACGATATAGCGATCCCAACGCTTCATCTAAGAACTTAGTTCTGGCCCCTTTGTCGACTTGTTCTATCAACTGGTATAAGTAGTACGTTTTTTAAATACCTTCCTTCCAGGAACAATTCAACGCAACACTCACGAGCTAATTCCATCCACGCTTGAAACCATGCAGTTTTATTTCGCATTGTTTGTAGGGCCACTATCTTTGGTAGCTGGTTGTCTGACATGCTTATCACCCTCATGTATAGCTTAAGCGTTTTTATATATAGCGCTTTCAGCATAAACATGTAGTTCGGCATATTTTCAGAGAGGTGAATAGTTTTCTTAATGAAAAAACATAGCAGCCTTTCCACCTCTTGATGTGCCCTATATCCTCAGACTTGAGTTGTGTAGAGCATTACTGCCTCGACTACGGCTTCGAATATCCTGGATTTACTAATGTGTGCAATATTTAAGTTGTTGAAGCAATTCTTCCAGGCTACATTTATAACGGATTTAGATTTCATGAGTTTTCTCATTAAGATGTCTTCTCATGCTGAGGTTACTTAACAAAAGAATTCCGATATATTTATATTCCTTTACTACTTCTATTTTTTCCCCTATAGTACCATTTTTCATTGTGAGAAGATCTACAATACCTCCTCCTTTTTTGAATATTATATCATGGCTTTATCCAAGTTCAATATCAGAATCCATAATCTGCTGTATTCATGTAATCGACTTATCATCCATTGCAGGGATTCCGGTGACTATGCCAACAGTATGATATCTTCTGTAAACAGGAAGTCTTTAATGAAAATTCTTGCAAATTCTACCCCACCCGGAAGATAATCCACTGTATCGTCTATAAAGAGGGTCTCCACTTTAAACCATTCCGATAAGGCCTCACTATTCCCATCCGCTGATTTGGTATTTTCGTAGAAGTTTTGTAAAACCTTTCCGAATTTCGAAGACATTTCCATTCCATACAATATATAGAATAAAGCATTTCGATTTAAATCCACAAAAAAGGGGTATAGTCTTGCTGCAAAAATTTTGTAGCACACATTTAAGAATGCTATGCCCCGATAGTTGGCTGGATCTGCCGTATCGACTGTTTTGTGTATTATTTAGTAAGCTGTTCAATACACCAACGAAATTGTCCTTCAGCTCATTTGTAATGTACTAACTGGGATCGCACACTGATGGGATCAAAACCTTCTAAAATATTGCAAAAGGGTATCCAGGCTGAAACTTCGGTTGATTACATACCTTTCCCCATTAAGATGCTTGACTAATTTCCAGAACTCTAATGAGTTATTACAGCGCCCCAGTTTGCGCGCCACATTTTCAAAGTAATTTCTCCTACTTTATCTGCACGCCGCCGCTTTAAATTCTTGACTGACCTTTAGTTACGACTTTCTAAGGCTTCTGCATTTAAGGCACGAAATAATTTCAGCCACGCAAACGAAACCAGTCTTGCTTTTATCGAACCACGTTTCCTTATTTTTTCTACGAAAATCTCTATTTTGACTTGCGGGAGGATTCAACTCATGTTGTTCATGCAATTTTTCACCAATCTTCATTCAATATAGAGCGGCATTGTTATCGTTCCACATCATCTTGGGGAGCATCGTCATGTGCCTAATTTGCTTATTTTCAGGTGTTGAGTGAGCAAGCGTGACACTGTGGTGGTTCCATTCCTCCTTTACAAAACAGTAGCCAATAACTGATGTCCCGTGCCCTCCAATTTTAGTTCTTCCAATTCATCACTTTCTTTGGTCCCGTTTAGAAGCGGAAGACCAAAAGAATCACAGAAGTTCATAAGCTTCTTTCCTCTTTCATAACGCAATGAATCTTTAGACCGTCGATCAGTGCCCGCTTTGAAATACAGATACAATTATGTTTTGTTGATCACTGCAAATCATTGTCTCCTGCAGTTTCGTTGGGAATATATAATATCTCTTATTATTCCATAGAAGGCTCACATACGTAAGCTATTCAACTGTCCTGAATTCACAGCAAATATTTAGCATCTCCATCACGCATACATTCTTTTGGCGGGTATCCACTTAAATTCATATTTCATATTTATTGACTCATTTTCAAAAAGCTTGTAATTATTCCCCGTTATAAAGGTTTTAAATAAAAATATAAATTCAAATTTATTTAAAGGGTGGTCATAAGAACGATAGGAAAAAAATGTAAATAAACCAACAACGGCGTGAGACATAAAATTGATTCTGGCTTTATTTTGAAGCTACGTTCATGCCATTATGTACGGAATAGCACATCATTCAAATGGCCGCTTCGGTATCTGTGATGACTTTATTGAAGTGAAGCATGGTGTAGTAAAATACAATGACATTTCCTTTGTGGCTTATGGCTAATAGTTCATATGTTGAAGTTATGCCAAATAATAATACCGATAACAAACATATCATATTGTTACAGTATAGAACTTTCGAATGTTCTGTGGTTGGATTGTTAGCGTAGACTAAGGACTTGACATAGCCCTGAAGTGGTCACCAATTGCATTCTATCAATGCAGCCATTAATACAATCGCATAATCGCATGAAAATGAAACGAAATAATCGCATCATTCTCTCTCTTTTTTTGTTGATTTCCTGCACCCACATTTCCTATTTTCCTTTTTCGTTTTTGATCTCCACCTGCCATCTGCGCACAGCAGATTTATTATATCGTTCGTCATAAAATTTAAAAATGAAGTAAAGTTATAAAATGAATGAAACATTATTTAAAGTACATAAAGAACATTATTTAAAATAAATAAAACATTGTTTAAACGAGAACACGTGTCTCAAGGACAATTTGTGCACTTATATATTCATTCATTTTTTTTCATTCATTCATTTTATTCATTCTAACTTAATTTTTACAACCATTTCATTGCAAAATTCAAATTAATTTAAGAAAGAAGAGATAATCATTCTATAACTTTGGAAGTTAGTGTCGAATGATTTAACAAACTTACAATTCAAATAAATGTACTATAATGTGGGGTAAATATTACAAAAATAGGAGCGTGGAGAGGATATACATAATACATAGCGAAATACAAAGAACATTTCAGACTTCATAATGTTAACAAAAAAGCAAAGTTATATTTTTAATGCACACATCGAAAGATAGATTCAATTTTCACATAATCAATATTGAATAGCCAATCCTTTACTTTTTTTAGAAATACATAAAGATTATTAGTTTGTCTTATCACAATAGGTAGTTTATTAAAACATCTAGGAGCAGTAACAGTAAAAAAGTGAGCAAATATGGTTTTATGTGCGACAGGAATATTCACAAGAGCCTGATTGTTGATCCGTAAGCCATAATAATTAGACATCCTATTTAAGATGTTACCACTGCGCTTGAAAAATTCTCTCAGAACTTTAAAAATGTAAAGATGTCGTAGAGGAAGAATATATAAGTTTTTAAATAACGGCCAACAATGAGTCAAGCAATTTTTACCGCAAATTATCCTAATAAGACATTTTTGTGTTTTAAATAAGGGAACAAAAGTGTTATTATAAGCCCCTCCCCAACTTATAATACCATATTGCAGTTTAGAATTTGCAAGTGCATAATATATCATAGATAGTATCTGTTTTGAACAGTGTGGTTTTAAGAGATACAATTTTCGTATAACGTGCATCATATTTGATTTTACAGCTTGTATATGTGCTTTCCAATTCAAGTTTGAATCGATTACAACACCCAAATACTTATATTCGTTAACAGATTCGATTTTGAAACACTTATCAGAGCAAGAAAGTGCATCATTATAGTTTGCCTGACCACAAGTATGAGTTGACAGACTAAACATTTTGCAGTCATGTGAGTGGAATACCATGTTTAGATCAAAATGATCATTGCCTATCATTTTAAAATTCATTAGTCTAGTTTTATCACTGACTACTAATTTGTGCGAGGCAAACCATTGTCTTAACTTATGTATATCTTCATTCATACTGGCAACGCAATCAAACGAATTTAGTTCTTGATATATAAAAGCTATATCATCTGCAAAAGCTGTTGGTTGTCCTTTAAAAGATTGTTGAAATAGAGAATTTATGTAAACTAAAAATAACAGAGGGCCAAGTACAGAACCCTGAGGGACACCCTTCTTAATAATAAGAGAATTGCTATAAGTCCTATTTATTTTTACTCTTTGCTTCCTATTTGTAAGATAAGATTGAAGCCATTCTAGAACAATACCTCTAAAACCTGATGCATACAGTTTATCTAGAAGCAAGCTGTGATCAACTAAATCGAAGGCTTTAAACATGTCGATAAATAGCGACATAGAAGGTATAGAATAATTGAAACCCTCATACAGTTTAGAACACAACATAAAAATTGCATCTTCTGTAGATTTTTTTGATCTAAAACCAAACTAATTGTTTGAGAAAAATTTTATATGCTCTAAGTAAGACACCATGCGTGATTTCAGAAGTTTCTCAAACAGTTTGGAAAAGATTGGCAGTAGGGAAATGGGACGATAATTATTAATATCTCTGTGATTTTCTTTTTTGAATAGAGGTATGACTTCTGCACACTTTAATGATTGTGGAAAACAGCCTTTATAAACGCTTTCATTAAATAAGTAGCATAGAATGTCAGCTATATAATATACTATTTTCTTTAATAGTACGTTGGTAATACCATCACTTGTACATGAACTTTTATCTTTTTGAGACCTTACAAGTTTGAAGACTTCCTGAGAAGTAATAGGAATAAAAAGGAAGCTGTTAGATTGTAATTTATCCTCAAGCACAAAATATGAACCACAGTTACAGGTATAATTGTAACTTGTCAAAGGTTTTTGGCTTTCTGAGATTTCAGTGAAGTACTCATTAAATGTGTTAGCCATACTACTAGCCTCAAATAAAGTACATTCATTGACATCCAAAAAACCAATAGAAGTAGATTGTCGCTTTTTACCTAAAATTTCATCCACAATTCCCCATTCTTCTTTGCTATTACCTTTCACATTTACCATCTCCAAAGTCCAAAGTCCAAAGTAAAGGAACAGAAAAGCCCCGTAGAAAATAATCGAGTGGTCAAATCGCATGATCGCGGCGACCAATTGATAAACGCACACCGTGAGATGACCCACCCAGTCATCAAATTTCTTCTTCACAACTTCGAGCGTTGGGTTGCGTCGCTTGTATGGCATGTAGCGCCATCTTGTTGGAACCACAGCTCGGGTATATCGATGTTGTCGAGTTCTGACCACAAAAAGTCTGTTAGCATCGCTCTGTACCTAATCAGACCACTGATGGTCACGGTGTCTCCTTCCTCATTTCAATAGAAATAAGATCCGGTGATGCCGCCATGCCATAAACTGCTCCAAACAGTCAATCTTTGTGGATGCATTGATGTTTGGCCGAACACTTGTTCATAGCCGCTGAGTCAAAAATGGGCTTCGTCCGAGAAGATGAATTTTTCGCCAAAACCCGGATCTCCGGCCAATATTTTGTCTAAAAATGACGATAACTACTCAGAAATGGTTCGAATTCTCCATCCAACGCTTGCAACTTTTCGAAAGTGTAATAAAAATCGACAACAGATCACCCCTAGGTGTGACACATGTATGTGTCATCCTGTGCATATATTCACCATTCCAACACATATGATGTTATTCCGCTTTTAGTGCGCGTATATACACAACTGTAAGACAATTCCCCCCTCCCCCCTCCACCCTTCAAAACTCCTTGACCTTTCTATTCGGTCTTCTTGGGTCCCGTGTTTCCACGGCTCATTTTCCAAACGCTAAGATTATCGTTATATTTATTGTCATCGTAAAGCGGATCCCAGAGCGAACGCATGGTGTATCCTTTCTTCCGGTCTCTTCTCCATCCGTAACCCCATCATGTTTGTCTTGGATTTTGGTTCATGGTTTTGTTTTATTTCTTTTCAGTTTTTCACTAAAGTATAACGGTCATAAACATTGTGTCTCGGTATGTCCTTGAATTCGAGAAAGGGGGAAAAAATACATTCTGTTTCCTCCTTGTAGTTCTGTTTACTACCACTTTCCGCCTCCTCCGGGAGCTATGTCAGTTTCAACATAACTTTCGTTTCGTTTCGGTTTTCTTGGTATTTTACCGTAAAATTTCGATTGATATCCGTTGTATACGAGTATGATGGCGGTAAATGCGCGGATGGTGATGGGGATGGTAGCTGGTCTATCGATCCAGCTGGTGATGGAGGTGCGAACGAAGGGATGATTTGTGGGTGGTTGACAACGACGATATATCCCATGGATGAGGTTCGTTTTTGTCGCCTTCGGATGATCTGTTTTATGTCATTTCTGGCGACGTCATTTTTACAACGTTTATCCTTACGCCAGAATCGTATTTTCCACATACATAACATGGCTGCCTCTGTGGGTATCTCAGTCGCTGTCGCATGCCATAAATGTTGGTAGTAGGCACCATGTGTGGGTGGAAGTGAATGGAGAAGAGTGTGTCTACAGTGTGAACGAGTGCGGTTAAGGGTGTCAGATTATAATGATGTTATGTGAGACAAAATGATGTCACAGGTACATTGTGTCAACATGTGGTCACATATTAATGTGTCAAAAAGTGAATTACAATACATCGTAACGTGAAGTGCACTGTTGGAGTACGATACACATACGTCCATGGGATACTTATAGAGCATATGACAAGAAGTTCTGCCCTATTCTACTTGAGTGCAGCGAAACATGACTTGTATAGGAAAACAAGTTGGAAGATACGGTGGCGGGTTGATAAGTTTATTTTAGGAAAATAGTAGCACTCAGATCTTTACATGAGTAAAGTTTACATGAGTGTAGTTTTATGATCCTGTAAGGCTGAATATAACTAAGCAATAAACTTCAACAGTCAACGCGATATTTGGCCACCTTAGGCGAATTGCTGCTATGTGTAGGAAACAAAAACTGTTCGATCCAGAGGGTTAATGTTGACTCATGTGCATCTTTCTGCCCAAGTCGATGTTTCTCATAGCTAATTGTAGCTCAATTAACCAGGACAAAAAGTCACTCCATGAATTTTGCGATCAAAACAAGCAAGGATATCTTCATCAAATTTCGTTAACGTCAATGTTTTTGTACCACAGACTAGGAAGGGGGGATATGGGCGCTAATTGATAGGGAAACTGCTACTGTCGTATAACTTGGATTTGGTCAGCAGCGCAGCAATAAAGTTCGTAGCGAGGCGCTTGCCTTAACCTCCAGTCGTGGTCTCTAGTAACAGAATGAGAAAATCCTTACTCATACAGGCTAAAATAGCAAGTGCGCTTATGCTACTCCACCAGTAGCATAATACTAACATCCGCCGTCAGAGAGCTTACAACCATATACGACAAAGACAAAAAAAAAGTTGAACGATCCACGATTAAAGGACACCTACTTTCAGGTCTGCACGTGGAATGTTAACGTACAACCGAACAATTAGCAGAGGCTCTTGTCTGCAGTCAGGCAGATATCGTCGTCATCCATGCAGTGCGACGGCATGGGTCGAGCAAAAGGGGGATGAAAAACTTTGATACCAGTTTCAGTTTTAAAGCATTTTATTTTCTTAATTATTAACTCTTACATACTAACAAAAAATGCTTAAATGCTAGCTTAAAATTACTTAACAATCTTATGCTAACTTACTGGCCCCACACAGGCGCTCTAAGCTACTCTAAATTCTTATAACTATGTCTTTCGACTTCATTTACATTTTACTTAGAACTATATATCTTGAACACTTAAGGCTAAGAAAAAATATTTGTTAAGAAAAACTTTGCATATGGACATAATTTTTTTATTTTTTATAAAAACTTTATATCTAACTTAAAATAAACCTTAGCCTACATACACAATACTCACATACACACACATAGACATTATACACAATTTTATACATATATTAGTATATACCTTTATATATACTAATATATGTATATATTTCTTAAATTCTAACCTAAACCTATGTAAGCGGGCCATCGCTATCCGCAGAGAAAACAGATTGGTCAGCTCTGCCTCATTATTGAGGCTGGTCCGTAATTGACGGAAATGACGACGGAACATCTTCTCCATCATTCAACCACCAGAAATGCTGGTGCTACCGAACGACATCCCTCTTATCGCGATTCCCCACCGCCCTACTGAACCTGAGACGATCCACACTGCCGTGTGCGACGTCTCTGTTGTAGTTGAGTCGCCTGTCCCCAGCTGTCCGAGCGACATGGAAGATTAACGGGACCGCTGATCTATCCCGGATCAAACCTATCTGATCAAGGTAGAGGAATGCTTCCGGTTGAACGAAGCCGTCAGAGCGCACACACTCGTGGTAAAGGTAATTGGGGTAGTAAGCCCCAGATATCAGGTTATTCGTCGAGGTCATTGCTCTTGCAATGTGCCTTCGAGTCAGCTTAATTACGAAGTTGTCCACTCTTATTAGGTTCGCCCTGTTGTAAAGGGCCTCATTAGGATAAAATTTTTTGTACTCTGACTCTGGTGTTCTGTACAAGCGAAGGCACACCCTAAGGCAAGCCCTCTCAAACACCCGAATCTTTGCCATTAAGCTTGCTCGTATATTGAACCACACGGGACAACCAAATACCAGCATGGGCCTAATAAGGGCATGTAGCAGATTACCTTTACCCTCGCATCGAGTTGGCTGCTATAAAACAGTCTCTTTGTAAGGGAAAAAGCGCCTTTAGCTCTGGCCAGAGCAGCATCTACATTTTTGCCAAAATATAGTGTTTAGAAATCATCAAATCATCATCATCATAAAATATTCAACAATATCCCCTTCACTCAAGTCTATCTCTATTTCACTCGAACTTAAATTTTACTCAATTTTTACTCAATTATTCATTTGTCATTTACTCATATTGTTATCATTTTTGCTCTAATCACTCTGTTGTAAAAACATTCTATTCGCTTTTAAACTGCCAACGAGATCGGTTGGCCAAACAAATAAACTTCTTGCTTGATCCATGTGGTCTATTTGCTAGTACATACTACTCGTATTATACCAGTAGATTAAATAAAGTAATTTTATAACGTAGATAAAGTTCCGAATTGTTTGCATTTAATCATATACACTGCACATTATCACCAGCTACATATCAGAGACTTACCATCATTATATCACAGCACCTGAAGACTTTGGATAAGTATAAAATCATTCATTTCAACATCCATACACATTTAACAAACATACATACATATTTCAACCATAAAACATACATATTATACTTTCGTTCACAAACATATAGAAACTGATCTAGTCAGATCCCAAGGTATCTGACTACATTTCGACAGGCAAGAGGCTGTCCGTTCTGGTATCTCTAGAGGCTCCAGACAAGGGCGTCCTAAAGAGAATGGTTTCCGACTCCTGAAAGTTGATTTTCAACTTCCAGTCATCGCAAAATCGTCTTATCTTATCGAAGTCATGCTGCAAGAGAGTATTAATAACCTCGATTTTTGGACCTGTTCTGTACGCTATCAAATCGTCTGCGTACGCAATAGTATGGGGAAGTGAACTTATCAAGTCGCTTGTATAAATGTTGAATAGGATCGGCGAATTAACCGCGCCTTGCTGAAGAAAATTTTTAATTTGAAATATTCCAACAGAAGTCACATCACCATTTTTCACGATGAATTGTCTGTTGTGCAGCATATTATAAAGAATGTACAAGAGTGGTTTACTGATCCCCAGCCTAGTCAGCTTATAGAAAAGACCCTCTAACCATACGGTGTCGAAGGCCTTCTCCAAGTCAACAAGGCAGGCACCAGTACATTGTTTTTTGCCTTTATTCCATTGGATATCGGACACCTGTTTAGACGCGGTACTTGAGATATCATGTCCCGCCTTAAAACCGAATTGATTATCCGCAACTATATGTTTGTTCTCAACCCACCTAGACAGAGCTCTATTGATTGCCTTTTCAAAAACCTTACTGATATTCGGAAGGAGACTTATCGACCGGAGATTCGCCGGATTGGATATATCCTTCCCCTTTTTGGGGATAGGTTGAACCACCGCCGTTTTCCAATGCGCTGGATAATGTGCATTATTCATTGCATTATTATACAGGGTGGTGTAAATGTCAACCGCTTCTAGGGGAAGATGTCGAAGCACGATGTTCGGAATACTATCGGTCCCCACTGATTTCTTAGCGCTGATTGTGTCGAAGATCTCATGGAGTTCTTCCCTCGAAATGAATGGGGGTAGTTCACCCTCTCTGGCAATGACATTATTTGCCATATTTTCGTCACTAAACCGGGTGAAACCAGAGCCCTCGGATCGCCAGTTCCAAATTTTATTTCGAATGCAGAAGTCGTGCGCCAAGACGCGATTTTCCAGGTCGTAATTAGGGCCAATGGTATCAGTGGCCTTGTATACTTCCTGGAAAGCCGCCCCTATAGCCTCAACCTTCTCCTGTGGATCCTCGATCACAAAAAAGTCGTCATCATCAGCGGCCTCATTTTGATCAATACCTGCTATTGTCAGTAACCGTTCGTTGTCTGTCGTCCGGGCTATTTTAAGACACTGAAGGTCGTTTTGATTTTTTCTCCGAAATAGTTTATTTATTTGCGGAAACATATTCGGGTTGCTGGTGATTACAGCCCGAACCTTGTTGTTCCAATACAAACTTACAGAAATTCTGTAATTCTCTTTTATTAGCGTTTGAATATTTTTAATCGACGACTTCAGTGTCCTAATCTCCGGGTCTTGTTGGTCAGTTAACTGTCTGCACAAGTTTTTGAGTCTTGACAGAAGTCTACTTTTCTGTCGGTGCAGTGCATCAATAGTAGGATTGCGGAACAGGTCTTCGTTAGTCGTTCGTCGATACCGCGGTATTGTAGTGTCCATAGTTTGTCGCTGTCATACACGAATGTGCGCAGACAGTTTAGCGTTGTAAATTCGTACCTGTCAGTCGTATACGTTCGTCGTACAGCAGTAGATCAAAATAAGACCCGTCTCTGGGAAACGACGGGTTATCCGTCGCTTTAAGACCGAGTCTGTACATGACATCGTGCTGACCCCACCAATCGAGTGGTAGGTTCCCTCTAGTATTTGGCAAATTATTTCCCCAATCTCTGTGTCTAGCGTTGAAATCCCCGCCGATTATAAAATAATTCTCCCCCGATTCCAGCCTCAGAAGTCGAAAAAGCGTGTCGAGCTCTGTAATGAATAGAGTGGATTGTGAAGCCTCAGGTGCATAAACAGAGGCCAAGTACAGCCGCTTTCCACTGCGGAGCGGTATGTAAATGACGACTGCCTCCAACACCCGGAACCTGCGCAACACTCCCTTGCACACTCTGTGAAATTTTATACCCTCTTTAATGAAGATCGCGACACCGCCTCCACGTTTGGATCTGGGCCGGTTTCTTCTTATAACAATATAATTATTGTACTCCAGTTTGTGCTTATCGGTTAGCTTGGTTTCGCTAGCGAAAAGCACATCAGGAGTTTGGTCTTGTAGCAATTTAAACATCGCGGCTCTTCGTTCGATCCTAATCAGTGAATTAACATTCACCGCAAGGACCTTCAAAGTTTGCTCCACCATGTGCGTACCCATTACGACAAGTGTTGCGTTAGGCCCGGCAGCAGCGCGTAGATCTGGTCCACCCGCTTGGCCTGTTCTTGCACCTGCTTTTGCAGCTGAGCCATCTGCCCTTGGATTGCGAGCAAGATGGCCAGCATGTTAGGTGCAGCTTCCGTTGTTCTCGGCATTGGCGCCGGAGAAGCAACAGCCGCTTGCTGTACCGTAGCCCCCCTACCTGACGCCATTTGGGCGTAGGAAATTTAGGGCGTGACGGCTGGTGTTTGAAACCTAACAGGTGAACGTTTGACCCCACCTTCTGCTGCCGAGCCAATTTTGCTTTTTTAATTTCGGTGAACTTAGGACAACCTCGATAGTTTGCGGTGTGTCCCACGTTCCACATAATATGCACGAGAGCTGCGACCTATCGGATGCTCCGTCAACACCCAGAGCACACTCCTTGGAACTGTGGTTCTTTGCGCACTTCACGCATCGAGGCTGCATTTGGCAGTTCGACGCGGTGTGCCCGAACCTCTGGCAGCGAACGCATTGTATAACGCCTTCGCTCCTTTTTAATTTTTCCCAGTGAACCACCTGGTAGTCTAGGACATTGATACTCCTTAGACTATCCAGACGTCTTTCGGGACTGAGCTGTACCAGGAAGAACGGCAAACTCCGTTTCTCCCGCCTAGTTCTAGCTGTGGTAAATGGCTTTACCCCCACAAACTTGAGTCCTTCGCACTCCTTCTCTTTGATCAGCGCCAGGATCTCCTCAGGATCAGAAGATGATTCCAACCCCTTCAGCAGCATCGATTGCCGCTTTTCACACTTCGGTGTGAATGAGTAGTGCTCCGTTGTCATTTCCTTTAGGAGCTCTTTCACTTTCGCGTAGCCCTCCACTGTATTACAGTGGATGACATGGCGATCGTTCCCCAATCTCATAATTTTAAAATTATTAGCAATGACCAACTTACACAGGTCCTTGGTTTCATTTACCTCTAATTTATAAGTGTTGATAGGAGGTACCTTCTCCTTCTTCTTCTGCTGCTGCTGCTGTTTTTGTGGCTGCTGTTGTTTTTGCTGATGCCGTTGTTGTGGCTGCTCTTGTTGTTATTGTTGGTGATTTTTAAGCTTTTGTTGGTGTTGTTGCTGGGTCTGCTTTTGAGCAAGCAGCGTCTGCTGTTGTTGCTATTCTTCTTCCCTCTTCCTTCTAACCATTTGCCTTTCTTTGATGGCCAGTACCCTTTCTTGTAGCATTTTGATGCTGCTACTTATGGCCATCATCTTTTCCTCTTCATCTTCTGACTCGCTCGGTGCCAATGAAGCGAAGCTATTCCCTTCCCTCGCTCCACCAAGCATTTTTACAAGCATTTTTGCGAGGGACGTTGGACTAAGTTGGAAGTTGGCCTTAGCTTCCTCCTTCGCTTAGCTGTTGGTGTTTGGCTTGCACTGCTTGAAGCCTCACCTGACAATTCAGCAGGTCCACTTTCACTGTTTTTATTATATATCTTCTAATTTCAAATAAAAAAGAAAAAAAAAAAGTTTTTCCACGACGCGGAGTCGAACCCACAGCCTTTGCTGTCTCAAGCGAACACACTATCACTCAGCTAATTGGAGCCCAAATCCAATTCGTTAAATGTTTAAATTAAGGGAATCAACTTCTCACTTTCTAGCCGAACACGTTTAAACTCCGCGGAGGTGTATGAACGACTCAAAAAAAAAAACTTTGATACCTACAATGGCCATATGCACCTATGCACCAGACTTAGGCAAAAAGTCTTGAGCACGTGAGCAAGTGTCTTTTCATAATCTAGGCTACGTTAGCTAACATAAGCCTAATATGCGCCTCTTCCCCAACGAAAGACAAGGATTATGCCATCAAAGAATATTTCTACTAGCTACTCGACAAGACATATGAGCAATGGCCTAAGTATGATAGGAAAGGAGAACATATTTGATAGGACAGTTGGTAAGCATAGGCTTATTGACTTAGCAGTGGGTCGGCATATTACAATAGCAAGCACACGGTTTCCTCATCTCAATATACACAAGGAGACACAGCGCCCTCCAGATCACGAAACGTACATCAAAATGATTATTTTACGATCGACGCAAGGGATGCCTTCAGTATTCTGGGTAGTCAACTTTGACTCTGGTCACTACGTTGTTTCATAGAAGGTACGAATGCGGATTTCCCAAGCGCCACAACAAAGAAAAACTGCTGTAAGAAGATATAAGGTAGATAAGCTGAAATCGTAAGAGACCGCCAGAATCTTCGCTGAACGCCTATGCCGAAATCTCGCAACAACTCCTATTCCGCCACCATCAACTACCGAAGAGCAGCGGCAACACTGCCAACATGCCATCAGAGACGCCACAACTGATGTGCTGGACTTATCCTGACCACCACCAAGAAATTCCTAGTTTGATGAAGAACGATGCAGCAGCGTAGGACGAGATCCGCTCAAGAGCTCCACGAGCCAGAAAGATGGGAAGAACATCGGCTTCTCTAGGAGAAGGAAAAGGAGCACGAGAAGCACGCGATCGAAAATATTGAGAGCTTATACACCAGGAACAATGTATAGAAGTTTTACCAACAGGTATAAGGAACGTGTTATTGCAACAAGACCCGTACAGAAACTTGTAAAGATGAAAAAGCAAACTTTATAGTGGAATCGCAGTCAGTGCTAAGAATATGGAAAAACTTCTTCTGTATACTGTATAACGAAGAAGAAGTCCAACATCTTGCCGTTAGGCAGAATATAGCATTCAGTGAAAATAGCCAAAGAAAATAACAAAGCTGCTGAACCTGACTTTGCTGACAGCAAAGCAGTGTATTTTAGGCAAAAAAAGTTCGAAATCATTGAACGATAGCGGGCGATATTGATGCCAACGTAGCTCACACGGTCATCTTTGAAAAAATACGGGCCAATGACTCCGCCGGGCCATAAACCACGCTAAACAGTAAACTTACAAGAGGTTGCTCATCGGACGCAATATGGCAGTTTTGTTTATTAACATAACCATTCAACCAAAAATGAGTTTCGTCGCTGAAGACAATTGTTCGATAAAAAGCGGATCTTCCTCCAGCTTTTCTAAGGCCCACTCACCGAAAATTCGACGCTGTGGCAGGTAGTTCGGCTTCAATTCTTGCACGAGCTATATTTTGTTAGGTTTTAAACTAAGATCCTTGCGTATAATCTTTCACGTAGTTGAGTAACACAATCCCAATTATTACAAACGGCGACGAATGAACAAATCACGGTCGTCATTGACACTGGCGGATACAGCAGTAACAATATTTTTCACTGTACATACTCTACGCATACGGGTAGGTGGTTTGATGTCCAATGTTACGAATCACGCGTGAGCTGTCAATAATAAGACTTTGGATAGGTGAATTTAATTTAGGAAACGTGTAAATACACAAACAAGGCTATTAATTCAAAGCCAAAGTCAAAAGAGAAAAATAGAAAGCAAAAGAACGAGTGAATTTAAAATTAAGATAACAGAACAGAAAATAATTCAACAATATATAAAACACAAATATTGTAGTAGTTACGACGGTAGGGGCTGATAGTTCCTTCAAGTCCGCGATATTTCCAAAATGAATTGCTTCTCCTTCAGTATGACATTTGACTTACAAAAGACCACGCAAATCCCCCTTCACGCTTCACAAAAGCACCAAGTGCCTCTCTTCCATTCAAGCCCCAACGCGTTTCATTTAATTTAACCCCTGCCCCTGATACCTTCACTGCTCAACCACCCACAACCCCTCCCATGAATACTAAGAACTGCTTTCCCAATTTCGACCTTAAGACTGGAGCCAAATACCCAAACTTTATCAGCTCGCATATCTTAAACCCCACTTCTAGCTCGCCTTCTCCTTCGGTTTCACGGGCCCCAGTCCCTATTTTTGATCCCCTTTCGCGGCCTAACGTTAAATTGACCCAAAAGAAAATAGACACCACAGAATGCCGTTACGCGCACTCCAAGCTAAGGGATAAAAAGATATTCGAAAATATACGTCTCTTTCTCACATACGAGTATCATTACGACAAATCCGACTCTGTTTGCTTTGAGAGAAAAACCAAAACAAGTGTCATGGTCTCCATCCAACAGGAAGGCCTTCCTACGGATATAACTAGTCTCAGAAAGCTTTACAACAGGTACCACGAAATCTTCGACACACCTCCTCAAAAGGGGTGCGGATGACCTCCCTGCTTTCAGTAACTATATACGAGGGGCGTTCAATATATTCTCGGTATCGATATGAAGGAAAATGCGAATTCAATTTAAATTGTTTTTATTTTTCAATATAATCTCCCCTAACATCAATGCATTTGTTACATCTTGAGATAAGCTTTTTTAAACACTCAAAAAAATAAATTTCCTCTTTCTCTGCAAAATACCCATTTATTGCCGACTTGAGTTCTTCATCATCCGAAAATCTTTTTCCACGAAGACATTTTTTCAAATCCGGAAACAGGAAATAATCACTAGGGGCAAGGTCTGGACTATAGGGTGGGTGTTGGATTTCTTCGAAACCACAATCTCGCGCAGCAACCTTGGAAACTCGCGCCGTGTGAACAGGAGCGTTGTCATGAAGAAGCAACACACCCGCTGCGAGTTTATCCCGTCTTTTCTTTTTAATTTCCTCCCGCAAATTATGCAAAGTGGAAGCGTAGGATGTGGCGTTGATGGTTTCACCTTTTTTTTTTACTCAATGAGCAAGATTCCCTTTGAGTCCCAAAAAACTGTGACCATGAGCTTCCCGGCAGATGGAGTGACTTTGAACTTCTTCGGGGGGTCTGTTCCTTTTTTATGCCACTGCAAGGACTCTTGTTTGCTTTCAGTGGTGGACCCATGTTTCGTCCCCAGTAACAATTCGATCCATAACACCATCCGCGTTCTCACTACACATCTCCAAAAGCTCTCTACACTTTTTTCTGAGGCGCTGTGAGCATTCGTGGCACCCACCTTGCACTGACCTTTGAAAGGTTAAGATGGTCATGAAGAATGGTGTGAATGGTACCAATTGAAAGCTTGGTGATCTCTGCCATCATTTTCACCTTTATTCGGGCATCCTCAAGAACAAGTTTTTCGACTTCTTTGATGCTTTCTCCCGTACAAGCAGTAGCCGGGGCGCCGGAGCGGGGGTCGTCTTCAATGCTCTCTCTGCCTCTCTTGAACTCACTTGACCACTTTTGCACAGTTGATAATGAAGGTGCGGAACCCTGGTAAACAGCCACCATCTCTTCATGAATAGTTTTTTGACTTTTTCCTTGCTTAGTGAGAAATTTAATTATCATTTATATATACAACAATTTATATATACAACCACAGCTTCACCCCGATACCGAGAATATGTTGAACGCCCCTCGTACACTCTAAAAGAGTTTCTCACCTTCAGCGCAGCCGAGCTGACCACGACAAATTTTTTCGTTCCTAACTTGCCTTCTCTGCCTGCATCTTATCTACACTCCCCTACTCCTCCACGCAACAAACTACCTCTTACATTTTACTACCCAAAACGTAAGAGGCTTGCGCTCTAAAACTCGTAATGTCTTGTCTAAATCACACCGTCACTCTTTCGACGTCTATGCTTTTACAGAAACCAATCTGATCCCCGACTTAAAGAGCCAGGAGCTATTTCCATCTTCTTGTAACGTTTTCTGTCATGACGATCACTCTCCCCCTATGTCTAATGATCAATTAAAATAACACTTCCCAACAGGTCCCTGTATTGCTACATTCTCCCAGCTCAACCTACTGAATCCTACATCCTTGCTGTTAAAGCAATTGACCAACTAATTGACCTAAGTGATTCCCTCGACGATATCTTTATCTTTGGTGACTTTAATCTGCCCCTGCTAAAGTGGATTCCATCGGATGATCACTTATTTTTTACCGCGTCAAACGCCAGTTCATCCAAGGAATGTCTTTTGATTGATAGCATAACTGACTCAAGCCTGTGCCAAGTAAGTGACGCCCCTAATTGTATCGGTAGTCAACTAGACCTTATTTTCACTAGTGATCCTATTAACTCCACAGTAGCGTTGTGCCCCTTTATCCTATCAACTGTCGACAACTTTCACCCCCTCTTCTTCTCTCATTTTTCCATAACTCTCCATCCCAGCCCACTTCTTCAACTACCATATCTTCTTACAACTTCCATAAAGCTAGTTTTCGCAAAATCAATACCTATCTTAGCAAATGTTCTTTTGATTTTACCAATCTCTACGTCACCTACGTCTCTCTACGTCACGTTTTCACGGCATAAAACGTGATCTATTTCCGCTCCATGGTAGAACAGAAGACTTCGTTCTTTACGAAATAGAAGAAACAAATTATGGGCAGTTTTTCTTCGTACCAATTCTTATTATGACTACTCTAACTATCTTTGAACTTACCAGCAATTCACCCAGCTCTATAACTGCATCTATCAGCGCTTTCTCGACACAGCGCAGACCAACCTTATCAACGATCCTACGACATATTATCAATTCGTCAACTACAAAAGAAAATCAGACGGTTATCCCCCCTCTCTCTCGTTCTATAATATATCATCGACCGACCCACATATTATTGCCAACAATTTTGCGAACTTTTTTAAACAGTCATTTGCAGACAACCTCTTCTTACCCGACTCCATCTATTTCAAGTACCTTCCCAATTTCTCCATTGGCCCCTCCCTCTCTCAACCTTTTGATCGCACCCTTATCGAAGAAAAGTTACAAAATCCCAATGATGATTTTGTATCCGGTCCAGATGGGCTCCCAGCAATATTTCCCAAAAAGTATGCCTCCAATCTTTCGCACCCAATTTCCTCCCTCTTTCATCTGTCCCTCACACAAGGGGAATTTCCTTAAGTTTGGAAGACCTCTTTCATAACCCCGGTTCACAAAAAGGGATCAAAGAATGGAGTAACCAACTACCGTCCCATTGCTAAGCTTTCTCACATACCTAAAACGTTCGAAAAAAATTTATATGAAGTTCTAAGCTTTCAGTGCAAGTCACTTATATCCGCCAGTCAGCACGGATTTCTAAAAGGTAGATCAACTACTACAAACTTAGTTGAATTCTTATCCTTTGCGCTTTTAGCCCTAGAAAATGGCAACGAAATTTACGTTATTGCTACAGATTTCGCTAAGGCCTTTGATAAAATATCACATCAACTGACCCTTTTCAAATTAAATTGTCTTCCCTCGGTTTTGACCCCATATTGTTAAAATGGATATCTTCTTATCTGAAGAACCGTTACTATAGCGTTCGCTTTAATTTAATTTTTTGAATTTAGTGGGGGCTAACGCCCCCATTTATTTCGCTTAATAAATACAAGCTTAAAGTAACTTAAAAGCTAGGACTTAAAAACTAACAAGAGTTAGGGGTTAGGAAGTAAGGGAATGGTGGAGGAGATCAATTTTAAGACGAGAAGTGCTCAGGTTAAAATCGAAAAGGGGGAGGTTTAGTTGACCTTACGTAGCATGCGGGAGATTGGTTCGTCAGAGCCATGAGAGGTGCGGTGGGTTGGGATATAGAAGGACGAGGACAGCGTAAATTACGAGGGTTAGTGTTGAAGGAAATAGAATTGTAAATGTAAGCGCAGTCCACAGAACCGGAGAGTAGTATGAGAGTTCTGTGGACTGCGCCTCCCTTTACAATTCTATTTCCTTCAACACTAACCCTCGTAACTTACGCTGTCCTCGTCTCTTTTACATCCCAACCCACCGCACCTCTTATTGCTCTAACGAACCAATTTCCCGCATACTTCGTAAGGTCAACTCAAACCTCCTCCTTTTGGATTTTAACCTGAGCACTTTTCGTCTTAAATTTGATCTCCTCCACCATTCCCTTACTTAATAGCCCTTAACTCTTGTTAGTTTTTAAGTTAGTTTAAGCTTGCATTAAGCGAAATAAAAGTGGGCGTTAGCCCCACTAAATTAAAATTAAATTAAAATAAACACCTAAGAAAATTTGTTTTGTTTATTTAATAGGTTAGTCGTACGCAGTACGCAGTAAATTGTCGTTATGTTTGGTTGGGAGTGTTTACGCAGGTATATCGTTGAATTCGAGGTAAGTCCAAGATCTTTGAGGCTCAGTTTTTTATTAGTATGTTAGCCTTTCGATATATGGCAGCCGACGATGTTAAAATAAAATTTCGTTCGTACCTACTACGAGTATGAACGAAATTTGATAACGATCGAAGTGTTATCATCGGATTACGGACGAGTGCGAAAAATGTCACTGATGGCTCAATATTCAAGATGTGACTGAGGTGATTGAAGTAGGTTTTAAGGTTTTAAGGTTTTTTTTGGTGAATTTTGATGTTAGCCAGCTCGGACTTAAGCTCACTAATGCAGCTCTGAAGTGAATCATGGTATCACATACCCAGTTTATCCGACAGCTCAATGTGCATTGAAGAAATGTTCATTTTTAAAACTTGAAAATTGCAGTAAAGGCTCAGGTGATATATTTTCTTGACAACCCTATTAAGATATTGTTTTAAATACAGAGTGAGTTCGTTCCAATTCAGCTTATTGTCCAATATAGTACCTAAATATTGAAACCTATTGGCAATTTCACTTCGAAAGCAATCATTACTACACTTTACATTTTCATTAAAGGTCATAACGCTAGGCGTAATTGGGTGAGCTAAACAATAACGTAAGCAACTCAGAGAGTGGTAATATATAGGTAAATTACCACATATTATACCCTTGTTATTAAATTCTATAAGCTTGCTTTTATAATTTATTAACAGCTTATGCTTTTTAAACCATTTGCCCATCGTATGTTATCAGCAAATGCATTATGCAGTATCATCAGCAAGTGCTGTGATTTCGCCCTTAAAAGGTTGTATGAATAGCGAATTGACATATATAATGAACCGTGGGGGACACCAATGTCTAAATATTTTACAGAACTCAAAGCATCCTTGACTTTAACTATTTGCTTGCTATTCTTTTGGTAGGAACTAAACCAGTCGCGAATAAAGCTTCTGAAACCACTTTTTCTTTTTTCCTTTATTCTATTTTTACAAAAATTTTCGAGCTTACTATGATATTACGGAATTGCTTTACACAATAGAATAGTTAGTGACAATAAATATTAAACAATATATATAGATATAAATGCCACTTCGAAACTAAATTATTTATTGTGGGGTGAACAATAATTCAATTAAATACTTAAAAAAGAATATAAACAAACAGGAAGCTTTAGAGCTTGTATAAAAAAACTAAAAATCAAACAATGTAGGACAGTAAAACTTCAATATCAATATAATTAAAATCAAGGAGCAATATTTAAAATTTTTTTAAAACCGAGTTTAATGTTGCAAGATACTACAAAAAAAAGTTTCTAAAATGAGTGGTACGAAAAGGAGGTATTTCGACAACAGAACGGGGAATACTTCTTAAATTGTAAGTGTCAGAGACTGGGCTTTGCATATATCCAACCCTTATAAAAAGATCTTTGAAACTTTAAAATAACAGTCAGGATTTTTAAGGACCTAAGCAGCACCATAGAATGGGATAAGCGGTGAGCATTACATATTGTTCGGATGGCTTACTTTTGCAACACAACAAGTGGTTGAAGATTGGTGATATATTGTATGTGCCCTCCCAACAGTTTATACCATATTGTAACTTCGAATGAAAAATTGCGTAGTAGACTATTTTCAAAGTATGATTCATACCACATTTTCTGAATCGATAAAGACTACGAATAGCCGAACGCAGACAGTTTTTTAAGACCACGATGTGTTCACCCCAACTCAGATTTTTATCTATAACAACACCTATGTAGGTACCTAAACTGTTTTACGACTTCAACTTTAAAACAGTTTACATTGCATGTTACGCTACATTATCTACTACTATCTCATTATACGTGATTTTACAGGCTTCCGCAGTACAAGTACAATTTATCATGTTTTTCCGACAGCAGCCAAGTGCATGGAAATATATTTCGAAGTCAGGAGACTCTTTCATGCTAAGGCTGAAATACATAATTTTCGTTTTGTTACTGACAATTAATCTGTGCTTCGCAAACCAGTTTCGTAGCAAATCTACATCATGGTTTATGTCAGCAGCCAGATCCAAAGGGTTATTATTTGAACCATAGGCAATGCAAAGATCATCTGCAAAGGCAGTGACATTTCCTACATGTAGTTGATCAAACAAAGAGTTGATGTAGATCAAAAATAAATATTTAATAGTAAGGTGTGGTTCACCAAACTGATATTCGCTAAAGAACTGGGTTTCAAAAACTTTCAAGAAAATTGATAACAGGAAAATTGGACAACAATTGTTTAATGATGTAGTATTTTTTGTGTAGTGGTATAACTAGTGCTGCTTTTAGGGAAGAGGGGAAAATACCTTTATACACACAGGTTAAAAATAAAACAAAGTACGTCAGAAATCTGATAGGATTCATTTTTTAGAATCATGCAAGAGATGTTATCCTGCCCAGTTGAGTGAGACATATTTAATGATGTCATTTGAATTTCAAGTGAAGAAAAAGCTTTCAGGTTGAAATCTAGTCTCCAATATACAATTATCATACCATAATGTTGAGTTGCCAGCATTCATTTGAGTTTGACCAGAACCTATGTTCGCAAAAAAATTATTAAAATGCCAGAGGCTCACTGGTTGTAGAATTTTTAATATTTAATACAATGTCACATCTAGATATAGTTTTATTTAATATTTCATTAACAACTTGCCATTCTTTTTTAGGGTTACCAAGACTTCCTTCTAATTTGTTGCTATAGTAACTATTTCTGCAGTTAGGTATTTCTGTTTTTTAATTCTCGACAAATCTTGCTATAATATTTGCTTAATCTCGCATTATTGTGGTATTTTTTACTTAGTAAACAGAGATGTTTTTTCTTCTTGATTTTCTTTAAGAGTGCGATCGACATCCACTGCTTCAAGCATTTTAGCTTGTTATTAACAATATTTTCCTTCTGAGAACAGAGATATATAAAATTGTAGCTTTTTTAGAAACAAGGCAAATGCCAAAGATGGATTAGAGAAGCATAAATTTAAATCCCAAAATTCATAATTTAGATGGTTTTTTTAAAGCAACGAAATCAATTCTTACAGATTCGCTAACTTCAGATTTATTCAATCACGTAACTAGATTACTTAGTTGGATACATGTTAAACAATGATCAGTAATTTTTAGGTCATAGACCATTGCTTTACATTCTACTTGCCTATTTCTGTGTAGTCTTGTAAAAATATGATCTAAGCAAAAACTAAGACGCCTAGGTTCGTTTATGACGGACGTGAAACCGAACAAAGAAAGTACTGCCAACAATTGTCAACATCTGATGATTTAGATTTTTGGAATTCTAGAAACACTGTTGAATCTCACATAAAGAATTTGACTGAGAACATATGTAGTCTATAAATGCAAATGAAACAATATTTAACACCAGAAACTTCACAATTCACAGATATTATATCAGCACTTTCCAATTTATGTTTATTGATAACACACTACTTTAGATTATTAATATATTGTAATGTCCTGCGACTGCACCAGCTGCTTATGAATGAATTATTAAAAGCAACATCAAAAGTGAAATTGGGAATTATATCATAATCGGATATCTCATCATCAAAAATCCAAGTTTCCGAAAGAAAAATGAGATCAGGCAAATAGTTGATAGGTGTAAGGTGGGAGAAAAAAGTATTAAAATTTGTTCTCATTCTACGTACATATGTTTTGATGTATGATAGAAAAGCCTGAGGAGAGATCATTAGCAGGAGATGATTGATGCAAAAACATTTCAGATCATTCGGATCAGAAAAGAATAAATCACTAGTTCTAGGAGGAGAATCTAAAATACAATTATTATTAGACATAGTTTCAGATTAAAGAGATTGATTTTCAAGTGAAATGAATTAATTTGTATAACACTATCTCCTTCGTTAACCCTAATAAGTACTCTAGAATCTCTAATCCAAACAAATTTACATAACTTTTTAACTATAAGTTCTTTTGTCTTTTTAAATAACGATCTTGTATAACTCGTCGATAGTCTCATCGTTGATATACATATTGTTGCTACTGACGTCACTATTCTAAAGTTGTTGCGTTGAGAACCAGCCAAAGAAACTTTGTTTCTTTTCTACCGCAACTTCATCATTAAAGCTTTCTTTTGTGTCATAGTTGAAAACTTCACGCCCACGATGTTCGACGATCTCACACTTGCAGAACATTGTATGGATCTCTTCACGTAGCAATAGACGATATCATTCCCACTGAACTCTTCTCCGATGACAGTAGTTACAAGCTCATTCACTCTCTCTTTCACATTAGCATTTGTTACATTCTTCAAGTATTATACAGGGTGTCCCCTAATTCATCAACTATAATTTGGGAAATGATTTTTAGGTATATTCTAAGAAAAAAATCCTTCTACAGTAAGGGTCTATCTCCAATTCTGACATCACTTATCGAGCATTTACGGAAAAGCTTACTTTGGTATACCCTGACGCATGTTAACGGAAATTCTTCAGTTATTACTAATGGCAGAAACTTCGTTGATGACTTTGTTTTTAGAAGAAATACTACCCTTTATAACTGCATTTAAATAAAGTTAATATCTTATTAGGGTCTTCAGATATCCAATTTATAAGCCCGTTCCATTTTTATCGACCATGCTAATTTTTGACTTTGAGGTCACTTTTCTTCAAAAAAATGTCTAATTAACATACCGTTTTACTACTTTTTTCTTATGAACGTATCAATAATAAAAAAAAATCATCAATAGGTTTGCAGAAAAACCAACAGATTTTATGATACTTGGAAAAACCTGCAGCAGGTAAAATTTATAAAAAAAACTGTTTTTTTTTTGCTTTAAGCTCCAAGGGCTATGAGTAAAAAAATGATTTTGTGTGGTCTTAGGTAATTTTAATTTTATGTGTATATAGTACTAAAACAGTTATAACAGGTGCTCAAAGTGTCCTCTTGATTTTGTATGCATGCTAGAGCCCGTTTTTAGATTTTACTACGATTGTTTATTGATGATAACTGTTGACTCACTTTTGATGACGCTTCGAGAATACGCTCTTCCAATTCACTTAAAGTTGCTATTTCGATTGAATAAACAAGTTCTTTCATTCTTCCCCATAAAAATAAATCCAATACGGTAAGGTCCATTTCTTCCTACTCTTCATCTAGCCAATTTTTAACCTCAAGACCATAGTGGGCTGGAGCCCCGTCCTGTTGGAAATATGATGAAGCTAGTTGTGTTAGTGGAACGTCCTCCAATAGTTTTGGCAAGTTATTTAGCACAAACTCGAGATAGTTTGTAGTAGTAGTTTGATGTGGTCGATTAACTTGTTTCCAAGTACACCTTCCGAAATATTGACACTGAATTTGTGTTGAAATGATTTATGTCTCCTTGTGTGTGGATTGTCGACAGCCCACGTATGGCGATTATGAAAATTTGTGATCCAATCTCTTGTAAATGAATTCTGCTAACAAACTCGTTCTCATCCAAGCTCCGCTCCAGTAACTAGTAAGAAAACTCAAGTCTCTTTTCCAAATCATTGGGAAGCAGTTCTGGTACAGGTATATGGTGGTACGGATAAAGATTTTCTCCATGCAGTACATTCGAAATTTTATGCTGGAAACAATGAATTGCAAAGCTGAGTGTCTGATTTTAATTGACGGATCAGTTTTAATAGCTTCCACTATTCTTTAATCAGCCGAAATTCTTCTTACTTTTGGTGCTCTCGCGTTAGGTCGAAACTGATCCTGTTTCTCAAAGCCTTCGATACGTATTTTCAAATACTCCTTCATTAGGAAGTCGTCGGTAAGGATAAAGTTCATGGTATATTCGTCACGCTCTAGCTGAACTTCCTGTGATCAGCCCATCAACGTCAATAAGGTCTGTGTAGTCTTGTTTTGTAAGTGCAGACATTTCAAATAGGGTTTCTAAGCAACTGTAACCTTAGCGTGAAAAATTAAACTGATGAATAATTTTTTTTCTAATATATCTTCAAATCCCAAACCTCACACTTTCTGAGAAATTTTAAGGAACAAGGTAAGGAAATGAGGGTTTTGACAGGTAGTCAAGTAAAAGCAAGTAAAAGAGCACGCTTTAAAACTCTGATACCGATGCAATTTAAAAAAAAATATTGGAAAATTAGTAATTCTTGGAAAACCACTGTTATTGTCAACTGTTGTTAGAAACGTAGGTAAAAAACCATAAATTCCTTTTTTTACCAGCTGCAGGTTTCCTCAAATATTATAAAATCTATGGGTTTTTGTGCAAACTTGCTGATGATTTTTTTTTACTACTATTGTTATGCTCACTTAAAAAGAACATAGTTAAATGTTATGTTTATTACGCTAGTTGTAAATGTATTTTATTTTCTTAACACTAACTCTTACATTATAACAAAAAATGCTTAAATGCTAGTGTTCAATGTTTAGCGAAAAATAAACAAGAAAAAAAAGAACTATGAACATAAGGCGATTAACAAATTTTATTGATTTAAGAAGACACCGAATGTGTCTTCACTCGATAAAAAGCAAACGATAAGTAAGCGTTTAATTAAAATGCTTTGCTAAGGAAAACTATTAACATGTATATGATCCGATGTGGTATGATAAGATTCTGTACATTGTGCTGTTATGTTAATGTATATAATATGAATACATACTGAGTCAAGACTAATGAATGAACGAATGAATGAGTTAAAAACAAATGCAAATTACAATTTAAACTAAGTTATAAAATTGGCAAATTATGTTTGCTTTATAAATGATTGTTTCGATACAGCTAGCTTACAATTACTTAACAATCTTATGCTAACTTACTGGCCCCACACAGGCGTTCTAAGCTACTCTAAATTCTTATAACTATGTCTTTCGACTTTATTTACATTTTACTTAGAACTATATATCTTGAACACTTAAGGCTAAGAAAAAATATTTGTTAAGAAAAACTTTGCATATGGACATAATTTTTTTTATTTTTTATAAAAACTTTATATCTAACTTAAAATAAACCTTAGCCTACCTAACCTAAATGCACAATACACACATAAACACACATAGACATTATACACAATCATATACATATATCAGTATACACCTTTGTATACACTGACATATGTATATGTTTCTTAAATGCTAACCTAAACCTATGTAAGCTGGCCACCGCTATTCACAGAACAAATAAATTGGTCAGCTCTACCTCATTAGTGAGGCTGGTCCGTAATTGACGGAAACGACGACGAAACATCTTCTCCATCATTCAACCACCAGAAATGCTGGTCCTGCCGAACGACATCCCTCTTATCGCGATTCCCCACCGTGTGCGACGTGTCTCTGCTGTAGTTGAGTCGCCTGTCCCCAGCTGTCCGAGCGACATGGAAGATTAATGGCACCGCTGATCTATCCTGGATCAACCCTATCTGATCTAGGTAGAGGAATGCTTCCGGTGGAACGAAGCCGTCAGAGCGCACACTCTCGTGGTAAAGGTAATTGGGGTAGTAAGACCCAGATATCAGGTTATTCGTCGAGGTCATTGCTCTTGCAATGTGCCTTCGAGTCAGTTTAATTACGAAGTTCTCCACTCGTATTAGGTTCGCCCTGTTGTAAAGGACCTCATTAGGATAAAATTTCTTGTACTCCAACTCTGGTGTTGTGTACAAGCGAAGACAAGCCCTAAGATAAGCCCTAAGATAAGCCCTCTCAAACACCCGAATCTTTTCCATTAAGCTTGCTCGTACATTGAACCACATGGGACAATCAAATACCAGCATGAGCCTGATAAGGGCCATGTAGCAGATTACCTTTACCCTCGCATCGAGTTGACTGCTATAAAACAGTCTCTTTGTAAGGGAAAAAGCGCCTTTAGCTCTGGCCAGAGCATCATCTACATTTTTGCCAAAATACAGAAACTGATCTAGCCAGATTCCAAGGTATCTGACTACATTTCGACAGGCAAGAGGCTGTCCGTGCTGTCCAATGATTGAGAACTTTCGCCAATTTTTTCTGGTATTTGTAGAGGCTCCAGACAACGGCGTCCTAAAGAGAATGGTTTCCGACTTCTGAAAGTTGATTTTCAACTTCCAGTCATCGCAAAATCGTCTTATCTTATCGAAGTCACGCTGCAAGAGAGTATTAATGACCTCGATTTTGTTACCTGTTCTGTACGCTATCAAATCGTCTGCGTACGCAATAGTATGGGGAAGGGAACTTATCCAGTCGCTTGTAAAAATGTTGAATACGATCGGCGAATTGACCGCGCCTTGCTGAAGACCATTTTTAATTTGAAATATTCCAACAGAAGTCACATCACCATTTTTCACGATGATGTGAAACCTTACTGATATTCGGAAGGAGACTTATCGGCCGGAGATTCGCCGGGTTGGATATATTCTTCCCCTTTTTGGGGATTGGTTGAACCACCGCCGGTTTCCAATGCGCTGAATGATGTGCATTATTCATTGCATTATTAAACAGGGTGGTGCAAACGTCCACCGCTTCTAGAGGAAGATGTCGAAGCACGATGTTCGGAATACCATCGGTCCCCACTGATTTCTTAGCCCTGATTGTGTCGAAGATCTCATGGAGTTCGTCCTTCGAAATGAATGGGGGTAGGTCACCTTCTCTAGCAATGGCATTATTGGCCATATTTTCGTCGATGAACCGGGTGAAACCAGAGCCCCTGGATCGCCAGTTCCCTATTTCATTTCGAATGCAGAAGTCGTGCACGAAGACGCGATTGTCCAGGTCGTAATTAGGGCCAATGGTATCAGTGGCTTTGTATACTTCCTGGAAAGTCGCCCCTATGGCCTCAACCTTCTCCTGTGGATACTCGATCACAAAAAAATCGTCATCATCAATGGCCTCATTTGGAACGATACCTGCTATAGTCAGTAATCGTTCGTTGTCTGTTGTCCGGGCTATTTTAAGACACTGAAGGTCGTTTTGATTTTTTCTCCGAAATATTTTATTTAATTGCGGAAACATATTCGGGTTGCTGGTGTTTACAGCCCAAACCTTATTGTTCCAATACAAACTTACAGAAATTCTATAATTTTCTTTTATTAACGTTTGCACATTTTTAATCGACGACTTCAGTGTCCTAATCTCCGGGTCTTGTCTGTCAGTTAACTGTCTGTACAAGTTTTTGAGTCTTGTCATAAGTCTACTTTTCTGTCGGTGCAGTGAGTCAATAGTAGGATTCCGGAACAGGTCTTCATTAGTCGTACGTCGATAACGCGGTATTGTGGCGTCCATAGTTTGTTTAATTGTCTCGTCCATTCGTTTTAGGTACTTGTCGATCTCCTCGTTTGACAAATTCCTATTGGACGGTGGATGGAGCGTGTTTGAGGAGAGTGCTGTTGTAATTTCGGTGCTAAAACCGCAATGGTTGCTGTCATACACGAATGTGCGCAGACAGTTTAATGTTTGTAAATTCGTACCTGTCAGTCGTATACGTTCGTCGTACAGCAGTAGATCCAAATAAGACCCGCCTCTGGGAAACGACGGGTTATCCGTCGATTTAAGACCGAGTCTGTACATGACATCGTGCTGACCCCACCAATCGAGTAGTAGCTTCCCTCTAGTATTTGGCAAATTACTTCCCCAATCTCTGTGTCTAGCGTTGAAATCCCCGCCGATTATAAAATAATTCTCCCCCGATTCCAGCCTCAGAAGTCGAAAAAGCGTGTCGAGCTCTGTAATGAATAGGGTGGATTGTGAAGCCTCCGGTGCATAAACAGAGGCCAGGTACAGCCGCTTTCCACCGCGGAGCGGGATGTAAACGACGACTGCCTCCAACACCCGGAACCTAAGCAACACACCCTTGTACACTCTGTGAAATTTTATACCTTCTTTAATGAAGATCGCGACACCGCCTCCACGTTTGGATCTGGGCCGGTTTCTTCTTCTAACAATATAATTATTGTACTCCAGTTTGTGCTTATCGGTTAGCTTGGTTTCGCTAGCGAAAAACACATCAGGAGTTTGGTTTTGTAGCAATTTAAACATCGCGGCTCTTCGTTCGATCCTAATCAGTGAATTAACATTCAGCGCAAGGACCTTCAAAGTTTGCTCCACCATGTGCATACCCATTACGTCATGTGTTGCGTTAGGCCTGGCAGCAGCGCGTAGATCTGGGCCACCCGGTTGGCCTGTTCTTGTACTTGCTGCTACAGCTGAGCCATCTGCCCTTGTGTTGATAGGAGGTAAATTCTCCTTCTTCTTCTGCTGCTGCTGCTGTTTTTGTGGCTGCTGTTGTTTTTGCTGATGCCGTTGTTGTGGCTGCTCTTGTTGTTATTGTTGGTGATTTTTAAGCTTTTGTTGGTGTTGTTGCTGGGTCTGCTTTTGAGCAAGCAGCGTCTGCTGTTGTTGCTATTCTTCTTCCCTCTTCCTTCTTATTATTTGCCTTTCTTTGATGGCAAGTACCCTTTGTTGTAGCATTTTAATGCTGCTACTTATGGCCTTCATCTCTTCCTCTTCATCTTCCGATTCGCTTAGTGCCAATGAAGCGAAGCTGTTGCCTTCCTTCACTCCAAAAACCATTTTTACAGTGGAAGTTGGTAGGGTGGGACGTTGAACTATGTTGGAAGTTGGCCTAAGCTTCCTCCTTCTCTTAGCCGTTGGTGTTTGGCTTGAGCTGCTTGAAGCCTCGCCTGATAATAATTCAGCAGGTCTCGCTATTGGCATAGCGGACCGCTCTCCGTAATCCATCACGGGATTTTTTTTTTGTTGTTTTTTTCTATATCTTTTTTTACACTTCACTTATTATTATTTCAATAAAAATTAGAAATAAAAACAGATTGTCTCCCATTGGGAACCGAACCCAGGCCTACGAATCGTCACACCAAGTATGATGTTGTCCGAGTGTTTGCCACTTCGGCTACCGGACACTTGATAATTTTTTGTTTAAACGTATACTTTGTTTATTTTCTACCCTTGTGAAGCCGAACACGAAAATGCGTCTGATCGCCACTAAGGTCTATGAACGACTGATGTTTATTACGCATTTTCTGGAGAAAAGCGACCTGAAAGTCAAAAACTAAGAGAAATTGAACAAGTTTAGAAATTGTATATCTGAAGACCCTAATAAAATATCAACTTTATTTAAATGCAATTACAAAGGCTAGTATTTTTTCTAAAAACAAAGTCATCAACAAAGTTTCTGCCATTAGTAATAACTGAGCAATTTCCGTTAATATGCGTCAGGGTATACCAAAGTAAGCCTTTCCCTATATCCTCGATAAGTGCTGTCAGCATTGGAGATAGATCCTTACTATAGAACGATTTTTTTTCTTAGCATATACCCAGGAATTCTTTCCCAAATTATCGTTGACGAATTAGGGGACTCCCTGTATAATGCATGCACTTTGCTTGCCATAAACATTTCAATTGATTTCAAGGCGGGAATCTTTTTTTGGGGTTTTTCAGACAGACAGGCCAAAATGAAATGTGTGACTTTTCCCTCACGGCTTAAATATAATCGATATTAGCAATACACCAGAATCTACTTATAATTTCGATATAGAGGACTTAGCCAAGAAAAAATTAGCTCAAAAATGTTGACGTTATCGTAATTATCTTGCCTATTCATAACTATGTAGAAAGGTCAATGCTGCAGATATGCTACATTCCTTTATGTACAAAAATTGTGAAACTAATTAAGTCATCCATACCCTTGGCATTTAAATGGCTATAGCTATGACGACTTAATATTATTGACTGACTTTTCATGGGATATTTATTATTCATTGCACTCTTGAAGTGGCTTTCCCATCAGTCAAAATCTGGCTGATTGCAGTGATTTCCACCTATTCAAGGTTGAAATGAGGGTGCTTTGGGCTCATTACTACCAACTAACAATAAGCACGCATTTAACATATTTCGAGTTTTACCTCATGACAACAATATGATTCGGAAATGTGTTATTCCCACAGTTCATACCAACCAAACTACCTCTATCGTTTTGCCGTCATTTCCATCACCACCAACCGACTTTATGTACATATGTATATACAGATACCTTCGCCTGTTGCCTACCTTCAGTATCAGTCTAGACTGGATTGGGTGGATGTTGACATTTAACTACCGAGTCATCATGCCCGACGAGAACAACTACGCGCTAATGAAATGTAATGTGACTTTTATGACCATATTAACAACCTAATGATTGTCTTTCAGTAAAAATAAACCAAAACCCTAAGCGCCATTAGTCTATACCACTAAATTAAAAATAAACATATACACAACATGCAATGGGTATATGAGTAGACACATCAAAAAATTACCTTCTACCTTTAAAATGTCATGCCCCAAGTAGTCGAAGTAGCAATCCCAGGTAAAAAAATAAACCTGATAACGTTGCTTTTAAATCTCTCAACTCAAGGATGTCTGCTATCAGTAGACTGTAAACAAGGATATCTTTTTCATTATATTTGAATTTTCTTATTAGTTTATTGTGCAGGGATCAGGATTTCCTACGGCAAATACGGTCTTAAAAAGTCTTACATGGAAACGTGTAATCTAAAGCGGCACACTTGCGCATACTTGAGCACAGTAACATTGACCTTTTATTTCTGTGGAATGATTGTGTCCTTTTGAAGGATTATACTTTGTTGACGACAGGCTAAGAATAACATCCGGATTAGTAGGAATGGCTTAATGAAGAGAGGTGAAGGTTGCATTTTGATTTCATTGCGAACACAAAGAGATGAAAATGAAAAGCGATTAAATTGCTCAGTTATATTGTGGGATTCGTATTACCTTCGAATGCAACAACTTGTTAGGGTAAAAATGTAATTCAAGGTTCCTCAGTCAACGAGCCGTACCTCTCAATATGTAACTTAAAGCAAATTTGGAATAGGATTAGAATCTTAAAAAATAGTAGCTACTCTTTTAGGGATTTTTTTTTCTGAAGTCTAAGCTCAATTAATTATCATACTTTATGTAAAAAAAAAACTGACTGTCAAAGTAGAACTGGCAAGTTTGTTGAATCCATTTGGGAGGCTCATTTATGTATTCGCATGAGTAGGTCGTAGTTCCCGTCCGCAATTGTATTTTATTTTTCGGGTATATGATCCCTAGTTTAATTTAATAGTGAGCGCTAACGATAAATAAAAATCAGAAGTATCTTACGGAGAAACATAATTATTATTATATTCATTGTGTGGAGTGTTAAATTATTTACAAAAAGAAGAAAATCTCCACCGACATTTTTGTTTTTGGTGCTTCATCGTCTTATCTCTTCGCCACTCTTCTCTTCTCTTTCTGAGTCTCATTTGTTTACTCGCCACTGATTATGTCGCACTCGCATTCAGCTGGAATTGGAACCAGAGCTAAAGCTCTTCAAAGTAAGGCATCAACACCGTCACAACCAATTTCCCCTATGACAACCAAACCCACCTTTGGTGTTGCTAATCTGACGCTCGAATTGCTTGATGACCGCCTGGAAAAACATCGTCTTTTGATAACTGCCCACATATCAGAGGAAATAAATATCATTCGCGATGAATTTCTCTCTAAAATTCAAACCAATTCTGGTCGAATAGATTTGATGCAGTAAATAAGACTATCGCTGATATAGTTCAACGTGTTGAAAGAGTTGAAGTTGAAGCTACTGATAATACGTTAACAATAAGAAAAAAGCTTCTCTCTTTACAAAAACAACATGATATATTAGAGCGCAAAGATATTGCTGCTGATGCTGTTCTATTTGGTATCCCCGAACAACCAGAGGAAAATCTCAAAGGGATCTTCAATCGACTTTGTTTCACTATCGACTGCGGTCCTCCCAAACTGAAACAAATCTTTCGTCAACGGCAACGTAACAAAACCATCTCACCTACAATAATTAAATTCAATAGCCCACAAGAAAGAAACGCTGTTCTTGGCTCAGCTGCAGGTTATCGAAAACAGTACAACAAACAGCTTTGTCTTCGTGATGCTGGAATAGATGCGGATGGTCTAGTATATATAAACGACAGCTTAACGAGGAAAAACCGTGCGATTTTACAACGTGCAATGACCTTCAAACGCGAAAATCAGCTGTGTGGTGTTTACACAAAATTCGGCAGTGTATTTGTAAAATCAACTGCTAATGGGAAGAGCAAAATGATTGACCACATAGGGGAGCTGAATGATTTAGTGAAAACCAATGCCAACAGAAATTACAATAATAGAACCGAGGGTATGAATATTGCTGCTGCGGGGGAAAAAACAAAAACAACACCGTAATTAACTATGAAAGAAAAAATATTAAATCTTATTTCATTTTTTTATTTTCTTATTTTTATTACAACCTTTATATTTTTGCTTTTCTTTAACTTTTATATATATTTGTTCATCTTCTGCTGTTTAGCTCATTTTCAAAAACTTGAATTCCTTCTGAGTCGTTCGTCCGTTGCTTATTTCTTGTTTGATTATGTCAAGTAGAACATCGTCCATGGTCAGTGGCGTGGGTAATAATACTGGGCGCACTATGATACGGATTTTATCTAAGATTCGTCCGGGTTTCTTGGTATGTCACCTCAATGCACGTAGTCTTAATTCTGATAAGCTAGATTACTTAAAATTTGTTTTTGAGGGCTCGGATGTTGATGTCATTTGTGTGAGTGAAACGTGGTTTAAGCCTGATATCCATGATCATATCTCCGACATGATTGAGCCAGAAATGCAGGATCATATCTTCGATATGGTTGGTTATAAGTTTGGAGGTGGGGTCGCAATCTATTGCAAATCAACATTAAGGTGTAAAGTGATTGGTAAATCCGAACATAATGGAATTGAATATTTAATGTCAGAGGTGTCAGATGGTTGTGTTAAATATATTGTATCTTGTGTGTATAACCCAAGTAGACGCTTTTCGACAGATCCGTTTTTCTCGGCGTTAGCTAATTTCGCTCAGTTATATGAACATATCATTGTATGTGGAGATTTTAACACTGATCTTGGTAGACATGATGCTCTATCACATAAACTTTTTGACCTGGTGCGATCCAATGGTCTTGTTGTTATAAACTCTCATCCTACTCGATATGCTCCAAACACCAATCCTAGTTTATTAGATTTGTTAATAGTCTCTGATGCATCTAAAGTTCTCCTTTTTTGATCAACTTACTCTTGAAGGAATATCTGACCATGATTTGTTGTTTTGTTCTTATAATATTGAATTTTCATATGTTCCAATCCCGCATACATACACCTACAGGGATTTTAAATCTATTGACGTTCACTCACTACATAGGGAAGCATGTGCAATACCATGGGAACACTGTTTGTATTTTGACAATGCTAATAATAAGCTTAACTTTTTTCAGTTGAAAATTGAGGATCTTTTTAATAATCATGTGCCGCTGCGGATAAGACAAATAAGAAATTTGAAATGTCCGTGGTTCACTCACGAAGTACTGAATGCAATAAATAACCGCAGAAAAAAATATAGAAATTGGAGATGAAGCCCTACGTTTAGAAACTGGGAAATTTACTGTCTATACCGTAATCAATGTACTTTCGTCACTCGCTGTGCTAAGCGTAATTATTTTGAATCTACATTAAACGATTCGCTTCCTTCCAAACAGCTTTGAACAAACTTACGTAAAATAGGTGTTGGTAAAAATTGTGTTTCTGATTGTGGATTAGATCCAAATATTCTTAATTGCTCTTTTCTAACAAGTACAGATAACAATCCTAAGTTCTCCTTACAAGAAGAACTTCTATGCGATCTTAATTATGATTTTGAAGCAGTAAACGAGAATGATGTTGTTGAAAGTATAGTTGCCCTTAAATCGAATGCCGTGGGTGAAGATGGCATCCCCCTCCGCTTTGTAAAAATGATTCTCCCTCACTTATTACGTACACTAACGCATATAATTAATTATTGCTTAGCTAAGGCTGCTAGAATTATACCTGTTGCTAAGAAATCACGGCCCTCACTTCCTACTGATTTTCGGCCTATAAGTATCCTTCCTACCCTGTCAAAAGTTTTTGAGAAGATACTGGCAAAACAAATAATCGGTCATTTAAATCGAAATTCTCTGCTTTGTCCTTTTCAGTCAGGTTTTAGATCCCAACATAGCTGTGCTACTGCAATGGTTAAAATTATTGATGATATAAGGCAACAGTATGATCAAAGCAACCTGACGGTCCTATGCTTGCTAGACTTCTCCAAAGCATTTGACAGGGTTAACCACAGCATCTTATGTAAAAAGCTCCGCCATTATTTTGGCTTTAGTGATAGCGCAGTCAAATTGATAGATTCGTATATAAGCAATCGTTCCCAGAGAGTTATGGTTGGTGAAGATTTTTCAGATATCAGATATCTGCGTAAAGCTGTACCTCAAGGTTCTATCTTAGGTCCTCTTCTTTTTTGTATTTTTATAAATGATATAACCTATGTATTAAATAGTGTATCTTTTCACCTTTATGCCGATGACATCCAAATTTATTTGTCAAGACCTATTGGACTAGTAGAGGATCTTTTCCATCGAATAAATGAGGACCTTAAAGGTATACACAAATGGTCTATCGAAAATGGACTTACTTTAAATCCATCTAAGACCCAGGCAATTTTAATTTCAAAAAAGGTTTATAAGCCAGAAATATTACCTCCTATTATGTTATCGAATATACAAATTAAATTTGTTGATAAAGTCACCAGCTTAGGTTTTATAATAAACTGTAATCTCTCTTGTAATGACCATATAAATTATATAATAGGCCGTATCTATGGCTGCCTTCGCAAGTTATGGACATGTGCCCGCTTTATCCCCCGTGCTAATAAGCTAAAATTAATGAAAACGTTGTTAGTTCCCATTATAACTTACAGTGATGTAATATACTGCAAGCTTGATTCTGCATCGAAAAACAAATTGCAGGTTGCTTTTAATGGAATGATTCGATATGTATATGGTCTCAAAAGATATGATCATGTATCTGTTTACCAAAACAGTATTTTAGGCTGTTCGCTGGCACAATATTTAGACACCAGAAACTGTATTTTCTTGCATAAAATCATATATTCGAAATCACCACGGTATCTTTATGAAAAACTACAATTTACACAGTCGGCTAGAATATCTAATATTATAATTCAACCTTTTAATTACACTCATTCGTCGCGTCTTTTCTTTACTTACGCCATTAGGCTATGGAATTTCTTGCCTGAATACATAAAACGAGCAACGGGAGCGACTCAATTTAGGATAGCTATATTTAAATATTTCTCTGAACAGCAGTAGGTTTCTTTTAGTTTTCTATTATCGTTTTTCTTTTTAATTTATTTTTAATTCTTTCTTAGTTTCTTTTAATATAAATATGTATCTATGTGAATTACTAATGTAAAATTATTTTGTTAGTACTCTAAAAAGACCAAGTCTTACTTGTACTTAATGATTACTTAAATAAATAAATAAATAAAAAAAAATGTTAGTATTTAGTTTACAATATTGTAAGGTTCAATAAAATTTCTAGTGGGAATCAAAAGTGTATGAACTTTAATACGGAGAAACATGTTTTAACACTCCCATATTTATCTATATTCAAAACTAATTAATTCATTTTCAATCCAAAGATTTAACTCCAAGTCTTATTCGAAGCAAAAATCAAAAGATTACAACTTTCTTTGAAGATTATTACTTTAAAAATACAATAGCCCTGTTTTATTATCACCGATGATCTATATAGATCAGGTCACGAAAATAAAACGATCAGGATCATCAACAAATTTTACTTTTGAAAGGTGGTAATAGTGACAAATTTTTTAAGTTTTTACTTTTGAGACATCGACCAAAAAAAAAAATTAAACATGGAAGCAGCCGCAATTGAGGTAAATACAATTGTTTATTTATTTAATTGAATTATATGCAATTTGAAAGCGACTAGGGAGTCTGATTTTGTCAGTGGTCGTGAACAGACGTATTTCTCTGCGCACCAGTGTTGCAAAATTTATTATTTATTTCTAATCTATTCGAACAGTTAATTCTAGTTACCTATGTGACGAATTGCCTTCTTACCCATCTCAAACCAATTATGAAACCAAATTTTATCTAAATCTAAATCTAATATGTTATCTAAATCTAAATATGTCACTGAACATATTCTTCTCGTTAAATTTAACGAAGGAAGTTGTCATTCAGTCCACCCTCGCTTCCATTACTGCATTCGTATAAAAGCGCTCTGCATCGAGCTGAAGCTATCTTTTTCTTCGTCTTGTGCAGCGGTCAGATAACAAATCTGTTAGTGGAAAAAAGTAAAACGTATATACATATATAAATATAAGAGTATTTTGTTTTTTTTTCTGCGCGGCTTAGTGTCTTAGTGGAACAAGTGCCTGATTACATATTCGCGTGAGCACTAAAAAAAGGAAAAAATCCATTTTCCAAAATGTTTCGCACATGAAGTGGCCAATATCATGGCCGATTTCGTGGGAAAATATACATCTAATATGGCCAGGTGCTCCACCACCCAAAAGAGAATCTAAATGCAGACACCAGACCTACATCACACAAGAGGAAGATTTCTTTTTTTGTTTACAGACAAGATTTTGCACAAGCAAATGGATTATTAGACCGCCACCAGATCGCCGTTATTTTCTCGGCATTCGACTGACCAAGATGCTTGGTCATCAAAGATTATCGCGCTCTCACTTGTCCTCGAAAATCTAAGAATAAAGGAACAAAGTCAAAAAATCCAGGTCCCGGTCTCAAATGTTCTTCAAAACTTCGTCAACCAGAAATCGTCATCAATTTAAAATTTTAAGTGTGTGTGTAAAGTGTTGTCCTATCCATCTATCCATTTAGCATTAGTTTTAAGAATGAGTTTTTTTTTTGTAATAATTAATTTTAGCCACCCAAAGGTAATGCTAATCAAATCTTATTCATATCTATACAGCTGATATATTTATCATCAAGTTAGCGGCTCGATCTTGTGCGCACATCGTCGACGAGACCGTTACAAATCTAACAATCCGTTAACACCGATACAGGAAAGGAAAAAAAAGAAGTGAGTTTTTGAATTCAAGTGTGTACAATACAATTCTAAAATTTATAGATTCACCTACATAAATAATACCTACATTACATAAAATATATCATAGTTTTAACTTCCACTCTACTACTTATCCATTAATTATTGAAAAAAAAGGAACAACACATACGTATAAAATATATTTATCACTACATGCATACTTACAAACTATTAATTTAAAATGATAAAACCTAATTAAAAATATTTGTAAAATATCTCCACCATTAACCTAAAATAGATTTAACAACATGTGAAAATGAATTCAGTTTTTGACATATACTTACATTTAACTTACTTCCAAATGAAAATGATATGACTTTCGATTCATTCCTAAATCTATTATACATACATATATATCCGCATTAATGCAGCGAATTATTATTTACTTTACTACTACTATAAATCAAATAGCTCTTTTCATTTCCTTACTCTGGAATTGTATTTTATATAAAATACCTAACTCTTAAATAAATTTTTGTAATAAACATTTAATGAAACATTCAGTCGACTAAAGCAATCCAAGAAATGAGGTGGTGAATAGTTTCTAAATTTCGGTTTAACAGGTGAGAATAACTTTGGTATGGATTAAGGTCGTGATGTTAAGTGCGTTTGGAGCTATTTCCATAGATTCAATGGCGCGAAGTAGCCATGGAGCTGATGACAACTCTCGTCAACTGTGGGCGGGCTAAGCCAAAGCAGCAGCGGAAGCTCTATAGCTGCTCGGTTACATTAACTGACCAAACCGTATTTTTCCCTACTTCCCTTCCCTATTTCTCCTTATCCTTGGACAATAATGACGATATCCTTTTCTTTATTTCTAGCATGTGCACTGTGTGGTGTACATGCTTTGGCACGTATATTTCTTAAATGTAACGAGTAATAGGTAGCAGAAAATAACCTCCTCCATCCGTCGAGATTTAGCCCGGCAAGCCGCTTGCGTGCCATACCACTGCTACGAAAGGTTACGAACTTTAGTTTTGTTACGAACTTCAACAATATGGATACCGATACAACAGTTATTACAATCCGATAAAATGAGAAGGCTAATATGCAACGTCAAGAGTTGCCATTGTCGAATATAAATAAACTACTTTCGGAGGTGGGCGAAGATTTCCAAAGAATAAGGGAAGTAAGATGAAACAGGTCATCAACAACAAAACCTTGAAGAAGATCAACAATGAAAACAGATTTGCTATATTGGATGGATGGATGGGGCCTCAACTTCTGCACATTTAGGAAAAGAAAACGTAAACGTTAATAAAGAAAACCAGCCCAATACAAAGACGGAGAGTTGGTGTCTACCAATTTTCACTAGAGGTACAAGTTAAAAATACTTATTTTAATTTGTTAAAAAGAATTCACTTAAGCTTAAGTTTAAAAATTTTTGCTAAGGACTTAGAATTACATTCCGCACTAATAAACTTATTCAGAGAAAATAATGTCAATGCTTTTTCTTTTACCCCCAGGGCACTTAAAAAATTTAATATAATACTTGAAGGAATCTCAAGGAACTTTTCCCCGGAGGAAGTTAAAAATGAAATAGCCAGGTTGGAGCCCTCCCTCAAGTTCGAAATTAAAAAAATTGAAACAAAATGGTCTAAAGAGAATGTGTTTAATTTAGAGTTATATTTACTAACAGTTGAAGACAGGGAAACACTGGTTAAACTTAAAGCTGTAAAGTACATATTATTTCATAAGGTTAAATGGGATTCATTAAAGAAATCAGAAGTTGTACAATATTACAGATGCCAAAGATTCGGACATGTATCGTTTTACTGCGCTTTTCTGTGAGATGCGTGAAATGTCTTTCGACGCATGAAGTATTTAAATGTAAAATTACCCCATCGACTGATAAAGCTCTTCTAGGCCAGTTTTAAGGGTTGCCCTAAGTGGACAGACCATGTCCAAAAGAATGAATCCCAATCTTTTGTCAGTAGAGGGGCAATACATTGCCACCAATTCAAGTTTCTCCTAGAGAGAAGAACAACACCTTTGCTGATATACTGAAAGGCACATCGACTTTTAATTCAACACAACCAATAAACCACAGAACTACTGTTGGAGAGTCTCTTTTATTGAATCTCTATTATTGAATGAATCTAATGCTCTTTTTGGTATCTCTTTTAATATATTAATATCTACAATTAAAGAATTCTGGCCTTCTTATCAGAAACTTAGTTCCATAGATAAATCAGGTGCATACTTAGGCTTCCTTGCCACACTCGCTCCATGAATTGCAAAATAATATCTTCTAAATAACTCGATTTCCAGAGACAAGCACATTGAAATTGATAGTTTACTTAAGGAATTCAATCCAACAGCAATTCTTCTTCAAGAAACAAAAGGGAAATATAAAAGACGTTTTCGGGGATACGAATTTTTCGAAAATCCCTCGGGTAGAGGCACCGGTATTCTCATTTCAAAATTAAAGCAAACCAAAGATTCTTTATTCATAACGCTTTCTCAGCAACTATAGCCTTGACTCCCTTAACTGCAACAATAACACTAAAATCTTAGCAATAGTTTCACTTTACATCCCCTGCAATATAGGAGCCACAATAAAATCTTACCTCAACACTCTTTTAAATAATCTGCCGAGTTATGACTTTATTATACTAGGTGGCGATTTTAATGCAATACATAGCTTATGAGGAGACAATGAAGTTAACCTTAATGGATTGCACCTTTTTCAGTGGTTACAAGAAGAGAGGCTATTAGACCAAGAATTCGTACCATTAGGTGGCCCTTTATGGCCGAGTTCAGGATCTTATCTGAATTCTTACATTATCTCTTCCAACCTCTGATACTACGGCACTGAGATGTTACACCCTTGATGCCATATCAGACCACTTTTCGGTTTATGTACAGCTCTCAGTCCGGTCGGGATCCCTTTTTTATAATCCTCCACCATCATATACTTGCTTTAAAAACACTAATTGGACAGATTTCAATTGTGTTTTAGACAGTCTTCTACAAAATCTTAACATACCCAGGGATAGAAATCTCTCCAACCAACAAATTGAAACCTTTATAAATAGCATCTCGTCTTCAATTTTAAGTTGTATAGACCAATTCAGCAAATAAGTTTTCCTAAATTTTAACCACTTTTTTTAGAGTAAGGAAAATTTAGAAGAGAAGGCTAAAAAGAATGTTCCATAGATTTGGCGATAGGAATAATCCAGATTATATAGCGTTATCTGCACAAATTAGATGTCTGAGCAAAATAATAAAAGATTCAGTTGCAATAGAACTCAATTTTCAACTCCACACTAAACTTGCAAGCCTTAAACCATCCACCAACGTTTTTAAAACCATAGACCAGATAACAAGCCGAAAAGATACCACAGATCCGTCTACATCACAACCTCTTTCATTAAACGGCAGACTTCTTCTCACAAACGCTGACAAATTTACGAGTATTTATATATCAACAACTCCTTCCTAGCTTGGAACACAAATTTTCGATTAACCACTTTTTCTACTTCCAACTTGCCTAGTAATTCCGAAAATGAAAATCTGGTTTCTGTCTCCATGGTGGAATCAGTAATAAAATCTTTTAAGAACAAAAAATCAGCGGGACCTGATAAAATATCTAATTTTGTAATAAAAAAAATTAGCTTAACTCTTTCTTCTCACCTCACTCACATACTAAACAATTGTATCAACAATAGCTATTTTCCATTGGCTTGGAAAAAGCATTACTTATACCAATAAGAAAAAAATTGCACGTCTAATCAAATAAATAGATTTCGACCGATTTCATTGACCTCAAATCTGGGCAAAATCTTAGAAAAAATACTTTTATCAAATATAAATGATTTCATCACCGACTCGGACATCGTTAACCATTAGAAGTTTGGCTTTAGATTCAACTACTCCCCCGAACATGCTCTTCTGTATTTGCAAGACCAACTATTCAAAATGACTTCCCCCTCTTTCTTAATTCGTCTAAGGCCATCTTATATACCGACGATACATTACTTTTTAGCGCGCACAGTAGACCGCTCACTGCTATAATAACATTAAAGCAGCATTTACAGGAAACAATATTATATTATAAAAAATGGGGAATTGCGCTTAATGTAGACAAATGCACTTTAATATGCTTTAGAAACGCTTCAGGTAGGGGCCATTACTTAGCAGTCCCTGACACTAAACATATTTCATTAGAAATTTAAAACAATGTTATACCACTAAAAAAGACGATAAAGTACGTAGGTATAACGCTACACGAAAGACCTAAAGCCAACTTCCACGCAAGAAATGCTCTTCGAAACAGTAAAATAGCCGCGGCAAAATTAAAAATCCTTTTTAGCTCTAGAGAGGTACAAAGAGAAACTAAATTATTATTGTATAAAACACTAATACGCCCCCATTTGTCCTACAGTTTTACTAGTTGGTTCTACATAAAGCCTAATGTAGCAGCTGAACTCCAAAGATTCGAGAGGAGTATCTTGAGAAAATGTATCTCAAAATACAGAAGACCAGATGCTAGATGGTTCAGTAATAAAACTATATACGAGGAATCTCAAATCACCCCATTGATCACTTTTCTAACTACGCTTGCTAAAATGAGACTAACCAAGCTTGAATCGCACACGAATCCCCTAATTAGGAACATTTTCTGTGAAAATATTAACTTTTCAATAAACGATAGATACTACTTATCTTCTATAAGTATACTTTTGGAGAGTTCCATCCTAGATTTTGTGATCACGGAAGATAATTATTTTCTTTCCCCTTTTTACAAAAAAACACATATAAACAACTATAGAGGCTAAATAATAAATAAAAAACATAAAAAAATCTTGTCAAAATGGAAATTTGTTTAACCTTTTAAACACGAACAGTAATTTATTTTTATTTTTTCTCCTTTTCCTGCTGTACCTTGTTCATTATCTTTCAATAAAAACATTTTACTTCTAAGATATATCTGTTATAATAAGAAATATAGTATATATAGTATATAAATGTCAACAATTAACAAGTGAATAGTACAAAATATTTAAACAAATTCCTTATTTTAATACTTAACAACTCCTTACGCTTCATTCCTTACTCCTTAGAGGAGTACTCTTTGTTTGTTTTATTTATATTTTTTATTTGTTTTGCTTGTTTTCTTATCTTAAGCCTTAAGCCTTGCCATACTGTTGTGGTCTTTTTGAGTGGACACACAAAAACTCATACAAACTAGATTTTACTTAAATTTTATAATTTTGTACATTTTACGACGAAACATTAACACATATTGTATAGCCTGGCCAATTCTAAGTCAGCAACTTGAATTCAATAAAATATATGTAAGTTATAAGCATTTATGTTACAATGAAAATCTCAATAAAAAAATACTACTACTAATACTACTGAAAGCGACGATGTTAGCGAAGAATCCCGCTCATCAAATTTTTTATTATTCAACGTTTAAAGAACGGATTCCTCAATCGATACTGAGAATTTTCCCGCAAATCACCAAAGAATCAGAGATTTTGTGGAAGCGATTTATAATTACAGAGATTCGGACTTCAAGAAACATTTTAGACTTCATCGGTCAACTGCCCAGATTTTGATAGGTATCAATATATATATGTACATAGCCTCAAGTATATGGTATATACAACCATCAGAGCGGTTCCGCACCAAAACTTCCCCTGCGAAGGAAATATAACTATGTTCTCGTATTTCTGTGGTATGTGGTAAATACAAACACTATTCGAGACATCTCCAATTTATTTGGTGTTTCAAGTTCGACGGTATGGAATATTGTTAAAAGGGTTACATCGTGGCTAATATCAATCGGCCATGCAAATCAAGCTGCACAAAAACATCGCATTTTGGGATGCATTGACGGTTCTCACATACGAATCAAGCCGCCAGTTTCTAACAAGGAAAGCTATTTCAACAGAAAACGCTCTGTACAAGCTGTGGTGGATGCCAAGAAAAAGTTTATAAACATCTTCTGTGGAGAGCCAGGTAGCTTGCACTATAGTCGAGTTCTACTAAGATCTGATTTGTACAGAGAAGCTTGTCAATAAACAAATGAACTTTTCCCAAATAACACATTTTTGCTCGGCGATTCGGAGTATCCATGTCTAGAGTGGTTAATTCCACCCTTTAAGAATAACGGCTCAATGACGAATGTGCAACGGAAATTTAATGAGATGGGTTCATCTGGACGTATCATTGTAAAACATTCATTTGGTTTACTGAAAACCCGTTTTCGAAGATTGCTGCATTTTACCGAGCAAACAAATGTTAATTTTGTGGTAAATTTGGTTCTCTGTATATGTATACTACACAAAATGTGCACCGACAACAACGATGAATTAGAGATAATGTAAAATGTAAATATTTTAATTCATAAACTAACACAAACTTAAAGAAATAAAAATAAAAACATAAGAAAAGAAATTCATTATATTAAAAAAAAAAAGGCGAAAGAGAGAGTTCATAAATGAGCAGTTCATCAATTTTTAAATAATTAAATAGTTCCTCCTTTTTTAAATAACGAGCTTCCTTCCCTTTCTCGGCCTCATCCATTTTTTTTTTTTTTTTGCAGGATATTCAGCCAAAATATTGTTTCTGCTGCAGCTGTTTTTCGCTTTAAATTCATCTCTTCCTTCAAGCGCTTTTCCCTATAGGTCATCTTTTTCATCTTAGTTGATGAAGATGATGCTGCGTGGCATTCAAAGACTTCTCTTGGAGCTTCAGATGTTGAGGGAGATGGACTTTCCGACTCTAATAGAGCTGCAAAATGTTATACTTATACGTTATACGTATACTTACCAGAAAAACTGCTCTCTGATTCAAAAAAATTGATGTCTTTGGTGGTCACTGATATTGGCAATTTTCCCGACAATTTAACAGTATACCTGTTCCGTATCTCAGATCGGGTGCCAAATATTTTCTCCGTTTGGTCCTCAAAGGATCTTTGCTGGCCGATTCTCCTTTTCTCTTATTGCTGTCCGACGTCGCCTTAAATGCCCTTAATATGTTCTTCAGCTTTATTTGGAGCATTTCTACTGTCGTCGGCTGACTCTGCAAAAACATACATATTGTACATTAAAGTAAATTAATTAAATAAATACTAGAACGCAACCTGCGCAAGGAGATCTTCCAATACATTCGTCATTGCGAATTTGTTCTGTCTTGCATTTTGAAACTCAAAACATTTACATTAAATAATTAGTTGTTGCAATTACTTACGATTTGTTATTGTCTTTCTCCATTGCAATTACACAGATGAGTTCCTTTTTGACGTTTAGCGGGAATTTTATGCTCTAGTTTTTTTTAAGGAGGAAATTGTTAATATTTAAACCAAATACCAAATGAGAATAATGTTTTGTTAAATTTCACTATCATATCGCTAACATACCACTATGATCAGAATATTATTATTATAATATTTGGTTTCCAAATAATTCTAATGTGGCAACAAGGACGCTTGACAATCGTTGACAATTACATATACTAACTTTTACGAACAAAAATGTAACCTAGTGAGAAATAGCGAAATACCAAATGCGTTTTCTAAAAACTTTTCTCTCAAAAAGTTGTATTTGATTTCGATATGTTTACTGCGTTTATAGCATTCAAATTGGTTGGCATTAAGTAATTGCCGATTTCACACATAGATGTCTTTGGCCATATTTTTTAATGGCTTCTGTTAATGACATATTTTTTTTGCTTTTCTCTGTCAGCTCAGTCTTACTTTGCTTTAGAAGTAAATTGCGCGTATTTTCGTGAAAAGGTATTAGTTTGACGTCAGTTGGAATATGGAGTGCAAAATCGAGCATTTTCATCATATTTTACTTTTTTATTTCCATAAATAATGGAAGAACGCAGCGGAAGGTGCTAAAAAGTTACGTGACGTGAATGGTGAAGAAACCTTAATAGAAAGACAGACCCGGAATTGGTTTGCCAAATTTCATTCCGGAGATTTTTCACTGAAAGATGAGCTTAATGATGATCAAATTAATGCCATAATCGAAACGCAATGAATCCGACCCTTTTTTGAAACGAATCATCTCTGACTATGAAGAATGGATTGATCACAGTAACGTCAATCATGATACAGGCTTGATGAGCCAGCATAATCCACTTGGAAAGCTGATATCCATCAAAAGAAGATTTTGCTCTCTATTTGGTGGGATTGGAAAGGTTTGGTGTATTTTGAGCTGCTCCCAAGGAATCAACCGATCAATTGGGATGTGTACTGTAAACAACTGGACAGACTAAATACAGCGACCAACGAAGAACGGCCAGAGTTGGTCAATCGGTAAGATGTAATTTTTCACCATTACAACGCTAGGCCACATACATTTTGGTCGCTCGCCAACAATTATTGTCAGAAAGATGACAAATGGTCATCGAACAAAATGAAAAATATATCACTGATTAAAGTTTATTCGTTGTATTTAAAAAAATGTGTTTTATTTATATGAAAAAAATCGGCAATTACTTAGTTGCCAACCGATCGTTTTATGGCACTCTGGTTATCGATGTAAAAATGAGGATGAGGACAGACAGCAGTAAGCAAATCCTTCAGAAGGAGTTTAAGCCACAACAATTCCTTGACCGCCAACACACCTGCCATGTACTCTGCTTCCATAGCCCAAGATATCGGTGGTTGACCAAGCAAAACTACGCATTCACTGATCAACCGTCGAGTGTTTGGATCCCCAACGAAGTCTGCGTCACTGAAACAACTCAAATTTAATTTTGAATTATGTGAAAAGATCAAACCACATTTAATTGTCCCTTTGAGATATCTTATAATCATTGTGACATGTGTCACAATGCACATGTTGCACGGATGGACTCTGTAGATGGCGGCTTGCAATTTCAAGAGCGTGATCACGATATGGATATCTGACATCTTCTGACGAATTTTCTTGAACCTGGTCTTTTAGTGTCGAAGCATTTATTGGAGTTGCGACTGAATGAGCACCAGTCATGTTGAGATTCGCTACAATCTTTACAGCGTAGCTAGATTGTGAGACTGAGATTTATACGGTCATCCTTCTGTTAATTTCCAAGCCCAACAAACAATGTCCTATATATCTTGACCTCAAATGAAATCTGTAAATGGATAAGTTTTCTTGTATCCTCCTGACAGACGCCCACCATTAAGCCATCATCAACATAGATTGCCACAATGAAATTTTCAAACACACAGGGGTCTGCATCTGAAGGAATTCTGAGAACTTCTCATTCCAGCATCTTGATGCTTGTTTCAGCCCATTGAAACTTATTCTCAATCTGCATACTCTATCACTTCCATCCTCAAACCCTTTTGGTTGCTCCTTATATAATTCCCCCTGCCAATTACCGTACAAAAAAGCCGTTTTTATGTCAATCTGTTTCAATGACATTTTCTTATGAGAGGCTATTGCAAAAATTTACCTGATTGAACTAAACTTGACGACCGGACTGAACGTCTCTTTGTAATCGATATTATATTTTTGAGTATAACTTTTAACAACTAATCTTGCACGATACCTCTTAGGTTCATTACTCACCGCGTATTACTCTTATACACCCAGGGATTGTCTATTACTGAAGCATTTTGTGGCAACTTCACTAGGTACCAATTGTGATTTTTGTGTAATTCTGCTATTTCTTCAGCTATCGCATGTTTTCACTTGCTAGCATCTTTCGATTGGAGTGCTTCATTGAAAGTAGCATAGTCCTATTTCTCAGCTACAAATGCATGTAGATCCAGAAGTGCCATCATCGATTTCTGGTTGACACTCTTAGCACTTTTCAGTCGACTTTTAATCGATTCCTTATTGGTGTCTTTTTCATGCAATTCGTAGTCTGATTGTTCTTCTTTGCTGTTGCGCTTGGGAGATCCGCATTTGTACCTCGGCTACAACAAGGTCGTGATCCGAGTCAAGGCTGACTGCCGGAACGTGCGGACTGTTGCCGTCCAGAATACTGGAGGCATGCCTTATGTCTATCGCAATGTGATCACTCTGATTTATCGTTTCATGATCCGAAGACCGACCGTGTATATTGAGATAGTAAAACCGTTTGTCTGCTATAGTAATATTTCGACTCGCCAGAAAGTCATTAAGTCTAAGTAAGTTGCCAGACGTGGTGTTGTGTAGGCTATGCTCGCCAATTTCCCTCTCAAAAATGTTCTTCTTTCCCACCTTGGCATTAAAATCACCTAGAATGATTTTAGCTTCATACTTCGAACATTGCTCATATGTCTTGTCGATGAGCTCGTAGAAACATTCTTTGGTAGAGCCGGCCTTGTATTCTCTAGGGGCATGGGCGCATATTAGGGCGAATTTAGCGTCGTGTCGGAAACTCAAGACCTCTTGCCTAAGTTTGGAGCATATGGCAAATCCTCATCCGAATAAGCGCTTTTTCTTTTGCCTATATTACAGTTTTTCATCCTCTTTATGTCAGCCCCATACTATTGTATTTCCTGTATGGCCGTGGCATCTGCGTCATAGCAGTCAACGTCCGAACATTCCACGTGCAGATCCGAAAGTCGTTGCTTTCAAACGCTTGCAAGTGTCATCAACACCGAATCCATTTTTATCCGAGCCCATTAGTTGTTTCGCTGGCTATTATACAAGACCAAAACTTGATTACAGATAGTGGACATAAAGCCCAAATAATCAAGATCTATGCTCCAGTAACGCAAAGCGGCTGGTAATAGACTCTGAAGTGATCTTGCACGAACCATAACCAAGTCAGCACCGATATTTGCTAATACAATTTTTCGTGATTACACTAGAAGATAATCACCTCCCCGGCATTTCGGTTGCTTCGGTAATATTAAGTTGATTTCTCCTGTACTCAGTCTTCGGTTTGAGTTTGAAATGTAGTCGGATTTTTACCGATGTCTCGAAAGCCAATCAAGGATCTGACGCAGGCATCTTAGACCTATCCATTTGACAAATTTTCGTAAGTCATCCATCGCAGACATACGAAGTTCTGATGGCAATGAGAAGAACAGCTGCAAGTGGCGAAGTATCTTGTTTTAAAACGATTGCCAAGATGAGCTTTATTCCTTACTGAACTCTCTCTCTATTTTTGAGAATATGAGGTTTTTTTTAGAACTCATTCACTGAATCTTGTCTGATAATGCAGATCCTTTTTTAACGCGTTTGGAAGGCTGAATTCACTGTATCTTACTTGGATTCTAGGTCATAGTAGAACGGCACGAAATGAGATGGCCGGTGAACTTATTAACAAAGGCTCAGAGCAGAAGCACAGTGAATCTCAAACGAGCTGTGGTAAAGTTACATATCGTACTAGATAGGGAATTTATTGTACATAAGTCGCTACTCTAAAACTGTGTACAAATATTCTCTTTCAAATTCGGGTGCACAAAACAAATATAAAACGACAACTTCTGTCGAAATATCTGCAAATAGTATTCCTACACAAAATATGTTATGTCAGCGGCTTAAATGTATTCACACATTGCGAGGCAATTTTACACTTGACATGATCTAACATTCGTACACAAACAAACTGACATTCCACCTCCGTCTGCATCTCCTCCAGCTGAAGTATCTGTCACTCAAAAACCAATTACAGGAAATTTCATTAAGTTCTTTGGAGTTTTAAATTATTTTGCGCCCTTTCGTAGTGAAATGCCGTCAGTGGTTGCAACTAAAACGAAATTTCCACCACACCCATCAAGACATCGCCCTCTTGCAGTAGTTTTTCTTCTCCTGCTCAATTCGCATCCCTTAAGCCATAGTTAATAGCCCAGGACCCATAAATCTGCCTGCAAGACGTCGCTCGTCGCCTTGACATTAGACAATGTCAAGTGGATATGTAGAACGTTCAGGTGAGAAAAACAATGATAAATGGCGGATGTATCCTTATCTAGAAGTTACGTGTATCTGCAGAATGCACATTCGAAAATGTGTTTTCATTTCCTCATTTTTGTTTTCCTACTTTCGGAATACAGGTCTTTTTTGTTTGTCCCATTTTCATCGGAATATGGGGGAAGGGAAATTATATTTTAAAAGTGGAAACTGCGCTCTTATAAACGTCTTTCCTTCGTGTGCCGTTTGAGTTCTTATCCTTTACTCATACCATATGCTGGAACAGTGTTTTCCTTCCGAAAACAAGTAAAACACCAAAAATGCAAAAATACAAACACGAGTAAAAAACGCTCGAAGATACGCAAGCAAGTGCAGTATACTGCATTAACAATTGCATGTTAGAGTTGTTGTTAGTCCTTCTTTAAAGGTCTGGAGCATGAGAGAGGCAGCAACAATTTTCGAAAGGACACCTAGGAATCTAGCTCGAGGTGGTGCGCACTTCTTTATTTCTATGCTCGCCTGAATGACAAGCAAGGAGAGCACATTAAGTCAAGTAGTTATAAAAATAACACTCACTTGGTAGCACATGGAGGGAATATTTCAAATTCCTGACAGGGATGTCACTTGGTGGCGGTACGCGCAGTAATGCACGTCAAGATGATGTGATGCTTTAGATGTTGTGTTTTAGAGTTCTTTGTTTAAGTTCTTATGCAGCGTTTAGAGTAAGAAATTTTCCCAACACATATGGATATTCCAGACGAATTCACTTATGCAACTAAAAAGATCAACCTGACGGTGAACGGTTCTCTGGTAGGGTAATTTATGCACAATGAGCTGTCTTATAGTTTAAGCAAGCTACTGGTGTATAAAGGTATATGGAAGAACAAGTCAAGTACGGCGTTAGGGCAATGAGAATTGCTGAGTCCTTTTAACATGGAATTTTGCAAAATTTGGCGTAACCTGATAATGAGGACAATGTATGAAAGTTTCAAATCATGACTGAGATTTACGATGCGTTTGGTGCACGACGTCATCATAATTATGATGTAACAGATGCATAGACTGCTCATCAAGGCATGTGAATCGTAAATTTGGATGTTAAGCGCTTCAGACTTTGTTGATGAGATACACGGATCAGAAAGGCACTAAATAGGATTACTGAATCAGGTTCTACGAGTATACTCGCATATATATAATGGGTACTATGCAATCGCCTTAAACCTTTTGTCAGCGAATTGATTAGGCTTTTTCAGTGTAGTTTCAGGCCTGAAAAGCCCACTATTGGCCAGGTGTTTACGTTTCGGCAGATCTGAAAGTCGGTAATGATTTTACTGCGATCCACTGTCAAGGACAGTTTTTTTTTTTTAATTTTTTCAAAGAACCTGTCTATGCGGATGACATAGACATTATCGGTCGCACCCACCGATCTGCTTGCGAGGCATTTGCAGGTATTAAAGCAGAAACGGCCCAGATGAGGATGAGTTTGGGTATAACTGTCATCGCGAAAGGACACACAACTTTATTCGTTCGGACAAAATGTTACGATATAAAGGTACAACTTCGTGATAGTCGAAAACTTTTTCTACCTAGGATTCGGAGTTAAAATGAACAACGATACCTCCTTAGACTTCATTCCAAGAGTGAGTTATTCTTGCCAATCTCTGTTTTGTGGGGTCCGAAGGCAATTGGGCAGTAGAGTCCCCTCTTGTACAAATAGTCTTCGTTCCGGCTAAAGTGTTATAAGAGATATATACAGTTAAAATGATAGCGAAGGACATGATAATGCTACGTGTGTCAGCGATTGTCACTAAACGTGACATAGCGGACACATTATGGGCTTAGCAAATTAGCTTGGAAAATCAAACAGCAATAGAGGTTTACGTTTTTTATAATACTGTCATAAAATATAATAATATCTAACAGATAATTTAAGAGTTAATCAGAAACTTTCGTTTATTATTTGGGAACTGTATTTTCATGCAGTTGTAACGTAGCTGACTAGAGTTATCCAGCTGTTACCGCCGTTTAAAATAATTTTTAATTCATTCATAGTTAGACTAATTTTGCCCCAGTTTTTTGGCATTAAAATGATCAATACTGTTGTTGTCGTGAAAATAATTGTTTGTTAGGTTATGCTCCAGCGTTCGATATAGATTCCTGGATTCCCTTTGCCTTGCTCGTTCATAGAAAAGTACAAATTTTGTTTCCTTGATAATATCCCATAGGGTTTCCAGGGTTTCTCGCATATTTCCCACATGTCGATGTCTAGTTGCACGTTACTCGTATATTCTAAGCACAACCTTGACCACTCGCCAAAAAAATTGAGATTTGCGTTGCATGATATGGGATGGCACTATTTTAGGAAGTCTGTGCGGGTGGTATTCCATTATCTTTCTGATATAGCTGAAGTGAACTTTTAGATTATATAAATATAGAGGAGAAAGTCCAGTCTCCAAATGAAGCATGTAAGTCGGAGTGTTTTCTGTTGGACGAAAAATTTTCTTTAGGAATAATCTTAACAATTTTTCAACGTCATCATACTGGAAAAATCGCCAGACCTGTGCAGCATAGCACATATGGTTCTTACCACCGCTTCGAACAGTTTTTACTTCAAACTTGTTGCGACGTTATTTTTGCCAGGAGTTTTTTCCAGTTGCAGTTAATGGCTATTTTAACATCATGTAGCTTGAATCTGAAGTGCTTTTCAAGAGAAACTTTGGGAGTCAGGATTACTCCCAGATACTCGTACTCTTCGACTTTTTCTAGTTCCTCACCTTCTCAGGTCCATTTCTCATAACTAGCGTATCTACCGGAGATATTTCTGAAAACCATAATTTTTGATTTATCGGTGTTAACTTTTAAATTCCATTTGCTTCAGTATTGCTGTAGTTTGTTGGCTTGGCCATGAGTTGCATAATATTTGGCATTTCTGCCAGTAGGACGATGTCATCTGCATACATTAAGCATTTGATGTTTATTCCATTGAAAACAATTCCTCCTGGAAGAAAGGCAGTAATGTCATCAAGGAATATTGAAATAAAGCAAAGGGCTCAGTAAACATCCTTGTTTGACTCTCACTTTTGTATCAAACCAGTAAGACAATTTCCGCTTGGTTTTGCTCTTACATACATATAATACTTTGAGAAACTTCGTTGAAACTCCTACATTGCTTAGTTTAAGGAAGAGAGCATTTCTATGTAATCTGATCCACTTTTTTTACCCCTAGAAGTGTGATTGCCGTATCTAGTTCCAAATTTTCTATGTATGTAAGGTAAAGCAAACAAGTGATGATTTGGGCTAGTTGGGGAGTTTAACAAATTTTCAAAATATACTGCTAAAACCTCTGATTTTGCTTGTATTCGAGAGCGATTATTGACTTCTTTGTTATTCAATCTTGTAGCTAGTTTCCAAGAGTCAGGACTGTGTCTAACTTCATTTAACTCATGTGTAAGATTCTGTCAGTATTGTCTTTGTTTGTCCTTGCAGATACTTTTATACTCGCTATTTGCTTTTTCGTAAGCTAGTTTCGTAGCAGAGGTTGGTGTTTTTTTTGTCAGATGTAAGTACGCAAAAGATTTTTAATCGCACTAAGGCAATGTGCGTCATAATATGTGCGTTATAAAAGGCTCTTTTTTTTATCTTCTCCTTCTATCAGCTTGAAAAGGTTTCGCCGCAATAGCTATACAAGACGTCAAAGTGTCTATTCCTTGATTGGTTTGTGGTTGGGAGAAATCAATTGTGTCTAAGACTCGATCTAGTTCTGTTTGGTAGCGTTGTTCAAAATGTTAATTCCATATTAATTTGGGAAGTAGCTTTCTTTCAGGATCGGTATTCACATTTTAAATGGAAAGTTTGGCAGTGCCCAATAGCGGAAGATGATCGGACAACGAGAATTCTCAAGCATGCAGTTTGTCCATTCATTTCTCACCAGGCAGCAGTCTATCGTTGAAGGCGACTGTTGGATGAGGACTATTGCAGAGGCTTCACATTTTTTTCCGTAGGAACAAATCACTAAAGCAAAGATACAGCCCAATGTAGTCGTTGTATGTTACTTTTAGTAACATTTCTTGGTCTTTTGAAGAAAGATAAGTAAGAGGCCTGTAATACCAGTTCCCATCACGTCAGCGACGAGTAACTGTAGCGTGGAATGAGCATAATCACAGCTGTAGTTCTCCTCGGTGTAATTATAATTTTCATAACAAGCGTTGCTGGATGTTGCATCATTTATGCCCAGCACACACTCGATGCCAGTAAACTTACAGGGCAGAAAATCGCTGACATTTTATAGACGTTGGAAATCATTCATTGGGTCTACCGCCATTTTGAACAGAAGAAAACTAACTATAAATGCAATTCCTAACCGAGGGCGCAGGCAGTCCTAACATAGGTTCGAGTCCTGTAAAGGTGTCCTCTGAGCCGCAACTAGTTCATCGGTTGTACCATTTCCCGTGATCCTATTGTAACCTGGGACCGTAAGACGATTCAGTAAGGTCCTAAGAGTAGCTTGGTTGTCACTCCCTCCCCCGAGTCTTCACAATATTGTCATCAGGATTAGGTATATTTCCGCTTGAAAAACAGAATAAGTTTTCCTAACGAGGAGTGAAATCTAACGCTGTCGTCCCCCAGAAAGGCACTATCCCTGGCGATAACTGGTTCAGGTTCAGGTCAGTACCGTTACTGGGCAGAGGGAAAGTCGATTACGTATTTTTTCGCAGCAAGTATTCTGGTGTCACTGGATCCGACTACATGTTAATAACACCAGGGTCTAAAGGCAGGTGATGCGCAACGTCATCAAGGCTCCAGTGCGTGTTGTACCAAAGACCACTTTTTTATGAAATGAAAGATGGCTTTGAAATCTGCGTTGGTAAGTAGTTTGCATCTTAAAGCGAGGATGCATTCGCAAAGCAGTTTTTCGCACATGGAGCTTGGCCATTCTCTCGGTGTCCTTCAAAAGTGGGAAGTTAGACTTGGTGAGCGAGACGGCACACTCTTTCAGATACCTTTCTTTCACTGTTCACAGAATTGGAATTGTTCGCAGATGGTTGACGTAGACCTTACTTTTAAGATAGCCCCAAAGAAGAAAGAAGTTATTCGTTCTGGGTGCATTGGCATCACTGGTGGGTTTTCGGTACCCCAGATGCAACAATTTAGCTTTTTCACGTAGCCGCCAATGTGAAAATGGGTATCAAACCGAAAACACGATTTTCTTGCAAAAATCAATGTCAGCATGCCTGTTTTCCGAGAACGTGTGGCTCTGCTGGTGCTCAACCGGCTCCAGTTCTTTTATAAGTTAGACCTTGTACGCATGGAAAGCCAAATCTTTTTTGGCTTCCGGCGCATTGTATCATTGCTGCAATCAGGATTCCTTAGTGATTCCAATTTGGCTGATTTCCTTCTTTTAAGGACCGTGACTAGATTACTGGATTCACCGATTGTTTCGAGCTTTTGACCAGAGTCTTAATAAGAGGCTCTCTTTCAAATGCGGAAAGTGAATTCGGCTTTTTGTGTCGATCCCTCTTCTCATATTGATGACAAAAAAATGTTTCTTCGTGCCAGATTCATCCTCCCATCGGCATTGTAAATGCTCTAGGCAAAGTACGAAAATATTTTCCTTTTACAATGGTTTACTTTTCAGAGCACTAACTTAAAGCGGGCTTATGCCTTTGCTTAGTCGTACATGACCCTAGGCTCCAGCTCCAGCTCCAGCACCAGAGGGAGGTTGGTTCTCTATAAAAAAAAAACCCAGCTCCATTGTATTTGCTTAGAATTATTAATCTTGTAAGTGTCTTATAGTAATTCTATGAGTGGCAAAAAGATAGTTGTCCACCTGGACAGAGATCTGCTATATTGCTTATTGGCGTAGGTCGTTCCAAATGGAGTAAGGAAAAATGATAAAATGAGAGCGGGTCACCGCGGATGTGAATTGGGTATGGAGATTTTTTCATTTCTTCACTATTGACATTGTAAACTGATGTGTCTTTCCCTCCTAGTTATTTCGTGTAAATAAGGTTACTGAGGAAATTGACTTGAAACTAAACGGACTCACACTTTATAAATAGAAATAATATATCTTATGTATCTTATGGCGAGAATTAGTTTCGTCAAACTCTACCCATCCTCAATTCATTATGACAAGATATGGTTCATACCACTTCTAAGGTCATATACTGAAAAAACAGCTGCATGCACTCAAAATCGTTCTCATCTAATACTGCCAATAAACTAACATTGTTGCTTGTTTCCATTTAAAAGTTGAACATTACCCTTTAAAGACTCATGGCACGTCAGAGCCTTAAAAAAGAAAATAAGGAAACAAACAAGCCAGCATTTCACATGGTACACTTCTAGATACCTCTACTCACCTTCATCCCAAACCTTTCCCGACACACGTAATGGTAACATTTACCACAATACACAAACCACTCCCCCAACCTCTGTCGGTATAACATAAAGGAACTGGACTCGAGCACAGAAAAAAGACAACACCATAACACGGCTATATATGTCATTTTGTATGGGCACTTAGCCACTTCAGATCCCACCGCACAGCTCACTCATCTCACTCGATCTCCTCCAGCTGCTTTACAGTCTCGTCCTGAGGGAATACCATAAATAGCAGCAAGTGTGTATTTAAATTAGCATAAAAGGAGTGTTAGGCTAACTTTTGCACTTCACACAAGTGGAGCAGAGTAGAGAGCCTTACTTTTTCCCCACCGTCAAGTGTCAAGTGGGATGGCGAAAATGAAAAGAAGTTGTCCTTTTCCCTGCATTGAGTAGTTTAAGGATTCAAAACCAAATCTAATTCTTTGGTAAATAAAGCAGTTGATGTAATAAATGAAGATGAGAGTAAGAGGAAATGCAATTCATCTGGACATTGCCTTTGGGGAGTTGAGCACACTCAGTGACGAAAAATTCAGTACGAAATAATTACATTCGCAAAGCCTTAGCAAAAATATTGGATTATGTAGAATTTAGGGTGAAATATGGCTTTCTTGCAAGAGAATAAAGCTACTGTAGATTTATTGACTCTTTCTTGAATGTTAGGTTTCCAATTTAGTTTCCTGTCAAAAATGAGACGCAGATGTTTTGATGTATTGGAGAAGACTAAACTGGTACCCGTACCGTTTTATATTTCCTGGAAAAGAGGACAAGATCAGTTTTATGGGGGTTTACACCAAATCTACAGCGATTTGTCCAACGGGTTAATCTGTCAATATTTAGCTGAACGAGTTCTTTAAAGGTATTACGATACTTACCTAAGACGGCTATAGCAACGTCATCCGCATAAGCAATCACCCTGCTACCACCCGCTCCCAGGTATATCAGCAGTTCATTGACCACTAAGTTGCAGAGAAGCGGAGAAGGGACACCCACCCAGTTTGGAGAATATTATCCTGCTATTTAGCATAAGAGAGATCAACTCCCCAAGTGACAGCGGATGTGTTGATGTTGATAAAGGCACTGTCTATATCCAGGAAAGCGACCATTGTGTACTCTCTATATTATAGGGATAATTCGATGTGGCTAGTCAGTGAAGGCAGATCCGTTTCCACCGACTTTCCTTTACAGTAGGCATGTTGAGCCGCTAACAGATGTCTTGGATCAATTTTGGCTCGTATATGGATATCAATCAGTCGTACTAGAGTTTTCAGAAGGAAAGATGGCAGACTTATAGGTCTGAGGTCACTTGGGACAACATGAGAATATTTTCCGGCTTTGGGAATGAATACTACATTGACTTCTCTCCATGACAGTGGAATGTGGATAAATTCTACACAGCTTCTCATAATATTTTCTAGCTTAGGACGTCTGTAGCCCTCAGATATTATTCTGCCTCGGCAGGTATTATACCGTCCGGATCAGCAGATTTGTATGGTTTGAAGCTATGCAGCGCCCAGAACAGTTTGTCTCTTGTAATCAGACCATGAATTTTGGTCCCGGTTGCAGTAGGCCTGCTTGGGCTGCTACTGGCGGCGAATTGGTAGCTACCTGGAAAGTGGGTATCCAGTAGCAGGTTGAGTGATTCATCACTTGAGGTTGTCCAGGGGTCATCGGTTTTTCTTCAAACAGCTAGGCATCATAGGATTTGTAGAAAGGATTTTTCTTAGCCGCAATGCCTCAGAGGTTTCTATGATTTTGTCACAGAATGACGTCCAGGATTGTTGCTTTTCCTTCCTCAGTTCTTTTTTGTACAATTTGTCAGTCACTTTTCTTGTGCTGTTTGCTACGTTGAAAAGTTTTCTACAAGTGTTTCTGAGCAGCCCCAGTGCCGATGTCCACCAGTGCGGCTTTTTCTTGCCTCTAGGTTGAATAAGAGGGCAGCAAGCGGCCATAGTCTGATTGACAGCCAGGGTGAATTCCTTGGCTTTCATGTTGACCTCATTGGTGTCACGCGGGGAACTCGATAGTTCAGAGGATAGCGTTTCTGACAGTATTCTTCTGTATTTTGGACAATCAGTTTTCCGATAATTCCGGAATACCGGTTGGCTGGGAGGAGCATCACTTAGGCTGAATTGGATGTATCTGTGGTCTGAAAAAGAGTGTTCAGACGATGCCATCCAGTTCGTTAGCTTTTGAGTGATGCTGTCGGAGGCAAGAGTGATATCTAGTACTTCCTGTCGGTTTCTAGTTATAAAAGTTCATTGCTAATGTTGCAAACAATGAGGTTAGTACTTATAATATAGTCAAAAAGTGACTCATCTCTATCGTTGATATCGGTACTGCCCCATACTGTGCATCCGATGATGAATCCAGTTTTTTGCCTTCCAACTTCCAGTGACACTCTTTCTAGGTTATCACCAGCATCCCGATTCACTATATTATCAAAACTCACCTTATGACTATGAGAACAGTGGAAAGATGTACTCGTGTATGTCGAATGCACAATGAAGAAGGAGGAACAGTAGAACATATCCTCTGCCACAGCTATGTTTATATAACAGAAGAACTTAGATCAATTTATAAGTATGTCCAATTTTATGATTGAACTCTAACTCGAGGACATCATGAGTGAGGTCGTCCACAAACGCAATTCCGGAATATACAATCTAAGATGGGTGGACCTTAGTACGTTTAAATACTGGACGGTGGTATTAAAATTGAAGTGATAGGTTTTTGGTAAAGTTAAGAAAAAAAAATAAGTGTGGAAGTTGGGTTTATCTCCCCTTTCTCCAGAGAAAGAATTCATTTGAAGTCAATTGGAAGGAAGTTACAGAACTATAGCCTATTAATTTTCTAAGCTGAATATATGATATTTCTTTTAATACGTAATCGGTGTTTGTTTTGGAACATTAGTCCTTGGTTTGTGTCCAGTAAATTGTGTTAAAGAAATGTATGGAAAATTGTAAAATTTGTAGTTAGTCCTGCTGACCGTGGTTTTAGGCTTTACAACCTACAATCTACAATTCCATTAATTCTGTGGGATACTTTGTATTAACGAAATTGTAGGTTGTAACGCTTTCGCGGTTCTAAATCGTTACTACAATATTTGTTACTATTCCTTAAGTCTACACGACAGGCGTTCACAAGAGACAACTGATCACCAGCCAATAACACACTTACATATGTACTCGTATATGCCAAATACAAAGGGAAAGATATAACATATCTCTAAGACGCCAAATGTGGTTCTTAAATATTGAACTAGGAGAACACAGATTGGAAATACAATATTTAAGAGGTAAGAATACTCGTATTAAGGTGACAGATTTCTTAAGAACGAGGTCGGGCCTCGAACAAGATCATAATGTGAATGTGCCACAATTTTTGCAAATGGCGTGAAGTGTGATTGTGGTTTGACATTTATGCTGTAGCCAGATAGAGAATTAGTTGACAGCAAGTAATGGAGCGATAGACACATAAAGAACGTGGAATTATTGTTACTGCTTATTTTTTACCAATTTCCGGTCTGTTGTTTTAACAATTAAGCGTTTGGATGGGCGTCTCGTGCAAACTGAAATGTGGCAAGAAGTGGCCGGGTCCCGTATTTCTCGTTCGACCGAGAACATCCACGAGTCCACAAACATCGACTACACAACGATGCACACAATTTGGCATCAACAGACGTTTGTTGCCTATGATGCTGTATCCAAACATTGAAGAAGAAATCACCAATTTGGAGCCAAATATTCAAAATGCCGTAAAATTAGAACAAATGTGCATAAACTTAGTAGGTGGTTATTTAACCAATATCATTTTTTCAACTTAATGTCACCAATTGCACATATGCAAGCAATATTCTCATGAAAACAGAGCCCAATTTTCTTCATTTCTAACAAAATTGCAGCCAATTCAGATTATGACATTACTTTTGTCTCTCCTTGTAGACTCGACCATAACGAAGACAACGTTTGAAAATGGGGAGAAAATCTGGCAGAGACTACTAAGTCAACGAAATTCTCTAGAAATTCTAAAGATGACACTTCAGCTTTACGTATATTATTTAATGTGGATGAACGTGGCGTCACAAACGAACAATTGTTAGACCACATTCCCATCTAAGAGGAAATATTGACTAATAACAAAACTCAAGAGATGGAAATACTACATGGAAAATGAATAATATAATATGTTCAATGTTTAGCGAAAAATAAAAAAAGAACTATGAACATAAGGCGATTAACAAATTTTATTGATTCAAGTAGACACCAAATGTGTCCTCACTCGATAAAAGGCAAATGATAAGTAAGTATTTAATTAAAACGCTTTGCTAAGGAAAACTATTATATGATCCGTGTATATGATCCGATGTGGTATGTTAAGATTCTGTACATTGTGCTGTTATGTTAATGTATATAATGTGAATACATACAGTGAGTCAAGACTAATGAATTAACGAATGAATGAGTTAAAAAAAAATGCAAATTACAATTTAAGTTATAAAATTGGCAAATTATGTTTGCTTTATAAATGATTGTTTCGATACATAAACCGGCCACCTTGAAGATGTTACTCGTATGTATCTTCAAGAATTTTTTGAATTTTCTATAGGCAAGGGACAAAGTCTCGATACTGCTCTTTTAAATATCCCGGCCTTCGTTTGAACTTCAGCGACTCGTACGACTCCATCGGGGCCGGGTAGAATTTTTACTACACGGCCAGTCATCCATTTGAGTGGTGGCAAGTTTACCTCTTGAATCAATACTAGGGTACCAATATTGATGTTAAGATGAGACGAGGTCCATTTTTTGCGTTGCTGCAACTGATGCAAATAATGTGTCGACCATCGTTTCCAAAAATGTTCATATGACTGTTGGACTTGCCTGAAATGAGATAGACGATTATAATTTTCCATAGAATAATTTGGCCGAGGAAAGGATGTCAGGGGTGCTCCTACTAAAAAATGTGCAGGAGTGAGAGGCACAAGATCATTTGGATCTGACGACATTGCAGTTATTGGTCGAGAATTTAACACGACTTCTATCTTGACAACAATTGTATGAAGTTCCTCATAAGTTAGTTTTAAGTTTCCTGCCACTCTGTAGAAATGGTACTTGAAGGATTTGACCGCTGCCTCCCAAAGTCCACCGAAATGAGGTGATCGTGGGAGGATGAGGCGCCAGCTAATATGATCCTTTTCACACAGCTCCAGCAAAATTGGTGGCGTTATCGCAGAATATTGTAGTACATTTTCCACGTCTAGATATAAACCGTTCTAGAACATTGATAAAGGCCTCGCTTGTGAGGTCATCGACGAGCTCAAGGTGTACGGCCTAAGTAGCAAAACAAATAAAGATGCAGATGTATACCTTTGTAGGTGGTTTTCCACGAATTTTAAAGTGGCTCTTAAATGGTCCACAGAAGTCGATGCCTGTTATTGTAAATGGGAGGAACGGCAAAACTCTCCCAGATGGCAGGTTGCCCATGACATGTTGATAGGTAACTGGCTTTACCCTAAAACATCTTAAGCAACGGTTAACAACCTTCCGAGCCGCTCTTAGTCCATCCAAAGGCCAGTAAGTTTGTTGCGCGATCGACAGTAGCGCTTGAGGTGCAGCATGCGAGTGTTCTATATGAAGAAAGGTTAAAATTAATCGAGGCAATATGTGAAGCTTCGCATCAAAGCTTATGTTGGCGTTACATATGCGTCCTCCCACGCGGATAATATTGTCTTCATCAATGAACGGTGATAATGGTTCAATAGGGCTCTTGTTGGATACTCCATTTCCTTGTAAGAGATCTTGGTACTCTCTACTGAATGATGACATTTGAACATTACGAATTATAAGTTTTAGTCCTCCGCTAAGTACTTCTGGCCAAAGAGTTGCATCTGATGGGTAGATGCTCTTATCAGGTTTCAAAATATGGAGGAATCGAAACACATATCCAAATATGCGATTTAATCTTAGAAAGGAATTGTGATGATCAACGGTTTCAACCAGAGATTTAATTTTAAATGCGGATAACAAAACCGACTTGTTTTGTTTGCGTTCAGGAACTTCCTCTGGGGCCTTAATGTCTTGCTAAAGGAATTCTGAGATATCTTCCCTCTGCAAGCACGGTGGTCCGTAAAACCATAAAAACGATGTCGAAAGTTTCTTAGCTGTTACACCGCGGGATACCAGATCCGCTGGATTTAATTTTCCTTCAATGTGATACCACTGGTCCAAGCGTGTGTGATCCTGAATTATGGCAACGCGATTTGCTACAAAGATGTGCCAGGAGTATGAAGGTCCTGCTATCCATGCCAATACCACCTTCGAATCCGTATAATAAAAAACATTATCAATTTGAAGATCAAAAATATTTAGAAGTCTTTTTACAAGCTCTACCATAACTACGGCTGCGCATAGTTCGAGTCTTGGCAAGGTTGTGAATTTCAATGGTGCTACACGAGACTTTGCGCAAATGAGTGAAACTGTTACACAACCACTTATGTCGATCGTGCGTATGTAACAACAAGCTCCATATGCGACCTCGCTGGCATCGGAGAAGGCATGTAGTTCTACCGTAACTGGTTTATTCTTAGACAAAATAAACCGCTTGAATTTAAGGCATTCGAGGTCTGCAATTTGAGATCTAAAGAGTTTCCATTGTTGAGTTTCAGAAATGGACAAGGGCGAATCCCAGGCTAGCAATAAAATACCAGATGTCATGGGCTTGATGTTAAATTGAAAGCAATCATCTTCTGGTTGCCATATTAGCCCAAGGGCTTTAACTACGTCATTTTGCTTTATGTGAAGTAACTGCTCCTTATTTTCGCATGGAATGTTTTTAAGAAGAGTTTGGTCGTTAGAAAAACTTTCTCAATTCGAAATGTCCCTCTTTTAACAATTCTACTAGCTCAGATTGGATACCAACGGCTTCTTCTAGCGTGTTTGCTCCCGTCATGCAATCGTCGACATACATATCATTTTGTACGATCTTTGCTGCCCGTGGAAATGTTTTTTCATATTCGATTGCGAGCTGAATAAGGCATCTAGTAGCTAAATAAGAAGACGATGACATCCCATAGGTGACTGTATTAAGTTGAAATACTTCAAGTGGTGCAGCAGTGCTAGATCTCCAAAGTATAAGTTGGTATTTGCGATCATCTGGGTGCAATAAAATTTGGCTATTCATTTTACTTATATCACATGTAAACACAAATTTATGGGTTATAAAACGAATAATTGTTGCGAATAGGTCTGGTTGCACTGTAGGGCCTACCATAAGTATACTATTCATAGATTGACCAGAAGAGGTTTTGGCAGAACCATCAAATACAACTCTTAATTTGGTTGTTCTACTATCTGGCTTCTCAACACAATGATGTGGCAAGAAATAATTCGAAACGGGAATGTCGTCCAAAGATAATTTTACCATATGAGACAAATTTTCGTATTCAATCAAAAATTCTCTATATAACGGATACAATAATTCATTTTTCTTAAGTTTACGTTCAACATTGTAAAATCTACGAGTAGGCATAATAAAGGAATTACCTAAAATTTCTGGATCCTCTCGAAATGGCAATCTTACCACAAATTGTCCTAGGTTGGTACGTTCGACGTTGTCGAAAAAGTGATTTTCGCATTGGATTTCTTCAGCTATTAGTTTTCCTGAAGGCTCATCATGCCTTTCGATTTCCCAAAAAGATCTCACTAAGTTTTCCAGCGATGAGGTAGATGATAGCTTCGTAGCGACAATACATGATTTCCTTGGTATTGTTTGGTAATGAAACTTGCCAGTAGCAATCCAGCCTAAGACGGTGTTCTGCAATATTAAAAAGTTATTTAAATGAATTTTTTCATTAAGTAAAAGCTCATAGAATAATTCTGCCCCAATCAATATGTCGACAGTAGATGGTTGAAAGAAGTTTGGAGAGGTGCCTTCCACTTAGAAATGTCGAACGAAATTTTGGGTTGAGGTTCCCCTATTTGAGGTAGGATATATGCTTCGATGTCAGCGGAGTAATCTGATAGCCTTGATTTTATTTCGAGTTGAATCTTTTTAGTGGATTTTGTTTCTGCGCCGCCGATACCCGATATTGGTGTAATGTGTTTGGTACGGGTTAGTTGAAGCCTTTGCGCACAGTTTTCCGTTATAAAACTGAGCTGCGAACAGGAATCGAGTAACGCCTTGCATGATTGGAGCCTTCCATGACGATCGACGATGTGCACTATTGCAGTTGCCAAGAGGACGTGGCCTTCTTGTTTTACATGCAAGGCATTGAAGGACGATTTGGAAGATGTTAATGATATCGCGATTTCGTTGTCGATTGGATGAGTTGTAAACTCGACTATCCCGCTATGTGATGTATTACGATTTTGAGGAATTGATGCTGAATTTGTAGTCATCGAATTATGTCCGCCGCAAGAGTTTCTTTCAAAATGAAGCAGCGAGTTATGTGGTTGACCGCATTTTTTGCAGTTGGCTGTCATCGAATGGGTTGACTTCAAACACTTAAGACAAAGTTTCAGGTCTTTTACGGATTTAAACCTCTGAAAGGGAGTAAGATTAAGAAACTTAGGGCATTGAAATATTTTGTGGTTAGTGCCTAAACAAAGTGAACAACTATCCTTTGAATTTGTGGATAAATGCGAAGTTTTTCTATGAGTTGAACTATTACGTATCGACGAACGTAAATTGTGCGCAGAGACTTTAGATCTGCTCGACTTTCCATGGAACGACATAGTTTTTCAATGTACTTAAACGTTTCTTCCAAGCTGGGTAAACGGTCCTCTGGGCAGTCCGTTTCCTCCCATTTTTGGACAATTGAGGGATCAAGTTTTGTTAGCACAAGAAAAACTATAAGGTCGTCCCAGCTTTTGGTTGGACGACCCAAACTAGCCAATGCTCTCAAATGACAATTGTAGCTATCGATAAGTTCTCTAATACCCGTATGCGATTTATTGGTAGGCGTAAAGAAAAACAATTGTTTTAGATGCTCTTGCGCTATGACCTTTTTGTTGTTATACCGACGCTCTAGTAGTTTAAGAGCAGAACTGTAATTCTCTGAAGAACTTTCAAGAGATTCTATTGTCTTTCGCGCCGCACCGACTATCGAGGAGTTTAAATATATAAAACGAGTATGATCGTCTAATAATTCGTTTTCATTCACTAATCTAATAACGGACCGATAGTAAGAGTTTCATTTGGTCGCGTCACCATCGAACGAAGGCAATTCGATTACGGGAAGTTTTATAGGCGATTCTATTTTACTGTTTCCATGTTTGGTCTCACACGCTGTATTAATATTTTTTATTAGAACTTCTAATTTAGACAAAACCAAGAAATAAGTTTCTTCAAACTCGGCGCGAATATTTCCAAGAATTTCATCTTCGACTAGTTCATCAAGCGCGTCTTGGACCGTACAAAATTTGTCATAGTATGACCGAAGAGATTTGGAGCGGATATTAAGCTCCTCAAAGGTAGCACTTGCGGCCCTACCATCGATAACAAATTCGTTTATACGCGATTGTTGATTTATAATTGTAGTTCGGCTAGTTGTTAACTGCTTTATTTTTTTCTCAGCCATACTTACAGCAATTCCAAGTGTATGATTACCTGTTGTTGGGTTGTCCCTGACCTTTATAACCTTGAGAATCTCTCGCTGTTGGGCAGAACTTGGTGTGCGATTTCAATTCAATCACTTTTCTCTCTTGATTTTTACCTTAATATCAATAGATTTTGCCACTGAATGTCCGATTTATTACATCACGAGATTTGTTATGTTAGGTGCATGTGTGAAATGACAAGAAGCTCAATACAATTGGCTTTACATTGCACATGCGAACCGATGAAAAACGCAATTAAATTAGCTTTTGATAAACAATGAATTATCGACGATCACGTCGGGATCACCAAAATTATGTTCAATGTTTAGCGAAAAATAAAAAAAGAACTATGAACATAAGACGATTAACAAATTTTATTGATTCAAGAAGACACCAAATGTGTCCTCACTCGATAAAAGGCAAACAATAAGTAAGTATTTAATTAAAACGCTTTGCTAAGGAAAACTATTAACATGTATATGATCCGATGTGGTATGATAAGATTCTGTACATTGTGCTGTTATGTTAATGTATATAATATGAATACATACAGTGAGTCAAGACTAATGAATTAACGAATGAATGAGTTAAAAACAAATGCAAATTACAATTTAAACTAAGTTATAAAATTGGCAAATTATGTTTGCTTTATAAATGATGGTTTCGATACATAATATACGTATACAGCAAATTACGATATTAATAATTTAAGTGATATTACTATATTTAGGAGATTATTATTAAGGAAAGGAAGTACAGGGATATCATCAATGTAATATATTTACTAATTATTGTACTTATTTAGTTAGAGGTGAACCTAGAACTAAACTAACAAACCATTAGACAGCTCGTTCCTACCTCCAGTTGCGTACTCCAAGTCAGTTGAGGTCTCCTACTGAAGGGTTTACCAATAGGGACTTGACATTTGTGTCATTTGAATTTGAATTTAATTTGTGAACGCACATTCAGTAAACTCAACATTTTCATCGTGGTAAAGTACACGAACGAGCAACGTCTGCAAATTATAAAAATTTTCTACCGAAATTCGGAGTCGGTGTCTGCAACTTTAAGAGCGTTAACTCCAATTTTCGGTCGTTATTCTCGCCCTAGTAAACAGGCAAAAACAAGTTTAGTGCAAAAATTTGAATCTTCAAATTCGTTGTGTGATTTGCCGTGTCAGTGAAGTGTCGGTCGAAGTGTCGAAAATATCTATATCTATATATTAGGCATCCGTACCAAACGATCCAAATCAGTCAATTTCACGGCGATCTCAAGAAATGGGCATTGCTCAGACCACATTATGGCGTATTTTGTGTAAGGATCTTGGTTTACACCCATACAAGATCAAGCTGACTCAAGAATTGAAGCCGATAGACCATTTGAAGCGACGTACGTTCTCCGATTGGGTTCTGGAGAAGATATGCCAAGATGATGAATTTCATCTTCAGTGACAAAGCTCATTTTTGGCTCAATGGGTTCGTCAATATGCAAAATATGCCTTATTGGTCGCGAGAAAATCCCCATGTGCTTCATGAATCACCACTTCATCCACAAAAAATAACTGTTTGATGCGGTTTGCATGCCGGCGACGTTATTGGGCCATATTTTTTCGTCGACGATAACGATCGTCACGTTACTGTGAATGGTCTGCGTTATCACGCCATGATCACCGCTTATTTTTGGCCCGAATTGGAAGATATGGACTTGGACGACATGTGGTTTCAACAGGATGATGCCACAAGCCATACAGCACACGCTACAATCGATTTATTGAAGAGTAAGTATGATGAGGGTATTATCTCAAGAAATGGGATAGGCGATTGGCCGCCTCGTTCGTGCGATTTAACGCCGCTTGACTATTTTCTGTGGGGCTACGTTAAGTCATTGGTTTATGCCAACACGCCGACGACGTTGGAAGAGCTCAGAGCCAACATTGAACGTGAAATGTGGCCGATTCGTTGAAAATGGGGTCCTACGAATCGACCGCTGCAAACGTGCCTTGTATGGTCTTGTATGCGATGTTGAGGAGGTTTATACCTCTATAGTTGGCGGAAATTGTGAGACGGGCGGACGATACCTAGACTCCATTCATCAAGCATACACTCTTCTGACAAGATCAGAGAAATGAGTGTGTCTATGACCTCCACAAAATTATTTCCAGAAGGTTTGAATACCTCGGCCGGTGTCAGGTAAAGCTGCTTGTTGGATTTACATTTAGATATTGCTATACTTACTTCGTTTTGAGAAGGTGAACGGAAAATTTGACTATAGTCATCAAAGTTGAATGGTCTATTCTGCCTGACGTTTGCAGAAGAATTATTCCCATATTCTCAGCACCGGCTATGACTCTACTACAAGGATTGGTTCTTCATCTCTACAGGCTTTTGTACGGGTCTTTTAGGCTTGACTTGTCCCTTTTACATGTTGGTGTAAAATTGCGGTACGTTGTTCCTGGAGTACAACCTCTCAATATCTTCGATCACTCGGTTCTTTCTTATTCTTCTCGAGAAACCGAGCTCACGAGCGGCTCTCATCCTTCGTTGGACCGCCGCTTTATATTCTTCTTGTTTAGCTGCATGTGCTTGCCCGCATTCTTCATCAAACCACGGTTGGTAGAGGTAGGGTGAGACTCAGTAAATCTGATGGCATATTAGCAGCGTTTCCACGACCTATGCGGCATAGAAGTTGTTGAGAGATTTCGTTCTGCGAATATTCCGGCGGTCTCCTGCGATTGCAGATTCTCTACATTATACAGTTTTACAGTAGCCCTTCTTTGTGGTGATTTAGCATTTCATGATGCAAAGATGTTTATATTGAGATTAGGAAACGTTTGCTTGCTATAGTGATATTTCATCCCGTAGGGTATGCTTACCAACTCTCCTAACATTGATGCATCTCTTTTCTTTCCTGTCGTGAAAATCGTATGACCTTCATACTTCAGACATTGCACATATATTTTGTCTAGGAACCCATAGAAACGTTCTTTCTTCTGTTACTTCTTATTCACTTTATACCTTTGCTGACGACGGCACTTTGTTTTTCATTTTCGTTTCCGGACTCTCGAGTCTGCTGTTCGGCTATAGAAAGGCAACGGCAGCATATATTGGTGGACAACCAAGGAGAATTCTATGCTTCTGAAACACTACGCTCTCCTCCGGAATTATGAGCCACTATCCATGAATGACACTTATATATATTTTTTGAAGTGAACAATCTTCATTCTTGTTACTCGTATGTAAGTCAGAAATAAAGTAAAATACATCCTCGGTCGATGTAAGAAATACTTCTCCCCTTTGAAATATTCCTGAAATATAAGAAATTTATTTGCCTTAATCCTCTAATTGAAAGCGAGGTTTGGAGAGTGAATTATCTCCGGATGTGATCCTGCCGTGAGACACTTTCATACTATTTTCTTTGAGACTACGCGAAATCTCTGGTACATGAAAGTAATTCAGAAACAGACGTCTTGGAGACAAATATTCGATGTGACACTATTGGAATACCAGACAACTTGTGATAAAAAGTCGCGCATAGTAGACTCCAGCAGCCTAATCAAAGTCCTTAAAGTGGAATCGATCTGATGGCACGTACACTGAGTCGAAAGCAGACACTATCCGACTAGCACTTCACAGGTAAGCTAAGCAGTACCACCCTACAACCAGCTCACAACTAGTTCCTGATGAGGCTATAAAATATTATGTTGCTTCCATTAACGTAGCTTCCATTGATGGCTTCAATTTGACTGATAGCGATAGCATTTACCCAGTTATGCTACAAAAAGACGGTCGCCAAGAGCCTCAGGCCTATAAGTCTGACTTCCTTCATGTTGAAGAGCATGAGGAGAATCGTTGAGCTCCATGCGAATGCATCCTCTGATCCTGCGAAAATCCTACGAGCGTGCGCTTCAAAATCTAGTAGAATGGCAGGCAGAATTAAAGATACACTCTACAGAAGGAATATGAGCTGGAAAATTTCATCGACATTGAGGGTGCTTTCGACATCGCAAGTTTTGACGTCATGTGTAACTTGGCCACAAACATGGCGTAGGCAAATCGCTAGTTTTGGTGATAAAAGTAATGCTGATGAACTGGACACTGATTGCTGGCTCTTTTCTAGTCCCTTTTGTCCCTTTTAAAAGGAAATTTTGCTTGGTATAACACCTCCAGTGCGGTTTGATGACGTTGATGACGTCTTTTGATCCTGGTTTCATTAACATGCCGTTAAATGCAATGACACCAGAACTCTTCTTGCAAAAAAAATACAAATTTTACCTTCTCGGTGCCCTGGAATGGAATCAATCGGATTCTAAACCAGGAAACGAACTTAGTCCGGTCTTCAGAGATTGCTCCAAAATCAAGCTAAGATGCTGCACTACTGTCTTCTGAAGAACGATTCCACTTCTTGTTAGAAAAGTTAGTGTGTCCGTCTTCCAAGCGAAATAATCCGCAATCCTGATGGCAACTATATCGTGAAAAATCGGCGAGAGAGTGGAGCATTTGAATCTGTAACTACAGCCAGTCTACGCTAAGGGCCTTCCTGAACCCTCTTACTACTTGTAAGTTATTTCGAGAATTTAAGACTTCACTGAACCAAATCGGAAGGAAAAATTCATTGAGTCTTGTCTGGATGTCTGGCCACAGGACATAAAATCGTGGGCGAACTTGCTAGGCAAGGCTCAGAGGATGCATTCCGATGTCTTTAGGAGCTCAGCGGTTTTCCTGCTGTCCCCCAGTAGGAAAGGCTACTTGCTGGCATCGTGGTAGAGCATTACACTTTTGTTAAGCACTTAAATGTTCTGGGCATAAGTGATATAACATTCGGCAACGCTTGCTGTGGAAGTGATGATGACACCGCGGAGAATTACTTTTGTAAAGGTCCGGCGCTGTCATGTTGGGTGCTGGTATTACAGACACCTTTTTACTGAAGCCCTTATCCATCTTTCCTAGAGAGACTGGAAAATCTCATTAAGAGGAACTTATAAGGAGTAGAATGGACTAGTTCTTTGTTTCAGTGCTCTGTCCCGTCATTATCCTACAAATAAGTACTTTTGGGAAATCAATAGATAAAAATAAAAAACTCAAAAACTACATGTGCAGTTATATTTACGTCGCTGACCGTAATAATGATTCACCTTGTCGCCTACTCTACTGTCAGCTTTATAATTTTATTTTGCAAGTTATGTGACTGTACAAGTGTCAACTCTTGAGCACTCCATGGAAAACACTTATAGACTGGACTAGTCCATCCAGTATCCGGTCTCAACTCAACTCAACTACTATGCTGCCTCGATGAGGGTAGAAACTTTTCCATCTGGCTAAACTTTTGAATTTTTCTATCAGATTTTTTTTTTTAAGGGAAAGGGGAACAAAAAAAAGAAACAGAACGGAAACATAGGACTTGACCAACTGATTTAAACCACACACACACAACTAGGCCCTTTTCTCGCTTTCTCTGTCCTTGAGGAGAAGAATGAGAATCCCCTTCACATCCTCTCTCGTCCTAATGCCAAAAAACCACCGACCGCAAAAAAAGTATTCAGAGTGGACATTTTGGTTGTGAGGATATTTGTTGAGATTGCGCTTGTTACTGTGTCCCATAAGTTTTCCTTGTTCATTTAAGATAAACTTTTGGTGTTGGTTTATTTTTCTTCGTTTTTTGTGGTTCGTCTGTAAAAGCAAATGAAATAAACTGCTTGGAAAAATTTTGAGGCAGAAGTCGGAGAAAAAATAGAAAAGGAATTGAAAGACGAGAAAATTAGGTCCGAGTCCTGTTTAGTCTAGAAAATGATATAAATGCATATAGTGGACAAAAGTTTTGACAGCCACTTTGTTGCTGGCTTTTTTCTTTATTTTATTTTTCCCTACTACACTGGTAAATTAAAACATTAAGGGCAAAGTAGGCAGGGGATTTGGCGAGTTTTGCAATTTGTTTTCTTTAAAGTGACATTTGAGAGGCAATCGAATCATGGATAAAGGCGGAGACAAGTGCCATCGAAAAGTTTCAAGAAAATGTACACACTTGACAGGTGGAGGAAAGTCAGATAAAACTCATTCCCAGTTGGCTTAAGGAAGTCGGTCTAATCACGTGTGCCAGGATGTTCATTTAAAACTTCAAATTCTCTGCGCCCTGGCAATGTGATAGCGCCTTTGCTTGTAGGCTTAACTTCGGACGTCTAAACGGAGTTCTCTCAGAAAAAGCAGACCGTATATGTATGTATATCGTCAGAGACCTGGATGAGGCTAATTCCAAATGAAGACTCACAGTCAATGGCAGCGATAAAAAACAAAAAAAAAACATCCTAAATATAATAATCAGTTTTTGATGGATGTGCAATGATCTCGCAGCGAGTACAAAGAGGTGGCCACAGGTTTAAAATGACCATATGTGTTGGACTGTTGAACTACTACTGAGTCGTTCAGTGATCTCCGTAGAGTATAGATATGTTTCGGCTTGCGAGTGAATAGTAAAATCAAAGAAAATAGTAAAATCAGTAAGAAAGAGACATTTGAGGAATTTTCCTATTGCTCCAATTAGCGGATTGGCAGTGTGTTCGGTCGACGGGTCATAGGTCGTGGGTTCGACTCCATGTGCGGTAGACATTTTTTTTTCAATACAAAAACAATTAATTTAAACGGTTACTAGTATTGTAGTAAACATCACGTGATGGATTGTGGAGAGCAGCCCGCTATGCAAATAGCGGGATCTGCTGAAAAAATCGGGCGAGGCATCAAGTGGTTCAATCCAAAAGCCAGTAGTGTCAGAACCAAAGACTAAAAGAAGGAGGAAACCAAGGCCAGTCCATAACTTGGTACAACGTCCCAACCTACCAACTTCCGCTGAAAAGCTGCTTGGCGGAGTGAGGGAAGGGGCGTCATCGACAGCAGCAAATAATCGTGCCGGGCAATTTATTGACGACAAACCAAATGTCTCAGATGGTGGTAAAAGCCACTATCTGAGAGAGAACACCTTCGCTTCCTTGGTTCCAACCGAATCGGAAGACGAAGAGGAAGAAATAGAGTCTCTAAGTAGCAGCATCAAAGTGCTGCAACAAAGAGTTCTTGCCACAAAGGAACTGCAAATGCTTAGAAGGAAGAGGGAGGATCAAGAGTATTCCCAAAAACAACAGCAGACGCAGCTAGCTCAAAAGCAGACACAACAACAACACAAGACAAACACAATAACACAAATGCTACAGCAATAACAACAAAAACTTAAACAACAACAATTGCAACAACAACAAGTGCAGCCACAACAAGGACAGCAGCAAAAATAGCACCAGCTACAAAGACAGCGGCAGCCACAACAGCAGCAGCAGCAACAGCACCGGAAAAAACAACAACAACAGCAACAGAAACAACAAAGGGTTCCACTCATAAATACATTTAAGATGGAGCTAAAAGAAACCATAGATCTATGTAAGTGTGCCATAGGCAATAATTTTTATATTAATAGACTTAGCTTAGATAGGCACGCGTTCCACTGTAACACAGTGGAGCGCTTTTATAAAATAAAAAAGTTACTGAATCATTCGACGACGGAGTTCCAGTACATTAAAAGAATAAATCTGGCCCGGCAGCCCGAAGATTTTGTGGTGGCATTCCTGGTATATCCACAGAATTTCAAAAATTCAGTTGGATAATTTACGGCCTCGGTTTCATCAACAATTTGCAAGTTAATTTCGTCAAGATCGAAATTTTTGGCAGCCAAAATAGCACGATTACTGAGCCAATTATGAACATTGAGTATATCTGGGAAGACACTCTCATTAGTTAATTTTTTGTCTGAACTACAGTGCAGAAATCGTCTGGCAATTTGATGCATTGCGTATTTGGATGCAGTTCTATTTCACCGTTTCCAATAGCCAGTAATCGTTTAGAAAATATTTGTGCCTATAAATCATTTTGCAAATGTACTCGCATGTTTATGCTCAATCGAAGTGTTTCGATATTTCGCCATATAAAAGATTGTTTTTGGCATGCACTAATCTCAACGGCAAAAGTAGAGTGAGGAATGACTGGCAATGTCTGTCACCAGAAATCACCAGACAGTAGTAGGACAGCACCACAAAAAGTTTATCGTTGCCGTTCAAATCTTGCATAGTTCTATGTAATGCTTCGGATTATGATGGAACTCCTTTGCAATACTGCTGCCATTCCGGTGCAATATGTCTTCAGTCATTTGATTCTTGTATTTTTCCCACAAAGTGGGACAAATAGTTGACGAATGTTATTCGGCGTGGATGTCAACGCTGCATCAGCAAGTGTCAGGCCCCAATGATTGTCGTCTTCCAGCAATTGCAACGCGCGACATGCATCTTGATATGTATTGAACACTCGGCCATTAACTAATCGCAAAAATTCGAAAGACATTGGTCCGGGAACATTCAACAACAACAAACGCAAAAAAAAAGCATTCGCGTTGTTTTGAATGTACTGCGTAAAGTCGTCCCACTCTCTTGGCTTCGAATATATGTACCTGCGATTGAAAGATGTGGTTCTCCTTGTTTGCGTGGCTGCCATGTTTTACCTGATTTGTTCCATGTCAAATAGAGTGGAACATCGGTATATAAGAATGTTTTTGCAAATTGGTTTTTGGCACAATGTGAAAAATTCAGTCAGTGTAGTTTTTGGTGGCTCAAGTGCTCTTTGGAGAACATTTTCTTCAGCGAAATATACACATTGGCCGTTTTCAAGATGCGCTGCTATATGTTGGATGGAAGGGTCTCTATTTTGTATGGAAAAGCTTAGAATATTCCAGATCCTTAGTTGCTGCTTATGTATCTACCCATTTGGTATCGTTCTATTTCGTCATTTTTATCGATGTCATGTTCTTCACATATGGCCAAGTCACTGTCTTGATTAACATATTTGCAAATGTATTTTATGGATTTTACGGAACTGCAAAGCTCGACATTAATATGAGCCTTATACGTTTTTCAAATGGTGAGTATCACCCACTGATTGTCAATTTCAATTAGATTTGTAGAATATGGTATTCGCATTGTGAATGTTTGGCCACCATTTCACAGAGTTTCTGCAACGATACAATGGATAACCGATGATGTCCGTGATAGTTGCTTTGGGAAACGCTTCTTGCATTTTCCATTTTCCATGCATGGCTATGTCATATTTAAAGTACTGTACGGTCCATGGATCATGTGACTGGTAAAAATATTAGAAAATTTTTGATAAATGGAAGGATCCGGAATTTAAGCTGTAATAATCTGATTGATTTCTTCTGGATGGATTTTAATTTGAAGCCAAATTAAAATGTGAGCGTCAGGCAAGCCACCCTTTCGCCACTCAATCTAATTCAGCCAACATCGTGTATTACCGAAAACCGAATGTTTTACAATTAAATCAATCAATGATTTGAATTTTTGTTTAAACACACGTGCAGTGATTTCATGGCGATTTATTGATTGTTGGCCTGGTAATAGCAAAGTTTGTATTTCCTCCCAATTTTGAATACATGTAAATGTAATAAAAAAATCAGGACGACCGTAATGACGTACGTAAGTCATCGCATCTTGTATGTATTCCTGCATGTTCCGCGGACTCCCGATATATTTAGCTGGAAAGTGAAATGCATTACCGATGTTAATGGCGTTTAAATTTCCATCGATGTTTCCTACAATAGAATCCTGTAATTGAATGTACTAACCCGAACGTAATTTAGCCTGGTTGTATCGAATAAATTGCAAACGTTCGCTTTCGATCCTAGCGTACATATCCACAACGTATTGCTGGTACAGCTGACGATATCAAAGGATATAGTTATCCTGATTATCAATCGTTGCGCGTAGTAGTTCATTGAACTAACTTCCTTGTTTGTTTCCTTACCTGAAAAAATTCGAAATGAAATTGTAAAAAAATATAATGAAATTAATTAATAAATTAAGAAATTAAATAGTTAATTATCAAATTTACCAGTAACTGGATCACGATATTTGATATTGATGTGATATCCATCCTGTCCTTGCCAGAATATCAGTGGATATTGGAATGCGTCGTACGAACGGTGTAGGTCCGAAATCGTACTCACAGTTCTGCCTCGACCTGTAATTTTGGTGGTTGTGTTGTTAACTGGATCACGGACGATAATAATAGCAACTTCATCTACGGCTGGCGCGTTGAACCAGCCAGCATGTTCTCCTGATGATACTTTTTCAGCTTTGATGACGATTTGATATTTGTCATTTCTTAATTTCGGCGACACTCTTTTAAACAATTGAATAAGTTGATTACGATTTTCCAAAAAATTTTCTAACGATATCACAATTGCTCTCTCTTCTGCTTGTTCGATGAAATTATGCTGGCACCGAGTTGACGCACGTTCTTCGCAACTGCCCATAAAACAGATTTGGAGAAACCTCGGAACATCATTAGGCATTGGCATCAACGACCCAATCCTATGGTACACCTGGCCTTGTATTTTAAATGTAGTTTCAATTTTACGTCCATCGGATGTGAGATCGAAAATTTTGGTTGACAAAGTGAGATCACCGTAAATAACAAAAAACAAAAATCTCATAAAAAAGTAGTCTTGGTAATTTTCAATTTTCTCAAAAACTCGACGACATAAATCCATTCGGTATTTTGTGTTCGATTCAAAATTGATATATGCATCGATCACAGTAAACCAATTTGGCACTTCATTTCACAATTTTGAAAAAAATTGGCCCAAACTTCATTTTTTAAACTTTTTTTTATCAAAATTTGGGTTTGCATGCGAAGTTCTTAAAAACTATTGACACAAATAATATAGCTGGAACTTATGGTTGAAGGATAGATTTCTGACTTTCGAAACTGGTGCAGTACTTTATTGTAAGTGTTACCGTTGTTTTTTAATATTTTTTTTCCATTTTAAGCAATTTTTTAATAAAATTGCCCCTACCTCCTAAACGGGGCGAGATAGGCCCCCCCTTCCATAGTAAAAAATGCTTGTTTTTGACCTCTCTATAAAAAACCGTTATCAATTTTTGGCGCAAATGTTATAGTACTCGTGCCATCGCTCATGACCAGTAAACGCAATAAGTTTGTTTTTCCTAGCCAAGAACTCAAATACAAATAAAATTTGTCGAACGAAAGAAGCATAGCATTTTCGTTAAGTCGTCTTTAATAAAACAAAGTAAAAACAGTCAATCCATATATCCTAGCTAAATCTAGCCAAATAAATTCAATGTTAGTTTGTGCTCGTAAGGTTGTTTTTTTCACAAAGTACTTGAAGTTTACAACCGAATATTGAAACACATTACGGCGCCGTCTTTTGGATGAAAGCCCAACCTAGATAACAGAAAATAATGCAGTGTTATACCAAATAAGTATTTTACGCCGACATGTTTAACAGTAGTATATAGTAATAACAAATTTTTTAGGTCATAAATCGAGATAAAAACTATCTTAGCTGGTAAGTTTGACTAATTAGACACAGTGCGCAAAATATTATTAAGATCGGTTAATTAGTTTCGGAGTTCATTCCAAACGGACAGTGTGACACGGGATTTTTATATATATAGATTTACACTACATCATTTGAACACATTCAGTGTACGTACCTCGGACCGCTTTGAGGTTTCCTTGCAAAAAAGCATTTTTAGGCAAACGGTAAATACTTAAGATGTCATTTTAACACTATTGCATATCCAAAATAATACACTTTTAACATAAACAAACTAAATTGGAAACATTTACGTTGAACAAAAGTTGCAGTAAAAATAGTAAATTCCGGTTCAAGGACCTTCCCCAACTATATTACGTAACTTTTATTTGGTCTGTGGTTTTTCCACCTTCAGTAGAGTATCTCACTGCTTACATTTTTCGCAGTGTGGGGGGTGATCCATATGTTATTCATAATCGTTGATAATTTATTATAATTTTCCTCCACATTATCATCTATCAATAGAGTGTCTCGTCTAGGAATTAGCTATCATATGGGTCAACTGTCCCATAAACGACTGCGTAGTAGTCAAAAATGTCGCTTTCGATGACAGCTGAAATCATATGGCTGCCTGTTAAATTGACTGCTATATGGTCGATCAACGTTGATGTTCTTCTGATGAGATCAACTCTTATATTTTCTTTAATTAAATTATGATTTTGATCATGATCCTGAATATTAGTATTCATGTCATTAATAACTGTATCTCTAATTTTTTGCCTTGTCGTTTGTTGGAGTAAGTTTCTTAACTCTTCAACGAAGTCTTTTGCGCTTAAATCCGGTGACCTGTAAACTGCATGCAAGTATTCTACTTTAGTTCCTTTTGTAATTTTTATCCTGAGAGATTCAAAAGATGTTATATTAAACTCCTGAAAGTCATACTCTATATCATTTTTCATACATATGTATCTATGGCGATTCCTCCTACTCTCCGCTTAGGTTAGGTTAGGTTAGGTTAAACGGGTGTTTGATAAATATGCCATCACGCAGACACCAGGCACCAAAACGGGCCCATCCCGATCGCTGTGGAACCAGTTGAATTTGTTTTCAACTGGCAAAAACCAAAGCAATCTCCATTGGCAAAAACCAATGCGATATTTCTTCGCATTCACACAGCATGTGTTGTATGTCCCCAACAACTTTCAGATCACCATATCTAAGAATTTGAAGCTGTCTGAGTGTTTCCGCAGGAGGCAGTGTCCTGTCAGGATTCCCATTATTATCCTAAGCTTATCCCTGTTAAATTTTATTAACTTCTTATATCTTTTGTCATCAAAAAGTGGCCAGAGAGCTTTGGATACCCTGTTTCCTTAAAGACTTGACCACCTTAGGTTGGCAGTCATTATGATTTTTTCTTCGACAGTGCCCCTTACTATGCAAAGGGGTGGTTTGATGTTAGCAACTTCACTATTATCGAGTATCATCTGTATTAGCTCAGCCGCCTTGAGTACAGCCAGATTATCGGATTGGAAGACGCTACTTGTGTCCGGTAGTCTTATAGACATTCTGTGTCTTCTGAGAAGATGCCAAAACCTGTTTCGTCCTCTGTTTTTGAGCCATCTGTGAAAATGGCAATTTCATTTGACCTGATTATTGCATTTTTTTCCTAGTCCTCCCTCTCCGGATGAATTATATCGTCGAAATCCATCAGGGAAGGAATTTTATCCGTTAGAATGGGATTGCCTGGCAATAGCTCCTTTAGGACCGTGAGATGTACGAAACTACTGCTGTTGAAGTAATCCAGATTAGTGAGTCGTATCGCACAGTTGCCAGAAAGTTTTTGATCTGTAAATCAAGCGGTGTTAGGTGCAAAAAGGCGTCCTATGCTCCCGTACGGGTGGTTCGGAGCGCACCTTTAATGGCTATGGAAGCCGTTCTTTGAACCACCGCCGGTAATTTTCCGTAAATCGTTTTCTTGTTTGTTGCCTTCCACCATACTAGTGCGCCGTGTGTAAACATGGGTCTTACCACCACCGTATACAGCCAGTACACCATAGCAAGTTTTAAGACCCAAATTTGTCCTACTGTTCTTTTGAAGCTTTCCGATACATTAGGATTCCAATTAAATTTTTTGTCCAGAATCATGTCTACTCCGCTGAGTTTTGGGAGTTTGAATTGCGGTATTTTTTACTTTCTGGTAAAAAGAATAGTTCCATCTTGAAAAGGTTAGCATTGAGACAGCTTTTTGCCCAAGTACTGATCGTTTTCTGAGAAACCTCCTAATTTCGCTTAAAATGTTTAAGTATTTTCCCTGCACTATTATGACTACGTCACCTGCGTATGCCGTGGCACTTATACCCATTGTACTAAGCATTTTGAGGGTGTCATTGATAACCAACACCCACAGGAGTGGAGATTTGACTCAACCCTGAGGGATTCCACGGTTACGGATGTTCTAACCGAGCTTTGTCCAATGGAACAGTTTATTTTCCTCTTTGCAAGCATGCTGCAAACCCTGTTTGGAATGCACTGTTCAATCTTAGCGTCTACTAGAACATTTTTAATGGCGGAGCACTCAACATCGAGGAAGGCCGCCATCGTAAACTCTCCGAAGTGTAGATTCTTCTCTATTTTCCCCACCTCGTGCAGGGCAGTTTCTATAGATTTTCCATTCATATATGCATGCTGTGGCTCAGTCAAAAAGCCATTACTGCTTCTATTCCTAATGTGAATTTCCAATAATAGCTCCAGGGTCTTAAGCATAAATGCTGACAGGCTATTGGTCTGATGGTCCTGTTTGCCAGCTTTAAGCATAAAAACCAACTTAATTTCATGGCATGTACCCTAAAGTCTAAAAGAGTGTGTCTTAGAATTTCCATAATTTTTTCGATTGCTAACTCTGGTGCTTTCTGTAGCATAATCGGTAGAATCCTATCCGGGCCGGGAGATTTGTAAGGCTTAAAGGACTGAATTTTCCACCGTAATTTTTTCTTAATAATAAGAACACCTAGTTGCTCTTCGGAGAGAGAGAGAAAGAGAGATCAATGTTCTTAGCATGCTGTAGCATACGCGGGTCGTCTGATACTGTGGATCCCGGAAAGTGGGTTTGCACCAGTGTTGCCAGAAACTTTGGGCTACTTTCAGCTCAGGTTCCGTCACTTTTCCTGAGGTAACTAGGAATGCTCGCTTCCATTGAAAGCATTTTGCGTAACCTCGAAACCTCGTCTGTTACCGCGATAGAATCGCAGTACTTCTGCCATAAAACCCTTTTTGACTTTATAACTAGGTTCTTGAATTGTTTCTTACTGTGGCTTCTGAGAAGCTTTGCCCTATTATACGGTTTCCTAACCTCTTTCCTTTTTAAGTCAATCTCCCTATTCCACCATTTTGGTTGGGACTTTTTAGGTGTTCTGTTAGCCGGGCAAGCTTTCTCGAACGTCATTGTTAGTGCCTTATTAATATTTTCTACCGCGCTATCTGAGTTAACAATATTATCGCAGGTGATTGATTAGGTATCCAGGTGTATATTTACCACTTCTGTATACTTGACCCAATCAGTCTTCCTAGGATTTCTTTGAAAATCACATACCCTGTTCTGAAAGTTTACCTTGAAGCATATCCGTCGCTGATCCGACATTGACTCTTCGTCGACTACTCTCCATTCATTTGTACTGTAGCAAGGGTCATATCTATCACCTCCTGCCTATTTTTCACCACAAAAGTGGATGAATTCGCTCTGTTAGAAATATTGAGGTTGGAAGATAAAATGAAGTCGTACAAACACCGACCTCTTAGGTTGATATCACCGCTTCCCCATTGTGTATGATGGGCGTTTACGTCACAGCCCAGTATAAGAATCCAATTTTTCTGCCTTGCCAAGTCCTTTAGCTTCTCCGAGATCACTACCTCGGTATCAAAGGGTATATTCTCCGTTTAGTTCTGTTTATATATTTTGGATTGTAGCCGTCTATTGTATAATATTTTTTGTTGTTTTCTTAACCCATTAGAGGTCAAATAAAAAAACTATAATAATATTTTTTTTAAATTATCTTTATTTTTATATTGAAATGAGAACAAAAAACCAAAAATTATAAGAAAACAATCAAAAATTGTTGTTTTCATGAAATGATAGGTGTGTACTCAACTGAGTACACTGACCGCCTATCTTCTTTGTTCAGTTTGGACAAATAATATCGTGCGATATGGCGGCGGAACATGAGTTGATCCATAGGATTATCATTAGTCATCACATGCAAACGCCAGGCATTTGCAATTGCCACGTCTAATAAGTAAGTAAGTAACACCCACCACCACTTTTTACCGTGTACATTGTACAGCATTCCTATGCAATGAGAATCAAATGCATCTAAGTATAGACGGAAACTCGACCTCAACTTGCAGACAACTGCTCAACTTGATATAATGAAATCGACAATTTAATAAAAATTTCGCACCCGCCAAAAATACAATCTTATCAAAAAAGATCAGTTTGACACTGAGTCTGAAGCAGCGAGAATATCTTTTGGGTGCCTAAAAGTTTTTCGAAAGTTTGGAGATCAATATTGTGATAACCACTTAAATGTGAGCAGCGACATCTAGATTCACAGAGCAGAAAATGTCGATACTCGAAGACCAGAAGATTTCGATACTTGAATAACGAAGTCTCGACTGGAGAGTGGAATCGAATTTTCTAGCAAATTGGAAATTGTATATGACGCTGGATGGCGAGGATTGTTCTCGAAGTATGTCATTTGAGTATAAATACCAGCATCCCCAAGGTATGAAAATCAGTTCTAAAGTGAAATTTGAAGTGTTAATTAGGAGAAGTGGTTTAAGTAAAAGATAAGAAAAGTATAAGCGGTTGAGAAATTGGATTGTACTGAGAGAAACAATTAAATAGTGAATTGTAACTGTACTGAATAAAGCGATTTCTATTGAAAAGAATAAGTTCTATCATTTGTACCCACACAAACATTTTACAATATGTTAATTTAGATCGAAAACAACAATTTGATCAAAGAATTCCAAGCAGGTTTTCGGAATGTTTATTCAACCGTAGACAACATTTTCGTACTGGAAAACATTGCTGGGACACTCCTCGAACAAAAAAAGGAATTATTTGCCTTTTTCGTTGATTTCAAGGCAGCCTTAGATAATATCGATCGAAAAGCTTTAATATTCAAACTTTATAATGCTGGAATGAGCCAATAGTTTCGGAATATATACGAGGACAACCAATCGAGTGTGTGGAGCGGGACCGAAACATCAGAATGGTTTGAAACAACTATGGGAGTAAGACAGGGATGTGTACTAAGCCCATATCTCATTGCTTTGTACATCGATGACCTCACCGAATTTTTACCTGGAGGAATAGAGATTGCAGGACATTTAATAAAGGCACTTTTATTTGCAGACGATGTGGTTCTATTTGCATATTCACCAGAGTCCTTACAATTAATGATTAACCGTCTTGATTTGTACTGCCAAAATTATGATCTTTAAGAAGGGAGCTTGTAGAGAGTGCAGAAACGAAAAATGGCATCTCAACAGACAGCCCATCGAAATTGTGAAAACCTATAGATTTCTCTGGGTGACAACAGCTAGTAATCTCAGTATTTAACTCCATCTAAAGAAAAGACTAAAAAAGCGAAAACCGCCATATCGCCTACATGGAAAAAATGTTTTTCAAATCAACGTAAAGTACAAGGTTTTTCAAGCTGTATAAGAATCTGTTATGATGTACGCAGCGCAATCTTGGGGATACTGCCAATATGAAACAGTAGAGAAACTCCTTAGATTCTACATAAAACGATGCTTTAGCTTACCAAGTACAACACCAAATATATGATCAATATCGAAACAGGACTGTCACCGCTTTTCATTAAATCATTAAAATTGCATGTTGATTATATAATAAAAGTTTTAGAATTGTCGGACGATAGAATTCCAAAAATAATTGCAAAGAAGGTAGTCAAAAGGAAAACGTTCTGGTATAAAAACTCGAAGAGCTAGCAAAGTACTACAGATTCGAATGAAATTTAGCTTATGGAAACGAAAGATACCGCAAAGATGTGCTTGGCAATCTTATTGCAAAAGTAGATGAACAATACAGGTCTGATTGTGTAAATATGGATTCATCGTCCGTTCTGCGAGCTACATACAGCTTTTTAAAACACAATCTGTCTGAAAAAAAAATTATTGAGGCGAACTAATACGCCTTATATATATCCCACATCGTCCAGATCTACCAATTTATTGTAGTCTTTGCAATTTATCTGAGAGAAAAGACGTTATACATTTCATCGGAAGATGCCCCATCCTTAAAGAAATAATAATATGTTTTCTAGGAAACGACACAATATCTGGGAAGAAGTTATAGCCTATCTAAACTGCGAAAGCAATGTAAAACAGCTTTTTTACTTCTATAAAGCAGCAATCAACTACCGTAGTAAAATTATTACTGAGAACTTTTAACTTTGTAAAAAAAAATCTAATTAGTATATTGTTTTTTATTTTTTGCTTTTTTACTTATCTTTAAATCTTTTTAAATTCAAGAATTGAATATACATTAAAACAAACTTGTTATTAAATGTTTAATTTCATGTCAATCAGGCAGACGGCAAAGCCATGCTTAATGATTTTTGTTATATAAATTTGTGTTATAAACAAGAAAACAAACAATAATTCTAATCTAATCTAATCTAATGTAATGAGACAGACTGGTCGAGTTTATCCACATTTCGCACATTTTTTTTGTTGGTTTGAAATAAACGAGAAATCGCTACGTCCGTCTTCTCCTTTCTTATTGCACACCATCGTTTGAGTGTCCCTAGCGGTTCGATGGTGTTGTAGTTGGTTGGCATGGTACACACACTGTTATCTTTCCACCTTACTAACAAAAGTTCACCTTTCTTGTCAAACCTATGATCATAAGTTGCACGTTCCTTCTTTTTCATTTCCTTTGTACTAGTCAGTGAAAATTTTTTAATACTATTTTCTCGTACTGTTTCCATAGCAGCACGGTAGCCTATGCTTTTCAAGTTCAGTAAAAGATCGTAGCTTACGAAAAAGTTGTCAAAAAAAAAATTCATGATTTGCTGGGACAAAATTCAGTTTCTCCAATAGATTTTTGGCTACGCGGGAACTCAAAGGATGTGTTTGCAATTTTCCACAGTAAAAATCGAATTAGTAACAGTATCCTGTTGAACTGGCCTCTAAGCAATTCTTACATCCAAAACGGAATGGTTTTCCACGAATAAATTATTTGGCGGAATGGTGGCCATAGTATTTCACCATTGATTCGTCGATAGAGATACTATTATGTACAGCTCCCCACCGTAAAAACTTCTGCATAAGCTTATCTGCAAGTGGTCTTATTTTGAACATATTGCGAGTCGACGTTGTTGCTAAGTCGTTGTCTACAAGATGAAGGTTTCTTTTTATATCTCGAATCCTATGTCTCAACATGGCTTTGCCTAATAATTCGACTCCTATATCTTTATCTAGAGACCAGTATATTGGTTCTCGAGGTACCTGACATGTGAGTTATCTTGCTCTCTGTTCAAGGGCAGATGGCTCAGCTTCAAATCTAGGCGCTTCTACCGGGTCCAACGCACCTCATGTCGTAATGGGTACGCACACGGTGGAGTCCTTGTAGTGAATGTAAATTTACTGATTAAGATCGAGCGCAGAGTCGCGCTGTTTAAGTTGCTGGAAGACCAAGCTCCTGATGTTATTTTCGCTAGCGAATCTAAGCTTACCGATAAGCACAATGTGGAATACAGTAAATATAGTAGTAGAAGAAGAAACCGACACAACGCCACACAATCAGGTGGTGCCAAAGAAATTGCGGAGCTGAAGAAGTTTGTTCCCGGAATTTCTTACAATTACAGTAAGACTCGGTGTACACACTTCTCCAGAAAGAACGTTGACAAGAGCAGTTTCCTCGAATTCGCTCTACCCACCGAATAAAAGCAAAAACCAGTGCACTGGAGTCTGCCTAATTGACTTGGAAAAGGCCTTCGACACCATATGGTTAGAGGGCTTTTCTACAGACTGACCAGATTGGGCATCAGTAAACTCTTTTGTATATTCTTCATAATATGCTCATAAGCAGACAGTTCATCGTGAAAAATGACGACGCAACTTCTGTTGGGACATTTCACATTAAAAACGGTCTGCAACAAAGTGCGGTTAATTCGCCGATCTTATTCAACATTTACGTAAGCGATTTGATAGGTTCACTTCCCCATACCATAGAGTATAGAGGTCCAAAAGTCGAGGTCATTAACATGCCTTTGCAACGTGACTTCGAGCAAATTAGGCGACTGAAAGTTGATTTTCAACTTCCAAAAGTCTGAAACCGTTGTGTTTAGAACGCCGTTGTTTGGTGTCTCTAGGGACACCAGAAAGAATTGTCCCGTGTGGTTCAACGTAATAGCAAGCTTAATGGAAAAGATTCGGTTGTTTGAAGGAGCTTGTCTTAGGGTTTGTCTTCACCTTTACAGAACACCAGAATCGTAGTACATAAAATTCTATCCCAATGAAGTCCTATACAACAGGGCGAATCTAATAAGAGTGGACAACTTTGCTATTAAGTCGACTCGAGCGCACATTGCAAGAGCAATGACCACGTACAACAACCTGATATCTGGGGCCTACTACCCCAACTACTTATATCATGAGAGTATTCCCTTGAAAGGCTTGACCCCCCTGAAGCGTTCCTCTATTTTGACAGGAAAGGGCTGATCTATTTTGACACGGTGCCGCCAATCTTCCACGTAGCTCGTGCAGTTGGTGAGAGGCGACTCAACTACAACAGAAATGTCGCACACGGGGTGGCCGTGGTGTAGTGGTACTAGCAATCGCTTCTCACTTGGAGGGTCCAGGTTCGAATCCTGCCCATGGCAAGTCAGTTTTTCATTTGTGTAATTGGAACTCAGACAGAAAAATTCTGCGTGTGAAGGCATAACACTGACACATAGATTTGGCTGTTGTAGAGTTTCAAGCACAGACAAAAATACTGTGAATTATAGATCGAATCACTCTGAGTGAAGAAAAAACTCTCCGTCCTATTCGGACTCCCACCCCCTGGAGAGAGAATATCGAAACCAAACACACCTGAGTTTAAAACCACTACAAAACAATTTTCCTACCTCCTCCTTCTACCTTTCCGCCTGCGCCCTGGCAACAGTAAAAGGGTATCTAATCCCTTAGGCGCGAGTTACGTCTCCTACCTGTCCCCACCTCGCCCCTTGAAGTCATCAAACCTACACGTGCCGCTACCTCCACCGGATGCAGTGTCAGCGGAATTACATTTATTGTATTTTCACCAAAATCGATGTGATTGCACAGGTGATCGCATGAACTGCAGACTTGCCGACTCAGCGTCTGGGAGCCTTCCGCTCCACATAAAGTTCATGCAATCACCTCTGCAAATGAGACGTATCATAAAACATTGTGTGATCAAATATTGTCATTCTATTAAGTGCAGTCGCACAATAAAGTTGTAATTTTTTTTGAATCAAGTTATTCGAGAACTTATTTGGCGCAGTCGGTAGGATACGTGGACGGTCGTTTAATTCACAGTCGATTACAGTAAAATAGTATAACGCGAAAATTGGAAATTCGTTCGTTCGTTCAATCCGTTGTTCAAACACAAAATGATAGGATAAAAAATAAATAAATAAAACAGTGCTAAAATAGTTAAGATACTCAAAGAGCCAAAGCAAATCAGCCAACAGTGAAAAATAAACTTGTGGACAAAAACTAAAAAAAAAAAAAACACCGTGAAAAAAAAAAAAAATAAATAAATAAATAAAGATAAAAATAAAGAAGAGAAAATATAGTAATAAAATCCTGTGAAACTCGACCGGCGGGTCTTAACCCTTTACCACGTTAACCAAAACCAGCAAAAGAATGGACCTTCAGATGATTGGCATGATGATCTGCTGCTTGTGGTAAGTGTTGTTGTTGTTGTTGTTCTTTTAAGTATTATTAACCTTATTATCACAATAATTTACTAACGATAAGAAGCACTATATTGTCCAAATAATAAATCTAATGTCAGAAAAAAACAAACCTAAAACTAGATTCCTCCCATACGATTTAAGGCGGTTATCAAAAAGTTTGACTTCTATTCCTGAAAAAAGTGTTCAAAATAATCTTGAAGACCCCTCCTTGTCCTCAATTTCTTCTGGAGATCAAACCGAAATGGCTACTACTCCTACTCCTCCTACTGTCGTAAATCACAACGAGATATTTAACTCTTTAAGAATACCCGACGCGATCAAGGATCTTCCTACGTTCGAAGGAAATCCTCGGTTACTTTATGAGTTCCTAAACAATGTAGAAGAAATATTACTCTACATAAGAGGTACGGATAATACTCCGTACGGCCAGATTCTGCTAAGGGCTATCCGAAATAAAATCATCGGACAAGCCAACGAAATACTAAACATGTACGGAACACCCTTAAATTGGGATGATATTAAGCGGAATTTAACTTTACACTATTCTGATAAGCGGACGGAAACGTCGCTCATCAGAGATTTACATGGTGTAAGGCAAAATTCAAAAACGGTTGAGTCATTCCATGGGGAAATTATCGAACTACAATCGGCCCTTTGTAATACCATTTTGATCCATGAAAATGATCAAAATGTTATTGCAGCAAAAAAGGAACTATTCGCCGAAATGTGTCTGAATTCGTTTTTGTGCGGGTTAAACGAACCATTAGGTTCAAGAGTAAGAACAATGCAACCCGACACACTGGCTGCTGCATTTTCGTATTGTATAAAGGAACAAAATATATCGTACCAAAAAGTTTCCCAATTTGGACGACATAAACCTTACAATCCACCTTACCTACAATCTTACCAGCAACCAAGAACAAACCTTCCACACCCGAATCAGTGGCAATCACATAATAGGTACCCTCGTCCATCTGCTGGTAATCAAATCAATCAGTCAAAATTCCAAAGACCGGTAAACAGATTCTATAATCCCCAGTTCAATAGGTCCCAAAGTCAAGAACCCCCTCAACGCCCCCAGCAAACCCCTAGCAATCCAAAATTCAAAACTAGCCAACAAACGCGTAATACTAACTTCAACTTCAACGAAGTTAATAAAACAGATACGGGAGGGCTATTATCACAAAACACTCTCCAACAATTAGATCATTATTTTAATAATGATGCAACAAATATTCAGGACTCCCCAAATTTTTCAACGCAAGCCTCGAACAACCGACAGGCTACGTAAACTTAGAACGATACCCCACAAATTTACCTTTCATAAACATTTCATCACCCTTCGGTAGGCCCCTCCGATTTCTCTTAGATACAGGTGCATCTGTATCATTCATAAACCCTGAGTTCATACCATTGCATAAACAAACGTTGTGCAATGAAGTTACAATTACTACCGTATTCAAAAGCTATAAATTGCAAAAACAAGCAATTCTTCCTATCTTCTCAGAATTCAATCAGGAAGGAACCTTTAAATTTCTCCTATTCAAATTTCACTCATTCTTTGACGGGCTATTAGGCATCGACTCTCTCCTTTCTCTAGATGCAAAAATTGATTTAGAAAAGAAAATCTTATTGACTAAAAGCTCAACAAACCCCTTGAATATTAAGATCAACCAATCGTCCAAAGTAATAGTCATACCACAAAAATCCAAGCTACTTGTAAAACTACCCGTGGACAAAAAACAAGGCACCATTCTCCTGAATTCGATCGAAATCAATCCTCTTCTTTTCGTAAGTGAAGGACTGTACGAGGCAGAAAATGGGTTCAGCACCGTGGAAGTCGTAAACTACTCGGACGAGGAACAATCATTCATGGTCGAAACTGAACTTGATGCAGAATCATACAACCCCTTAGATTTCATAGAAATCAATCATTTCAATATGGACCCTGAAGGAATGATGCCCCAAAAGAATATTGCAGAACTAATCAGGACAGACCACATGAATCCAGAAGAACGCAAAGAAATACTAAAAATTTGCAAGTACAAGGATATAATATATAGAGAAGGTGAACCGCTAACGTTCACAAACCAGATCAAACACCAAATCAACACAACGGATGACGTTCCTATCTACGTGAAATCCTACAGGTACCCCTTTGTGCATAAACAAGAGGTGCAAGAACAAATTTCGAAGATGTTGGAGCAGGGGATTATAAGACATAGTTATTCTCCATGGAGTTCTCCCGTTTGGATTGTTCCCAAAAAACTGGATGCCAGCGGAAAGCAGAAATGGAGAATGGTTATCGATTATAGAAAAGTGAACGAAAAAACAATCTCTGATCGCTACCCTCTCCCCAACATTGCCGAAATACTGGACAAACTAGGGAAGTGTTTATACTTCACAACCCTAGACTTGGCCAGCGGATTTCACCAGATAGAAATGGACGGCAAACACATACCAAAAACCGCGTTTACAGTCGAAGGAGGTCATTATGAGTATCTCAGAATGTTTCGTCTATCTGGACGATATAATCATCTTCTCTACTTCACTACAAGAACATTCTGAAAATCTAAAACGCGTTTTCGATAGACTCCGGCAAGCAAATTTTAAAATACAGATGGATAAGTGTGAATTCCTGCAAAAAGAAATAGCCTTCTTAGGGCATATCATTACCCCTGAGGGTATCAAACCGAACCCCGCGAAAATTAATGCTATTAAAAACTTCCCTATCCCAAAAACTAGAACCGAGATAAAATCCTTCTTAGGTCTAATCGGTTATTATCGTAAATTTATCAAGGATCTTGCAAAACTTACTAAGCCTTTAACAAACTGTTTGAAGAAAGGATCGGATATTACCTTAGACCAAAAATACCGCGATTCTTTTGAAACTTGTAAAAATTTGCTCACTAATGATCCCATCTTACAATATCCAGACTTTAACAAACCTTTCATCCTCACAACAGATGCGAGCAATATTGCACTCGGAGCCGTGTTGTCCCAAGGACAAATCGGCAATGATAAACCAATATGCTTCGCCAGTCGTACACTCTCCACCGCCGAATGTAACTATTCGACGATCGAGAAGGAATTATTAGCCATCATCTGGGCTACTCGGTACTTTCGACCTTACTTATTTGGACGAAAATTCCAAATAGTAACCGACCATAGGCCCCTCACATGGTTAATGAGCCTTAAGGAACCGAATTCCAAACTTGTGCGTTGGCGCCTTAAGCTCGAAGAATTTGACTACGAAATCGTCTATAAAAAGGGAAAAGCAAATACGAACGCTGATGCCCTAAGTCGTGTCAAGATCACTAACCCAGATGATGAGCGAGAATTGTACAATAATGAGGAAGATTTGGATACAATTCACAGTGCGCAAGAGAATTTAAATGACGGGATATATATATCCGAAAAACCTCTGAACGAGTTTAGTATACAGGTAGTGTTAGAGGCCAGTGATAAAGGTTGCCCGATGACACTCGAAAAATTATTCCGGAACAAACAACGGTGTGTTATACGTAGACCAATCTTCGATGAAAGTGAAATGATAGATATTTTCAAGAAATTCTTCCCATGTAGGAAATTAACAGCTATATATACAAATGACCAAATTTTCTCAATTGTACAATCAACATTTTCTAAATACTTCTCCCATAGCAAAATGTTTCGTCTCATACGATGCACTGAAATCTTGACAGATGTAAGAGCCGACGATGAGCAAAAAAAAATCATCAGTGATTACCACGAGAAGTCAAATCATCGTGGCATAAATGAGACATACCTTCATTTGAAGCGCGAATATTTCTTCCCTAACCTCGAAGTTAACCTCGAAGAATACAACAATAGTATACAAGGCATGGCCAGATCATTGAACCTTCTAGAAAAGAGAGTCAGAATAAACACCGCTACTAACGTTACCTCCCTGAAACTCAAGGAGTTAGAAACTAAATTACTAACAATATATCCCACCGTCCGGAACAAAAGAGGCTTGTTCAACGGACTGGGATCTGCTATCAAATTTATAACCGGAAACTTGGACGTCCAAGACGCCCAAAATATTAACGAAAATATAGAAAACATCAAATCAAACATAAATAATCTTACTAACATAATGATTGACCGAAATACTTTAAATTTCCATATGATAGAACGATTTAGAAATATCACTAACCATATTAACAAAGAACAAGAAACTATTGATAAATACTTCGAGATAACAGCCAATGCAATCAGACGTGAGGAAGACACACTATTCGAGATGCAATTCCTTAATCAAATTAACTACAATATTGACCTATTAACTAACCATCTTTCCGACCTCGCTGAAGCGGTAATTCTAAGTAAAATTAATATCATACCAAAATTCATACTAAATCCAGATGAATTAAAATTAATTCAAAAGAAACTAGAAGAACAAAATATTAAAACGATTTCTACTGAGCAGATCTATGAATTCCTAAGACTGCAAGCCTATTATAATGGCACGAATTTAATATTTAACATACAGATACCATACCTTACACCAACAAAATATCATATGTATCATATTATCCCACTACCAATTAACGAAACCAAACTTATAGTTACTAAACCTTATATAATACATAACACTAAGTATATACAACAACACAGCGCACTTTGCCCCAAAGTAGCAGGTACATACTATTGCCCCCAACAACAAGACGAAGAAGAAGTAACCGCATCCGAATGCCTGGGGAATCTCATGAGGAACAAAGCCGCACATTGTCCACTAAACGACGTGGGCAAGATCAGGAGCATTTCTGAGCCAGAGCCGAATTTTATATTATTCATTAATGTAAAAAATACGTTAATCAAATCTACTTGCAGCACTCAAGCTACAACCATAGAAGGTACAGCGCTTCTCCACTTCAAGAATTGCAGTGTCACAATCAACGGGATGCTGTACGAAGATGACCCTGAAACGTTTTGGGATGAAGTCCATATTCCACCACCACCAAGCAATGACGTACATGCAGCTTCAACAACTGACGTACTAAGCCTGCAGAAACTAAAGGAATTTGACTTCAGAACAGAAGCAGAACTATCATCACTCGGAACCAGAACCCTTCATCTTCACTACATGACCAGTACATCAGCTGGGCTCTTGGTCATCATCTCAATAGTCGCCATAATCATCATCTGGTTCAAGAAGAAGAACGTCGGAAACGACATCCCCATGTTGCAGTCTATCGCTCCAGCCTCACATACTTCACTCTGGCCGTCGCTCTATTCTAAGGGGGGAGGAGTTACGTCTCCTACCTGTCCCCACCTCGCCCCTTGAAGTCATCAAACCTACACGTGCCGCTACCTCCACCGGATGCAGTGTCAGCGGAATTACATTTATTGTATTTTCACCAAAATCGATGTGATTGCACAGGTGATCGCATGAACTGCAGACTTGCCGACTCAGCGTCTGGGAGCCTTCCGCTCCACATAAAGTTCATGCAATCACCTCTGCAAATGAGACGTATCATAAAACATTGTGTGATCAAATATTGTCATTCTATTAAGTGCAGTCGCACAATAAAGTTGTAATTTTTTTTGAATCAAGTTATTCGAGAACTTATTTCGCGCGTAAATTATAAACAAAAAAAAAACACGGCAGTACTGAACGTCTCAGGTTTAGCAGGGCGGTTTCAAAACGCGATAAAAAAGATGTTGTTTTTCAGCACCAAAATATTTGGTGATTGAGTGAAGAAAACCCGATTTCTTCGTCGTTTCCTTCAAGTCCAGGTTAGCCTAGGCAGAAGGCAAAGTGGGTCATATTTTCCTTGCTATGTTTAGCAAATGGCCGATGTACATGGGTTAGGGTAGTTTTAAGGCATGAAGATTGACAACCTTGCGTTTGCTAGCAATTAGGTTAGCAACTTGAAGTTTGCTAACAATTAGGCTAAGTTAGATTGTATAGTTAGGCTAAGTAGTTTAAGGTTTAGTAGAGGTTAGCATAGGTAGTTAGTTTAGGTAGTTTAAGTTGGATGTTTAATTTTTATATAAATACAAAAAAAAAAATTTCATTTACTAAGTTTTTTTTAAATACTTAATATTTTCTTAGTTTAACTAGATGTTTAATGAAAAATAGTTATTTTTTTAAAATGTTAATTTAGACCTCGAAAGACATAGAATAAGAATAAAGTTTAGCTTAGAGCGCCCGCTTGGAGGGACAGTAAGTTAGAAGAGTTAATTAAGTTACGTTAAGCTAGCTTTTGAGCATTTTTTCTGTTAGCATGTCAGTATAGGAAATTTAAGAAGAGTGAAATAAAATGCATTAAAAATGAATGAAAATAGCTTATGGTACCCAGAAAGTATCAAAACCCCTAAGAACTTTTTTTAAATCAGAGGAATCCAGTTCGAACTCATGTCTATTGATGTGATTAGTGTATAGTTTTCTATTGGATGCAATCATATCAATAACATCATTGTCAATAAATTTTCCAAAAATTTGTACGGGGTTGACACCCTTCAGCTCTTCATAAGTATTATTCCTTCTGTCACAGACTTCGTTAGTACTTCCAGCAGTTGAAGAGTATGAAGGGGTACATTTCCGCTATGTTGGATTCGGATTGCTCTGGCGGGTAACATCTTGTCTTCTTTTTTCTGACTCCAGCAGCGGTTCGTCATTACTGTCGTCGAACTGACTGTCTTCGCTACCACTATCCTCTCAGTTTATAAAAACCTCAATACAAACAGGTACGTCCTGCGGTATGAAACGCGTTGCCATATCCTCATCGGCACCTTTTTCTTCATAAGTCAACGCACATGGATCAGGTGGTATGATAGCCAACTCACATTCTTCATCATCGCTTTTTTGTAAAATGGCTTCAATAGATTCTTCAAGCCACCTGAAAAACAGTGTTTTTTTTGTACGTATGTTGTCATTGTATTCAACCGAGTACAGTTATATTTACATGAACTTAGTTGTATTTGATTTATAAATAATTAACTATATTGTTCCTTGTTACTTGTTCTGACATTTATTTTGTACTTATTAAATGAACAAAACAACTTATAAGTAGTAATTATTATAACAAATCTATAATCACTCTCGTACTTTCACAGCGTTTCGGTGACACAACTTCAACTGTCACTTTTTTTTCAAAGAAAGGCACACTACGCGCGTACTATTTATTGAAAAACTTGAACAGTGTTATGATGACGTAAAATATTCTTGAGCACAGTGACTTCTAATTCCATTGCATTACAACAACAATTCTAAGATTTATAAATAGAGGATTCATTTTTGCGCAAAAAGTATCCCAATTCTTCCGCATTGGCCTTATATTGAAACATTGGTAACTAAAATTAAATTTTTTTAATTCATGCAATTCGCTGTCACCAAAACCATGTATCACTCTGTAATCTATGTTGTCTAGGAAGTTATCATTTCTGTTTGTGTTTTCCATTTTTGTTTGCGTTTTTTTTTTTTTAATTTGCCACACATACACAGCCAGTATTATATGCGAGTAATTTTACTCACATCGTTTATGGTGCTTATCAGGAGTGTTTTCATATTTTTCCTTGCCAACACTCATCCGGCATTCTCCCACACAGAGGTCCAGTTACTTGTTTTAGCCTTTTCTTTTGCCGTCCAAAGGAGGTGTTTGTTATGCTTTGTCAGTTGATTGCCTAAGTTTACGGTGGTGTGGACGGCTGCTTCAGTTGGGGAGCCGGTATTCTCTATGACCTTCTGCAGTGCGATGGGACGAGTTGACCGCGCAAGTTTCATGAATTGTGATTTACATATATGCTATGGAAATGAAGTGATGATTGTGGATCTTTTCATGCTTTTTGTTTGTGTTTTGTGTATGTCAACAATATCGGTGTCTTTTATGTCGTGTTTAATGGTTTTTCCATCACGATATCGACTACAATAGATTCTCGTTTTGCTTGGAAAGGATATTTTTTATTTCTACGTTGCTTTTTAGTAATTGGTTTTCTGTTGTGTTGAATTGAGCTTGCATGTTTTGGATTAGTTCATCTTTTTTGTTGTAGTTTTCCTTTAGTTCAGCTACTTTATTTTTCATGTTTTCCATTAGTTTATTCTTTTTTGCCAATTTGTCATTGATGTCATCACATTTGTTGCCGAAGAAATCACACCTTTTTTTGATCTCTCGAACTTCTTCTCTAAGCTGCTTTATTTCTTGTAGAGTAGCAGTGATTTTGGCTATTGCAACTGTTTGTATTTTCGACCCTGGGTCGTTAATTTATTTGAGTTGGTGTTGGCGTGGAAGTTGAGGACTTTGAGGTCGATGAACGCTCGGGAGTTGTCACAGCTGCATTAGTTTGTGTTTGGGCCCGAGCAGTTCTACAAATGACTTTTCTGTGCCGGGCGGTGCAAATGACAAAGTCCCTCTCGAGGGGAGTTTTAGAGGGGAATACATACATCCGGGTTTAAGCCGGGTACAACTACTAATAGAGACAAGGGCAAGGGAATTTCGATTTCTAAGCGAAATGTGGAAATCAAACGAAATAATAAAATAATAAAATAGGTGGGATCACAAATGGTTTACACCTTTTTTTATATTTTTGAGGAGATTCGTTTAAGAAGTCATCTCATACGGCATTCAAGCTGAAAACACTCTGAACCAAAAAAAAAAAAAATTGTCAGAAGGTGGAAAATCTAGTTGTCAGTCGAAGCCTGACTAAGAGCTATTTCATAGTCAAGTTGACTAATATACTTCTCTGTGTATTATAGTAGAAATCAAGGATTTTTAAAGATTGGCGTCCTTTTTCTCTATTGAAAGTACTAGTAAGTATGTTATAGTATCTTTACACAGGTCCAAGGCAATTATGCGATTTTACATTTGTTGCTTCCACCACTAATTGTGTTGTTTGGTAAATGGGATTTCCAAAATACAATTCAGTATTTCATATCTGCGGTATGTCATCTCTCCCCAAATAGACCATCGAATTCCACTAAACAAACATCCATTAGACAAATGGAAGCTTTAGTACAAGCCGCACGCCTCACACGTCATTGAACGTAGGCTTACCGCGCGCTGCCTAGACCCACCATTCATGTCAATTACAATCACTATAACTTGAGAAAGCTCCCACAATAATCTTAATCACTAACAGCATATCACCCTTTGCATAAAGTAACGCCACCATTCAATAACAGACTGTGCTACCACCCTGTGGTAGTTTTTCTTATTGATGACCGTTAATTCCATGGTGAGCCTGGCAACTTGTTTACTCAATTCACTTAATGCAAATGTTAATGACGATCATTAAAGTGGTAATGACGTTTCGCACTCTTGTTGCGGTTTGCAGTGTAATGCCATCCCTGGGGTGCGCAGTGTAGCAATGCTTCGAACACGTAATCGATTGATACGACAATCACTTCTTGCGAATGCATACAACAACACACAGAATATCCACATCTATGGATATATTTCTGTATATATCCACATGGATGTACACATTTTCCTCGAAACCCCACAATAAGCCAAACGTCGCCTCAGTGCTTCCCATCGATTGCGCTTTTCATTTGGAGAATTACTCGCTGCCAGGAGAAATGGCTTGAGGTTTGACTTGTACCCTTCAATCCCTAAAGGTTGCCATCAATACGTTGTTTGTGTTGTAATCCCATAATGGACTCAACAATACGGTGCATTTCTCTAATTACTTGTAGTGTTGGCTATATTGAGATCTTAATTGATTAAAGGAGGTGAATGATAAAGGTTACGTTGGGAATGCACTGAGACATGCATGTAAGACTCTTGTGGCTTTTAAGAAAGAGGTTCTTCCTAACGCACGGGATGAAAAGCACCTTGCCATTTAAAACATGTAATGTACTCGTATCCATCTACTCAATCGGCTATGAAGGGTTGAAAGTATCATACATACATATATACATAGCAGCTGATGGTGATGTTTTCTGTAAATGGCTAACTCACTTGACTTTGGAATACGTAACTTCATTTCAAACGAAGAGATTTCTGATCAATGAGATTCCTGATAATGGGTTGATTTTTCAATCTACCTGTGTTGATATCTTGCCGACATTTCAAGACATAAATGGGGCAAATAATGGGTAGGGTAAAGGATGACTTCTGGAGATCTCAACTGATCGTTAATTGGTGCTTACTCAGAATGACTACAAGGCGACTATGTAGTAAACCGTTAAGATCTTTTCTCCTTAGACGTACGATACAAACGCTGAACTGACGTCTACATAGCGCAAGGCCCACCAATTTCAAAAGCAGTTATCTTAGTAGGCTGTTTATAGGCAGGCACATCACCGAAAGACGAATGCTAGTACTTCAGAAATGAAAACTATAAAACCTATTGTCGAAGTTCAAACTTTTGAAATCGGAACAACACGATTTGTTAAGGAAAGATAGAAAAGTTTGCTTAACGTATACTTATCAGCTGTGCTGAGAGACGACTCATTGGTCCAATTATGGTATGCTATGCATTTTGAAAGCCAGTTTAGCTGTCGGTACAATATACAATGTTTGAACAGAGGGAACGATAGTTCTTTATACCTAAAGGGGACGAAAGTACCCATATGCCTCCAACGAATATGAGACCCATCAGTCTGGCGTACACCATCCTACCTAAGATAAATGGCCCACTATGAGTTATTGAGGAGTACCTTGTGTCTAGGCCACATCTGAAACAGTAAACTAAGCTGAAGAGAATATGTTGGACAAGGAAGTAAAATAGCTGTATTAGCCCTCTACTAGCGGAGAAGGGATTCAGGCTCAAGGTGGTGTCTACAGTCTAAAGTCATGCACTCGGTCTTGAAACCAATTATCACTTATGACATAGGTTTTAGTTTGCCTGTACCGGAAAGACGAGCTCATGTCAACCTGTTATAAAAACGCGACGAGCTGCTTGTATAAACATCACTGCCGCGTTAAGGACATCTCCAATAGAATCTGTCCAAACTTTGTTCCATTTGCTACAAATGAATTTTTTGGCATGCAGATTACAATGTACTCTCCCCTCAGGCTGAGAATCCCTATGCAATAAAAAGAGCTAAATGTAGGACGTATCAGTGCACTCAAGTTGACTGGTGGCCTTCCACAATCAATGCAACATCAAATAACTGAAACTGACTTCAAATTCAATCAGGGAAATACAAATAGGAGCTGACTGATTGAAGATGTCTAAGAAGCACAACATCACGCTCTTTTGGGTTCCGGAACAGAACGCCTGTGATGGTATGACTTAAGTTGACGAGATGCTCATACATCCATGGGAGCAGGGAAACGCCTTGTCATCACTCTTCGTCATTCCCTTGATATCAATTCGGATACTGTGTTGAGAGCACGGGTTCTACACTTGGTATGAGTCGATGCGGGCATAAAACCTCTTGTCAATCTTAGGGTCACGGCACTCAGTACTTATTGCAACTCTACATTGAATCAAAACCCAAAGGCAGACCCTTCCCGCGATTTAGGTTTAAATCACAACCGTCGTGACGTATCCACTAGGGGGCTTACCTCTTACAAATCGGACCCGAACCAAAGTCCTTACCTTATTTTTAGAAATCCCGGTAAGGACTACCGATAGTCTTACCCATAAATAGGACCTTAATGAATGGCAGCAGGTAACGTTACTGATCAAATCGTAGCAGCATTCGGAGGCATCAATCGGAAAACGTGTACGATAAGAACAGTTTTTGCTCTACTTTCTTTTATTATTATATTAATTCATTAATAAGCTAAGCCTTGATACTTTGGCAGGTGCACGGGTTCCGGGACAAAAGGAAGTTCCATGACTAATATCGAACATACTCAATCGTAAGCCATCAAGAAATTTTTAGGCACGAGCAGTGCTAGAGAGCTTTCGGCAAGTCATAGGGTTTGTTCCCTTGAGGATCTTCTGTATCTAAACGTATATATAGGAAGACCAATTCTACCGAATCCATCGTTTGTTTGCTAGAATAAGCTTGCATGCATATACACACGTAACTATTACTTTCCCAAGACTCCTAGAAATAATCCGTCTTAGTTGCACGCAGGCTGTTTCCCTTTATTCCTTGTTTTGCTTTAGACGCACTGACAAATCTGCTTCCCTTGATATACGATTAGGTGGTCCACATTAATGTGCCCTTAGACCAGGTTTAAGTCCATCGTGGCACCACTGGGAGAATGTAAGAAAACGATGCCATAGGGCGGTTAGTCATTGGGCGGAATAATCAATTGTGACACATATCTTTGAAGGGTACAGTTTCCCATAATGGAGACAATTCTTCTACTGAGGTGGATCAGATCTCTTGATCGCTTAAGATCGAGCATGGGCTATTAGTTGAAATATCTGAAAAAAATTTCAATGAATCCATCTACGAGTATGACTGACCTTAAAGAACGTTTGAAATGATGTTATTTATTGGTGGAAGTTATGTCTGGATTGACTTTGTCAAGATGTCTACTATTTGTTCTCAGAAATTTAAGCCTGCTCATCAGCGGCGCTGTTCCCTGTGACGTCAGAGTTCTTCTTGTGCAAGCAACTGGCATAATGAAGAGAAGTGCTTTCAGCTCACAGAAAATCACAAAGACTAAATGTCTTTAGTACAGGCCATTGAGAAAAGGTTTGGTGGTAGCCACATACAGAAGGTGTTCAAGGTCAAATTGAGAAGCCAAATGAATCAAGGAAGAGAATACTGCAACAGCTTCAAGCAGACGTAATTGGACTGGAATATTTGTCTTACCTCACTGCAGTATAAGAGATAATCGACGAAATAGTAAAGACGAAATCATCAGATGCTGAACCACTTGCCCACGTTTTGGCGATGGTAGCAGCTAATTCGGCTTCCAAAGGAACACATGATGTCGGATAAATAACATCTGTTGAATGTTCCTGCGAAAGACTAACTCACCACGGGAGAGATAAATGATACGCTGCTGAAACAGCCATAAAATTGGACAGTATCAGGCAGAGATTAAATAATCGACACGACAAAAGGGATGCCCTCGCTACGGAAAGAACCAAATAGAGGAAAAAAAACGGCCATTAAGAAGCTGGTCCATCTTTGTGGGGCTCTCTTTGGCAAGAGTCGACAGCTCCAGGACCATTGTCGAAGTCTACAGCTTGCAGATAGCTACAGCTTGCAGACAGCTACAGCTTGGATAAACGACCAAGATGGACAGTAAAGGATATGGTAAAAAAGCGTTCATTTAGGAATTTGGAAATAAACCGGGTCAAAATGAAGAGGTGATTGATACGTGAGGATTCGAGTTCAAATAATGTTAACGATTATTAACTTCTACCGCGAGCATCGAACTTGTCGAGTTGTAGAGGCTGATTAGGGTCAATGAATCTCGAGAAGAAATTCTCCAGACGAGTCCTGAAACCAAAGGATGCTCCCCCCCCCTCCGCAACTCCCAAATTACTCCATCATTCCCCTGGGCTGGATCAAGGTGTCATACGACCCGTGCCGAAGATCAACCTGGCTGAGGGCCCAGTATCTCCAAAAATAGCTCAGTCGCAAACGGAGTATCCGGATACCTGGCGACCTCCGGATTAGCTAGCCTTATCTGTATATGGCGGATCTCTGTACAGATGGACAACCCTTTCTCCGCTACTCGTGGGACTATCAATGGATAATAACCATAAAACAAAAACCGAGGCCGGTACTCCTTTATTACCGGGCGGTGGAACGGTGACTACACCGACTACCGGCAAGGCTCCTGCATTGCCGAGAGGAGGCAAAACTGTGGCAGGCCATGGTGCGCCATCCTCTAAAGGCAAAAGGAATAAGCCTAATAATAAGAATTCAGGAAGTGTTAAGACTGTGGCAGGCCATGGTCCTATCACCTCCTCCACCCCTAGCAGCAGCAAGTTTGTGGCAGGCCACGGACTTGTCGCAGCTACCAAAACTCCTTCAGGGAGTGTTAAGACTGTGGCAAGCCATGGTCCTATCACTTCCTCCGCCCCTAGCAGCAGCAAGTTTGTGGCAGGCCACGGACTTGTCGCTGCTACCAAAACTCCTTCAGGGAGTGTAAAGACTGTGGCAAGCCATGGTCCTATCACTTCCCCCGCCCCCAGCAGCAGCAAGTTTGTGGCAGGCCACGGACTTGTTGCTGCTACCAAAACTCCTCCCCCCAAAGAGGAATCTGGAGCTCAGCCGCATCGGCAAGCTCCATCTAAGGCGCTCTACATAAGACGCCGAAATGCTTCACGCATCATCAAAACCTTCGGATCCATTCCGGAGGTGGAGAGAAGTGCGGAAATAAAGAGCAAGGTTGAGTGGGCTAAAAACGTCCTAAAAGACGGATTTCCCACTGCTTCCACTGCTCACAAAACGTCAAAAGACTCCTCTAAGCGTCAGAGATCGTTGGAGGAAACCGTACCGGTTTCCAAGAGGCCCAAAACACACAGTTCCACAACCCCTGGGCCATCCAACAGCAGATCTCTGAGGTCTTATAATGAAGTCCTAAAGGACGCATTGGTGATCGCGGTGATCGACAGCGATACCGACGGTTCCATCACACCGGAACGGTGGCAATTGGTCAAGTTGAAGCTCTCGAGCAACTTCTTGGCCATCATGCGGGAGAACCCAGGACCACCTCCTATCACAAGCGACGCTGGCTGGCACCAAGGCCATGTCAAGCTCATCGCTTGCTCCAACCAGAGATCTCTCGATCTCTTCACCAAGGCCATCGATGGTTTAGGAGAGGTTTGGCCAGGTGCAAAACTCGAGGTCGTATCTAAGGAAGACATTCCTAGTAGACCTCGAACTCGTACCTGGATTCCAGCCGAACCCTCCTCTCCAGGAAGTATCCTGGAAATCATCCGGCTCAGCAACCCGACTCTTCCGACTCATGACTGGAAAGTCGCGAAACTGGAGGAACTAAGGGGTTCTTATAGATGCGCGTTAATTGTGATCAATAAGGAATCCCTTAATCCTCTGGCGCAGACGAAAGGCATGATTCGGTTCGGATTCGAGTCAATTCACTTAAGGGTGTACAAAAAGGATGAGCTGGATGCTGATAAGCATCCTCCTCCTCCTTTAACACCCGATATCACAACCTTGGATCTTGGAGCGTCGATATCCTTTCCAGAATTGGATAGCGACGACTCCAATCTGTCCGAGGTGACTACCAAGCCGTCGGTCTCCTCTTCTGACACATTGTCGGAAATGGAAACCGATGGCGAAACAATTAGAGGTTCTACACGATCAGAGATAGAAAATGAGCTCTTGGGCACATCTTCAGAATCGGAGGACCTCAACAACACCGTGGTGGAGGCGACTCTGGAAGACTGTAGCAATGATACGGTTTCTCCAGATTAATCTCCACTCAAAAAAGGCTTCGGCCGCACTCATTCTGCGTCTTTCCAAAGGCGCAGAAGACATAATTCTAATCCAGGAACCATGGATTGCAGAAGGCGTGGTTCGTGTACTTAGGACACCCTTATACGTTCCGCTCTATACAAGAGACAAAGGTAAGATTAGAACTTGTATATTAGTGAAACGTAGCCTTAATGTATTTCTACTTCCCAACCTCAGTGACCCCGACCTAACCGTTGCCAGATTAGAGACTGCCAAAGGCTCTTACTGGCTGGCATCGGCTTACCTTGGCCACGACCAAGTGGGCCCTCTCCCTGGTGATAACCTAGAAAGGGTGGTACTGGAAGCGGGAAGGCAAAAAACTGGCCTCATAATCGGATGTGACGCTAACGCACATCATACGGTATGGGGCAGTACCGACATCAATGATAGAGGTGAGTCACTTTTAGACTATATTTTAAGTACTAACCTCTTAATTTGCAATATTGGCAATGAGCCCACTTTCATAACAAAAAACCGACAAGAAGTATTAGATATTACTCTTGTCTCCGACAGCATCACCCAAAGGCTAACAAACTGGATGGTATCGTCTGAACACTCCTTTTCAGACCATAGATACATCCAATTCAGTCTGAGTGATGCTCCCCCCAGCCAACCAGCTTTCCGGAACTACCGGAAAACTGATTGGACAAAATATAGAGGAATACTGTCGGAAACGATATCCTCTAAACTATCAAGTCCCCCGCGTGACACCAATGAGCTTGACATGAAAGTCAGGGAATTTACTCTGACTCTCAATAAGGCTATGGCCGCTTCCTGCCCTCTTATTCAACCAAGAGGCAAGAAAAAGCCACATTGGTGGTCATCGGCACTAGGACTGCTCAGAAACACCTGCAGAAAACTTTTCAACGCAGCAAAAAGCACAAGAAAAGTGACCGACTGGGACTCATATAAAGAATTCCTCAAATTATACAAAAAAGAACTGAGGAAGGCAAAGCGACAATCCTGGAGGTCATTCTGCGACAAAATTACAGAAACCTCTGAGGCATAGCGGCTAAGAAAAATCCTCTCCACAAATCCTATGATGCCCAGCTGTTTGAAAAAAACCGATGGCTCTTGGACAACCTCAAGTGATGAATCACTCAACCTGCTTCTGGACACCCACTTTCCAGGTAGCTCCCAACTCGCGGCCAGTAGCAGCCCAAACAAGCCTACTGCAACCGTGACCAAAATTCATGGTCTGATTACAAGAGACAAACTGCTCTGGGCGCTGCATAGCTTCAAACCATACAAGTCTGCTGGTCCGGACGGTATTATACCTGCCGAGCTACAGAGATCCTCAGATATTATTCTACCAGTGTTGGAAAATATTATGAGGAGCTGTGTAGAACTTATCCACATTCCACTGTTATGGAGAGAAGTCAATGTAGTATTCATTCCCAAAGCTGGAAAATGTTCTCATGTGGTCCCAAAGGACCTCAGACCTATAAGTCTATCATCATTCCTTCTGAAAACTTTAGAACGACTGATTGATATCCATATTCGAGCTAAAGTTGATCCAAGACTTCTGTCTGCGGCTCAACATGCCTACTGTAAAGGGAAGTCGGTGGAAACGGCTTTGCACTCTCTGACTAGCCACATCGAACGATCCCTACGATATAAGGAGTACACAATGGTTGCTTTCCTAGACATAGAGGGCGCCTTTAACAACGTCAACACATCCGCAATCACGACTGCGCTGTCAACTCTGCAGGTAGACGGCTCACTTGGGGAGCTGATTAATCTAATGCTAACAAGCAGGATAATCAACTCCAAACTGGGTGAGACTTCTGCTAAAAGATATGTCAGTAGGGGTACGCCGCAAGGCGGTGTCCTCTCCCCCCTTCTCTGGAACTTAGTGGTTAACGAACTACTGATATACCTGGAAGCGGGTGGTAGCAGAGTGATTGCCTATGCGGATGACGTTGCCATAGCCGTCTCAGGAAAACATTTAAATACCATTAAAGAACTCCTCCAAGTAAATCTTAACAGATTAACCTGCTGGGCAGATCGCTGTGGATTGGGAATAAACCCCCATAAAACTGATCTTGTCCTCTTTTCTAGGAAATATAAAATTCCAATCATAGACCCTCCTTCAATAAACGGTACCAGTTTAGCTTTCTCCGATACAGCAAAATATTTGGTCTCATTTTTGACAGGAAACTAAACTGGAAACCTAACATTCAAGAAAGAGTCAATAAAGCTACAATAGCTTTATTCTCTTGCAAGAAAGCCATTGGGAACAAATGGGGCCTTCAACCTCGCATAACCCACTGGCTATACATCTCGGTCATAAGACCGATACTTACTTACGGGGTAGTTGTCTGGTGGACGGCCTTGGAAAATGCAGTCAACCGCATTAAATTAAGCAGAGTCCAAAGAACAGCATGTCTATGCACAAGCGGAGCTTTGCGGTCTACCCCCTCTGCGGCATTAGATATTCTGCTTCACTTGACACCCCTCGACATTTTTAGCAAGCAAGTAGCTGCGACTGCAGCTATTCGCCTTAAAGCGACTAAACAGTGGACAAATAATTCATTTGGCCACGCCAACATTCTTAATACATTAGGAATCCTCACAGAGAACACCGATTACACCATACCTGAACTTTGGTTTGACAAAAACTTCCATGTAAGCTTCCCCTCTAGATCATTCTGGGAGGAGGATGCTTTCATGGAGGACAAGTCAATCCATCTCTACACAGATGGATCTAAAACCGACAGCGGAGTTGGTGGCGGTGTTTTCTCAGATAAGCTAAATCTTAGCCTCTCTTTCCGCCTTCCAAATCACTGTAGCGTGTTCCAGGCGGAAATTTTGGCGATTAAAGAAGCTCTGTCCTGGCTGAAGAAAAACGTGATATCTGCAAAGGATATCCGCATATTTTCGGATAGTCAGGCCGCCATCAAGTCCCTGGACTCGGTCTCATTGTGTTCTAAAACTGCCCTTGAATGCCGATCATCTCTCATGGAGATGGCAGAGCAGTTCAACATTCACCTCTGTTGGGTGCCGGGCCACAGAGACATTCCAGGGAACTGCAGAGCCGATGAACTCGCCAAAATTGGAACCACTCTACCTATCCTACCGGACAAAGGTAGTATAGGTATACCAATCGCTACGTGCAAACTAACATTAAAGCTAGATGCCAATAAAAGAACGGACCTTAGATGGACTGCTGGACAAACATGTCTAGCAACCAAACAGATCTGGCCAAGGCTGGATCTGAGTCGATCTAAGTGTCTGATCCTTTTAGATAGGAAACATCTCAGCGCCATAATAGGTGTCATTACCGGACACTGCCTCATAGGCAAGCACGCAAGAAGGCTTGGCGCTTTTACTAACGATTTCTGTAGAAGCTGCATGGACAAGGAAGAGGAGGAGACAATCCCCCACCTACTCTGCACATGCCCAGCTCTCTCTCAGAGAAGGAAGCTTCACCTAGGAGCTTTCTTCTACAACGACCTAAACGATCTAGAAAAAATAGACGTTAACAGTCTCCTACGCTTTATTAAAAGCTCAAACTGGTTCCAGTAGTAAGAAGATCACAGATCCACGTGGCATCACAATGGGCCAATAGGCCTAAGTGGGTTGGTATTTCCAACAGCCACTCTTACCTAACCTAACCTAACGATTATTAAGAGATATTTGCCTCACGGAAACTAATGATTTATATAATGGAATATACCAATATGTGCAGTGGGTAACCTAATTAATTCAGCTGTAATTGAAAGTCCTACCTCCGATCATTACCCAACACTAGTCTCACTGGTACACGAACATCAGCTGCCGAAGAAAAATTATCAATGATGCAGTGCAATGATCTCACAGCAATGGTTTGAGGATCAAATGCTTCAAAACTAAAAATGGTGCACATTAAAAGTTCACAGATCAAAGCTCTCCAATATAAAATCTTCAGAAATGTTACCTACCTAATACAACAAATCATCTCAGTGATATGTGGAAAGCTACAAGTAACTACCTTGTGTTCATCATTGATGGTAATCTTCATGAACCTGAAAAGAGCTTTATAGGTACTAACCAATCTACGGTATCTACTCGTACTATACCAAACGAACTATCTTAAAACAGTGAGCTAGTGGAATCAAAATTAAGATATGGAATACCTGCCTGGGGTAACGCGTCTATAACTTATGTATATATATCAGAAAACTTAAGATACTCGTACTTCAAAAATCAGCACGGAAAACCAACTTGTATCTTCACAGCACCTCACTGTCTAGATTTGACTGGACTCTGTCCCTGGCGCTTTACCTGTTTTAGCAAGATGGGTCGTTTCTTTGAAATTATAGGTTTGAGAGCCATTTAAAGTGCTCGTAATAGCAAGTTGGACAATACCCTTTTGTTACCACACGAGCAAATGTAAACTCCAGATGCCATGTTAAATGGATGTCAGAATATAGCCTAAACCGATATGTTTCAACAATGTATAGGCGTATTCGATGACTTCATTTCTCACCACAACCCATAACAAATACCATCTATGGTTGGTTGGATCACATTTACAATTCCAAAAAACCGTTTTTTCCTATAACCTTGAAATTAGGATTCAAGGATGATACTATAGGTAATTGTCCCAACTTCGACCAGTTATTTCTCAAATTCAATTGTACCTTCAGTAGGTCTAAGACCTCGCATCAAATTCGAAATTCGTTGAATCTGTTTAGAGTTTAAGTGTACCCCTAATATGTGTGCAGACAGTGCGGGCAAAGGAAAATTAAGGAGAAAAGATAACCGTCGTACGTTGGTTTTGAATGCTTGTTCCTACATAAAAGGCTTCCTAAGGCATTTCATAAGCTAGTTGAGTCACTTAAGAAAGAATCAGTGTTAGGGTTAAAGGTTTGGAGGGGTGTATGCTACTGACAATTTCATTAGGCCAATAGTGGTGAAAATCGTTATAAAACAAGGTAAGGCAGCAGTCATTATTTTGGTGATCGAGAGCTGTCAAATGATTGTGCAATATTGGCATCACCTATGGGTTTTGTCGCATGATTTCGAATACTATTTGACAGGAGCATAGAGGTCCTAGCAGCACCTGGTAAGATGTGCACACTGTACTCCAAATATGGTACGTGACTCCGGAACGGAAAATTTTTGACAATAGAGCTTGATGCCAAACTCTGTTAAACGCCTTTGAAATATCAAGCGAAACCGACAAAAAGTTATTACTACCTTTGCGATATTGTAGTATTGTTTTCATAATGATTTGGATGAACAAGAGAATCTCCTCAGCGTGGGGCAATGTGCGCAAGCAAGCGTTTCATATGAAGCATTTCTAAATGTGCAAGTACTATGTTTACAGAGCTGAAGACATCACAACTATCGCGGAAGAGCTACTACGCATGACCATGACCAACACATGTGAACTGTGTCATCTGGAGCTCTTTCTGTTGGACGAGTTTTAAAAGAATCGTAAAGACACTGATCTATACGAAGTAGTGCAGTACTCAGCAAATATTGTGCAGCGTCTTTATTTACTGATCACATCGGATTGGTTTACATTAAGAGTAACTCATCGCTTAAAAGAAGCATTCTAAAAGATCTAGTTAAAATGTTTCATGGTGTACAGCATCCACTACTCGGGCTGTTTTTTTTTCGAAATTATCTATTACAGTGCACTCACAATAAATGTTTTAGATGCTATAGAGTTTGGTCTGATGAATTTTGCTGAGATGAACAAGCTATGGGTGCGTATGCAGCGTCAGGGACATTCTAGTGAAAAGATACGCCGGGAAAAAGAGCGTGCAGAGTTGAAAATCTTAGTAGGAACGAACTTTGTCCGATTGTCACAGCTAGAATCGGCTTTATTGGAAGCGCATAAGCGGCTTATTTTTCCGGATATGCTCAAATTGGTTGTTAGTTGCCGTGATGCCACAGAAATACCTGATTAAGTGCATCATTCAGGTATCCCCCGATGAGTTTCATTTGCAGACATTGGATCCGTTTATGAAGTCAAGTGCCCAGCTCGAGACGGGTGTTAATGTGAACAATATAATTATATCGCTCATGGAAAGACTGGCTACATACATAATCAAAGGAATGCTACTGGAACTGGAACTGGAACTGGCTCAGCGATTCCTCCCGAAGTCGAATTATTTGAATTTTTCAGTATCCAAGTGCAAATATTGTTCAGATTCAAACTAGTATGCCTCTAGAAGACACAATATCCTTGCAAATGGCTTTATTAAGTCTTACTCCAAAGGTCTATGAAGAATCAACCATTCAAGTTCTCGAAGGAATGAATATGAACTACATTTCCCTGTTGTTGTCGTCTACGCATCTGTAACGGTTTCTAAAACAAAGTCCTAACAATAATCCAGTTAAACAACTTTTGTCGATTGCTCGAGGTTTGATTACACTCTCGGCCAGTCGGGAATATTTTGGAAAACGAAACGAAAGCAGATAAAGTCCTAACAATGATTGCGCAGCTCATTAAATACTCGGAAGGTTCTGCCAATAATGCTTTATCTCTGTAAGACGAAAATTGGGATAGAAAAGTGTCAAAAAATTCTGCAACATTGCCATAGCACAATTGTAGTTCTCTCTAAGGCTGACTTACCAGAGCTCGCTCTATGGTTGTATTTACAGGGTATTTCAGTGATTAATGAGATTGCTTATTCCAATCATGAGACAGTCGCCTATGATTTTATGACACAGACATTTGCTCTGTACGATTTCTGACTCCAAGTCTCCAATTAAGGTCGCCAATAACATTGATAATGTCCACTTTTAAGCAGATGACGAGGAATGCTTGGCTCTTTTGCCGTCTCCCTACTTGACAAAAAATAATATTTTTCGCATATAATACTTTGAAAATGTAATATTCCCTAAGAACAAATGCGATAATTACTTTATATTGATAAATATAAAACTTAATAAAACAGGATTGAATAGGATTGAAATTTAAAAACTTTCGCTAACTATACGGTCCCTATAGGTTAGTGTCAGAGTGCAGTATTGGTATAGTTTTTTAACTTCGATTGTGTTTAGCAGAGATATAACTTCGTTTTCCGTTAAAAAAAAACTCGATCCCAAAGTGTTCCTTCTTATATCTCTTAAAATAGGACATTTTCCCATGAAGTGCATAATATCTTCTCTTTCACCCAAGTTACACAAAGTGCACAATATGGGTAAATCTTCTCTTGGAGCAATAAAGTTTAGGTGTATCAGCTCTCCCCGTACCCTGACCATCATTACTATTTCATCGACGCTATTTTAATCTCGAAAATAATTCCTTTCTTCCAAATTGTGATTAATTCGGGAATATTGGTATTGCTCTGTGGAACGATTCGTTGGCGTTACTCATAAATCTCTCTCTACACTTCAAATCCACTGATGAAATAAGATGATATAGTAAAGTCTTCCAGCGAACACAGTCGAAACTATCTAGACTCAAATGCATGCCGCAGTCCGCCGCTAGATCCATCCATTCAGTATACCAGGTCGATTCATCATGTATGCCTTGGAGGACCGCTATCTTCGGAAGCCAGTGATTTTCCATCTTCATAATTTTAAGCACGTAATCAATTTGCATTTTAAGGGTACGAATAAAGAGAGGTGATAATCCAGTTTCCAGCATTATCATATAATTTGGCATATTTGGTTGTAGTCGAAAAATTCGCTTTATGTAGTAGCGGAGGTACTTCTCTACATTTTCATATTATTTCACTAAATAAATAAAATTTATTCCGATACCGCCTCAAAAACACGGAATTTACTGCTGTGTGAAATACTTTAATTACTAAATCATCTACTCCACGATGCACTGATTGCGATCTTAGCATTTTTCAGCTTCTCCTTCAGATGCTTTTCGATACGAGATCAACAATGAACAAAGCAAACAAGCTTAGGCTCATAGTATATCCTTGTCTGACACTCAGACCTCTCTTCACCATTCCAAACTGCCGCCATTGTGTCAATATATAAGTTTTGCATGACTCTGCCAAATTTTATTGACATACCAATATTATAGAGCTTGTAGAAAAGAGTCTGTCTATCAACCGCTTTCAAATGCTGACTTGAAGTCCACGAAAAACGCATATAGCTCCTTCTTTTTGCTGAGAAATGAATCCGCAATACTTTTCAAAACAAAGATATGATCAATCGTTGAATAGCCTGGTCAACAACCTGCCTGGTACTTTTGCAAGAGCTTATTGTAGTTGATCCATGTGTTGAGACGTCTCTGTAGAATTAGCGTGAATATTTTGTAGTAAGCATTTAAGAAGGATATGCCTCTATAATTAGATAGGTTCCACAAACGTCCTTTTTTATGTGTTGCGAAAATTATGGATTCTTTGAATTCTTGCGGTATTGATCCTGTTTCCAACATATTATTGTATATAAGCGTAAGTCTATCGACGAACTCTGTTGTGCTATACCTATAAAATTCAGCTGGGATTCCATTAGAACCAGCTGCTCTTCCATCCTTAAGCTTAATCAATGCTTCAGTAACCTGTTGCTGCGTTATGACCGCATCCAACATTTCATTATTTCATTAAATTTCATTAAATTTATTCTTTCTTGTACTGGATTTAATAAATTCTTAAAATGCGTTGCCAGAAGATTAGAGCATCTTGCCATTCAGCTTCCTAACCAAGTTGCAAAAATTCTCTCGCATTATTGGCCCGGGTCTACCCCGGACAACTTTATTAAGCTTATTAACAAGCCAAACTTAAAACTAGACTTAAAAACTAACAAAGATATACTTAACCTAATGGGGCGAGGAGAAATGGTGGACGGGGGAGATGTTAAGGGAGTGGCATATTGAGCAGCGCTTTTTTTATTTCTTGTTTGCTGCTATTTAGGTCACAGACTTCGGCGTAGTTGTTCGTTACACGCAACATTCTGGATATGGGTTCAAAGTGACCGTAGTTGGTGCGGTGAGTTCGGATCAGGAAGAGTGGGACAGATCTTAGATTACGGGGATTGGGAGTGAATGCAATATTTTGCGTTATTGTCGAGCAGTCGATATTTCCAGACAGTAACTGGTGGCTAAAAAGTACATAAGCGACTTCACGACGTTTTCTTAGGGTATGCATGCTAATTAGTTTTAGCCTATTTTCATAGGGGGGTAATCCATATGGATCGGCCCAAGGTAGACCACGAAGTGCAAACCGGATAAACCTGCGTTGGACTGCTTCTATTCTTTGAATGTGGGTTAGTTTATAGGGTGACCAAACTTGGCTGCAATATTCGAGAAGAGGCCTTACAAAAGTAATGTACAGGGACTTTGTAACGTAAGGGTTGGAAAATTCTTTTGACCAGCGTTTGATAAAGCCGAGTGAAGAGTTAGATTTATTTATAATGCCGTCAATATGTGAGTCGAAATTCAATTCTCTATCACAAATTATACCTAGATCCCGTACTTGGGTAGTGGAAGGAATAGGCTCATCGCAGATGAAGTAGTTTCTTGGAGGGGGAGGTAGACGTTTACGGGAATAGGTTATTGCTTGGCATTTGCTGACATTAAGCTCCAAAAAGTTTTGCTTGCACCATACCGAAAACTTATCCAAGTCATCTTGCAGGCAATGGGAGGCAGAAGGCAATGAGATGACTTTGGAAATTCTCATGTCATCAGCGAAAATAGAAAGATTAGAGTTCGTTAAAATGAGATTTATATCATTAATTGTGGGGATAAAGATGATTGGACCAAGGTGACTACACTGAGGGACACCAGATGTTGCTTAAATGGGTTCGGATATTGAAGATCTGAAGATGACCCTGTATTCTCGGTCTTCTAAATAGGATTTGGTCCATGTCACAAAATGAGGGGAAAAGCCAAGTTTTTTTAGTTTAAAGATGATAAGTTGGTGAGAAATTTTATCGAATACCTTGCTGAAATCTGTGGAAATTGAATCGACTTCATCACCGTCTTCTAAAGAATGAAGCGTCCTAGAGACGAACTCTGTTAGGTTAGTGGTCGTTGATTTACCTTTCATGAAGCCGTGCTGATTTGTGCAGATAGTTGGCCTACAGTACGGAAGCAGTTGTTGATAGACTATGCTTTCAAAAAGTTTGGGTATGCATGAGAGTTTTGCTTTGGGCTTATAATTATCGACTTCGGTCTTACTTCCTTTTTTATGAATGGGGATAATGTAAGATTCCTTCCATAGGAAAGGGAAAGTACCTGTTGAGACAGACAAGTTAAATAGGGCAGCAAGAGGAGGACCGAGATGTGTAACACACTCTTTTATTACAATAGCCGGAATTCCATCGGGGCCGGACGAGAAATCATCTTTAAGTTTGGTAATGTTTTCAGATACCAAAGTTGTTGTTCTATTTAGTGAAATGGCTGACGTCTCAGGATAGTTTCTCATATAGCTAAAGTAGCTAGGATCGGGTTCAGCTGTTTTCTTAGAAAAGGATTTGTTAAAATGAGAGGCAAAGAAATTTGCAATGATTTTTGGGTCGGCAGAAGATTCACTAAGAAATTTAAGAGTAGATGGGTAGCCGTCTGACTTTCTTTTCGTATTAATAAACTGGTAGAAGCGTTTAGGTTCCGAGACTAAGCTAAATTGCATGCGGTAGAGATATTCAAGGTAAAGTGAATCACAAAGTTCAGAAAAACGATTATATACCAATCGATAATTACTGTAGTCGGAATCAGATCGAGTTCTTAAGAATTTGTGCCACAACTTGTTTCTGTTATTACGGAGAGAGCGCAGCTCCTTGTTGTACCAGGGAGGAGATGATATGCAGTCCTTTCGGAATGTATACGGAACCGATTGGACAAAGCAGGAGAAAATTAACGAATAGAACGTTGATAGGGCAAGATCAATGTTAGTTGTCTCAGCAATAAAGTCAAAGTTAATGTTGTTGATGAGGTTTTTAAGTTTGTTAAAGTCGGTTCTTCGGAAGTCAAATGAAAATGAATTTTCCGAATCGACACATGTGTTGCCATTTTCATATGAATATATAATTGACAAAGGGGGATGAAGACGGTCTAGGGTAGAAAGAAGATGATCACTCCTATAAACGACACAGTTACCTGAATCGGATGTGAAGACAAGGTCGAGTTGTCTGTTCATTGTATATATTAGGTATTCCACCAATCTGATGCAGACTTGAGTTGGTTAGGCAGTCCACCATCAATATTTCTATTTCAGAGGTCGAATTACGAGAGACAAAATGAGACGAATCATCGGAAGGCTCCCATATAAGGTGAGGGAGGTTGAAATCTCCTACTAGAACAATGCAATCTTCGGGCTGTGCATCATCAGTCAAAAAATCAACTGCGTGAACTACAGGTTGATAAGACTCAATGGGTTGAGATGGGTGAATGTAGCAACAAAGTACGTAAAGACAGCGTTTGGGGAGCGTAATGTTGACACATACTAACCCAAAGTTGTCAGTGTGGGGAATATCGACAAGTGTTGCGTGAAAGCAGTTCCGGATTTCTAGTAAAACACCGCGGCCATAAGGATTATCAGCTCTTTCAAATCCGTCTTTTCGAAAAACGTTGAAATTTGGAGGAAACAGTTCATGGTTTTTAATGTGTGGAATTAGATTTGTTTCAGTAAGAGCAATTAGGTCATAGGGAAACTTTCGAGAATTGAGATATACCGAGGAGATTTTAGGGCGCAAATCTCTTACATTTTGGTAGTAAACGGACAGGCATTGTGGACTGGAGGATACAGATTTCAGTTTGTTAGGAACTGCAGTAGTTTTTAAAATTTGAACGAGTTCTTTGCAAATGGGAAAGACGTTTGGAGCTGACATGCGAAGACAACGTAGAAAGATCATTATGAACTTCATCGGAAGAGATGTCGAAACTCTCATGGTAGCGAACGAAAATTTGCTTCAATTCAATTGGCTTGATAGGAAGACCTCATCATTGAATCGAAACCATAATATTAGTTTTGGTTATGCCATCAATGCAAACGGAGTTGGGTTTGTCGTGTAAGTAGGCAAGGTAGAGCCGAACATTTTCATAAATGCGGCGGTCTCTCAAACGAGATACTACATAACGACTGTCATCATTCATATCAGAAAATTTTTTAGTGAGTTTGACAGTTGGTGGGTCAAGATATTTTGGGTGAGAATCGGAGAGACGAGCGGATGATGAAGGGACAGGATGGTCAAGCACCCCGGAACTAGAATCTTGACTAGAGCCCATTCTGGCAATGGGCTATATTCTGCTTCACAAAATGTTAATTTTTTTCCGTGTACGCAATACCTTGTACTCTCTGTTTGCTTGCAAATAAAGTTTTTCGAAATAACCCTCGTTTGAACTACGATATGCTCTTAGCCAAGCAAACGATAACCGCCTGTCTTTTTTATATTCGAAGTCAAACCAAGGAGCCGTACAATCTTTCCTAGCCTTCTTTGAGGAAGAGATCGGATAAGATGCTTCAATGGTTTCCTCTAACTGGGTTAAGTTGCATAGGTGTTTGCCTCGTAGAGATATGTTTAGCTTCTCTTGATACTCTGTCGCCTTAACCGGATTCCATTTAAGGTTAGGTAATAGCATCATATGTCTGAAATTATGAAATTATAGTATTTATATTGTATAACTGACTGACTTATAAAGTAAAAAAAACAACAACAACAAGAAAATATTATAAAAAAAATAAAACAAAACAAAAACAATAAACGTTGACCAATTGTGGTCCGTTTTTTTAACGCGGCGTGAATTTCGTCATCGTCCTGCACCATGTGCGCGAATAATTAAGCTTTTGGTTGAGCATCTCGTGCAAACTGGGTCAACTAGAGATGTTGCAAGCCATATTGCTCGTTGGACCGAGAATATCACTGCTGTGGCCGAGAACGTCCGAGAGAGTCCACAAACAAGACGATGCACACAATTTGGCATCGGCTGACGTTCTTTGCATTGAAAATTTGTAAAAGACCTGAAGATCTTGCCTTATATGTTAAAATGCAAACCGTTCACCAATTACTGCCTGCTGACTGTCAAGTGAAGTTAATTTACTCCCGTGCTCTGTTAAACCTGGTGCAAGAAGAGGATAATTTTGTATTCAAAATCATAATGAGCGACGAAGCCCATTTCCACTTAAGTGGTTACGTGAGTAAGCAAAATTTGCGTTTCTGGGGCATGGAGAATAAACATACTCGCAAAATGTACGAAGAGCCTTTGCATCCCCTCAAAGTGGCTGTTTTGTACGGCATTTGCAGTAACCTTATCGTGATTACAGTGATTGGCCCTTAGTTTTTTTTTTTGAAGCCGACGGTACCTCCGTAAGCGTAACTAGTGAGCGCTACAGAGAGATGTTGTTTTTTTTTTATTAAAATATGCTGCTAATTAGCAAGGTATATAATGTTATATCGTTTTCGGAACGGTAGCACTCAGACACAAACTGGGCCATTATACTCCATGTGTTCCGATTGCCACAAAGCACGCAGGAATGGTACTTAGGTCCGATGTGGTCCCCCATCTAGGTACATTTTTACCGCGCCCAACGCTGTTTGATTTCGGTGATCTAGTGGGAGGCCGAAACTCATAACGAGCTGTAGTGCTAACAGAGGAAGAAGAAGAAGTGGAAACCGATGACTTCATTGTGGCGAGGCTGTTGTCAGACAGATGTTAAACGAGTTTATTTTTGCCGCAAGTTGCTGGATTGGGTTTCGAGCATTTTTGGTTCCAGCAGGAGGAACAACTGCTCATACAGCTCGGGCAACGATGGAGATTTTGAATCACCAATTTCAAGGCCGCGTGATCTCCCGTTTTGACGATTTCTCGTTTCTACCACAACAAATCACAAGTATTGCAACTCTTGAAAGCTAACATTGAAGAAGAAATTACCAATTTGGTGCCAAATGTTTTGCGAGCAACAATTCAAAATTTTTTTTTGTAACAAAATGGCAGACAATTCACATTATGATACTACTTTTGCCCCATCTTGTAGATAGTTCTTTGAATGAAAACAGAGAGCGCGTCATATTCGTTAAAAGTTGAATTGCTATCTAGTTTGGGACTTCTTTAAATAGAGTAGAAGTGAACGGTTAGCTTGCGGAGATGGAATCTCAGTCATAGGAAATTGAATTCAGTTTCGGAACAAAGGTCACATTGTCACATAACGACATCGCTATGCACGTATATGGCTAGACTGGGGCGATAGAAGAATGATGGTTCTTCTTCGGTGTCTGACATAACTCTTCTGACGCACCATTCAATTTTCGTTACGTAGCCCTTGGGTAGGCGTCTGTTGATTGCTTGCTGTTATAATTACCACGTTAGACGAGCTGTATGAAGGCCAGGAGCTGAATAAAATGAACTTGAGATATAACAAAACCCGATGGTCTTGATAATGACTTTGTCTAAGCTCACAATGGAAGAAGTATTGACTCTATCTTGTTGCGAGAAAAGATCTTCCTCTTTGTCGTGTCGAATCAAGGATTCCCGGTCTGGGGATTACTCAGCACAGCCATTTTTTCGAGTTACTTAGATTTTGATAGCTCCCATTTTTGACAGTATTTGTATACTATATATGCGCGTCAGACCATTGATATTGGCAACCTTGTCGCTTCGGGGCGTTGAAGACGGAATAACATGTTCAATGCAGGTATGCCAGTTTTTGTCAGCCGGAACTGTAAGCTCTCTGGATGCAGCAATGATTTCAATCATATCATATGCATGGAAAAAGCCACCTCGGATATTAGTATATTAAGCTATTGAAACGTATTTCCATCCGGCATGACTACAAACTTTGGTGATTATTGTACCCGCTTCATCCGGAAATTATGCGTAAAAATACTGAAGGTGATCAAAAGGCCTTTTTCCTTTTGGTTCACTCGAGACAGTAGTAAAGTAGGCTGATTCAGTTGCAAATATGATCGATTTTGGTTGGTGTAGCTTACACAGACCTATTTCTCATGACCGTCGCCTCTAAGGAAGTTTGGTTTTCAGCACTTGCACCTTCAGCTCACGATTTTTTTCCTTTCAGCTGACTCTTAGATGCTTATTCTGGAACTCAATCAATCTTCATTTAGCAAGTGTATTGGCATCTCCCGAAATCCATGGCCGCTCTATTTCCATGGAATATCATTCACATACGTATGTATGTACATCTACTTGAATTTAATTAGACGTAATTTACAAACTTCGCGTCTTCCAGCTAAAAGACTTCATAGTGTCTCTTTTGGCGCACGACTTTACCGTGAAAGCATTGAAATGTATCTTATACTGTATACCTTCTGATAGTAGCTCTTATAAATGACTCAACTCCTGATCATTTCATCTCCAGATGTGGTATTCTTGGGATCATCCTTATAATCTTCGCTATAGGTAAGTACTGCAAGCGCTATTCAATACACTTATTACACTTCAACTCTATTTAAATGCTTTTGAACAAACTTCGATCACGTGCACCATTTATTACACCACAAAAAACCCTTCTTACAAAGACATTTCAATAGATCTCCTGAACACCTCTCCACATTCTATGGCCACTTACATAAGTCACCTATGCTATTCCATGGAAAACTTACTCTACATTGCTTTAATAATTTTTCCATCATTTCCGGAAGTAAGATTACACTCTCAAGTAAACAGAAACATAACCCTATGACCTGCTGCGTCTTCAAAGTTCTACACTAGGCGAATATGATGAAGGCACTTATTGTTGCCATTATTTTGCCTTAAAAATGAATCTCACTTGACAAATGCGCACGGCGAACGACGAATAAAACGAACCAACGACAACGACGACGATGAAAACAACGTTGAAAGCGATGATGCCAACGACAAAGACAATCTTCTAAAGGACCCAACTGCATCCAACTTTTACATAAGGACAAAGTTTCTCGACTGCAATCACTATCCCTATCTATCCCAGCCACCTCAACCAACCTCAACCCACCTCCGCCATTACCATCGTCCGCAGTAACTTTTATTCGTATAACACAGCGCTGTGTACCCCGATGGTGCATCCGTGGAACATTACGTACTACTCCCACATTTGAATCTTCCATTCAGTCCACGACCCTACCAGGGTGGCTATGTAAACAAGATAAACCCCGTCGTCTAGTCCTTGTTTATCTAGAAGAGCCCATGAGTTGCTTGTATTCGGATGTCGTCAAAATCTTCATACTCGTAGGCTGGGGTGCGAATGACATCCACAGCGAGAAAATCTTCTCATTTGCAGATACACAAAGTTCATAAGCATGACATGTACTCGTATTCAGTTCGAGCCTGTTAATAAGCAGCATTATCCCGTAAAAGGACTCAGATACACATAGTTACACAAAGATACACAGGACTGAGGGATACTTTTCAAATTGCGGGCGTTGCAATTACATCTGTGGCACTCTGCAGTGTGAAGTGGAGGAGATTTTTCACTTCTTTTTCTTTAATATCACACTTCAGCATAGCACATGCGACAAGATACGTGTCCTGACGAAATCTTTGTGAATCGAATCCAGCTTAGGATTCATCACAAGCTGAATGGGGATGTGCTGATGGGTTGGATTGGAGTACTTCATTGATGAAAGAAAGATACTCCTTCTGTGAAAGCAGATACATTTGAATGCATAATGACAGAGATTCCTATGTTTTCTTTGGGTGCACACAGTTTTTGAGGTTCTTACAAATGTGTTTGGTTTCAAAAGATGGAAGGATGAGCAAACATCATGAACGGTTTCCATGAAAATTTAATTTCGATTCGCAGACTATTACTGCGTGCTCAAGTACGCTTAAGGCAGAGTGAATTTTCAACCTCTGCTGTGTGAAAATGTGTTTTTTTTTTTGCTTTTTTTTTTTGAAGAGTACTGGTAATTTGGAAGTTTTTTTTGTAAAATCTGTCATTGCTGTGAATAGAAAGGCTTATACTGTAAGGCCCAGTATCCTGCTTGCGCTAAATTGTAACGAGCTTATTATTATTTTTATAATTCTGCAATTTTCTTCTCCACACAGAAGATAAATGCTGGCTGAATTTTTAAAATGGGATACAAATAGGAAAAACATATTCTTTACAGATGTCAGTAGGTTAGATTGGGTTAGAGTGGCTGTTGGTGGCGTAGAAGATCGTTAACATCTATACTGTTTAGATCACTTAAGTCATTGTAGAAGAAAGCTCATAACTGGAGTTTTCTGCAGAAGTTGTTTTTAAAAATGTAAAGCCTTCTTCATGCTTGACTATAATGACACCTATGATGACACCAAAATGTTCCCTATTTTGAAATATCAAACCCTTTGAGCGATTCAGATCCGGTTCTGTCCAGGTTTGTTGACCAAACAGTCCACCTAAATTTTATTCTTCTATTAGCATCCAGATTTAGTATTAGCTTGTACGTAGCGATTAGTATACGGATGATACCTTTTTCAGGTAGGATAGGTAGAACGGCCCTAAAATTCATTGGAATATCTCTGTGCCCCGGCACCTAACATAAGGTGAACTGCTCTGACATCTCCCAAAGAGATGATCGGCAGTCACAGGCGATTTTAGAATTTTGGACTTCACAGCGGCCTTACTATCCGAAAAGATGCGAATATCCTTTGCAGATATCACGATTTTCTTCAGCCAGGACAGCATTTCTTTAATCGCCAAAATTTCAAGCTGGAACACGCTACAGTGATTTGAAAGGCTGAAAGAGTGACCTAGATTAAGCTTATATGAGAAAACACCGCCACCAACCCCGCTATCGGTCTTGGATCCATCTGTGTACAAATGGATTGAGTTATCGTCCATGAAAGCATCTTCTTCCGAGAAAGATCTAGAGGGGATGCTTACATGAAAATCTTTGTCAAACCTATGTTGAAGCATAGTGTAGTCGGTGTTCTCTGGAAGTATTCCTAATCTATTAAGAATATTATCGTGGTCGGTTTAAGGCGAATAGCTGCACTAACAACCACTACCCTGATGAAACTATCCAGTGCCGCAGAGGGAGTAGTCCGTAAGGCTCCGCTTATGCACAGACTGCTGTTCTTTGATTAGTTTGCTGCAGTCGGCTGCATTGTCTACGGTCGTCAACCGGTCTTGTAGCAGAGACGTAAAGCCAGTGGGTAATACGAGATTAAAGTCTCCATTTGTTCCGAATGGCTTTTTCGCTAGAGAATAAAGCTGTTACAGCTTTTTTTACTCCTTGCGGCGTACCTCTGTTGACACATCTTTTACCAGAAGCCTCACCCAGTTTAGAGTTGATAATGCCGCTGTTTAGCATAACACTGATCAACTTCCCAAGTAAGTAATCTATCTTCAGAGTGGAGAGGGCAGTTGTGATTACGGTTGCATTGACTTTGGCATCTTTTATCCGCAGAAAGGCGACCATTGTGTATTCCCTGTACTCTATGGATTATTCAATATGGCTAGCCAGTGAATGTAGAGCCATTTCCACGTACTTTTCTTTACAATAGGCATGAAGAGCCATAGGCAAAAGTCGTTCTAGACTTTTCAGAAGGAATGATGATAGGCTTACAGGTCTGAGCTCCTTTGAGACAACATGAGAACATTTTCCGGCTTTAAGAATGAAAACTACATTAACTTCTCTTTTTGACAAGGGAATGTGGACTATTTCTACGCAACTCCCCATGATATTCTCTAGCGTTGACTGGATGATATCGGAGTACATTTGTATCTCTGCATGTATTATACCGTCCGTCTCAGAAGGCTTGTATGATTTGAAGCTATATAACGCGCTGAGTAGCTTATCTCTCGTAATGAGACCGTTTAGTCGCAACAGCAATAGAGTGATTCATTGCTTGAGGTCATCCAAGAACCACGGATTTTTTTCAAAGAGCTAGGAATCATAAGATTTTTAGAGAAGATTTTTCTTAGCCGCAATAAATGAGCTCAAGGATTATCACTTCCTCATATGTATGAGTCCCAGTCTGTCAACTTTCTCGTTCTTTTTGCATGGCTTAAAAGTTTCCTACAAAGGTTTCTAAGCGGTAACAGTACTGATGTCCACAAGTGCGGCTTTTCTTGCCTCTAGGTTGAATAAGAGGGCGAAAGCAGTAATTGCCATTACAAATTTGAGTAAATATCAGAGAAATTTAACTAGAATTTCAGTGGAATTTCAATTCCAAATCAAGTAATTTAGTTTTCCAATATAATAATATACTAATGAATAAACAAAACATTGAATAGGATTTTTTAATAAGTGCAGGAGCTGAAATTAATTTGCAGCCTTGGCAAAAAATTTTTGTTCTTTTTTCGACTTTTCGCATGGGCGCATGGGACGCTTCGACATCTTTTATACTCTTCTACATATGAGCAAATGATCACCAACATTTCGCATAGATTCCTTCCCTTTTTCAATTTGCGACTCAGCAATTTTGACAAGGAATTCTAAAGAAAGGCTGTATCTTTCTATTCAGCTCCGAATGGATAACCCAGGCATTCACAGGGGCCATCATCATAAAAAACTTTTTTCTACCATTTGTTCGATTTTCGGTGGATGTCATACAATTCCGCCATTTGGTCTGCTAAGTCCACGCCACCCATTATAGCGCTGTAAGTCTTTGATTTGAGGGCACGTGCTCTTTCATTTTGCATGCAACAGTGGTCATTTCAGATGTGTGGCAGTTACTGAGCAGCATAACTTCCTTGACGTTCTGCCACTTTACAGTAATGGTACCTGCCATTACGAAATTTATCAAAATAAAGAAAAAAGTATATAATGTAACAATGTACCTGCCGAATTAACTTTGAAAATAGCTTTGCCTTTTTGCAATTTATCTGGGATTTTCGGCACATTCCTGCGATTGGACATGCATGTTCCCAATGCTGGGTAGTGGATATTAGATTTTGTCTACGAGATTGACGGAGGTAAAAAATCGATCAAAGCAAAGTGTCACGTCAGGATTCGAAATCGTAGCTGCAAGATCCTTTACAACTCGTTCCCCGAGTGTACCTTCAAGGCCAGGACCTTCTTTTCCGCTGTAAATATTCATGTCATAGGTGTATCCATTCAGAGAATCGCAGCGGAGCCACATTTTGATGCGCCGTTTTATTGGTTTGAAAGGCATATATTTCTTGAGTGATGAAGGCCCTTTGAATTTTATCATCTGCTCATCGATGCTTTAGAAGCTGCTATCATCGCCTCAGGCTCTGAACGTTGTTTTCATCTTCAATAAATCGATTGTAGCGTATGCTGTGTGGCCTGTGGCATCATGCTGTTGAAACCACATGTCGTCCAAGTCCATATCTTCCAATTTGGGCCAAAAATAATCAATGATCATGGCGCGATACCGGTGACCATTCACAGTAACTGACGATCGTTATCGTCGACGAAAAAACATGGCCCAATAACGCCGCCGGCATGCAAACCGCACCAAACAGTTATTTTTTGTGGATGAAGTGGTGATTCATGAAGCACATGTGGATTTTCATCCGACCAATAACGCATATTTTGCTTATTGACGAACCCAGTGAGCCAAAAATGAGCTTCGTCACTGAAGATTATTTTGCGATAAAATTCATCATCTTGGCGCATCTTCTCCAGAACCCAATCGGAGAACGTACGTCGCTTCAAATGGTCCACGGCTTCAATTCTTGAGTCAGATTGATCTTGTATGGGTGTACACCAAGATCCTTACACAAAATACGCCATAATCTGGTCTGAGCAATGCCCATTTCTTGAGAACGCCGTGAAATTGACTGATTTGGATCGTTTGCTACGGACGCCTGAACGGCTGCGATATTTTCGACACTTCGACCAACCTGTTGTCTGACTGACACGGCAACATCCCACAACGAATATGTAGACTCAAATTTTTGCACTAAACTTGTTATTGCCTGTCTACTAGGGCCTGTAATGCCTCAGAGGAATTACCCACGCTACATCATGGCTTAAAGCGGATTAAAGTTAATACGAGTAGACTTTACAGCAGTAAAGTAAAATATCACTGTAGCTAAATGGCTGATTATAAAACCATGTTGCGATTAACGCAAAGCACATCAACAGTATTTAGACAAACAAAGACTCGGATCACAATAAAAGTGAGAAGCACGCGACAGAGGAACTGTATGATGAGAATTACGTCCATACCATCAAAATGGCTGATGTATGCCTGAAGAATAGACTAGAGCATCATTTGCTCGATCAAAAAGAAAAGAAACACTCTAACTATAGAGTCAATAGTCAATAGAAGCACAGTTTTTGCAAATTTTGTCAACAATTGAGACCATTTACCAAAGGTCTGATTGACACCTTTCAGTGCTGCTTTAGACTGAATAAGGTCACAATTGACCAACTATTCAAACCGATTACTTACTTAGATGGGGCTACAGTTAGTTCCAAGTGAACCTGGGCCTTAATTAAGAAGCCTCTCTAGTTACCTCGCTCCTTAGCTAAGTGCCTCAGATTGCGCAATCCAATTCAGTTGACGTCCCTACTATTTGTGTGCACTACCTAAGTTAAAGTCTACCCCTACTTGATGTCCATTCGCTCTACAAGTCCTATCCATCTCAGGCGATTGATCCGACTAGGTCGATGTCGCTGTATAGCTCGCATAATTCGTATAGTTCATCGTTGAATCTTCTTCTCCAAAGCCGAATATTTTACTAAGAATTTTTCTCTCGGAACGACTGGGGGTATCGTCATACGCATTCGATGAAGTCCATGTTTCAGGGCCATCAGATAAATAGGTCTTATATACAGTCTAGTTAGTTCTGCGGGATAGGGCTTTACTATTCAATTGGCTTCTTAGCCTAAAGAAAGAACAAGAGTGATTCCTCGTTTTGTCTCTACTGAGCTGTTGTTAGCTGAACTGAAGATAAACAAAGTCCCTTACTACCTAGTATCATTCTGTCCAATTCGTGGATGTTGTGTGTCCTGTCTTCTTGACAGCATACTCGCATACTTGGTTTGCTCTCATCACTTAACCCATTTAACTGCTTCCATTTCAATACTTAGCTGCCCGCTAAGTTCTGCCAATTTTAAAGATTGCGCCTCTGGTGTTCGCTTGAGAGTTCCTCACAATTGCTTCAAGTACAATATAATGTTTAAGACCTTTCCTAGCATCAAAAGGTCTAAGTTACGCCGTTAGCGTATTTAACGCAGCAGCGAGCGTTCTCCATTGTCATTCTGCGCAGACGGATGGGTTTAGCAGCAATGCCAAAACTAGACATGACTCTATATAACTCGTCTCCATAAATGATGTCACCGATGAAAAGACGATTGGTATCGATTTGGACTTCTTGAGTTTTTTCAAGGATTTGCCGGAGTGTGAAGATTTGATCGATTGTGGACTTTTCTGGTTTGAAACGTCACTGATAAGGGCCAATAAGGTCGCTGACGAAAGGTTTCATCAGGCATATACTCTTCTGACAAGATCTGAGAAATGAGTTGATGTATGTTCTCTACAAGAGCTACTCCGACATATTTTAAGCTTAGACCGGTAAGGATTTCCAAGACTAAATCAGGTTCTTGGAGAAGAGTTGGTGGCGGATGAGCCCTTGGACTAACAGCAGCACCACATCCCCGAACGGGTTACTGGCTTAGGTCTAATCGACCACTCATTTTAGAGGTATCTACAATGGAACTCGCCCTCTGCGTTAGGGATTGTGTCGCCGAGGTAACTGCTCGGACAAAAATATTAAGAAGTGGTAGTTGTCGCAGTACCAGGGCGATCGTTATCAACGGCAAAAGCAGCGTCTATTTGTATGCGGATTTCAATGCAGACATAGGCATGAAGCGAGCTCCACGTGGTAATCCGTATTATCCGTATTATGCGCGCATAGAAGAAATATAGTGCATAGTGCACTAGCTATGACATTAAAATTGTCCTCGACGATTTTAATCCAAAGCTTGGAAGAGAGCACATCTTTGGCAGTACTGTCGGGAAGTATAGCCTTCACCACTTCCGATAAAGGATTCAGGCTAATCGTCTTTGCGGCGAGGTGAAAGATTGTCATAGTTAGCATGCATGCTTGGCGATCTCCTGATCAATCAACCAGATTTACCACGAATGTTCGCATGTTCCGAGGGGCCAACATCGACTCGGATCATTACCATTGTAGCCAAGGTACAGTTGCGGTTGTCGCGAACATTCCGAAGTCAAACCAAAGCTGTAGGGAAGTTTAATGTGGGACGGCTATAATCGCAAGAGATCGCCAAATCCTTTTCGGTCAAGTCGCCATTAAGCTCTTAAATGTCCTATGTCACCAGAAACGAGTATTGAAGACCAGTGGCAAGATTTCCAAAAAGCCTTCAGAGATGCCGCCTCTGATGTGCTGGATTTCACTCAGCCACCACAACGAAAACCCTGGTTTGACGACGAGTTCCAGCAAGCACGTAGAGCTAAGCAAGAGGCATACAAATCGGCGCGACCAGGAATGAGGTTCGGAAGTTTCACCAGGAAAAAAAAACATTTCACGGAGGCGAACCCGAACCGAAGCTTGTAGACAAGCGAAATTAGTAGTAGAGTCACAGTCGATGCTGAGGATTTGGAAAGAGCGTTTCTATAGATTGTATAACGGCGATGACGAACCAAATACCGCTGTCAGGCAGAATGTATCTTTCTACCTGGACAATGTAAACCAAGTTGCTGGAGCGGACGGCCTGACTGCCGAGCTCTTTAAAGCGGCAGGTAATGACTTGGTAAGAAGTATACACCAACTCATCTGTGAAATATGGTCAGACGAAAGTATGTCCGGTGAATGGAACTGCAGCATTATTTGTCCGATCCTCAAGAAAGGAGACCTTCTGAACTGCGCCAACTGATGAGTCATCTATCTACAAGATCCTAGACACCTATTGTGTGAACGCCTGAAGTCATTCCTCAACAGTCTGATTGGTCGGTATCACTGTATTTCTATGTCAGGAAAGTCCACCATCTACCAAATATTCGCACTAGGGGAGATATTGGAAAAAAGATGAGCTCCTAATCGGTACACACCACCTATTCATCGATTTTAAGGAAACCTATTGAGACGAGATATACAGAGCAATGTCTACTTTTGGCATCACTACCAAAGTCATCCGTTTGTGCAAGATGACTGTGAAGAATGCACGCTGCTCGTTAAAGAACTCGCCCAGACCTTTGATGTCAAAAAAAGAATTTAGACAAGGCGACGTGCTGCCATGCGATCTCTTGAACACCATTCTTGAAAGAATAGTGCAAAACTCACGCGTCAACACAAGAGGCACAATCTTTCAAAAGTCTGTCAGTAAGGATTTACTCATGCTGCTACCAGGGAGCATCACTGAGAGGAAAGGCAAACACTACGCTATAAAGTTGATTGTTGTCCTGAGGGCCCAATCCAATTTATAGGACACTCAACTGTTGTTCGATCCATTGCCGCCCAGATCTATTAACATAGATGCTAGAAACAAATTTGTAGATCAATAATCAATACTTCATTATCGATTTGGAGGCGTAAGGCAGTATCTGAAGAAACGATTTATGCAGAGCCATGTTTACTATGGGCATTCCTTCCAATCACCACGAATTGTTAAAATTAGCAATGGAGAACATTCGCTGTTCGAAAGCAATCTTTTGGTATCAGAAAAGGATACCAATTCATTTGAAGCTTTAAACATGATACTTCTGTGCCAAACCGGTAAGCGAAGACAAAATACACGATTTCCTAATCGTCTATGAAAGTATTGTACTCTCATGGTACTGACGTCATTGCAAAACGCAGGATGAGTATGATACACATAGAAGTACATCCTAGTGCAAGGTTATAAGAAGATGTAGAGCGCCGATTACCTGGGCCGAAAAGCCTTCAATCAATATCAGAGGAACAATAACGAATACAGTAGACGATCAGCTTGCTTTAGGTGAAACGCAGAAGTAGAAGGATACCTCGGCTGGTAATAGAACACCTGGAAGCAGATTGCAAAATACCAGGAACGAAGCTGGCATCTTAATAAGTAATTTAGTAGAAATCTAGTGGTAATAGAATAGCATTATATTAGCAACAAAACTACTTACTTCCCACTCCCTCTGCACTGATTTTCACCTACTTAAGTAACATAGAGACTCATGTTGGTAGCAGAAATTTACAATAACCATAAATTTGAAAATTTAGAGGTTACTTGTTCTCTATTTCGCTATTTCACTTCCCAGAATGAGGTTGGTTGCCAAATAAACTGAAAACCCGAAATTAACTCCGACAACACTTCCAGCAATCGCCTTGTGAGGTGCTCTTACTCGTGACTGCGTAATGTGTTACCACCAGCACGATGTAAATAATCAAGGTGTGTGTACCTACACAATAAAACTCCTGCCAATCTCGACTTAATCTAAAGAATAACACCTTTAAAAGCATTTATCCTTGGCCTCAGCTTCTGGGACACCCCAAAACAAAACGCATAAAGCAACCCATCCAAATTCTAACACTGCTACTCTGCCAAGATAAGCTGCCCTTAACTTGTGTATAATACTTTGCTTGCTTAAGATTTAGCGTTGCAGCTGAGCAATTTAAATTACATCACCAAACTTTAAATGGATTGTTCGAAAGTTCTGCGTACCAGATAAGAAAGTTCACACCACCACCTATTCGTATAGTAAAATGCCAGCCGCAACCGCCATTCTGTCGTCCGCCTGTAAATTGTAACCCACCTACCATGGTAGGAATAAAATTCGCGTGCTACTCACGTACGGATATAGCAACTCACCTGCCACACAAAGATCTCGGTGTTGCTTTGGTCTTGCTTTCATGCCAAACATTTCGGAATGCTTCTTGTTTATCGTTAACTTTTCTGAACGTGAACTGCATTTCCTGCACGATGCCACTGTTCGTATTGTTCACCCCAAGCACTTCTAATTGATTTTCTCCAAAACCCACAAATGTGCGATGGCTGGGTGAAATGTGCAACGCTAAACTCCAAATTACTGCGGCACCACTACTACCATACTTGCTCAAAATGAACATGTTAAGCCGTTTTTGAAAAACCAAAAAAACAACAACCACCGAGGATGTTGTAGATTTATTGGCTGTTCCCTCTAAGGGTGCAATTGTCCTTCATTTGGTGGCAGAAAAAATCGTGCCGGTGACATTTTGATAAATTTCCTAGTGGATTTCTTGATGGCTTGATAATTGTGATCCCTCTCCCTCGCCCAAGTGATGTAAGGTGCTGGGTAATTTCCGAATAATGTCATTAGAGAGGTATGTGTGTTGTTGAAGATTGTTGGCACGTTTTAATTGTTAAGGATGAAGACACGACACAAGTTGGAAACGAGGCACAATTGGGAACAAGATGTTTGGAGGGTGCCCAAGCTAACACGAAACAATCAAAAGTTTATGGTTCAATTTTGTTGGGGTAGTCAGGGTGTTTTTTTTTGTTGTTTTTTTGTTTTCGTTTTCTTTTGAGGTAGACCGCAAGTCCCGCAGTAGTTGAGGTTATAAATTTCCAATTCAACACCAGAAAGTTGACCAGGAGTAGGAACGGAAACTCTCGAAAGGTGTGATAAAGTTTTGGCAGTGATCACAAAAGCTTTGTATTTTGATGGTGTTTGGAAGGAGATTTATGTTACCACTAGCTTGTGGAACTTTGTTTCAATGAAAATGTACTAAAGTTGAAGATTATGTCAGTACATACTTTATTATCCAAAAAGTTTCAGTATCTTACATTTAAGGCTGTTTCTCTATCTCTCTCGATCTATCTCGATGTGAAGTTTCAATGAGTCTAGTCAATCTCTACATTTGTTAGACTATCAACAATTCCAAAAAGCTAGAGACAGCACCGTCGCGTCGTAGGATAGTCAGGTAGCAACCAACTTTAAGTCCACGATGATGAGATTTGTTAATCTGTGTTAAAGTTAAAGCATGAGTGTATCCTATCTATGTTCCATCGGGAATTTCGTTGCAGAGGACGTCTCACAGTACAATATACGAGTACCATTCGATACATTTCACGATTAAATTCTTTGATTGGGCTCAACTGGCGAAGCACATACTAATCCATGGAATTCGTTGAAATTTGATGTTTTCTTACAGTGAACCAGTCCAACAATACATATCGTCGGACGAGAATTACAAGGAAGCTTGTGGAAAGCATGAATTTCAGATAAAACGAAAACAAAAACTCACACATTTCTTAGTGCAGTTGTAAACATTCAAACAATAGATGCGAATATAAAGTACACAGATATTGATATTATAATGGAAAATATTCATATAGTGTCCAGACCTCTGAGAATGGGTTTTCAAAAGTTAAAATACGACTTTGATGGTACATACTGCGCCATAGGTTGTGTAGTCTTCGAAAGATTCTAGTAGCTCCAGTCACTAGGATGCACGACTCACAAATTCGTGAGGTGGTTTGAGGTGTACTTACTTATGACCATTCATAACGTAGCGAGACGGGTGTTACGGTTAAAAGTTAGAAAGGGTAGAATGCTACTGGCAATTTCAGTGGAGTACTGGTGTTGAAAATAGCGATACAATAAGGTGAGACAGGAGACATTACGTCTGTTTGAGAATAATCGAAAAAAAATTAAAGCAGAGAAGCGAATGATAATTAAAACGAATTCTTTATAATGTTTATTATGTTTTACCTCTCCTGTAGTCTGCAAACAAGTGGGCGAGAAGTTCACACAGCAAGATCCACCAGCGAAACCCAAACCCTAAACTAGAGAAATTCAAAGACGAGAAAGAGAGAAGAGAAATGCTGCAAGTGCAGAGTGCGCGAATTCATTACGAGTGGTGAATAAACTCAAATGCTTCGGTTTCGATGGTAGATTTTGCTGGGTGAACTACACTCTGGCAAGAACCCATCACAAACTTAATTAATTAACATATTTAAAACATTTTAAAGACAACAAATTTTACGAATTGAATTATGTTAAACACATTCCAAAACAACGTCCATGCTCAAGGGTGTCGAATGACTGTCAATACTGTCATCACCTATGAGTTTTATCGCGCGGTTTTGGATCCTATCTAGCAAGTTAAAAGAGGTCTTAGGAGCACCTGCTCAGATATGAGCATTGTACTCCAATTTCGGGCGGATAAACGCCTTATACTCCCAAATTGAGGCCAGATCATTGGGGGTGAAATATTTCTTACATCGCTTGAGGAAACGGATACATTTTGCGGATTTTTTGGCGATATTGTAACGTAACATCATTGACACTCATTTCGTTTTTCGGTTTCAACGATGCAAGTACCATTCATGGATAATGGCTGGGCCTTTAAATTTCGCTTTAACGACATCAAAGAGCATTGTATTTTGGAAGCATTTAATTCCACTTTGTTGATAGTTCCCCAATTTGTTATGCTGCATCAGATTGTAATGTGCTTAACATAGGCTGCTGTTTCCATTCTACAGGCGAAAAGCATGGATCTGAGTTCGGAAACGAATATGAGAAGCAGAGAGTACTATCGTCAGCAAAGGAATATATTAGATTAGAAGTAGCAGACAAGAGATCATTATTGAAAATTAAAAAGAGTGTCGGAGACCGAACGGAGCGCTGGGATTCACCAGCATTTATTTTGTGAATATCCGACTTGAAACCATCGAAAACAACTTGCATTGAATGTTCCCAAAGATAATTTCTAATCCATTGAAGAAGAGAGTCATCGATCCCAAAAGCACGCATTTGCAACAAAAGAGCCTAATGCCAAACTCTGTCAAATGAATTAGAAATACCAAGTGCAACTACGAGGGCAGGTCAATAAGTCCGTGACTTTTGGAATAAAACACAGATTTTTTGATAAAAAAATAATTTTATTTTTCAACGTAATCTCCCTTGAGCTCTATACACTTTGTCCAACGCTTCTCCAATTTTTTTATCCCTTCCAAAAAAAATGATTTGTCGAGGTCCTCAAAATAGGCCTTTGTTTGCGAGATGACTTCATCATTGGAGTCAAATCTTTTTCCACCAAGCCATTTCTTCAGGTTTGGGAACAAGAAGTAGTCGCTCGGAGCCAAATCTGGAGAATATGGTGGATGAGGGAGCAATTCATAGCCCAATTCATGGATTTTTGCCATGGCAACTGCACATGTGTGCACCCTTGCATTGTCTTGGTGGAAAAGAACTTTTTTCTTGGCCAAATGAGGTCGGTTTTTTTTTCAAATCGTCATTGAATCGGTCCAATAAGTTGGCATAATATTCCCCATTGATTGTTCTTCCCTTTTGAAGGTAGTCAATGTGGATTATCCCGCGTGCATCCCAAAAAACAGTCGCCATAACTTTATTGGCTGACAAACCCACCTTGGCCTTCTTTGGCGCCGATTCACCCTTAGAAACCCACTGTTTTGACTGTTGTTTGTTCTCTGGTGTGTTGTGATGGATCCATGTTTCGTCCACGGTTACAAAACGGCGCAAAAACTCCTCCATATTGCGATTAAACAACGCCAAACCTTCCTGTGAAGTGAAGCACACGAAATTCACTTTTTTCCATTTTCTCCTCAAATTAGTGAGTAGTCTGATAAAAATAGCTGTCAAACACAAACTAACTGACGCAGCAAGTTTAAATTTTGACAGGAGTCAACTGACAGATGCCTGTTGACAGGAGCAGTGTTGCTGTTTCAGTAAAGAAGTCAGAAATTCAAAAAGCCACGGACTCATTGACCCGCCCTCGTATCTTGCTTTCGCCAGATTGATGTACGCTTTGGTTCCATTTGACGGTGAGACATGCCATCAAATCAGCAGTGGACGCGTTGCTACGAAAACCATACTGCCGGTCATTAAGAAGTTTCCGCGTTTCGATATATTTCATTAGCTGTCGGTTTATCAGCGTTTCCATGACCTTGGAAAGAAGGGACGTAAGTGCAATGGGTCTGTAGGACGAGAGAGAAGATAATTCGCCGTTTTTAGGGACGGGCTGGACTAATTCTGTTTTCCATCTGCTCGGAAAGAGTAGGATTGATGAAAAGGCTTACGCAGTAGTTTTTCCAGCGCGGAAGTACACCTCTTCAGAATATGGGAATATATACTCTCTGGACCAGCGGATTTATGAATGTTAAGATCTTTAAGTACTCTTGCTACTACACGAGTGCGAAAGTGGGTTCGTCTCATTGAAGATTCGACGCTTTCAAGTGTAGGCGGAGACAAAGCACAATCTGGAAGTGTTGAACTGGCTGCAAAGTGTGCAGCAAGCAGATTAGCTTTGTCAGCTGGAATATCATTGTAAATGAGCGTCGGGATGGAAGATGAGGCAGAACTTTTTTATTTTTGACGACCGACCAAAAATTGTTACTACCTTTGGGACATTGTAGTATTTCTTACCTCAATCTTTTTTTGTATTGATATTTCACACTCTTAAGAAAGTCGTTGCAGTCATTCCTGGTTCCCTCGAACTTTTTTCGGTTTTTCTCTGTCGGGTTGGTCTTATAGCACCGGAAAAACATTTCTGTAACCCTGACAGAATTATCGAGTCCAAAGTGGTATAGATATTTACGGTAGCCCCCGCGACCGAACATGAACTGCGTGAAGTCATATTTGCAGTTCCCATGTGTACGTTTTACCCACACTTTTATAAAGAAGTTTATAGGTCCATTGGCCTTTTGTGGGTTGTGTCATCTATTTTGCCACCTAGTTACTGAAACCATCCTTTCTTCCCTTTAATCCTTTTTATTTCTTGCGTTTCTACGTGGCGATTTGACGCAATTTTGTTGTATACTCTAAAAATCTCATCCGCGAGTATGTCGATGGGTACTATTCCAGCTATAACATATGCTGCTTCATCCGATATCGTTCGAAAGCCACATATCGTTCTTAATGCGCATTGTCTGTATGCCGACGATAGTTTTTTATTAGCATCCTGTCTGATTAGTACCGCGGCCCAAACCGGGGCAGCTTAAAGCAGAACCGAACTGATCACTCTGGAAAGTAACACCCTTCTGGTGTAACCAGGTCCACCGATATTTGGTAGAATTAGTGATAATGTCGCTAGTAATAAAGATGAATTCTCGCTGGCACAGTAGACATATAGTGCAAACTGCAGTCTATCATCTAACATTACTCCCAGGCATTTCAGTGCTATTTTAGACTGAATGGTTTGGCTTCCATCCCGGAAGGTTGCATATTCCACGATCTTTTGACTGGTTATTAAAATCACCGCAGTTTTGTGATCAGCAAGTTCAAGTCCAGCTGAGAATAGCCAATTTTTTATTTGCGCAATTGCAGCATTTGTAGCAGATTTTACGATACTTCGTAAATATGTTTGGCGACCGTAACAATAGCAATGTCAACGGGGAAACCTATTGTGTGAACTGCTCGTGGCAGCGTCAGTCGCAGTATTTCGTCGTACATAATATTCCACAGTAATGGTCTTAGTACTAATCCCTGTGGTACTCCTGAAGAGACACTGTAATATTTGATACCATCTTCTGTTTTATATTGAAACTGCCTGTTGTTAAGATAGTTTCTTACTATATTAAGTAAATAGCATGGTGTATCTATTCTAGAAAGTGCTCTTATTATAGATAACTAGCTTACGGACTTAAAGGCATTTCTAACATAAAGTGTTACTGCGCAATATTCCTTTATTCCCCATCGCCATCTTTATGATATCTTTCGTAAATGATACGTTCCAGAATCTTTCCCAAGGTATTTAGAAGACATATTGGCCTATATGAAGATGGTTCACCTGGTGGATTATTTCGCTTTGGCAGGAGTACCAAATACTATTCCTTCCTTTAGACATCTCTGGTATATTGTTATGAAAATGTCTGGTGTTTTCTGGACAGCTGCTGTAAGGCCGTAGATTATTTGGAATTCCGGTGCGTCCAAGCACCTGACGCAACAGCTTTAATCAGTTCGTCCATTGATATCTGTTGGATTTCGGTCTTTGTGGGAAAAGGTACTGTACAATAGATGCTAGCAGTGTGGGGCATGTTATTTGTGGAACCCTTTACTTTGGCCATTACCATTGTATTATATGCAGTACCGCAAAGATTTAAATCAGCTTCGTTACACAGGCCCCTGAAGTATGTCGCTCTACTTTGTTTGATCGTAGTTCTTAAGTTGTTAAAGTTAAAGTAAAGGTTAGGTTAGGTTAGGTAAGAGTGGCTGTTGGAAATGCCAACCCACTTAGGCCTATTGGCCCATTGTGATGCCACGTGGATCTGTGATCTTCTTACTACTGGAACCAGTTTGAGCTTTTAATAAAGCGTAGGAGACTGTTAACGTCTATTTTTTCTAGATCGTTTAGGTCGTTGTAGAAGAAAGCTCCTAGATGAAGCTTCCTTCTCTGAGAGAGAGCTGGGCATGTGCAGAGTAGGTGGGGGATTGTCTCCTCCTCTTCCTTGTCCATGCAGCTTCTACAGAAATCGTTAGTAAAAGCGCCAAGCCTTCTTGCGTACTTGCCTATGAGGCAGTGTCCGGTAATGACACCTATTATGGCGCTGAGATGTTTCCTATCTAAAAGGATCAGACACCTAGATCGACTCAGATCCAGCCTTGGCCAGATCTGTTTGGTCGCTAGACATGTTTGTCCAGCAGTCCACCTAAGGTCCGTTCTTTTATTGGCATCTAGCTTTAGTGTTAGTTTGCACTTAGCGATTGGTATACCTATACTACCTTTGTCTGGTAGGATAGGTAGAGTGGTTCCAATTTTGGCGAGTTCATCGGCTCTGCAGTTCCCTGGAATGTCTCTGTGGCCCGGCACCCAACAGAGGTGAATGTTGAACTGCTCTGCCATCTCCATGAGAGATGATCGGCATTCAAGGGCAGTTTTAGAACAAAATGAGACCGAGTCCAGGGACTTGATGGCGGCCTGACTATCCGAAAATATGCGGATATCCTTTGCAGATATCACGTTTTTCTTCAGCCAGGACAGAGCTTCTTTAATCGCCAAAATTTCCGCCTGGAACACGCTACAGTGATTTGGAAGGCGGAAAGAGAGGCTTAGATTTAGCTTATCTGAGAAAACACCGCCACCAACTCCGCTGTCGGTTTTAGATCCATCTGTGTAGAGATGGATTGACTTGTCCTCCATGAAAGCATCCTCCTCCCAGAATGATCCAGAGGGGAAGCTTACATGGAAGTTTTTGTCAAACCAAAGTTCAGGTATGGTGTAATCGGTGTTCTCTGTGAGGATTCCTAATGTATTAAGAATGTTGGCGTGGCCAAATGAATTATTTGTCCACTGTTTAGTCGCTTTAAGGCGAATAGCTGCAGTCGCAGCTACTTGCTTGCTAAAAATGTCGAGGGGTGTCAAGTGAAGCAGAATATCTAATGCCGCAGAGGGGGTAGACCGCAAGGCTCCGCTTGTGCATAGACATGCTGTTCTTTGGACTCTGCTTAATTTAATGCAGTTGACTGCATTTTCCAAGGCCGTCCACCAGACAACCACCCCGTAAGTAAGTATCGGTCTTATGACCGAGATGTATAGCCAGTGGGTTATGCGAGGTTGAAGGCCCCATTTGTTCCCAATGGCTTTCTTGCAAGAGAATAAAGCTATTGTAGCTTTATTGACTCTTTCTTGAATGTTAGGTTTCCAGTTTAGTTTCCTGTCAAAAATGAGACCCAGATATTTTGCTGTATCGGAGAAAACTAAACTGGTACCGTTTATTGAAGGAGGGTCTATGATTGGAATTTTATATTTCCTAGAAAAGAGGACAAGATCAGTTTTATGGGGGTTTATTCCCAATCCACAGCGATCTGCCCAGCAGGTTAATCTGTTAAGATTTACTTGGAGGAGTTCTTTAATGGTATTTAAATGTTTTCCGGAGACGGCTATGGCAACGTCATCCGCATAGGCAATCACTCTGCTACCACCCGCTTCCAGGTATATCAGTAGTTCGTTAACCACTAAGTTCCAGAGAAGGGGGGAGAGGACACCGCCCTGCGGCGTACCCCTACTGACATATCTTTTAGCAGAAGTCTCACCCAGTTTGGAGTTGATTATCCTGCTTGTTAGCATTAGATTAATCAGCTCCCCAAGTGAGCCGTCTACCTGCAGAGTTGACAGCGCAGTCGTGATTGCGGATGTGTTGACGTTGTTAAAGGCGCCCTCTATGTCTAGGAAGGCAACCATTGTGTACTCCTTATATTGTAGGGATCGTTCGATGTGGCTAGTCAGCGAGTGCAAAGCCGTTTCCACCGACTTTCCTTTACAGTAGGCATGTTGAGCCGCAGACAGAAGTCTTGGATCAACTTTAGCTCGAATATGGATATCAATCAGTCGTTCTAAAGTTTTCAGAAGGAATGATGATAGACTTATAGGTCTGAGGTCCTTTGGGACCACATGAGAACATTTTCCAGCTTTGGGAATGAATACTACATTGACACTCTCCATAACAGTGGAATGTGGATAAGTTCTACACAGCTCCTCATAATATTTTCCAACACTGGTAGAATAATATCTGAGGATCTCTGTAGCTCGGCAGGTATAATACCGTCCGGACCAGCAGACTTGTATGGTTTGAAGCTATGCAGCGCCCAGAGCAGTTTGTCTCTCGTAATCAGACTATGAATTTTGGTCACGGTTGCAGTAGGCTTGTTTGGGCTGCTACTGGCCGCGAGATGGGAGCTACCTGGAAAGTGGGTGTCCAGAAGCAGGTTGAGTGATTCATCACTTGAGGTTGTCCAAGAGCCATCGGTTTTTTTCAAACAGCTGGGCATCATAGGATTTGTGGAGAGGATTTTCCGAGAGGATAGCCGCGAAGCCTCAGAGGTTTCTGTGATTTTGTCGCAGAATGACCTCCAGGATTGTCGCTTTGCCTTCCTCAGTTCTTTTTTGTATAATTTGAGGGATTCTTTATATGAGTCCCAGTCGGTCACTTTTCTTGTGCTTTTTGCTGCGTTGAAAAGTTTTCTGCAGGTGTTTCTGAGCAGTCCTAGTGCCGATGACCACCAATGTGGCTTTTTCTTGCCTCTTGGTTGAATAAGAGGACAGGAAGCGGCCATAGCCTTATTGAGAGTCAGAGTAAATTCCCTGACTTTCATGTCAAGCTCATTGGTGTCACGCGGGGGACTTGATAGTTTAGAGGATATCGTTTCCGACAGTATTCCTCTATATTTTGTCCAATCAGTTTTCCGGTAGTTCCGGAAAGCTGGTTGGCTGGGGGGAGCATCACTCAGACTGAATTGGATGTATCTATGGTCTGAAAAGGAGTGTTCAGACGATACCATCCAGTTTGTTAGCCTTTGGGTGATGCTGTCGGAGACAAGAGTAATATCTAATACTTCTTTTCGGTTTTTTGTTATGAAAGTGGGCTCATTGCCAATATTGCAAATTAAGAGGTTAGTACTTAAAATATAGTCTAAAAGTGACTCACCTCTATCATTGATGTCGGTACTGCCCCATACCGTATGATGTGCGTTAGCGTCGCATCCGATTATGAGGCCAGTTTTTTGCCTTCCCGCTTCCAGTACCACCCTTTCTAGGTTAAAGTTAAAGTTAATGTAAAAGAGTTAAGGATTTCTTGAAAATCTGGCCTTCTTCTAGATGGCTGCATTCTCCGACATGCATATAGACACGTTGCCTTAATTTCATCATTCCATCAAAAGCACAGTGCTCTTTTGTCGCTGGCTATTCTTTTGGGCATTGATGCATCGCATGCTGTAGAAAAAAATCGTGTAGGCTGACTAACCAAATTCTCTGCGGTTCTGTTTTCAATCAGATTGCAGCTATCAATTATTTCTGTAAAAGTACCCTTATCAACGAGTGTGTCTTTCTTTAAAAAAAAAAAAAAGAACTTAGCACTCAAGTGAGTATGACTACACTTAAAGTGCCTGAAGCACGTGTTAAGTTTTTCGGAAAATGGGACAGAAAGAGAAAGAAAGATACTTGGAGTTAGTGGCTACTTCGCTCCATGGGTGGCATCCAACATTTAATGGAGAGACTAAATTATTTATTAGTGTAAATTGACTTGTTGATGTATTTAGGCAACCATTCATTTCACGAGATTATATTGAACCCCAAACCCGTCCGATTGCGAAGTCAATACACTACCACTTGAGCCGCGGCCACCTTGTAGGTTTGGATTGTTTCGTTTGTTTTCTCTCCTCAATATCTATCAATATCGTCAGGTGGTCACTGTGCGTATATTCCTCTCTGAATTTCAACTTTGTTTTTGACAGGAGGGAGTTGCTAAGGAAAGTAATATCGACAATAGAGCCTACCCCAGCCTTACAATAGGTGTTTGACCTACCAACGTTTGCGATACCCACTCCCAAAACGAGAGTGCTTCCAGTAAAGAAAAGATTAAAAAATGCTGCCCCACTCGGTTGCCCATGTATTGAAATCCCCTCCTATAACAGTTGGATATATTCCACGTGCGTGTTCAGGTAGGTTATCTAGCATTTCCTCAAATTAACCCATTTTTCGCCGAGAACAATTTTAATGTCATGACCTATTGCTCATAGGTCTTGTCCAAGAGCTCGTAGAGGCCATAAGGCTAACGTTGGGAAATTTAGCTTTATTCGGATTGTTATGAGGCGCTCGTTCACATGTCGAAAATTCAAAACTTCTTACCTAAGTATGCCTCTAACAACGAGTCCGCATCCAAATAAGCACTGCTTTTGCCGTCGATAACAATCGCCGTAGTAGATGTCGCAGTTTAGCAGCCTTCTTTTGTCCGGCCTATCCCATCACATTTCTTGGATGGCGATAATATCTGATTTGCCTCCGGTAGTTATTCGGCTGCACGTGGCCTATTAGAGGACTTAACATTCCACGTGCGGATCCGAAGGTTCCTATCTTTATTTCGTTTGCAGGGGTTGTCAACAGTAGTTCCGTCCGTATCCGAAGCTTGTTACTGCTTTCGTAACTTAACTTTATTTTTCATGGCCGAGCTGCTACCCCCAGGACGAGGGGTCAGATAGACCGAAGCCAGTAAACCGTTCGGGGATGTGACACTGCCGTTAATCCATTAGTGGCTCATCCACCACCATCTCTTTCCCAAGACCCTGACTTAGTCTCGGAAATCCTTACCGGCTTGAGCTCCAATTAGACCGGGTAAGGTCTTATTTGCTTTTTTTCCGGGATTTTCCGTTGATTCTATTTGAGGAATTCATCCGATGTCCCGTTTTTTAGTGCTGCTATTTTTGTCTGCTGGTCAGCACTCGCGCTTATAAGTTTGGCAAGTCGAGTCGGGATGGTTACCACTTGGAGATAAAATAAGCACAATTGATGTGTAAAAATTATTCTGTAGAGTAAGAAAAGGAGTAATCCGAGAACCATGAGGTACTCCTACGTAGATATTTTTTGTTGTGGATTCTTTGTCACATTTGTCTTCTTCCACAAAGAAACGATTTAAACCATTTTAGCTCAATATCTTTCACTCCATATTTAGCTAGCTTTGCCATAAAGACTGTGAAAGGCATCCCACTTCAAATGCACGTTTATGGTCGAGACATACAGGCAATATAGAATGTCTTTTGTCCATTAGGTTTCTCCAGTCACTAACAATATAACTAACACCTGTTTCACAAGAATGGTTTCGACGAAATCTGGATTGATTAAAACTTAATATATTATGATTATCGATGTGTTCTTGCATTGCGACATTATTATAGTACTTTTTCGAATATTTTTTCATATATGGGTAACATATTAATTGGTCCAAATTCGCTCCACTTATTTGCATATGGGACTATGGGATAGCTCAGATAGAGCTATTGATTATACGAAGAAGAGCGGGATTAATTACATTAAAGCTGTCTTTTATCACTTCATAATGTTAAAATGTGTTTTTTTTTTATTTAACCTATTTATTGTACTTGTTTTAACTCCACTTTCTACTTCACGGAACTCAAAATTTTGTATTGCACTCTTCAATTGCATTTATATAGGTAGAAAATATTACGGTATTGCTTAGGTCGTTAATTCTGTCAATAAAGTACTTACTTATTAAGATTGTCACATATTGTTGCACTATCGGTCCCATTTATCCCGTCGTTGAATTGCACTTCAATTATTTTGTCTTTTGATTTTTGGGGTATTCGCACGCTCTATTTTATTTGAGATGAATGTTGAACTCGTTTTCTCAATTCGGTTTCGTAACTAGTATTAGTTTCTAAACTATAGAGATATTAGTCAATCATGTACGTTGTTAGTGGTAACTGCAGTTCAGTACAGATTCACCTAATAAGATCTTGCTCGATATATATTTCTTACTTTAACTATTCAGCATTGTCGTATGGTATTGTCTTTGTTATAACTATGGAATTTGTTGTTGATTTAAGTTCCCCTGCAAGCTTCTCATTTAAAAAATTTAAATTGGGTACCTCTTCTGCATTACAGTATACAAAAAATGGGTTACTCTTGAGGAACGAAATGAAACTGTTTTTGGCGTATTTGCAATATTTAATCACTTTTTTGTTAGATCTGGATTTATATTTGCACTTAATTGAAACGCCTAAGGATCCATGGTCAGGAATTTTAAATTTCTGTACAATGTTTGCGTCTCATAAATGCTTTTGATGTGGTCACAACTCACAAATATCAGTGATGCGAAAATTGTGATGCTTATCTTGTGATGTTTTTTGTGAGCGATCAGCTGTTTGTATTCTGGCCAACACCTCACAAGACAACACCCAAGAATATTTACCACAGTGTGGTGAATCCATTGTTATGTCAAAAATTTTTTTTTTGACAATCATTATTTCCGTACCCATTTCCACATCAAGAAGATTGTGAAATAAGTAACAAAATAACGAATAATGGCGGAACATTGCGTATAAGATAATATTGTTTGTGATAAAAGGAAACAATCTCGCTTTGGTAATTCTGGCTGTGTGATTCGGGTCATTATCCTGCTGGAAGATAATGTCCGACACATTTTTGTTCCAGTTCCCAAGAATTGTTAAAAGCCCGCCTTCCAAAATGGTGAGCGGCATTCATGCGACCCCTTACCCTAACATATTGACCAGCCCCATCTATGCACATGCATCCCCAAATTATAAGATTTCGACCTCCAAACTTTAATGTTGGCTTGATCGCTTATTGGCTCACTAGGCTTTCACCACGTCTACTGACGACCATCGGACCGAAAACGATTAATTTTTGTTTCGTCTGACCAAATCACCTTTGTCCAGTCACTAACACTATTGTTTTTATACTTATACTGGCGAATTCCAGCCTTAATTTTTATGGCGGTCAGTCAGAAAAGGCTTCTTTGTTTTTCCGCGCCCATTAAAGCCGTTCTTGCGCAAAATTTTCCTAACAACCTCAAGTATTACAATAATTTTATAGTTTTATAGCAAAAATTTCTTGATCTGGGCCGCATTGTCATGTACGCCATACTTTATTTGTCGCACAATACGCCGTAGAATACGTAGAATTAAAAATTGGCTTCCTTCCAGCGCTATTTCTTTCGATTTCAGTGTCCAAATTCTTGTGTATTTTAGATATGGATCCCAATGACACTCCAAGTTTTCGAGAAATTTTTCTATGGCTCATTTTGGAAACAATTAACCTTTCCACTTACAATTCATCTTCCATCAAATTCAAGACAGTTAAAAATGTTTTCTTAAACTAAAATTTAAACTTGTTTTTTGTTTAATTAAAACTCACGAAGTAACGGTGCATTTCCGTTCGCTTTTGCTATGCTGATTCTTAATCATTCCATTTGTTTTTTATGAAAATTTAGTTATACTAACAGTAAAATAGGAGAAGTTACAGCAAAAAGTTGTATTTTCTTCTGATCATGTGTATGTATTAATAATGAACATTTTGCAGAAATTTCCAAGAAATACATATGAGCATACATCTCTGGAACTGGATCATTACTTGCATTTCATGCAGGAGAATCCTGATTTCCTTCCGAGTAAGAATGATTCAACTGATCCGAACAAGATGAAGAATTACTGAGACGAAAGAGTTAAACGTTTTGCGCGGAGCAGTTCGAACTGCGGTCAAGTCGAAACAAGTAAATTTGGCATTACCTGTTATTTTGTTATGATAATGTTACATGCATTTCTCTTTAGGCTTTAAGCCACTGCAAACACCAGTTCTCTTACACGGAAAATAAAAGTGCACAAGAATTTAACTGGTGGTGGTCCACCGCCATCAGACAAGATTAGCACGTTTGAAGAAAAGGCGCTTGAGGTGTTCAGTACTGTCGCCTTAGACGGCTTTCAAACAGTCCCAACGATTGGATCTGATGTAAGTATTTTTTAACATATTATTAATAGTAAATATTGTTGTTGAATATGTATTTGTTTTCAAGGAAGGATCCATTAACTTTTGATGAGCATGACCCAAGAAGTTCGACGACTCCAGCATCATCAAAATGCAGCCCACGAATTTCAACAACTGACCTCTCTTCGAAAGTTGTTGAACTTTGTGCAAAGAGGTGTGAGATGGAGTAAGCAGCGCAGAAGGGTGGTCATCAAATACTGCTCCAAATTTTGAAAAACCAGAAAACCAATGCGAAAAGTTGGGGAGGGCTTAGCAGCTGTTTCTCAGCTGGTAAATGTAATAATAAACCGACAATAAAATAAAGCGTTTTTTTCTTTATTGTTGTATTAATTTGTGTTTTCAATTTCCTTAATTTTGATGGAAAGATAACTAAATAAGTAAATGAATAACCTTAATTGTTAAATGTGTTAATATAGCTTTGCCGCACTCGTCTTCCTTCATTGTAATATTGGCTTCTTCCTCTGTTTTGATTTTCCTAACTTGTCCTTTATTTGGAGTAATGCAATACCCTATCCTTCAGCATGCATCTAAAGTGAGACTTCAAAACGACAAAAACTTTTTATTTCGATGGTATTTCTAGCCTTAATGTGCGACAGATTATACAGAAGCTCAGCTTGCGAAGTAGGACCATCCACTAGAGTCATTCTCCAAGGCTCTAATGGATATCCTGAGTTACCCAAAAGCCACTTGAATTACCGGAAGTTATAGCTTTGTATCAGTTGCATCCGAACTGACGACGTTGTCCATATGCCGGAATCATGAGATCATCCAGGAAATTTGGTGTTAGGTGCAAAAATTTTAAATTTTCATCACAAACCTCCACACAAATAAGAAAAAAAAAACTATAGATAATGAATAAAAAACAGAAAAATATGACTTGTGGCTTCTTCATTTACTCTATAATAGCATATCCTGTTCATATATAAATGCGCAGGCGGTGAAAAAATTGCTATGTTGGACAAACGATCGCTCCAATTGTTCCTTTATTGTGAAACTCTTGGTAAAACCCTAAAAAAACAGGAACGAATTATGCATTTCCATTATCGTACAACTATTATTTGTGCATATTTTTCTCCTGTTTTTAAGACACTTATATCTTAATTTATTGTAGGAGATTTTATTACATTTCCCTTGACCCGCAGTATTAGTTTGCAAATGTATTACACACACCGAGTAACCGAAGATTGACTTAACGTAATGGTATAATTTTTTCCTATGCATTTTTGGTAGGAGCCATTTCCGAGAAAATTTAAAACTGAAAGGAACTGTTGTAAGGAAAGGTATAGACTCTGCATGTATATTGGATTTTTAGCATTGAAATTACTTGAATATGAAATGACAAACGACTTGATTGGTCATCGTAAATACGCAGCTCTTCTATGATATCCCTACAAATTCCGTAGAATTCTCACTCACAAGCAGCAAAATCAAAATTTCTTCCTCCATTTGATTTTCAAATTTAACAATATGTTATCCTTTATTTTTCTCTTGTGATCGTCTTGTGAGCTGCTCAATTGGGCATCACAATTTTGACAGTTCTTGTGATGCTCACAACATGTGAGGTTTTGGTTAGAATACGATAACCTCACAAATTGCGATTCACCATGCTCTTGAGGGGTTGTTGTGACATATGAGGCATCAATTTTTATTTCAATTCTTTTTAATTTAAGCCCGGACCAGCTTTATTGTGCTTAATACAAGCATTGTACTTAAATACTATATTTATAAAACTAATAAAAATTTAATTGCTAGAGCTATGGAGTGAAGGTAGAGAGCGAGGGGAATAAAGGGCAAACTTAAGGGAGTGTTTGTTCAGGTGATAGTCAAAGATTGACTGGAATTTATTCGCTTCGCGAATCATTCGAGATAACGGTTTATGGTATCCGTAATTAGTTTAGTGTTAATTAACTTAGAGGAGAGGTACAGTTCTTAGATTACATGGATTAACATTTAAGGAGATGCGTTCGAGAAGGCCCTCAGAGTCAATGTTACGATTTTTACGCTGGACCGATTCTATATGTGCAATTTGCGCAGAATAATATGGTGACCAGATTGGACTTGCATACTCGAGGAGGGGACGAACAAATGTTGTTTAGAGTAGTTTAGCCACATATGGGTCGTCAAATTAATTAGACCAGCGCTTAATGAAGCCAAGAGTCGAATTGGCTTTACTAATAATGCTATCTATGTGAGAGCGAAAGCTCAGTTCGCTATCATAGATAATGCCTAAGTCGCGCAGTTCGGTCACATTACGAACAGGCTCGTTGTTGATGAAATATGCACGTGAATGAGTTGTATGACGTTTTCTAGTGAAAGTTAAAGCTTGACATTTGTTAACATTTAGCTCAAGAAAATTATGAAGACACCAAGTGGAAAATTTTATTTATGAAAATAAAATCTTCCCAACAACATCTCAGACCTTAACAAAATTAGCATAGCATGTAACGATATAAATTCGACCATTTTAGTTAGTGAAATTTTTACAATATTTAAGGCACGATGATGATTTCCGCAAAGTACTCTCCCTATTTTCTAATCAAGTCGTCACAGTGATAGGTCGCACCGAACTTAAGCTCTGCACTTGGGAGAGCAATACACAAGTGTGCAACACGTAATCATCAGAAATTATGATGAATCGTAATTTAAGTAGTTTTTCAAGTAAACGTGGAGTGCGAATTCGAGCGCAAACTGTGTATCACATAAATACGTAAAAATCCAACTTGGAAAAACTCACACGCCGAATCGCACCATTCTCGCAAACACATAAGTACAATACATACATACGTATAAAAATGTTACGCATTGAATCGTTACCCACACTATTATTTATCGATTCTCTTCGGAGCAACGCATTTTGGACAAATAATATCATGGTTATTTAATCGCTTCAATCGATCTCGCTGCAATTCCATCAACTTTAAATCGATGCTCATAACTACGATCATCAATTGATTGAATCGTTTTTTGTAACACATAATGTCTTGTTCATCTGAATAATGTTTACCCGCAAATTCTGATGTAAAAGGATATACAAATTGTGAAAATCTGAAAAATTAAGATAATGGGCCGTATGCATAAAAACTAGCAAATGCTTTTACTAGACGATTTTTAAGTAAATACTTAATTTTCATATGCATAAAACTTAAGTAAGAGCTGGAGAACAAGCATTTACTCGGGGACAAAGTACTTACTAGTTTCGGATGAATTCCACTAGTAAATACTTAATACCGTATGCATAAAAACTAGTAAGTACTTATACTTCAGAAATATTTACTTGACTTTTTTCAAGTTGCTATTCACCAACTTGAAAATTCGCTAGTATATACTTTTCTGCTTTTACAGCTATACTAAATAGGATTACAGTCGTCAGTCTCTCTTTCAAGCAATCAGATGGCTATATTTATTGAAATGGCTGAATTTTTACGAATTAATTCCGAAAAATATATATTAAGGCATTAAAACTGAAACAAGAGGAGGGGCAGTATTACCTGAAGAAAAGATGAGGATCTTTTTGAGATACGTTAGGAATCCTGGGTTTCAAGTTAGTGTTGGTGAAGATATTGGCGTACGTCAGAGTACTGTTTCTAGAACAGTAAATTCTGTTGCAAAACTTATAACAGATAAAGCCTCTCATTGGATGAAGTTTCATTAAAATTCTGAAGAACAGTTGAAAGCAAAACATGATTGACTTAGGAAATACAGATTCCCATCATGTCTTGGACTGCACTCATGTAGAAATAATGAAGCCTCACTTCCATTCAGAAGAATATATTAATCGAAAAGGATATGCCTCCATCAATATTCAAACAACACGTGATGCAATGGAATGCTTTACAAGTGTGGATTGCCAATGACCAGGCTCACGATTCTAAAATTTGGAGGAACAGTTGAAGGGTATGGAATTGCACCTTGGTTAATGACGCCTTTTAAGAATCTAACAAGTAATCAAGAAAAGGCATTCAATAAATTGCATTCAAAAGAGAGAGTAATAATTGAAAGATGTTTTGGCCAAGTGAAGAGGAGATTTCCAATTCTATAAAACTGCATACGTCTCAATTCAGAAAATATTCCAAATATAATTGTGGCATGTTTCGTTTTGCACAATGTTGTAAAGCATTTAAATGATAACAATGATTTCCAATTGCCAGAAGACATAGCAAATTAAATTTCTGTTCAATGTGATGAAGAACTAATGGCCAGTGTACTTCAAATTCGACGAATGGGGCAGATAAAGAGAACGGAATTAGTAGAATAATATGTAACGTAATATTATTCTTTATTGAACATATGTATCTTCCTAATACAAAAAAAGAATAATAAAAATAAATGCAAAATAAAATAAAAAACAGAAATAACCGAAATGTTATTTCAATAAAAAATGAAAATTATTTTTTGCCGGATTTATAAATTTAAGAAGGTTAATTTAAAGTGGAGGTAGTGGAATTATAAGTAGGATATTAATTCCGTTCTTCGTATTACTGCATTCGTATTAACTTTAATTGCTCCAGCAACACCAACCGTTGAAATTCTCCATTAGACAGATTTTTTGTCTCCTCAGTTTCAATTAACTTCAATTTTCTACCTTTTGTTACTGGAGAATCTCGCGGTAATTCTTCAATTTCATCTGCAGCAATACGTATATCAGCTTCCTTTTCCATTTGCACCCGAATGGGATTATCTGCTCCCACAGATAAACCACCTTTACGTAAGTAATGTTAGTGAAATTATATTAATTTGCTTTATAAAGCAATACGTACCAGGAATGCAAGAGATAGATGGGTTTTCATCAGCATTTGAGAACTCTAAAAAAATTACTTCCCATTCTTTGAGCTTTATGTGCTTATTTCCCGTTTCGTTATGGTCTGCCTTCTTCTTAACCCCTGTCTTACAATTATTTAGCCTCTTTCTAATTTGCTCTTCCGCTATTTTAGCACCGGTCATAGCCTTATATTCACTAATAAATAATTGTATAGCTTTGGACTTCTCCTTTTTAATGCACAGCTGTGGTGTCTTATTCTTATAAAATTGGCACAAAAGTTAGTTGCAATTGAGAAGCTTCGCTTGTCATGGCTGTTTCTTTTGAATATGCTTTACGAACGAATTGTTTGCTAAGCAATTGGGAAATAATACAACATAAATATTATACTACCAATTGTTCTATGAACTGGTAGTATTTACTTGAATGAATTCAGTATTTACTAGAAGTATTTGCTGGCAAGCCAAAACTCATATTTATTCATACCAAATCTACTAAATACTTCAAATATAAGGTTCTACTAGTAGTACTAGTACTTACTTAGACCTTTTACTACTAGTAAATATTTAATTTTTATGCATACGGCCCAATATCACAGAATTAGATTCCTATCACAGATAATTTGCACTTTTTTTAAAAGCAATACTGAATATACTCGTACATATATAAATATTTGTATGTTCTAAATATGCTCATAGGTTTGTAAACCTTAAACTTCGTATAATTTTTAAACTATATCGCATACAGTTGGTCAAAACAGAAGTCGGACAGCTGATTTTTCTGTGTTTCAACCCAAAAAATATATTAGCACTAATATTATATTCATTTTTGTTTTATCCATTTTAAAAGTTTTGTATTTGTGCTTTTGATATATGATTTTTAAAAAACAGGAAGTAAACATTTTTTTTTTAAGAAATCCAGCAAATTTCATTTCAAAAAAGAAGTCAGATACATGGCCACACTGAATTATTTTCAATTCTCTAACGGGATAGTTGCAATATTTTCGCGCTTTAGTTTACAGTTTACGTTTTCTTAGTTCAAATGTCAATACCAGTTGAACAATAAAGACAAAATGGAGCGACAACGTGGTCAAATATCATTAGATATCCGAAAAATTGTGACCGAGCATTTTAAGGTGGGAAAGTCCCGAAATATTTTTTTTTAATTTTTCTACTTATTGTACAATATTTTACAAAGCCTTCAAAGGTCATAGGTGGTGAGTTTACTCACAAGGTTGAGGGCATACCCAAGGTAGCTGTACCATCATAAGCTACTGATAACAGGCAAGTATTTAAGTTGTCTCTTATCTGAGTTGAGCGGGATTTAAAAGTTGGCTTGGAATAGACGATTCACAAGCGGTGGCTACCCTTTCAGTTAGATGAACTGAAGAGAAGAAAAAACCGATAACTTCTTCAGTTAGATGACCTGAAGCAAGTAAAATAAAAATAATTAAATAAAACTCGTGACCTTTGGTTTTTAACTTAAAACTTTATTTGTTGACTGTTGGCTGAAGAGTGGTTTAACATATGCATTTCTTCTTCCCTCGAAGCTGCTGATGGCTTATATACCACTCAGCTGTTTCTTCTAAGGTCAATCACCCTGGCTTATTTACCTTAGTGTAATATGTGAACAACACACCAGCACCAACAATGCCCCCCATATTTTCGGAGTAGGTGTTAGAGGGCATTGTGTGCAGTGCATCTCACTCACATGCAATTCGGTCATCCTGAAATTTCGCTGCCTTTGGTCAGAGATTATGACCATATTCTTCAAGTGGCGTTGAAATTCGTCAAAGCGAGATCGATATGTTCTTCGTAGCACGGTATATTGACAGTTTGATAGTTCTGAGTTTTGTCCCGAGTCAAATCGTTTTGTGGTGCGGTTAAGTTTGTATTCGATTCGTTAGTTTGTGTTCATTTTTGTTATTTGTGTTGTGTGCATCAAAGCCAATTATTCGCGATGTTTTCAATTTATTTCATGTGATTAATTAGCTTCCTGCAAACACACAATCTCCCATTCATCCAGCGCGCCGTAGATTTTGTTGGGAAGCAACATAAGTCTTTGTGTGGCAGTTGAGGGGCGAAAGATCCCACCCCAATCCGGCAAGCTAGGTAGTGCGATCAAACGTTCCGAAACTCGCCTCAGTTTAGGGACATATCCAACTAAGTCTCACCCAATAGCGTAGCTTCCTGCAAAGGGTCGTCACACAGATGTGTGACGTCCTAATTGGAGACAGATCGTTACAAAGTCAACACAGAATTCACGTTTAGATGTCATATGCGAACGGTATATTGCACAGAGATGCATTATTTCGCTCTTGTCATAATGTACCTTTATTATAAGGCATCTTTTTTACACAGAAAGCGGGATATGCTTTTTTTGATATAGCATATCATAGCATGCCTGTAGCCTGTTAAACTATTGTAACTCTTTTGATTTTATGTTTGTCTGTTACATGGATGTCAGCAGTGATGGTTAGCCTTTGGAGGCTAATGAAGTTATTTCCAATCCTTGAGTATTTAGGTAAACACATTTGAGGCAATTTGTTTGCTAATAAGCTACTCGTTCCTTAGCAGCTACTTTAATCGAGTAGTTTGTGTCGGACGCTACGAGTACATGGTTAACATTAATTGGTCTGTTTCCGTTGTTTGCAATTTTTATAAATTTAGGCGAAAATTATGGCACTACAAAAAGATCTGGTCGCCCAAGCCTTTTGACCTCTCGCAACAATAATGCAATTTCGCATGAAGCAAGGCGAAATAAGCTGAATGGTCAGATGAAGATGAAGGCAAATCCTATCCTTCGTTACACAAAAAAAAAATCTATTTGCAAGCAAGCGACGATAAAATTTGCAAGAGATCACACAACGTGGATCAGGAAGTGGGAATCCGTTATTTTTGGTGATGAAAAAAAATTCAGTGTGGATGGTCCCGACTGCTTTAGCTTTTATTAGCGCGATTTGAGAGACGAAAAAACGAAAAATGAGTCGGCACTCTGGAGGCGGAAGTGTGATGGTTTGGGGCGCCTTTGATTTTTTTCGAAAAAAATCCCTTTGATGTTTGGAGATGCTGGAATATGCCCTGGATGAATTTGGAGACATTCCGTCTGGTGAACACTTTATTTTTCAGCAAGATAATGCTCCCATTCACAATGCGAGAACAGTCAGTGAATGGTTTGAGGTCAGTGGAACACGGTGTTTACTATGGCCTTCGTGTAGTCCTGACCTACACCCAATCGAGAATTTGTGGGGGATAATGACCAGAAGGCTTTACTCAAAGGCGAGCAGTACAGGAATGTGGACGACCTTAAAAGTCAAATAAACCAGGCATGGGATGAGATCAACGAAGAATTTCTGCAGAATTTGATAAATTCAATGCCGAATCAAATTTTTCAAGTTATTGATAACCAAGAAGGTTTTACAGAGTACTAAGTTACAGTTTGATAGGTGAAACCCAAAAATTCAGTGTTGAAATGCTTATAATATTGACTGTCTTTATACTTATTTCGCAGGAAAATTGATTGTTTTTAGAGTTCACTAACGGGAATTCGAAGAAACTAGCCTTTGTGATAAGGAATATTTATTACTATTGTTTTGTTATTTACAGAAATAAGTAAACTTGTTTCGCCCTTAAAAATAATTTTCATAATTTTTTGGTAAAACTCACTTGAGCATTTACATTGCTTGTGTCTTTATACTAATTTCGGTCACTGTACATATGATTGAATTCAAAACACTGAATCCAAAACATTCTATGATACTTGTATAGTGAGGCACACGATATTTATCTCAACCTGCACCATGTAGCAAAAGTGAACAAATTTTCAGATCATTGTTGCATGGGAGGCTATAAAACTGAAACCGTAAATAAAAGACATATTTTTCCAATGTTAGCAGTTGTTTGTTTTTTGATGAACATAGATTTTTTTTGTATTGAAAAAAAAAGAGAAAAAGAGAAAAAGTAATTTTAATTTCTGAAGAAGGCCTTCGTGCCAAACTTTATCAAATGCCTTTGCTACGTCCAAAAATCCACCTGAGCATATCATTTTTTCCTCCAGAGATTTTTCGAATTCGGTGTAGCTGTTCTATGGCAGAATGTCTATCTCTGAAACCAAATTGATGTATTGGAATCATATTTCCCCCAGTGATTAAAAGGCTTAATCTCTTCAGAAAAACGTTTTCTAATACTTTAGACAAAATTGGTAAAAGAGTCATGGGCCTGTAGGATGATGGTTCGTGAGGATCATTTCCTGGTTTGGGGATCATAATGGCGTCTGCTTCTTCCCAATGACAGGGAACATGGTTCAAGTTAAAATAAAACACGCATTTATTAAAATTGCCAGTTTAGGCAAAGCTCTTGGTGGTAGCTTCTGTAGGACTTCGGTATTTATTAAATAGTAGCCAGGCGGTTAGTTAGATTAATTTCATTAGATGTGACAAAAGGAATTTTTTCACTCGGTTGCTGCACTTCTGGCCATATTTCATCGACTCGTGATTCGTTGGTTTGAAAAATATCCATTAGGTTCTCAGCAAATACGTCGGCCTTTTCGGCATTTGTCCTAGACCAGGCAGGTGTTCCTTGATCTTAAAGGTGGATTCTGTTGTATAGGACTTCTAAGGTATTTGGTGGACTTCTAAAGAGACTATTCTGTTTTCTTATCGGCTGTAAGCTCGCTTGCAAAACGATGAGATGATTGGTTTTTGAACTCCTTTAGTTGACGTCTTATCAGTTCAGTTAATCTATTGAGCTCTAACTTGTAGAGCGGATATCTCGTGTGTTGCAGTTTTTTTCTAATCTTTCTCATTTCAGCTATTAGATTCTTTATCAGTCTTGGGTATTTAACTTTAGTTGGCTTTTAATTGACAAGAGGGGTACTTTTCCAGGCTGCATTTTCTATTTTTTCAGTAAAATTAAGTACTTCGCTCTCTGGTTCAGTTTTGGTAGTTATTAGTTTGTTAAATTTTAAGTTTTGAGAAATACAGAATTAAATAAATGAAAAATAATAATGCTCGTAACTTTTTTGGGAATTTAATGGCATTGCTGTGAAGCGCACTTGTTCACGTTTGCACTCAACTTGTTATTGAAACTATAATACAATATATCGGATTTTTTTACGGTAATGATTCAAATTTTCAATTTCGTTCATATGGACTTTAAAAGCTTACTCCAGTAATCGCAAAATTTCCTTGTCTTATATTTTCCACTAGATTTAATATAGCCTGCACAACTGACCAAAGGTTTTCAATTGGATTGAGGTCTGGGCTTTGCGCAGACCACTCCACTGTTTCAAACTCTTGTGTCCTTATCAATTTTCAACAAGTTTCAAGGAATATTAGGCGTCATTAACGTGCTGGAAGATAATGTCGACCTGTTGAAAATCAAGTTGACCTATGGCAACCGGCAAATTTTCATACAGAATGTTCAAATAAACTTCCTTTCTCATATTGCCACTTACTCGTATTTCCTTCAATGGCCCTACTCCAAAATAAGAGAAACAGAACCACCACATCACAGATCCTCCTCAATGCTGTGCTATTTCGATAGCATGGTATTGGGTTATACCACATGAAATGTCCGATTTTCACTCAGTTGGAAATAAGAAGTTCTCGAGTGAACATTTAACCAGAGCGTTAAATTTTCTTTTTTTTTATAAAATAAAGAGGTACGTGTGCTTGAGGTGTGAGAATTTTAGGGTTCGTTATAAATACCGTGATTTTTTTATTATTATAATTATTTACTATGCTGTCGGCAGTTCAAATTCGAACCCTCCTTTACGAATTTAAAATGGGACATAATGCGTCATTGGCAATAAAAAACATTAATGTCGCATTTTAAGATGCATTTAGGATTACGACGTTGGTTTTGAAAGGTCCGTTCGGGAGATTTCAGGGTCGAAAATGAACCACGTGGGAAGCCGGAAACGTTTGTTGACGACGATGTTTTAAGAACAACGGTGGATGCGGACCCAACGAAATCGGTGTTTGAGATTTCACAAAGCATGAGAATGTCACCAATTTTCTCTCATAGAAAAGGTAAAGAAACTCGATAAGTTGGTACCCCATGAACGAATCCCAAAAACTAGGGCGGCGCCTGGAAATCTGCGCATCGTTTACTTTAAAAAACCAAACTGAACCGTTTTTGCACCGGATAGTCACCTGTGATGAAAAGTGGATACTGTATGATAATCGTAAAAGATCTGGGCAGTGAAAAACCAAAACACACCCCCAAGCCCGATCTTCATCCAAAACAGGTTATGGCGACAATTTGGTGGACATCGAAAGGACCAATCCACTTTTCATTTCTTCTATCAGGAGAAACGATAAACGCCATCAAATATTGTGAGAAAGTCGACATTTTGGATGGCAAATTGGCTGAAAAGCAACCTGCGTTGATCAATAGGCACGATCCGATCCATTTGCATGACAATGCTAGACTCTATACCCCACAAGTAACGGTGCAAAAACTATTGCCGTTGGGATTTGAAATTCTTCCGAATCCACCGTACTCTCCTGATATTTCCCCAATGGATTATCATATTTTTCGCAGTCTGGATTCATTTTGCAGGCAGAAGATCTTCCGGAACAGATCAGAGGTCATAAAAGCCTTTGAAGATTTCATTGCCTCGAATAGTCAGCACTTCTACGAAAAAGGGTATATTTGGCCTTGTATCACGTTGGAAGAATGTCATAGTTCGGAGTTGGTTTCCGTTTATTAGACCAAAAATATTTAATCGCGTTCAAATAGAATCTATTAATTTTGCATTCATTCGACTAAAATACTCGTTTCCAATTATCTAAGGTTCAGAGATGGAAGTAATGAATTTTTTTTTGTGCCTTTCGGTGAGTTTTGACTGTTTTCGTTTCTTGGAAGCAAAACATCTGACATTTTGCAATGCTCTTCGAACAGTCTAGACGATAGCTTGCGTTCCAATTATTCTGACTTAATATGCCATAGTAAGTATTGATTGCCAAATGTTCCGAAAATTTGTTAAAAAAAAAATATTGGTAGGCCAAATTAGACAACTTCAAAAAAACGGGATCTTTAGGTGGCAAAGACTGCAAGTTCAGTTCCTTTGATAATATCGTACTTGATATTATTGGGCAAGAGCTGTAGGCAGTAACGGTTAGAGAGATCAAAATTAAATTCCTACAAATTAACATTTTTTTTTATATAGATTCCCGACCCAGTGGAAGTAATACAGAATTCACACAGACTAATTCTGAATCACAGGCAGAAAGCGATTAGCCAGGAAGGAGTGCCCAACGATTTTGAAAAAAACGAAAACTGACGATAGAACAACAAAATTAGAGATTGCTTTGTTGGAAAAAGAATTGGGTTATCCTCCCTCGACTTTAACTAAAAGTTTAGCGGATGGTGTAGCTGAAAAAATTAGTGCTCAAGACTCAGAGGATGACGATCTTCATTCTAATGATGAATAATAATGTACGATTATACTTTATTTTTCTATTAAAATTATTATTTTATTTCTTGCAATATATATATAAGTTAAGGGTTTTCCAATAGGAACTTGACAACTTTGAATTTAATTTGTGAAGGCACTCTTTCACTAATCATCAAACTGTCACTGTCAATTTATTCAGTAAACTCAACCTTTTCATCATGCTAAAGTACACGAATGAGCAACGTTTGGAAATTATAAAAATTTTCCACCGAAATTTGGAGTCGGTGACTGCAAATTTAAGAGTGTTAACTCCAATTTTCGGTCGTAATTCTCGCCCTTTAGTTTAGTTTAGTGCAAAAATTTGAGTCTACATATTCGTTGTGTGATATTCCCGTGTCAGTGAGACAACGGGTTAGTCGAAGTGTCGAAAATATCGCAGCCGTTCAGGCGTCCGTAGCAAATGATCCAAATCAGTCAATTACACGGCGTTCTCAAGAATTGGGCATCGCTCAGACCACATTATGGCGTATTTTGCGTAAGGATCTTGGTTTACACGCATACAAGATCAAGCTGACTCAAGAATTGAAGCAGATGGACCATTAGAAGCGACGTACGTTCTCCGATTGTGTTCTGGAGAAGATGCGCCAAGATGATGAATTTCATCGCAAAACCATCTTCTGTGACGAAGGTCATTTTTGGCTCAATGGGTTCGTCAATAAGCAAAATATGCGTTATTGGTCGGATGAAAATCCACATGTGCTTCATGAATCACCACTTCATCCACAAAACATAACTGTTTGATGCGGTTTGCATTCGGCGTTATTGGGCCATATTTTTTCGTCGACGATAACGATCGTCACGTTACTGTGAATGGTCAGCGTTATCGCGCCATGATCATCGATTATTTTTGGCCCGAATAGGAAGATATGGACTTGGACGACATGTGGTTTCAACAGGATGATGCCACAGGCCACACAGCATACGCTACAATCGATTTATTGAAGAGTAAGTATGGTGAGCGTGTTATCTCAAGAAATGTGCCAGTCGATTGGTTAAATCGTGCGATTTAACGCCGCTTGACTATTTTCTGTGGGGCTACGTTAAGTCATTGGTTTATGCCAACACGCCGACGACGTTGGAAGAGCTCAGAGCCAACATTGAACGCGAAATGTGGCCGAGCCGTTGAAAATTGGGTCCAACGAATCGACCGCTGCAGACGTGCCCGCGGTGGCCATATGAACGGAGTCGAGTTCCATTCATAAATGTTTTGATTGTACTTCAAGCCGATAATAAAGTTTTTGAAATATCTCAAATGGTTTGTGTTTTATTTAAAAAAAAAATTGTCAAGTCCTTATTGGAAAACCCTATATATATAAATATTTAGTTTTTATTGGTAATTTTGGAAAAAGTTAAAAAGCTGCTGTTGTCCTATTTGTGCATCTTGCGACGGAGATGGGAACAAAATGTCTACTTCAACGTCTGTTCCCTCTTGCTGTTGTGTATTTCCTTCCTGTAACGTGTAGGTCATAAAACTGGTGCACATATTGCATAGAGTGACACAGCATTTACATATATTTGCAGCAAATACGGGCTCAACTTGCAGGTGATTCAGGCACGGAAAGTTTTCTTTCAAAACGCCGAATGTGCACTCAACTAATCGCCGTGGTTTTTTTATGTGCCCTGTTATATCGGATAATAGATACTGTATTCACAGATGAGGTGGAAGGTGGCAGCAACCATGCTTTTAATGTGTAAGCACTGTCACCTAATATTACGGTATTGGGATAAGGCCTCCATCCATTTTTCATTTTTCGGAACAGTGTACTATTTCGCGGCAATAGTTCATCATGCACACTTCCCGGCCAGTTCGCACAATCTTAGGTCTTGTCCACATACTGCCATACAATCGAGTGCATGATTGCCATGTCGGTCAACGAAAACTGATTCATTATTTGAAGGTGCATCAATGTTGATAAGAATACCATCGATTGCACCACACACTTCCGGCATACCAACTTTCTCAAAAAAAGCCGTGAATCGTAAGGTGTTCACTTTCGGGCCAACACACTTGTTTTTGAAACTCAACTTCATTTATTACAGAAGTGACTTCTTTTATACACCAACACACTGTCAATTTATTAATTTCATGAACGTCACTTATATCATGGTACTGACATCCTGTCCCAAAGCAGTGCAAACCTATTAATATTTTCTGCCTAACACTTAGCACTTTGCTTTTATTAGTTGTCGAACGCAATCTGTGGAAGAATTTTTCAATAAACAAATTAGACTCTATTTCGAAATTAATTCTTTCTTTAAATTCTATCTTATTTCTTTGATTTTCATTGTCACTGTCCGATTCAGAATCAAGAAAAAACATTTTTAACAGCAAATAATTAAATAAATTCTAAATAACCTCCCTACTAAATATTATCACTTGGTAAACACTATTTCAAATATTTAATTCTAAATTACTAATTTCTAACAACTCAATCACCGTCAGTTAGAATTTATTAAATTCTCAACAAGTGCAGTCGCTTTCTTCTTCAACACTTGTTGTTTCCAGTTACAGAAACGGTGAATTTATCAAATTTCCCATTTGTTGACATACCACTTTGATCAAAAAGGTCCCGGAATTTATTCAGAAAATTAAAAATACAAGTTTATTCATCTAAATCTATATTGTCCCCTTCAAAGTAATCCCCATCGACTGCAACACACTTATGCTAGCGCTTGATCCAATCCTCAAAACATTTTTTTTTGTTGTCGGTATGTCCATCAGTGCTTCCTGCGATTTTTCCATTACTTCCTCTCGGCTGCTGAAACGCGTACCCCGTACTGGTTTTTCAACTCGGTTGAGCAGAAAGAAGTCACAGGGAGCCAAATCAGGTGATTTCGGTGGCGGTTGGATGGTATTTGTTGCATTTTTCGTCAACAAATTACGAATAATGATGGCACTGTGCGACGGTGCATTATCATGGTGCAAAATCCACGAGTTTTCTGCCCACAATTCTGGTCTCTTTCGCCGAATTGCTTCACGCAAACGTCTCATAACGCCCAAATATGAGTAATACTCTTTGTTTACTGTCTGGCCTTCTAGCAAAAATTTAATATGCACTGCATCGTTGTAATCCATGAAAACCGTGAGCATTGCCTTCTTTTTTAACTGAAAACGACGTAGTTTTTTTGGTCTCGGCTCATTTGGTGAACGCCATTCACTTGCCTGATGTCTGGATTGCGTGTCGTACTCATAAACCCACGTCTCGTCTCCAGTAATGATCCTTTTGAAGAATGTGGAAACGGATTCAGCCTCGCAAATCACCTCTTATGCGACGTCAACACGGTCTCTTGTTTGCATGAAATTGAGGTCCTTTGGCACCAACTTTGCTGCTACTCCACGGAAACCCAAATGTCTTCGACGGATCCATAGGCAATGTTCAAGTCCTCCGCTATCTCTCTGATGGTTAATTTGTGGGTATTGATCAACATTTCTTTTACTCCATCAATGTTTTCGCCGGTTTTCGATGTATGTACTCTTGGCTACGTAACTCTGGCAAATGTCAAGCTATGACGCTAAGATTTAGAGGGAATGTCAACAATAGATTTACCAACTCAACAAAAAAAAAACAGAACTCAAATCGGAACAATGGGAGCGCCACACGGTTTTTCCGGGACCTTTTTGATCAATGTGGTATTCCAAACAAGTTTTGTACCGCTCTCCGACTTGTTGTTATGTATTACACAAATTTGTAACAGTTGTTTAATTTCACTTGTATTGTGTTACAGGCCCCAGATAACAACGACCGCCAATTTTTCGAGCACATTTTTTGCTTAAAATGTATGGACATTCGTTTTTCATATTTTTTTCAAGAAATTCACTTTTTTTAATGTTCATCACAGACGATTGAAATTCTTTGCGTATGTTTGTAACTTTCCGGATAGAATCACCTTGAGGGAGATATTCGTTAACAATTTAATAACATTTGCAGACAATGGTTTCATTATTGTCCACAACTACAAAAACCAGATTCAATAACGTATAATAGTTTTTGTTGAATGACATTGCTTTTAACCCTTTCGCTCCCATTGGGATCATATGTCCCAAGCAAAGTTTGAAGAAAATGTTATTTAAATTTTTCCCATTGGTAGTTTCAGGTATGATCATGCTTTTTAACCATTACTTTTCCCAGCTTGCACATTTGGTTATTTAGGTGTAAATCGGAAGCTGTTTTAGGTTTTCATACTGTATAAATATCATTACGTGCATTTAGTGCTGAAGAACCACAAAAAGAAAAATATAAATGGTTGTAAGTAGAATTTCTTTCTAACAAAATCAGTCTGGGATTATATTTCCCATTGGTGCTGTGAATGCATTTTTTACGTAAAACAGCTTTCGAATGGCTGCACTACCTGAAGATATGCAACGTCTTTTGGGAGAAGACGACTCTGACTCAAATGACTTCAGTGCTTCAGACTCTGAATACAGTCCTTCTGATGATGAGCATTCTATGTCTGAAGATACGGATGTAGAACCTGAACAACATTCTCAGCCAGAAATAAGGGTAATCGTTAACCATCCTACAAATATTGAACAAAGCAACGATTTCACTTTCTGGTCTAGTCCAGTTCCAAGCAATGTTCCACGCAAGAAAGTTCCCAATGATCGTCAACCTGTAATCACAACGAATGTCAACAGAGCATCTTCTGAGATAGATGTTTTCCATAAACGGTTTCCTAAAAGCTTTCTCATATTTATAGCAGAATGTACGAATAAAAGAATTGAAATTCCCGAAAAGCAATCAGGAAAGAAGTTCCCAAGAACTGATCAGTATAAAATTGTTGCTTTTCTTGGAATTTGTCTTATCATGACCTATAATAGATTACGAAAAATGCAAGATTATTGGAGAATAACATTTCTTGGTAATGTGCTAGTAAAAAATGGTTTATCTATAACCCGATTCCAGCTTTTGATGGCAAAGTTACTCGTATATGTAAATTATCCATCAAAACCAACAGATTGTTCTACGCTATACTACATTGAAGAGTTGGAAAATTGTGTAAAGATCACCTTTCCATCTCAAGGAACAGAATCATCTTTCCAGTCTATAGATGAAAGAATTACGAAATTCAAATTAGGTCATCTTTGAAACAGTACCAACCGTTAAAATCAATAAAGCGGGGATTAAAATTTGGGTGCGATGTGACTCGAAAACAGGTTACACTTACGAGTATGACTTGAATATATATGCTGGAAAGGAGGAAGAATTATTAAAAGTAACTCTTGGGGAGTATACGGCTGATCAAAAAATGTGAACTTATGATTTGGATCTAAGATCTGCTAAATGGTGAAAACAGTTTTTTTTTTTAAATATTGAACATGGCAGTTGTAAACGCCTCTAGAATCTACTCCGAATTGCATCAGGAAAAGCTGGAACTACTCCAGTTTGTCGTTCGTTTGGCTGAGCAGATAATAGGTATCAGAAAGGAGAAATCAGGAACCATCAAGAGAAGGCGTAGTTCTGGTCGTCCATCTAAGAAACCAAAATATATGATAAATATTGGCAACTGGTACCTGTTTTCTTTTCTAATTTATTTATTGTTTTTTTTTGTTTTTATTAATATTCTTTTTTTTGTAACAAAACTTTAATTCTTGAAAAATAATTGTTTGTTTGTTGAGTCCCATTGGGACGAATATATCCCACTCAAAAATACCAATGGGACAATACTTCCCGGCCTAAAATTCCAAAAAATCCCCAGCACCTAGAGCACCTGAAGGGGCAGATGGCTCAGCTACAACGTCATTTAACTGAACAGACCGCGCGGAAGGACCAAGTATACGCGCTGATGCCTGGCCTAACGCTCCTTTTGCCGTAATGGGTACGTACGTGGCGGAGCAAGCCCTGAAGGTCCTTGCTGTGAATGTGAATTCACTGATTAGGCTCGAACGACGAGCCGCACTATTTAAGTTGCTTAAAGACCAAGCCCCTGATGTGCTTTTGGTTAGCGAAACTAAGCTTACCAAGAGACACAAATTGAGGCACAGAAGATACAAAATAATATGGAGAAACCGACCCAACTCCATTCAGGAAGGTGGCGTTGCAATTTTCGTACGAAAAGGTATACGTTTTAAAAGAGTATACAGTCGTGTACTACGTAGGTTCCAGGTGCTGGAAGCATGCATGGTGTATATCCCCCTCCGTCGTGGAAAGCGGTTGTACATGGTGTCTGTCTATGCGCCTAAGGCTACTCAATCCCCTTTATTTATCTCAGAGCTCGAGATACTTTTTCGATTTTTGAGGCTGGAATTGGAAGACAACTATTTTATTATCGGCGGAGATTTCAACGCCAAACATAGTGATTGGGGAAATAATACACCAAATACTAGAGGGAACCTACTATTCAATTGGTGGGGTCAGCAAAGTGTGATGTATCGACTCGGGCTTAAGACGACGGATAGTCCGTCGTTTCCCAGGCACGGGTCCCATTTGGATCTTTTGCTGTTCCACTTCCGAATACAACTGACATGCACTAACCAACAAACTACAAACTGTCTACGCACTTTCGTGTATGACAGTGACCATTGCGGTTTCAGCACCGAAATAACTGTTCCCAACGAAATTGCGGATTTGGATGAGTTTGTTCAAAGGCATTCATACAATTATAGTAGGGTGCGTTGGACACACTTCTCCAGAACACTATCTAGAGCAGTCTCCTCGAATTCGCTCTACCCACCGTCCAACAGAAATCTGTCAAACGAGGAGATTGACAGGTATCTAAGACTAATGAACGAGACAATCAAACGAACAATGGACAAAACGATACCTCGGTACCAACATACTGACGACGAAGACTTATTCCGCAACGCAACTATTGACGCACTGCACCGACATAAAAGTAGGCTGCTGTCAAGACTAAAAACCTTGTACAGACAGTTTACTGACAGACATAACCCGGAGATCATGACACTGAAGTCGTCGATTAAAAACCTCCAAACATTAATAAAGGAAAATTACAGAACATCTGTAAGTTTGTATTGGAACAATAAAATTCGGGCTGTAAACACCAGCAACCCGAATATGTTCCCGCAAATAAATAAAATATTTCGGAGAAATAATCAGAACGACCTTCCATGTCTTAAAATCGCACGAACGACGAACAACAAATACTGGTAGCAGCGGGCATAGATCCAAATGAGGCTGTTGATGATGACAGCTTCTTTGTGATCGAGGATCCACAGGAGCAGGCAGAGGCTATAGGAGCGGCTTTCTAGGAAGTGTACAAGGCTAATGTTATCATTGGCATGAACCACGATCTGGAGAATCGAGTCCTTGTGCACAATTTCTACCTTCGAAATGAAATTGTGAATTGGCGATTCGAGAGCTCGGGTTTCACCCAGTTCAGTGACGAAAATATGGCAAATAATGCCATCACCAATGATAGGGTACTAGCCCCGTTCATTTCGAAGGAAGAGCTCCAAACGATCTTCGATTCGCTTAGAAGTAAGAAATCAGCGGGAACCGATGAAATACCGAACATTGTGCTTCGACATCTCCCACTAGAAGCGGTGGACATTTAGACCACCCTGTTTAATAATGCAATGAATAATGCACATTATCCAGCGCATTGGAAAACAGCGGTGGTACATCCCATCCCCAAAAGGGAAAAAAACACTTCCAATCCGGCGAATCAGTAAGGTTTTCGAGAAAGTGATCAATAGAGTCGTGACTAAGTGGATGGAGGACAAAAATATAGTTCCGGATAATCAATTTGGTTTCAAGGCGGGGCATGATGTTATTCATGCTGCGGCTAAACTGGTTTCTGATATCCAATGGAACAAAGGCAAGAATCAGTGCACTGGTGCCTGCCTGATTGACTTGGAGAAAGCCTTCGATATCGTATGGTTAGAGGGACTCTTTTTCAAGCTGGACAGGTTGGGCATTAGTAAACCATTGCTGTATATTCTTTTTGATATGCTCTCCAGTAGACAGTTCATCGTGAAGAATGGCGATGTGACTTCTGCTGGAACATTTAACATCAAAAACGGTTTGCAACAAGGTGAGGTAAATTCGCCGATCCTATTCAATATTTACACAAGTGATCTGATAGGTTCACTTCACCATGCCATAGCGTACGCAGACGACTTAATCGTGTACAGAACAGGTCCAAAGATTGAGATCATTGCAACGTGACTTCGATCAAATTAAACGATATTGCGATGACAATCAATTTTCAGAAGTCGGAAAGTCGGAGAAGAGGACGCCTTTGTCTGGGGCCTCTAGGAATACCAGAAAGAATTGGCGAAAGTTCTCCATCGTGGGGCAGCACGGGCAGCGACTTGTTTTTCGAAATATAGTCAGATACCTTGGGATCTGGCTAGATCAATTTCTGTATTTTAACAAACATATAAATGTTGCTCTGGCCAGAGCCAAAGGTGCTTTTGCCCTTACAAAGAGAATGTTTTATAACAGCTAACTCGATGCGAGGGTAAAAGTTATCTGCTACATGGCCCTTATCAGGCCTATGCTTGTGTTTGGATGTCCCGTGTGGTTCAACGTAAGAGCAAGTTTATTGGAAAAGATTCGGGTGTTTGAGAGGGCTTGTCTCAGGACTTGTCTTCGTTTATACAGAACATCAGAGTCTGAGTACATAAAATTCTATCCTAATGGGGTCTTGTACAATAGGGCGAACCTAATAAGAGTGGACAATTTCGTCATTAAGTTGACTCGAAGGCACGTTGCAAGAGCAATGACCTCATCGAACAACCTGATCTCCGGGGCTTACTACCCCAATTATATGTATCACGAGAGAGTTCGCTTTGACGGCTTTATTCCTCCGGAAGCGTTCCTCTATCTAGATAGCAAAGGTCTGATCCAGGACAGATTGGCGATGCCGCTAATCTTCCACGTCGCTCGAACAGCTGTATGTTCAGTAGGGCGGTAGGGAGTCGCGACATGAGGGATGTTGCTCAGCAGCACCAGCAATTTTGGTGGCTAGTTGAAGGGGCGAATGCTTCGTCGTTGAATGCCTAAAGTAATACATAGCTTCATCTGAGGCAAAGTGGGTCAGCCTAATTTTTTTTTTCTAGCCATGGCCGGCTTACATAGTTTTAGGTAGGATTAAGTTAGTTTAAAAAAAAAAATATATATATATATATAAAATGAAAAAAAATAATATATATACATATATTTATATATGAAGTATATATATATTATGTATATATATATTTATGGATGCCAATGTTTGTGTTAGATGTAAGTAGGTTAAGTAGATTAAGATTTATTTTTAGGTAGTTTGTAGGCTTTTAGTTTTAAGTTTTATAAAAAATTAAAAAAATGCCCGCTTACTAAGTTTTTACTTAAAATTCATTTTCTTAGTTTTAGTATGTAGAAATAGAAATAAAATTAGACTGTAAGGTTCGTCGAAAGACATAGTTTAAGTGTTAGGTTTAACTTAGAGTGCCCGCATGGGGTCAGTAAGTTAGTATAAGATAATTTTAAGTTAATTAAGCTACTTTTTAAGCATTTTTTTGTCTAGCATGTAAGAGTAATTTAAGGTGTATAAATAAAAATGCATACAAACTGAAACTGAAACTGAAACTGAAAATTCCAAAAACTGGCCTTGAATTTAATCCAAACCTGTAAAAAAACGTTTAATCTATTACAGTTAATAAAGATTTACGAATAATACAGAAATAAAAAGTTGGGAGCGAAAGGGTTAAAGTTCATATGAACGGAATTGACAATTTAAATCGTTTCCGTAAAAAAGTTGAGTGCAAAAGTGAACAAGAGTAATTCGCATTAATTCTATTAAATTGAAAAAAAAAATTACGAGTATTATTATCTTTGTGTTGTTTAATTCTGTATTTATCAAAAAACAAACTAACTGCTAAAATTGAAAAAAATATGTCTTTTGTTTATAGTTTCTGTTTTATAGCCTCACATTCAACATTGGTCTGAACATTTTTTTACTTTTGCACGATATTGTACATTTAGTTCTTCCATTTCAAGAACTTTCGAGTTGGCAACGCTGTTAACTTCAATAATTGCACACAACAAGGTGCTATTGTTTTCGTTTGACGGTATATTTTGACATGTGTAGATTGGTTTGACATTTGACAGTTCGTGATAGATCTAATTTGAAAATTTCATCACGCATTCCTAAAATAATTATTCGCGGATTTCAAGGTTCATGAATTTTTTATTACCTATCCATTCATGTGTGTCTTAATTTCTTTTCCAAGTGTTTTAACAGAATTTTCATCGCATTTGATGAGGATACCTCCATTAGTAAAATTTTTTTACTTTGTTCATTTTGAGTGACATATTTGTTTGACTTTATTATTATTAAAACATTTGTTTATTTTACTCTTTGCGCTTTGAATTTTATTTTTTTTTTGCTACAGAACATTTGTATTTTTTGTATTGTTTCAGATTCATTTATTTAGAAAAGGCCTTCGACTCCGTATGGCACAAGGGGTTAAATTATAAGCTTACTACGAGGGGCGTTCAACATAGTATCGGGGTGAAGCTGTAGTTGTATATGTAAATTGACTTATTTATCAAGTAATACTATTATTTTAGTGCATTCATGTAAAATTTCATATAAATTTGATTATTAATTCGCGTTTTATCTCTAGTTAAACAGAATCATAATGGCAACTGAGACGATGATGGTGAAAATTGAGCATCGCGCTGTAATTAAATTTCTCACTAAGCAAGGAAAAAGTCAAAAAACTATTCATGAAGAGATGGTGGCTGTTTACCAGGGTTCCGCACCTTCATTATCAACTGTGCAAAAGTGGTCAAGTGAGTTCAAGAGAGGCAGAGAGAGCATTGAAGAAGACCCCCGCTCCGGCGTCCCGGATACTGCTTGTACGCGAGAAAGCATCAAAGAAGTCGAAAAACTTGTTCTTGAGGATGCCCGAATAGAGGTGAAAATGATGGCAGAGACCACCAAGCTTTCAATTGGTACCATTCACACCATTCTTCATGACCATCTTAACCTTTCAAAGGTCAGTGCAAGGTGGGTGCAACGAATGCTCACAGCGCCTCAGAAAAAAGTGAGAATCGCATGCTGTAGAGAGCTTTTGGAGATGTGTAGTGAGAACGCGGTCGGTTTTATGGATCGAATTGTTACTGGGGACGAAACATGGGTCCACCACTATGACCCTGAAAGCAAACAAGAGTCCATACAGTGGCATAAAAAAGGAACAGACCCCCCGAAGAAGTTCAAAGTCACTCCGTCTTCCGGGAAGCTCATGGCCACAGTTTTTTGGGACTCAAAGGGAATCTTGCTCATTGAGTACAAAAAAAATGTGAAACCATCAACGCCACATCCTACGCTTCCACTTTGCATAATTTGCGGGAGGAAATTAAAAAGAAAAGACGGGGTAAACTCGCAGCGGGTGTGTTGCTTCTTCATGACAACGCTCCTGTTCACACGGCGCGAGTTTCCAAGGTTGCTGCGCGAGATTGTGGTTTCGAAGAAATCCAACACCCACCCTATAGTCCAGACCTTGCGCCTAATGATTATTTCCTGTTTCCGGATTTGAAAAAATGTCTTCGTGGAAAAAGATTTTCGGATGATGAAGAACTTAAGTCGGCAATAAATGGGTATTTTGCAGAGAAAGAGGAAATTTATTTTTTGAGGGTTTAAAAAAGCTTATCTCAAGATGTAACAAATGCATTGATGTTAGGGGAGATTATATTGAAAAATATAAACAATTTAAATTGAATTCGCATTTTCCTTCATATCGATACCGAGAATATATTGAACGCCCCTCGTAAAACTATACAAAAGCAATCACCAAGATACATTTTTCAAAAATTTCTATTTACGCAGTCGCTGAGAACGCTTAATTTCATAGCTCCGTCCTATAATTATTTGAAAATACGTCGCGTCTTTTCCTTGTCCACTCCACTAGATTATGGAATACCTTACCAACAACGATCAGACAGATAATAGGAAAAAAAAAACAATTTAAAAACGCACTATTTGCTCACATTGATTCATTACATTCTATGCACCTTCTTTATTTCTTTCTTTAACTCCTTTCCTAGCCCTCTTCTTTTCTCTCTTTCCCTCTTTGTTAATTTCTGATTTCTCTTCCCTTTTGTTTCTCTTCTTTTCACCCAAGCCGTGTAGTTTTTAGTTTTTTAGTTATTGTATTTTCATTATATGTTTTTCTTTTACTAATTTTTATTCAATTTTCATAACCGTGCTCACAAATTATATTCTGTAAACTATAAATGATTCTATAGATTTATCTGAGCTTTATGTACTATAAAAGACTTTGTTCTTATTTGTACTTTTAATAAAGTTAAATAAATATGAATATGCAAAAAATAAGGTGAGACAGGAGACGTTACGCTGGTGTTCGAGGGTATCGAATAACTTTGTCGTATTGCCATCACCTATGAGTTTTATCGCACAATTTTGAATACTAAATACTCGTATCAAGCAAGTGCAAAGAGGTCTTAGGGGCACCTGACCTATGCATTGTCCTATATATTGTGGCCAGGTCAGAGGGGTGGAATACTTCTTACATCGCTTGAGGAAATCTAAGCATTTCGCAGCATTTTTTGCGACACCTAATATGTGGTCATTCCAACATAAGTTGTCATTGACCTACATACCGATAATGGAAAGTTTTTCGGTTTCGACGATGCATGTGCCATTCATGAACAATGGCTGGGTGTCTAAACTTTAACGACTGTTGGGGCTGAGAATTTACCCATCAGCATCATCATCCCCGCCATCATCTTAATCATTAGTTGACACATATATACATATGTACATACAAAACGTTATACATAAATGAATTATACCAAAAATGTTTTAACTAATATGCTAGTCAGATTCAAATCTGGAGCTCTTTGTATACCAGTCGCCATATTTTTATATTGTATATAATATGTGACAAAACTGTAATTAAAATCTGTACAAATACCATCGCGACAATATAATGAAAAGCTCGTTTGTATTCATAACCCTTAGGGGAAAATGTGCTCGTTTTTAATTTGTGGTTCACAACAGTGTGCTAATTTCTTCGGTGTTGGTTCCAAAGCTTTGCATACATTTCGTCGTGCAACATACATAATTTACGACATTTCGCATTTTTCGAAACCTTTGGCAATCGGTCAACGCATCAACCAGGACCTTCCTATCCTGATAAGCAGAAGTCAATAGAGATCCTCCAGTTGACGGTCTAATCCCTTGATCGTTCAACGACAGCAGACAGCACTGTGTTTTGGAAGCATTAAGTTCCACTCTGTTGATAGTTTCCCAATTGGTTATGCTGCTAACATCAGAATTTAATGTGATTAACATACGTTGCCGTTCCCGTTCTACAGCCGAAAAGCAGAGACGTGAAGCAAAGGAATATAATGGAGTAGAAGCGGCAGACAAGAGATCATTGATAAAAATTAAAAATAGTATCGGAAACATAACGGAGCCCTGGGGCACACCAGCATTTATTTTGTGAACATCAGACTTATGAACGAAGGTAACTTGAATTGAACGTTGCGAAAAGTAGTTTCTAATCCATTGAAGAAGAGAGTCGTCGATCCCAAATGCACGCATTTTCGAAAAAAGAGCCTGCTGCCAAACTCTGCATATCAAGTGCATCTATCATGCTACCGCCAGATTGATGTACGCTTTGGTTCCACTTTTCGGTGAAATATGCCATTAAATCACGAGTAGGCCTGTTGCTACGGAAACCGTACTGCCGGGCCTTAAGAAGTTTTCGTGTTTCGAGATATTTCATGAGCTGACGATTTATTAGCGTTTCCATGACCTTGGGGAGAAGGAACGTAAGTTCAATGGGTCTGTAGTAGCAGAGAGAAGAAGATTTGCCTTTTTTAGGAAGGGATGGACAAATTCTGATTTCCATCTACTCGGGAAGAGCCATAAAGTGTAGGATTGATGGAAAAACTTACGCAGTGTTTTGCCAGCGTGGAAGAACACCTCTTCAGAAGAAGGGGAGATATACCATCTGGACGAGCGGATGTATGTATGTTGAGATCTTTGAGTACTCTTGCTACTACACGAGTGCGAAAGTGGATTCGTCCCATTGAAGATTCGACGCACTCAAGTGTATACGGAGACAAAGCAAAATCTGGAAGTGTTGAGCTGGCCGCAAAGTGTGCAGCAAGCAGTTTGATTTAATTTAATTTTGGGTGGGGGCGAAGGCCCCCATTTATTCGGCTTAATGCAAGCTATAAATTAAAATTAAACTTAAGCTTAAACTTAAGACTAAGGTTAGTTGGAGGTGTGAAGCAAAACGGATTTGAGGTAGGGAGACGGTAGGGTTTGAATTGATTTTTCGTAGCATGAGGGAGAGGAAAATAGAGTTGTGAAGGGACGTGCATTCAACATGATCTGAAAGGAGTCGATGAATGAAGAGAAAGTCGGGTGAGTCTCTGCGTTCCTCAAGGGTGTTTAAGTTAGTAAGGTTGTGACGGTTTTGAAATGGGGACAGAATAAAAGGATCATTCCAGGGCATACCTCGAAGCTTTCGATTCTCAAGATATGAACGCGATTAGATGGGGACCATACTTGACTGTTGTACTCTATTAGAGGGCGAACAAAGGTTGTTAAATATGCATTATTTACTGGAACTTAAATTGAACACTCTGAATACATTCATTAGTGTGAAACACATTGAACTGCATTGTAATTGAAAAGAAATTAACCTGAACTCTTTCTATAATAATAAATACTGTTTCTTTCTTTTCTATCCTGGAATTCAAGCAGATCGGTAGTTTTATTTATCAGGTTATGGGCCCAGCCCATCAAGAAATTTTTTGACTAAAAGTTTTCACATATAATCGATTAACCTTTTTTTAATCTTAGAGCAGAGAATTCATTGCTTTGCGAGAAATAAACGCAGTATTTCAGATTCGTAAAAGATACCCGGATTGCAAAGATTATAAGAGATCAGTTTTGACAAGACAAGTTCAATATGGAAAATGAAACAATAAAAATAGACAAACTGCAGTGTGCGGAGCAGTGGTGCACTTGATATAAGATAAAATGATAGAAAAATAAAAGATTTCGTCATTTGTTTCATTTTTTTTTATTTATTAAGTCCAATGTAGGTAGGTATACTCGTATTTTTACACAATCAGTTCTTTTATTTTTCTATTTCGTCCATCGGCAAAACTGGTTCTGCAAAGGATAAAAAAAAACCCTTTGAGTTGGATAGCAAATAAAAGGAAGATAAATGCACTATCATGTTTAGATACGAGATGAAAATTAAATAAGGAAGACAGGTAAGAGATTAGATTTGCAATGAGTACAACTATGGAACCGCGTCATCTCGCCACACACGCCAATACCTTCTCGGTTAAGGGGAACCGGCAATACGACGCACACACGAAAGTGTACTCAATCTATCTCAAACTACAGACCTTAAGCGAACGAGTGGAACCGACGGCTATACTTATCTCACACACACAACATTGAGCGGAGCGGACACACACGACAACACTCAAGCAGGACCCGAGAATAAGCAACCGCCACACACGACCCGTTATCTTGCTTTATAGCCCGATTTCAGGATATAGTCAGGATAAAGAGTCAAAACTACTACCACTACCACTATATATAGAAAAACAACTCAGTGAACAAACTCACTGTTCTAGATAGGTCTATTTATCTTTTTATTTTCTAGATATCCTTAGTTTTTCTACTGACACTATTTTTCCTTTATGCACATGCACTGTCGGTGAGATTCGCGCACCAACTAAACCCTTCAGGCATAATACGAGTGCAACATGCAATAAAAGCAAAATCAAACAGGAAAGGGGAAAATAACTACAGATAGTTCTCTTCTTCTCATTGTTCGTCTTTTGTTAACTAACTTACCGTTTTCTCTTACACAAGTGATCTGCTTGAGGTTGTGACTGGAGAAGAGGCTATACCAGCTGATCAATTAGAGTTGAAGACTTGGCGGCAAAAGGATAGAAAAGCTCAAAAAATAATTGCGACGTCAATTAGACAAGGTGTTTTAGTTCATATAATGTATTGCTTGTCTTCAAATCAAATGTGGTCAAAGCTTCGTTCCATATATGATCAAAAATCAAATACTAGCATAAGCATGTTTCATGGTTTTCAAAAGGACAAACATGATGACATTGCAACTCATATAAGCAAACTACAGAGTTTAACTCAACAGCTCAGAGAGGCTGGTGAATTAGTTTCTGATTCAATGTTAGTTACTAAAGTCCTAATGACATTACCCGACAAATTTGCACATTTTTTTAGCGCATGGGAATCGACTGATATAAAACAGCAGACCATATGTAATCTTAGATCCAGGCTTATTATGGAGGAGACTCGTATGGGCACATGTGATGTCCAAAGTTAAAGTTCCGATGCAGCCCTATACATAAAACACGAGAAAGAGTACAGTCAATTTGATAACAAAAAGAATCAGAACTCCCAGAGACGCAGAGGTAAATGTTTTCTATGCAAACAGTCTGGCCATTGGAAGAAAAATTGTCCAAAGAGAAGCAATACGAAGCAAATTCATTATGCTCATCGTGAGAGTACCACTAGTGTAGTGATGCAAGTAATTGTGACGCATTCGTTTGTGAAACAATCAACATCGGAGATGCTGTGACAGTAGATGATTGGGTTTTAGATTCAGGAGCGAGTAAACACATGTGTTTCCGCAGAGAGTGTTTCAGTTCTTATGAGAAATTGGAGACACCAGTGATGATAACAGTGGGTAATGGAACACAGATAAGAGCACATGGCAGAGGAAACATTAATATCGAAGCATTCAATTATTAAAAGTGGGTTAAAAAGCAGCTTACAAATGTGGTTTTTGTTCCTAACATCAGGGTAAATTTGTTTTCTTCGGGAAGTGCATTAGAGAAAAATTATTCATTAGTATCTGACAGTGGAAAATGTGAGATTTTAACAGATGGCCAAACAGTCGCGATTAGCATCAGATGTCATCGCCTACATAAAATGCTTTTTAGAATACACGATGAAAGTGATGTGGCTAATTATGTGTCAAAAATGAATCTCTTGAGGTGTGGTATAACAGATTAGGTCATATGTGGATTTTTGACAAATAAAAAAGGTACTTAATCAACGTGACATAAGTTTTATTGATAACCCGGACTTTTTTTGTGATGCATGTGCTATGGGTAATATTCACCGTTCTCCATTTAGTAAAAGTCAGTCTAGAGCAACAGAACGAGGTATTCTCGTGCACACAGACCATTTGGGCCCATGCAAACGAAGTCATTAAAAGACGCTAGGTATTTCTTACTATTCAAAGGTGATTATTCGAGTTACAGAAAAGTTTATTTTGTAAAAGAAAAAAGTGAGATTCCGCCTTTAATTGAAAAATATCTCAATGAAGTTAAGTCCCTTTTCAGTAAAGATGGATTGGATTGGAGTTCGTTCGTAAAAATGTCCAAGATCTTTTAACAAACTGTGGAATAACCCATCAATTGTCTGTTCCTTATAGTCCTCAACAAAATGGACCTGCTGAAAGGGACATGCGATTTATTGTGGAAACTGCCAGAACTATGCTGCATGCCAACAACTTGCCTCTTAGGCTATGGACCGAAGCTGTCAAGACAGCGATTTATTTGCAAAATCGTTATGGACCATAAATCAAGGAGAAGAGCCCTTTTGAGTTGTGGTTCCAGGAAACTCCATGTATAAATAATTTGAGAGCTTTTGGAGCGATGTTTCTATACATATTCCCAAAGAGAAGAGGCAAAAGTAGGACAAAAAAGCCTTTTCGGGAGTCTTTGTTGGGTATTCAGATAATAGTAAGGGATATCGAGTTTGGGTACCAGAATCAGACAAAATAAAGCTTTCTCGTGATATTGTGTTTAAAGAAAAGACAACTTTAAGGAATTCGCCAGAAGATGAGTTTAAACCACCTGGTATTGGTGATAAGCAGTTGAAAGAGATTCCGATCAAGGCCGATTAGATGGAGAATATAACGAGAAGCGAAAAGGATCAATGTAGTTCGTTAGAAGAAGATCAACCTGTTTCTTCTCATCCAGCGGAGCTCGAAGAAAAACTTTTTACAGAAACCGATGAGGGAGGAACTTCATCCACAGGAAGTAAAAGGAAAGGAACTGTACAATCAAATTCTAAACTGCGTAGAAATCCGAAGAAAAACGATGAAGCTTTATCTTCTGAGTTCAAATCTATGCTTCGCAACAATGAAAATTGGAAAGCCGATCCCAATTTTAGAAGGGAGCCAATAACTTACAGTGAAGCCATGAATTCTCAAGATGCAGAAATGTGGAAGACAACCATGGATGAGGAAATGGAAGCTCATCGTTTGGACAACACATGGGATTTGGTGAAGTGTCCGAAAGATAGAAAGGTAATTCCTTGTAAGTGGGTTTATAAGGTAAAACTTTCTGCACAAAATTGAGTAGAGCGACATAAAGCTAGGTTGGTTATTAAAGGTTATAGTCAACAAGAGGGAATTGACTTCAATGAAACCTTTAGCCCAGTTGGTAAATTCAATTCTATACGGACAATCATTGCTATAGCTGGCAATATCCAAATTACTTAATAATTATAATTTTACAACATGTGTAGCTAATCCATGCCTGTTTGTTCTTCGTAAAGGGGACAGAATTGTTATAATCACACTGTACATAGATGATGGTCTGTTGGCAGCAACTCATATGAGGGACATTAATGACCTGGTGTCCTACTTGAAGAAACATCTTGAGCTTACACTGAATGCGACGAATTTTTATCTTGGTTTGGAGTTGAAGAGAAGTTCTGTGGGAGATGTCCATGTTTTTCAGTTTGGATACATTCAACGTCTTTTGGGCCATTTTAACATGACAGATTCAAAAGGAGTGTCCACGCCATATGAAACCGCAACAAAATCATCATTTCTCTGTGCAACTTCAGTGAATATGTGGCAGCTTCAACAGCTGTAAAAGAACTTGTTTGGTTAAAAGCTCTACTGAAAGATCTTTTACATGAGGGTGATGTGCCATTAAAGCATCTGTAACTACATTGACTAAAAATCAGTCCTGCACTGCTACAATAGACTACAAGACCTCTCCTATAAGAACAAAGTAACATTTTTGTGGTTGCCAGGTCATAAGGGTATTGGCGGAAATGAAATAGCTGACGAACTGGTAAAAAAGGTTCAGATGATTCTTTCACCATTTCTTTGAGCCGTTCTGTAATATTCCGGATACAGCAATTAACTCAACAATAAAGAGTTGGGAGAACCTAATGGGTATATACTATTGGGAAAACCTCTCAGGGATTCACCAGTCTAAAATAGCCATTAAACTCTTTTACAAGAAATCTAAAGAATTCCTACAATCCAAAATGGATTATATCCGAAGGCTGGTTGGGTTTCTAACCGGCCGCTGTCACCTTCAATATCACCTAGTTGATATCACGTCCTTGCATGAAAGACGACGAAATTGCGGAACATATTTTATGTGAATGCATGGCTCTAAGTGCTGAAGGAGATGGCACTTCCTTAGAGAATTGTTAATCCTTGGCGAAATACTCTAAATCTCCACCAAAGATATTCCCAATTTCTTCAAAAGAGTTGAGCCTCTCTGACTTTGTCACTCTGATTTTGTGGAACAAAACATCTTTTAGGACGCAGTGGCCCTGTAATTGGCGGATCAACATCTAATAAAAAAAATCAATATCAAAATTTGTATTCTATTGAAAACATAAGAAGTTTAGGAAAGTTAACGTCAAGATACACGAGAATATGTAAATCTGAACAAAATAAAGAAGAATGACATTACTTCGTGCTTTTTGAAGTTTTTGAAGATTGAATCAATGCAAGAATCCATAAATTTAATTATTGATTGGAAACGTTTCTTTTGGGCAGACATTTCCTTGCGTAGTTTTAAATCTTTTGTTTTTGAAGTTCAAACGTGGTTTTGGTTGCCCTGGTAAAAATGTTGGTGTACTTCAAATCAATTTTCAAAAAATGACTGCCCAGGTATAACGGTGACGTGACGTGAATTGTTGAGAAAATTTCAGATCTGTAACCTTGACATAAGATATCAATTTAAAATTTAAAAGTTTGAGAATTAAAAAAAAATCCTGGGCCTTGCATTTGCAAAATTTTAATTTGTTGTCCCTTTGAACTTCACCTTCATTAATATCCGCATTAAGGATACTTACTATACTAGGTGGGGTGAAAAGTAACCACCTTTTTATTTAATGTGTTTTTTATTTTATTCAATATAGTCCAGCGATTTTCAAACTTCTTGATCCCGTCCTAAAATTAATTTTCCGGAAGGTCTGCAGAATACTCTTCCGTGGCGTCGATGATTTCCTCTTGTGAGCTGAATTTCTTATTGATGAGCCATATTTTCAGGTTTGGGAAGAGATAATAGTCCGAGGGAGCCAAATTGGGCGAATACGGTGGATGCGACAGCAATTGGAGCCGTAAGTCATTAATTTTAGCCGTGGTTGCTATGCTCTTGTGCGGCGGCGCATTGTCTTGCAAAAACAAACATTTTTTTCGCTTCATGTGAGGCCGTTTTGCAGCGATTTCAGCCTTCAATCGCTCCAATAATGCATAGTAATACTCGCTGTTCATGGTTTTTCCTTTTTCGAGGTAGTCCACGAAGAGAATGCCATGACAATCCCAGAAAACCATAACCATCGAGCCTCCTTCGGCCGCTCCGGAGCACTCGTGCCGGCTTCAGTCCATTGCCGGGCACTTATTCTGTTCTCTGGTGTGTAATAGTGGATCCAAGTTTCATCAACAGTTATCAGTCGACGCCAAAAGGCTGCCCGATTCCGCATCAGCAAGTCAAAACACTCTTTCGAAGTGCTCTCGCGTTAGTGTTTTTGGTCAGGAATGAGCATGGGCGGCACCCAGCGCAGGATAATTTTTCATATGCAGAATATTGCCCAAAATATAGGGTGTGCGCTCAGTACTAATCTTTGTGGTATCTGCTAGCTCGCGCACCTTCACTTTCCGGTCAGCTAACACCATTTCATGTATTTTTTTGACATTGTCCTCTGTAACCGCATCGGAGGGCCTTCCGCTGCGGACTTGATCGGTAGTGGAGTGCGGCCAAAACGAAACTCTCGAAACCAATATTTGACGGTGTCATCTGACGGAGCATTAGTCCCATAATATTTACCCTACTTTTCTTTTGTTTCCTTCGCCGTTTTGCCTCTCAAAAAATAATGTTTTATGAGAGAACGAAAATCGTTTTTGTCCATACTCAACATGATGCCAAACACGTCAAAAACAATCAGCTGTCAAAACAAAATTAAAGACAATATCGCACTGAAATTTGGCATGTCTGCCTAAATATGAACGGACTTCAAGGCACCATAACCTTTTTTGCAGTAGCAGCGTATTCTGGCGGTCAAGGAGGTTAGTTTTCACCCCACTTAGTACATATAATTAATGTGGAAATGTGTATCTACTTCTAAGGCTCTGAAAAGACTTGATGGATTCTTATACTTCATATGGTACACGTAATTGTGGCATCAGATTTCCAGTATATTCGAAAACTGGGAGATGGAATCTAGAGACCCCAACTGGCATACGTATATTACAAACTGGATTTGAAAAACTAGACAATGTGAGCTGGGAATTGATACACTACAAAGATTCTACAAGCAGATGCTAAAATTCGTTCAGAACGAAGTAACCACACCCTTCCTTTCTTTGGCTCTCTTGTCGTGGTTCTGAAACGAATCCATCTGAGACGTAGAACTAACCGCCAAAGACGTCCAAATTAGACGTAACAAGTTAAAAGCATGGAGGTTACCCCAAAGGATTATACTCCAGATAGTACTCGACTGCGACCAAGGCACAAGTTCTGGAGGTCCGTCAAATATACTTTCTACGGCACGTTCGGTAGATTGAGCTGGAATGATGGAGAGAATACCGGAGAGGCCTTTCCTGTTACGGTTAAACTCCAACATAATAGATCAATGGTTAGTCAAAGTGCTATTTTTGAGAGCTTGTCTCGGGAAACCGAAAAGGTGAAACGGACTCCAGAAGAGGTACACTCTAAGGGGCAGTCAGAAAGGAAACGGAGATGTGGGGCAAACGTCCGGCGCAAAGAGTGCAATCGAAGGTTCGAAAGCCAAAAATCTCACTCCCGTACTTCCAACGGTCGTTGGAAGTGACATCAGTGAGTGTCACGATGGGTAACGGACCAGTCTCTCAGATTTGAAGCTGCTTACTCTTCTTCTGTCCAGAACAGGGTTGAGAGGAAGAACGTTTCCTGCATTACCTTTCCACGATGCCCGGATGAAACCAGTGCTGCAACCAACAATGACTGCAGTTCCGATGGACGGAAATCGCATGAAGCGGTTAAACTCATCGACGAAAACAAAACCAGCGGTGGCTTCACACGCACACGATGTCCGGACAAGGCCAGTGCTACACCAGCAAAGGCTGTAGTTCTGGTCGACGGAATCAAGATAATGTGGTTAAATCCCCACTGCGAAACAACTCCGGAGCTGTCTTTCCCTGCGCACAAGATCCGACTGAAATCGGTGCTGCATCCAGCACAAGTTGCAGTTCTGGTAGACGGAACTTTGATGTAAGTATAAAAGTAAACTCCGAGAAAATTCCAAAACGCCAAAGGGCTTAGACAAAGATTCGATCGAGGTCATTATGTCTAAGTATGACCCACGTCCCTGTCTGCACCTTGGAAGGATTAATTTCCACTTTGTTTCCAAATGAGTGCAGTTAAAAGATGACCACCCCCAGTACTCAATTATTTTGTGTACTCAGATCAACCTTCAACATTTCAAATCTATACAGGAAACAAAACCTCACATAATATCTATACAGGAAACATGGAAACGCATCTGTGGTTAACTATATGAAGAACCATCGGAAAATCTAAGAACTTGTCTTTATGTTCCGAACTCATTCTTACCATCTCAACTTGAGCAATTATGTAACCAAAATTTAGTTTCAGCAGACGTAAACTACGAAATGACCGGAGAATGTCTGTTAATTTTCATTACAGTGATTCCAGGAAGATGGGACATATCATAACTGCCATGCTAATGCTCAGAATACTTTTCGGAGCAGTAGCAAATGCAACATGAGAGGCAATCATCTCCTGGATTTCATATTATCGTCTAACATGGTTGTCAAAAATGTTAGGTCTCAGCCAACTTTTGTTACGAGGATAAGACAGCAAGTAACCGGCTTAACGTTATCCAACAAGTATGCTAAGGGGATTACTGGCTCTAAAGTACAATCGGTGGTTTCCATGTCAGACCATAGGCACATCGAATTCAGAATTGGATGCAAGCTCACGAGCTTGTTGAGGAGAAAGGATCCGCAGAAAACCAACAACCCTCTAAGCTCAGAACAAAATAAAAGCTAGAGGAAGATGTTCAAAACCTGAACGGTACCCTCACCAAGGTGTTTTGAAATGGAATGTCCAGCTAGTAAGTAATCCTGCAGATCGCCCGTTCATTGGTGGAATGCAGATCTGCAGCGATTTTGTAAGGAAACCAGAAAACTTCTAAACAGGTCACTTAAGACTAATTTGGAGGAAGAGTGGAATTGAAGATCGAAGGAAAAAGAATATAAGAAGCTTATTCGGATTTCGAGACTTAGAAGTGTGCCTCTTATAAAGACATTTGCGAAAAGTTCGAAACTGTCAGTGAAACCAGTAAACTGATCAAAGTCCTCAAAATGAGAAGATCAATCAGGCTGAAACCACTGAAAAAAATCTGGTTGTACCTATACCAAGTCGAAAGCAGAGACCCTCCGTCTCATGCATGAGGCTCACTTCTCAAATAACCTAATTAGAACCGGCTCCCAACCAGCTACTATTAACGAAGCTGCTAGCAGCTGGTATATCTTATCGGTTGTGGTGACGGATGAGGCCATTAAACCTGCTGATGCTTCCTTTGATGGCGCCGATAGCATATACCCAGTTATGTTACAAAAATATATATGTAGATCAGCTGCTTGTAACTCTAAAAGGAATCTTTACCGCTTGACTGGAACTGGCACACATACCGGAAATCAGGGGAACAGTCGGAGTAGCCTTTATACCGAAGACCGGAAAAGAGGACTACTCGCACGCCAAGAGTTTCAGACCTACTATATGTATTATATACTATACTAAGAGTATATACTACTATATCTGACTGAATGTTTGATATCCATGTGCGTAAAACCGCCTTCAGAATGCATCCTCCGTCGGCGATGCAATACGCTTACCAACGCGGAAGATACTGCATTTTAGAATGTGGTAGGCAAAATTGATGGCGCACTCGACAAGAATGAATACGCCTTGGGTATTTTGACCTACGTTGAGGGTGCTTTCGATAACGAAACTTTTGACGGCATGTGTAACTCGGCCAGACAACACGGCGTAGACAAATCACTAGTTTTGTGGATAAAAGCAATGCCGGTGAATAGGACATTAATTATCGATGCTGGTTGTGGCCAATATGAGATTGCGCGGGTAAACACGGGTTGCCCGCATTTCAGCGTTCTGTCTCCACTGCTATGGTGCATGTTGGTCAACTCACTCCTGAACGAGCTCAATAGTTCTGACGTCTATGCATAAGCATTAGCGGATGATGTGACTGTACTGTCTGTTGGATCGCGTCTGCTCTACAGTCCTACACGTGATCGGCAATTGTTGCACTATAAGTGTGCTTTCAGTCAGTTGTTCTCTTTACGAGAAAGAAACTGTCTGGTCTGACTCATCTAATGCTTATAGGCATCACCATCAAATTCTGCAAAGAAGCTTAGTATTTGGGTGTTATTCTGGATAACAAATATCTATGGACTAAACATGTTACGACGAATCTACACGGCTATGATAAGGCCAGTTATATCCTACACATTCGACGATTGTCTGATGACATAAACTCTCACGCAAATACGTTATTGTTGCTTTTACCAAAAACTATCTGTCTCGGCTGCATGGGGCTTTCTCTAGCACACCTGGTTCCGCTCTATATGAATTAAAGAATCTCCCACCCCTTAATATTCATATCATGGGCAGCACTCTCAAAGCCATCTTGGTAGATGGTTTTTGGTACAACACAAGCTTTGATGACCTTGAGCGCCAACTGTCTTATGATTCTTATGTTATGAACATGACGTCTTTTTCGTAGTAACAAGGAAAAATGCAGAAAGCGTTGAGTCGATCAAACTTAGCCCATTTGTTTTCCTTTGCCATTACAAACAGGACAGGAGTACTTACATCTTGTGGCCCTTTACACATATCTACACAAGTTATCCTAGACGTAGCCACGTAAATTTCTTTCTTGTTTTGTCAACCATCAGCCGGTTAAGCATTGAGATAAGCGAAGTAAACTTCGATTTCCCAACTCAAACCGCAGAAAAGCACTGCGATGGCTTAGGAACCCGTTTATCCTAGAGTAACTGGTTAATTTTTATTACCCGATATTTTTACCAGATAAGTGACGTCTTTTACTGAATTATCTAAAAATAAATCAATGTTTATTTACTTGAGATTCAAAAAATCGCTAATTGAGCGAAATTTGTTTTAACAAATCGCTCCAATTGATTTGGTTTTCCAGCAAAAACAAACATCTACCTCAAGCTCGTGTACTATTTATTGTAATTGCAAGCGGGCTTATACTTCAATTTAATATTCCCAATCCATTAGGCTCTAATTTCCATTGCTTGCGATAGAAAACTTGTAAACGTCTTAGACTAGTGCACCCCTTGCATAAATATCTTTAACCAACGTCTGATAGTACAGCTGCGGAGTATCTATGTTCATTGACATCTTGAAAATCAACTTGTGGACAGTGTTGATGTCGGACAGTGACCACGATACCCGGTTGCTGGCATAGCCACATTCAATATGCACATAATTTTCGTCGGAACTAATGACTTCTTGCTGTTATTTACGTTGCTATTGCTATTCAGTTATTCATGTCACGTTTTTGTAGTCCGTCGTATGTTTTGAACTCCGTGGAGGATTCAATCAATGACTTGCTGGACACCACAATAGTGTGGTGAGTACCAGGGAATTGTACCTATCAACAGGCCTCTTGGTATGGATAACCAGTGATTGGCATTTATGCACAATAGTTTTTTTTTTTCAACCAGATTTTAATATTGGATGCGAATATTATCGCGACTCATCTCCACTGAATGGAATGCTCGACACGTGCGAATTTTAAAGGTCATGCTTGGTTTTGGAACAGAATCTTTATTCAAACATATGAAGTAGAAGTAGTAAGTTTGCGCCAAAGTCATCAAATCCTTTTCGTAGCCTTAAATCGTACGTCCAAATTGGTCTATTGTCTATGGTATGGTCCGAAAGGTTTTCGGATTGTGCAGTTTAAATAACCTTGTTATTGAAGACGCATTGTTGAGCAACGCAAACTGCTGAAGTCAGGAAAATTTGATCTGACAATCAATAAACGCCGAGTTATAATATATCGAACAGTTTGCGGTAAGCCAACGCTTAGCAGACTTCTAAATATTTACAATTCGAAAACAAGTATGTAGTCAATAAATTGTGCTAGAAAACGTATTACACTACTAATGGTGGAAGCAATCACTGATTGAGTTGCAACGATTTTGGAGGTAAAGAAAGACGAACTGGAATTTAGATCCCTGTATACAAGAAGGGCAGGAATGGCAAACTGCATATGATAGCATGATCGTCTATAACATCATTTAGAGACTTACTTTAACTCTTAATAATGCCAGTTGACTAGAGACTGACTAAAAACACTGCTTATCCCAAACAGCGTACTTATTTGCAAATATGCAAGTGTCCTCTCAATACCTCTGGTTGTGTTTTCTGTTTTGTGGAAAACTATGCAAAAGATCTCCTGTGATAAGGAGTGAATAAATGACCGACACTCACCTCTTCAGCTCTAAAAATGTCCCACTTGATATGAAAGAATCATTATTCTGTCCACTGAAGTAGTCATGTCGGTTTGGTCTAGTATATTAGTTTTTAGACAAAACGATACTATCACCTTGTTCACTGATTTCTTACAGCTTTCAGTGCATATAGTTCTAGTTTGCCGCAGCCAATATGCTTACTTACCTAGATGGCGCTACAGTATGGGATGGTCCAGGGCCTCAACTGACAAGCCTCTACATCTATAGCGGCCTTCTGCCAGTTGCCTAGAGTTGCGAGTACGAAATTTACTAATGGTCCCCTTTAACTTCTGTGCGCCACCTACTCGTAAGATGAGGTCGTCCTCTACCGCGTTGTCCCTCTAGGTTAGAGTCGAGACTTTTTCAACTGGAACGCTGCTATCCATGCACTCAAGGTGACTTAGCCATCTAACACGGGTTATCCGAGCTTTTCTTAAGAGGTCGGCATCGCTATACAGCCCCTAAAGTTTACTGTTGAAAAATCTTCTCCATTTTCCATCCTCTCGTACAAGAGAGGTCAAAACTCAACCGTAGAACTGTTATCTCAGAGCGCCCGACAACTTTTTCATCTGCTTTCTTCAGCAATGAAATGATCAGAGTCTTGTACAATATAATGCTTTTTGGTTGGTCGAGAGAAGGCTTTTCTACTAAGCCCAACAAAGCAGCGATTAGAAAACGTCATTCTTCACATTGTCGGAGTCGGAGACCCTCACACCACGACAGAGAAGAAGGACGGCCTTACCAAAGAATACTTGTACGAGCTCCTTGACAAAACCTACAAGCAAAGCCCTAAATATGACGTGAAAATCGTCCTAGGCAATGTCATCACCTCCAGAAACGGACACAGGCTTATTGATTTTGCAGTGGGACTATAGCTATAGCCACACCACGGTTTTCGCACCTTAATATCCTTAAAGGGACATGGGTGAGTCCTGTTGCACAAATCGTCAACAAGGTTCCTAGCAGCTAACATCAACTCGGATCATTACCATATAGTAGCCACGTACGAATGAGGATATCCATAAGAGCTCAAAACCACAGAACCATTGTGAGGAAATTCCATGTCAAACGGCTACAAACACAAGAGACCGCCAGGGCCTTTTCTGATCGATTTTCTCTTAACTTCTCGAGAAATGCATAGCCTCCAGCATCGGACGTGAAAGAAAAGTGGCATCGTTGCCAAAGAGTTATCCGCCCTAATAAAGATACCCCTGGTTCGATGACAAATGCAGTCAGACAAACCTGCAATAACAACGGATGTGCAGAACGGGCCTGCAGAAAAGAACGAGAACGACTCGCGAGCTCTATGAACAGAAATGAAAACGTGAACATAGACTCTTCAGAAGAAAATGTATCGATCGAAACCTTCGAGAGGTGCTACCAGAAGAATGAAGCTCGGCGGTGTTACCAACAAATAAAGCGAACATGCCGAAGCTTTAAAACCCCAACAGAAATCAACGATTATTTCTGCAGACTGATAAACGGTGATAACGAACAATATCCCACCGTCAGACAGAATGATCCATTCAAGCTGGACGAAGACAGACAACATTTCTGTCCAGCCGACTAAGATGAAGCCAGGACAGTTATTTCCAAGCTTAAGTTTAACACGGCCGCTGGACCCGATGGCTTAACTGGCGATCCGTTTAAAGCTGCAGGTCAAAAACTGGGCCATATTCCATATATAGTTTATTTGAATTCAATTGTTCCCATAAAAGTATAACATATTTTAAAAATAGAATATTCTCTTTAGGCAATGCAGTATAAGGTGGTAGTTTGGGAGGTAACATTAGATTAGAAAATAGAATAGAAGATATAAATTTTGGGATAGGAAGAGAGGATATGTATCTTTCAAAATAGTGATAAGCTAAACAATTTATTTAAATGAAACAGTGAGGGCTACCATTTAACGAGACGGATATAAATTAATAATATTTAAAATAAAACATATAAACGATTTAAATTTAAATTTACTTATACAATAAGAAGTAGGTGCATGGGTATATAATAATATATATAATTTGTTTTTATTTTTAAATGTTTCATTTGGTAGAGAAGTAGGATCTTAAGTTCATTAAAAATCTCTTTTTCTGTCTTATTTCTCTAGTTTGACGAGGGAGGGAATTTCAGAGTCGAGTGGAGTTAACAAAAAATTGACGATCAGACGTTAAGCAAGAATAGCACGAGGATAATATTTGTCTAGTCCAGATGGATACACAGATCGTTAGTCGGTTAAAGAGGTTTCGGGGTTGACGTGTAGAAATTATGTTATACAACGTTAGTATGGTGCGGTACAGTAAGAGTCTTTCGAACATGAAGTTGCAAATCCTTTAAGAGAAATGCGAAATATGGTCGAATTTTCGAAGACCGAAGATGTAGCGGGCTGTATTAATATAAGCGACATTTAGTTTTCGGCTACTAATCGAGACGCACTTTCCGAAAACTTCCAAACCATATGTTAAGATCGGGATAATTAATGTTTTACCTAACAAGACTCGCGTTTTTATGGGGGTAAAGTATTGAGTCGCCCAAAGAGAACGTAGAATACCAACTGTTAAGTTAATGTGATCACTCCAAGTTGAGGTTTTATTAAATAACATTCCCAAGTTTTTTGCTTATTGTCGACGTATACGATCGGACCATCATTAAGGTAGGTGTGTGGAAAGGATGAGGTGGTTATACTTTTCTTTGATATGACAATACATTTCAATTTATTAGGGTTTATAAGCAGCGAATTCTGTTGCGACCAATTAAAGACTTTATTCAAGTCGGAGTTTATGCAACTGACGCAGTGATCGATTGTGTAGGATGAGCAACTCATGTGCAGCTGAATATCGTCAGCGTACATTTCGACATAGGAACTAGTGACGATGGAAGGGGGGCAATTCGCTAAGGTACAAAGAAAAGAGAAGGGGTCCTAGGATGAAACCATGGGGGACACCACGAGTATTGGAAAGAAAGTCTGACATTTTATTGTTCACAAACACAGCCTGCTGACGATTTGCTAGATACTAGGCACACAGCGGAAGAAAAGAAGTTGAATTTACTTGAAAGCGTATAGCACAGTATTGCGTGATTGACATTGTCAAATGTCTTAGAGAAAGCAAAGAGCACTAGAAACGTGATATGATTTTTATCTAAGTTCTGTCGTATATCGTCTACCACAGTCAAAAGTGCTGTGGTACAGCTTTGCGAACTGTGTCGGTATCGCTAGTTAAATCCAGAAATAAAAAATTCATCTCACTATTACCTTTGGACACACAATTTATTTTAGCACCACGAAATATACCATTTATAATGTAAACAGCGACTCCACCACCTACACGACCGACTCTATCACCACAGAAAACTTGATAGCCTTCCATACTATATAATTTATCCTTCAAGTCAGAGTCTGAAGAAAACCATGTTTCTGAAACGCAAGTAATATCAACCCCCGAACCTACAAACAGATAGCGAAATGCATCTATTTTTGGCCAAAGACTTTTGGCATTGATATGGCAAATCTAAAGGCCATGCTTCTGTTTGGAGAATACCTTTATCATAGAAGCCAATGTAGTATTACCAACGGCCTCCGGAGAATCACGCCTCCGATTAGCCAAAACTCGGCCCAATAAATTTCACATAAATAAAAAGGGAGATACATAAAGAAAAAGAGATGTTGCAAGATAAACAGCAATAAAGATTTATATTAAGATAGGGTTAAAAATAAGAAATGAATATAATATATAATTGAAGATTGAAGGGTATTGTGAAAACAAAAGAAGAATAAAATTATTAAAATTAAAATATAAATATACGTATATAAAAATGAAGAAAGAAAAATAAATTTTAAATCAAAAAAAATTAGAAAAAAAATTAGAAAAAAAAATGTTTTCTCAGATTTCGCTTCCATTGATAATGCTGACGAGGTTGTTCAGAGCTTTTCCATTTGTTCACAGCTTAACATAAACAATTCCACTCGAAGAACACACAGACACCAATTTCTTTTCTTTTTTGTGGACCAGTACTTGTTGCATTAGCAGATGGTAGTGTTTAGAGAGAGCTTTATGAAAGTGTATGTAAACGTCAGAATTTATTCCAATGTCTAACAGCCGCAGTGGTGCATTTTTTTGTTTAGTTTTTTTCATATGCGGATTGAAACTTTATCATAATGGGTGGATTACGTGTGTTATTTTTTGTTCTAACCCGATAAATATTTTTAAGAATAGGGGCTTGTACATTGATACTGCTGCAGAGGTGATTAAAAAGTGATGTTAAGTTTACGCCCTGCTCATATGGTACACCATACAGAAGAGCATTGGAAGCAATTAATTTGTTCTCCTGTACCTCGATATATTGCCTTAACGAACTCACTTCGTCTCTAAGACTCTCGATAGAGCATTGATTTTTTTCGAGATGTATAACTCTTTCATCTGTATCAGCAATATTTCGTTTGATAGCATCAACTTCCTTCTCGATTTTGTTAAAGATATTCTGTTCCGATTCTCTCAGTTTTGAAAATAGCAGATTTACGATAAGCTCACTCTGTTTCAAAAGCTTTGCGTCTAGACTTTCCATGGAAGACGTTGGAGGGAGTCCAGCTTGATCACAAGAGTAATTTTGTGGTTGATCGGTCTTGTTAGACAGCGGCGAGATAAGGGGAGGTTGCACTTGACATTGGTTGGTTTCTTGATGTAGGTCAGGAGTGGTAACAGGGGAATAAACAGTGGGCGATGACACTTTGCACTGACGAGCTTTGGGCGAACGGAGCATTGTAACTTGTAAGATTTACGTTTTTAGTAAGAATGAAAACCAAAAATTTATAACAATGAAACGAATAGGTGCAATTGATGATTGAGATACAAAATTATGTTTGTTTTTAATTTCACTATTTATGGTAACAAAAGATACAACGATATGAGTAAGATATAACCACAAATCAACGTAGAATCGGAGAAAGACATTATGGGGTGGCCGTGGTGTAGTGGTACTAGCAATCGCTTCTCACTCAGAGGGCCCAGGTTCGAATCCTGCCTATGGCAAGTCAGTCTTTCATTTGTGTAATTGGAACCCAGACAGAAAAATTCTGCGTGTGAAGGCATAACATTGACACGTAGATTTGGCTGATGTAGAGTTTCAAGCACAGAAAAAAATACTGTGAATTATACCCCGAATCACTCTGAGTGAAGAAATAACTCTCCGTCCTATTCGGACTCCCACCCCCTGGAGAGCGAATATCGAAACCAAACACACCTGAGTTTCAAACCACTACAAAACAATTTTCCTTTCTCCTCCTTCTACCTTTCCGCCCGCGCCCGGCAACACTTAAAACTCGGTAGATCACATTAGAGAACAATCAAGGAGTAGCTGTAAGTAGTTTTGGTATAGGCGGAAATGTGTTTGTGACTTTTTATATTAAAAATGTATCTAGTATGTAATATCTCACAACCAGGCAGAATGGTCGGCAGGGTTAATGCCTTGACGGGTTTTAATTTTGTTGTAGTCGGAAGGTAATTGACAGTGGAACTAAGTCCTCGGAGAATTCCATAAATTATAGATACAGTTTTATAAGTGTGTACATTCCAATTCAAGTTACCACTAAAATAAACTCTAAGATTTTTTATTATGTCTCTGTATTCTATGGGGTAATGTTTAAGACTCTGTGTGTAGAACAACTCTGTACTTCTAGCTGCATTCGAAAATATGTCCGACGAATGAAACCTCAGCATTATTTATCGGATCTCAAAGAAGGGAGACTTCGTGAACTGTAATAAATACAGGGGAATGAGTCCCTTAAAAATCATATATAAAATCCTGTTTGCCGTATTACGTTAACACCTAAGACCCTTCGTAAACAGTCAGACTGGCCCCTATCAGCCGTGAAATATCCGAGTTTCACATTACGGAAGACCGTGAAAAAAAAAACGGGAGTTCCAAATCGAAACACTCCAACCACTATACAAAGCCTTGTCTAGCTCTGGCATCACTCCCAAGCTGATTCGGCTAAGAGGGATGATGATGGAGAAGGCAGGCAAAACCGAGATCTTTAATGCCGAAAAGGGCCTCAAACAAGGCGATGAAAGAATTGTACAATTGTACGCAACTCTCAAGTCAATTCCAAAGGCACCATCTTTCAAAAGACTGTTGAGTCACTCGCATACGAGTACGCAGACGACTGAAAGAAGGGCAATGGAGCGTTTGCGATTATTGAAGCAGAAGCTGTAGAGATGCGTTTAGTTGTCAGCGAAGGAAAAACAAAGTTGCTGTAAACAAAGTGGGACACATAATATCGACACCTAGGATAAAACGTCACGATAGGAAGCTACAACTTTGAGGTAGAAAGGGACTTTATTTACCTCCGCTCGACTATAAACTCTGATAAGGACCAGCGGAAAAATCATGTGAATGTTCCTTCCTGCTAATCGTTAGTTCTTTGGCCTTAGAAGGCAATTTTGTAGGTAGTGAAGCCCTACTCCAAAAATACTTTATATAGGGCCCAGATCACCCCAGTCCTGCTTTACGGCGCACAAATTTAGACACCGATGAAAGCGGATGAAAATACCCTGGGTCGCTTCGAAAAAAAAGTTAGACAAGTAATTTTCGGTCCCATTTGCATCAAAGTAGGATGCAGAATACGTTTCAGCTGAGAAAGCTTTTGATCCTAACCCAGAAGGACAACTCAGGAACGACCTCATCTTAGGTGGCTCACAGAAGTAGAAGGGGACTTCAGCCAAGTTCGTGTGCCCAACTGGAGGCAGCTGGCAAAAGTCCTATCTTCCCGGAGAGGCACGTTAGCTGAGCCGGTGGTATACCCATGACTGTAGCTCCATTTATGTAAGTAAGCAAGTAATGAATTCAGGAATTCAGAATAGCACAAATCAAATGTCAGATAATTGTGGTAGACTCACTCAAGTTGCTCCTCTTACATAATTTTCTCACCTAGAAAAAGTAGTCCTTCATGGTTTCTCTCTTTATTCTGTGACGAGCAATCAGGTATTAATGCATATCAGCTTAATTCACTCCACACGCGAATGCTTCACCTATCCTAGCCAATACAAAGCCACGCTACAAAATTTTACTAAAGCTGCACAGATCACGAGTAGGAGTAAATCAGTTCTACTGGAAGCAATTTTCTGTGTTCGATATACGATACCCATTCCTCTGCTGCGTGTCCTAATTGATGAGTTTAAAATCGAAATCGTGATTACTGTTCCACTTACTGATATGAACAAACTAGTTCCCGAGATATGATTAACCGTACTCTTTCCCTTTTCCGAATTAATTCTTTTCGCTTTCGTGTGAGTCCCCTTCACGTCTATCACTGACATATACATTCTTTAGCACCCGATCAACAATTTTGTTCTTTCTCCCCGAATTTTTCTTCAAAATATCCTGAATAAAACCCACCTTTGGCCGTCCGAAATTTAGCTTTAATAAGCCAAGTCGAGGTGCACAAAAATTTTAGCAAAAATGCACTTGTTCTCACCAATCCCTTGCGTAAATGGCTTAGTAAATCTGCCAGTGAGGACTTACTTCGAAAGTTGCTACAGTGACTTCATACCAAATTGCGCTATAACTGGATTGATTTATCGACGCCAGACGCCTTGAGGACATCGAAGGATACGATATCATATTCGATGTTACTTTCGATCCACGGTTTCGCTTAACTCGCGTTCGTTAACAGCTCTTGTTCTACAAATAGCTAATTCCAGTAAACCCGTGCTGATTTAATTTTCTCTTATTCAAAATTAGATTTTCTTTACGAATGTTTTGGTTACTTATAGAACTTGAATGAAGAAAAGAATTGGAAAGAATATGGGTTTTTCAAGTTGTTATAGGAAAGTAGGCCTTTACTTAAATATATTTTAAGTGACGCTGTAGTTCAGGTTGGACCAGCAACTTAACCAAATGTCCTCTCCATTTATCGGTATCCGATGCTAAACTTCCCTAGTTGCGCACACCAAGTATGCTACCGCTACCTCAGGCGGGACGTTCCTTTACTGAGTTATCTCTCCGGAATGGATAGCCCATACCGTTCGCCAATATATCGTCTTTATAAAGATTCGACCGAAAATGACCCAAAAAACATTTCTTTCGAACAAACCAAAGGAATACTCCCGCGCCGTCCAGTTGTTATATAATTCTATTGTATTTACAATAGTTTTGAGTTTTCTAATCTGGAGTTGTAATTTGAATGTTTCATTGTGAAATCGGGGGGTGTTTAGAGGAACCAGTGCCTAGTGGGTTGGTTAAATTTTGGGACCTCAGAACTCGACTCTATTTTGGATCACGTCGTTAGGTAGCCGAAGAGTTTGTTGATATTTTCGGGTTTGAGTGATCCAATTATTTTTTGTTTTGCATCACGGTTGGAACTTGATTCTCTTGACCATCGTTGACCCACCCTTTATTTCTCCTGCATCGTTCAACATTGCGATGCGTATTTTAAGAAGCGGAATAAACGACTGTCGTGCAAGCCAAACCTTTAAGACTAACGGAAATTTTTCTTTCACAAAATACTGTGCAATTTTCGCGCCATTTTAGCCACCTCACACTGACTCTATGTGCGACATCTATAAAGCGTAAGAAATTAATTGAAATTTTCGAACTTTGGAATGATGGGAGATATTGGGTTTGGAAGAACAACAACGCATATATTCTTGCTTAGTGCGGCTGGATCGAAGCCCGAGATCTTTTAGCGCCTGTATATAATTATTAAGACCTAAAGGCTTGTCACATCGTTGCTTATATTGTAATAGTGAAAAGAAGAGCAGTATTTCCGGACTCGTTAGTGGGGAGCTTCAATAAAAACTCTTTCACGACAGTTCAAATCAACGGACTTTGTACACTGCCTTGGTATACTCGACTTCTCCGGTCATTCCCACTGTGTATTTAACTTTCGTTTTAGCATCATTGTGCATATGGCCTACCATTCCTATATGCGTCCCGGATACATTTTGAGTTCTATGCGCCAATTAAGATTTCTGGCTTCTCTTTGGAACACTTTCTCGAAATCGATGAAGACGACATGGAGATCATTCGAAGCTTTGGCTTCCACTATGCCAATGCCAATGATATGATGAAATTTAAAAGTAATACATTATCTACTGACCAGAACTCTCTCCTTTATTTATTTGTAGTACGCGACATTATCTTTAGTTGCTGCGATTTCTCGTGGAACAAGGAAGCTCAGCCTCTACGAGTATTTGTTATTCATTCGATCATCATTCAAGATAACATGCAACTTAAGCCTAAGATACTTCGGAGGGCATAAAATCCCATCTGGTTGAATGCCCACGGTTTATTTTTTGTTGCTTCGCTAACTTTGGCGTTTTCTCTTCGCGCACGACATAACGCGCCAAAGTATTTTTTCCTTCTATTGCAAATTTCGTTGTTCCTCGTTGGTAAATAATTAGATATCCCTCCTCATTTCCAATATATTGTACGTATTTCGGTAATTGAATCTCGAGTTTTTCCTTTCGTTGTGTTTATTGCAGTTCTTCTGCTGCTTGTACCTTGCTTCCAGGTTTTCAGAAAACCGCTTGTTATTTTCGATACCATTCCCCTACTGCTGTCGAACGTACTAAAGCTACTGCTGTTTTCGCTTCTTTTTTACAACTAATTGTAGTTTGTTGTTCTTGACCGCCATCTTCATCACAGCGTAACACCAACACGTTCCTTTCATCATGTGATTCGGTCCTTTTGAAACATCGAGCAGAATTTTTTTAGTACTCTTATATTCTTTATCGAAGTGGTCACACATGCCTTGCCCGCTAAGGTCTTCATTTTGGTTTATCGCATCTTAGATCCATTCTCATAGTTATAGTTATCTACTGATATGTCGCTAGAGTTCAAAGTGAATTTGGGCCCCACCGGCCAGAACAATCTCCCATTAGCTGCCTCAAGTGTAGCTCAATACGGCCCAGGCAACTCTTATGTAACAGGCCGTTATAAGATTTTCTCTTCCATTTCCCATCAACACGCGACAGGGTAGAAAATCATGTTCAGTATCATTTTCTTGAAACGGTCAAGTGCTTTTTTATGCGCTTTCTCTTCGCTCCATAGAGAAGCACCGGAATGATAAGGGTCTTGTGCAAAGGCAGTTTGGTACTGCGAGAGAGGACTCTGCTTCCTAAGCTCAAAGAAACGGCGATTGGCAAGATTAATTCTATGTCTAATTGAGATTGATGAGTCAAGGTAGACGAAGTTCTTAACAACTACAAAATTATGAAGCAACTGCCAATTGTGACGTTCTGACCAATACGTCCACGGCGTATGTCCCTTTGGATAATAGCGTGTACTTTGTTTTGCCGTTGTTTACCGTCAGACTCATTTTGGATACTTTCACCTCAATACTAACGAGAGAGGTTTTGATGATACGTGAAGCATTTCTGCGTCTTAGGTAGAGCGCCTTAGATGGAGCTTACCGATGTGGCTGAGCTCCAGATTCCTGCTCAGGGAGAGGAGTTTTAGTAGCAGCGACAAGTCCGCGGCCTGCCACAAACTTGCTGCTTCTAGGGTTGGAGGAAGTGATAGGACCATTGCTTGCCACAGTCTTAACACTCCCAGAAGATTTCTTTTTTAGGCTCGTTGCGCTTGCCTTTAGAGGATGGAGCACCATGGCCTGTCACAGTTTTACCTCCTCTCGATAATGCAGGAAGCCTTGCTTCCGATGCAGTCACCGTTCTACCACCCGGTATTAAAAGAAAATCAGCCTCGGATTTTGTTTTATTTGAGGTGTTATCCATAATATAGTCCCACGAGTAGCGGAGAAAGGGTACTCCATCTGTACAGAGATACGCTGTTTATAGATAAGGCTAGCTGATCCGGAGGTCGCCAGGTATCTGGATACTCCGTTCGCGACAGAGCTATTTTTGGAGATGCAGGGTCCTCAGCCAGGTTGATCTTCCGCACGGGTCGTATGACACCTTGATCCAGCCCACGAGAAAAAGGAGTAGTTTTAACAAGTTTAAATACTTATGTCTAGATGGAATTATTTTCATTGTTCTCGCGAATTAGATTTTTTCAAATAAGTGATCTGGTTCTTTAGTTGTTATAATTTTTTTAAATAGTTGAATTGTTCTATAGTTGATTAGTGCTACAATATTAATGAATGCCTGTTATTTTTTTTGCAAATTTCCGAAATGTGATCATACCTTCTTACTTATATTAAAAATATATCTCGCGCAACTGTTGTATGCCAGTATAGGTTCCCTTTGCAAAGAGTAATCCATGTCGGAATAAATTTCACATCCATAAAGAAAGAGTGGTAAAATGAAAGCTTTAGCCAGCTTAAACTTAACACTTGTCGGAAGAAATTTTATCGTAGAACTTAGACCCCGTATAGCACCATCAACTTCCATACAACTTTGTTTACGTGAATATTACAATTCTACTGAAGTATATTCCAAGATTTTTTGTATTATCAACGTACTCGTACTCAACAGTTGCATCATTAAAAATTATCGGGGGAACACTTCGTTTTTTCTGCTTCTGTTAATGATCATACAATAGCTTTAATTTCTGCTGGATTGAGACTAAGTACATTATTTAAAGACCAGGGCCCTGTAAAACAACGTGACAAGTACTTGTATGACAAATAAAATCTGACTACTCAACAAAAATTCTGTAACACAAACCAGACTTGTCATTAATACTGTGACAAGTGTCACAATGAAATATGACAAGTTGGTAACTTTTTAATTTCGCTTGTTCTGTAACAGAACGCGACAAGTGTCAAGAACCACTAGTCAAACTACTACTACTTTTGGACAGGCGTTTTAGATATTGTCGTAAAGTGATTAGTGTACTTTATCTAAGTTAAATTATAGTGCAAATATAAAAACTTAACAAAAAATTTTATAAAAAATGTACTTTTTTGTTTCCGATTTTGACAGTGATGATGAAAGTGATTATAATGAATCTCGGCACAGGTTAAATGTCTATAAGCAACGAATTAATTTTGAAATTGAAACGAAAGTTTCGCATATCAAAATTAACAGCACAATATCTTACTGAAAAGCTTAGTGGTAAACTATAGTGCAATCCAAATAAGGAAACCTCACTGACCGTTTATCAAAAACTTTTAATTGCTCTACATTGGTTTGGTTCTGATGCACAATACTATACCATAGGTGACATGCACGGTGTTAGCACAATGACGGTTTGTCGTTGCGTTAGAGAGTTGCTAGAGAGATTATTCAGGCAGAGATTACCCAGGCAGACGTTTTGCAAACTTTTTGAAAATACGTATAGTATCATTTTTAAATAAAAACAAGTTTTTTAGAAACAACCAATTTGGTTTTCGCGAAGGGAGATCTACTGAAGACGCTATTCTAAAGTTGTGTAGTGAAATTTATGAAAGCTTTAATTATAATAACAGTATTCTAGTACTCTTCATCGATTTGACAAAAGCATTTGATATGGTCAATCACGATATACTTTTGGATAAATTGTATAGAGCTGGACTTAGAGGTGCGATTGATAAGTGGTTTTCAACGTACCTATCAGAGAGAACTCAACGAGTAAAAATAGAAGGGATCTTTAGCAGTCAGTTAAAACAACAATTGGTGTACCGCAAGGTTCAGTTTTGGGACCAATCTTATTCGTAATATTTGTCAGTTCAATGTTTTGCCAGAACTAGAGTAGTCGTATCACTGCATTTGCTGATGATATGGCGTTAACATATGATAATAAAAGTGTTTTTGACTCAATCTTTTTTTGGCAATCTTTTTATTTATATTTATTTATTTATTTTTTTTTTATTTATTATTTTATTAATTCGTAAAAATAAAAAATACAACAGAATAAAGAATTCATAATAAATCTAACAATTGAATTAATAAAGTAGCTGCAATCTATAGTTCAAAGGGAACTAGATGCGAAAGCAGAATGAAACAATGTGTTTTCATTTAATTTTCAATTAATAAACACTAAGAATTTGTAATGTAGTGGGTCTTAATATTTCTATATTCTATAACATTTTTTGTATATAGGTATATTATTAAGCTTGGTATTAGCTTTAGGTATATAACAAAGGTTTATGAAAGTAAAACAGAATAATTTAAATTATAATGGATAATAAACTAGAAATATCCTCATAGGTTTTGTCTAAGAGCCATGACTTTACTTTCTTGAAAAAAATGGATTTATTTCTTATGATTTTAATGCTATTAGGTAAGCTGTTGAAAAGCCTATGAGCAGTTGCCGTAAAGACGTTAAAGAAAATTTGCAGATTGTGATTTGGTACAATAGCAAGATTTAAATTGTTGACTCTGAGGTTATAGTTAGCAGAGAATCTATTTAATTGATAGCCCGACCTTACAAAAAATATCTTTAAGACTTTATAACAATACAAATGTTTAACAGGAAGGACTTTAAGACTTCTGAAGAGAGGCAGACTACGATCACGACTCTTTTTGTTACAAATAAGACGAATAATATGTTTCTGAGAAACTAGAAGAGGGTTGAGCTTGTTGTTATGAGTGCCACCCCAAGAGGTTAAGCCATATTCTAGCCTTGAATGAACTAATCCATAATAGATACATTTTAGAAGATCTCGAGAGCAGTAGGACTTTAAAAAGTATAGTTGTCTTGTGGCAGCTATAAGATACCTCTTTAGTGAGCTAGTATGATCAGACCAATTCATTCTCCAGTCAAGCAACACACCAAGATACTTAAAAGATGAAGCGCTAAAACATTTGTCAGCGCATGTACTCGCTTCAAAAATTGTTGGTGTTCTTGTGTTCGAATTACAAATATATTTACTGTGTTTAAATTTGCTGCAGTTCGCACAATGAAAAAAGAAATTTCCAAAGTTTAACTCCCTTCCATTCGCACTAAAAAACATAATTTTTTGTTTTGTCACTAATAACTAACTTATGTTGTTGGAACCAGTGGCCCAAGATTTCCAGGTCATGGTTTATATCAGAAATTAAATATAACGCGGAATTACTTTGGAAAGCACATGCCATGTCGTCAGCAAATGCGTTGACTTTGCTACGATAATTTTGTGAAAATAGCGAATTGATGAAAATTAGGAAGAGTATTGGACCGAGCACTGCACCCTGAGGAACTCCTATAGAAATATTTTTAGTAGAACTTAAATGACCACCGATTTTAACTCTTTGCCCTCTATTAGATAAATAAGAACCGAACCAATTTTGCATTGTACCCCTAAAACCACACTTATATAGTTTTTCTAAAAGAATTAAGAGCCGCAGTCAAATTCCTGTTATTAAAACCATTATATATATTTGTACAGAAATTTAAAAGGGCTCCCTCAGTTGAGTATCCCGAACGGAAACCAAATTGGTTCTCACTAAAAAAATTGTTTTTTTCTAAAAACTTTACCATTCTATTTTTAATAGCCTTTTCGAAGATCTTCGAAAAAACAGGAAGTAATGATATCGGCCTATAGTTATTTATTAAATTTGTATCACCTTTCTTAAATAATGGTATAACTTCGGCTTGTTTTAAGTCATCTGGAAAAACACCACTCGAAATACTTTTTTTTATACCATATCTATAAAATGTCACAAATGTTCAAAGCTATTCTTTTTATTAAATTATTTGAAAAGCAGGTAGATGTTTTAGAATTGGAATTTTTTAGTGATAGAATGATTTAATACAGTTCCGAAGACATTATTGGATCAGCATAAAAACTCTGAGAGGAGGATACAACATTATCTGAACAATCACACTCAGGAAGATCATTGCAGCTGTCCGAAACCACTTTGCTACCAATAGAAACAAAGTAGTTATTAAATTTTTCAGCTAAATCCTTGGGGTCACGAATGGTAACATTTTCATCATTAATACTATGGACTAGAACGTTTTGTTCTGAATTTCTTTAACCAATTTCCATTCCTTTCTCGAGTCGCCTTTAACTTATCGAAACTTGTTGAAATAATAATTACTTTTACACCGCATAACACTTTTTGAAATATCTTACCATAATTTTTTGTAAGTATTGATAATATTAGCGTTATGAGGGGATTTAGTTTTCTTTTTGTAAAGTTTGTTCTTTTCTTTAATTTTAATAAGCAACTGAGCAGTTATCCAAGGTTTTAGTCTTTTCATTTTATTCTTACTTTTCTTTAATTTTTTCGAACAAAGGATGACGTACTTATTCAATGTATCCATAAATTTGTTGTAAGCTATGGAAGGATTATCTTCGTAAATTACGTTTGTCCAACATTCATAACACAAAAATTTATTAAGCTTTCTAAAATCAGTGATAACAGAATATGAACACGAAGAAGAGATATTTGAATTTTTAGCAGGATTATAATTGAAACTTAAACACGTCATGCAATGATCAGATATTTGTAAATCGAAAACAGAGCTGCAGAGAAAAAGTTTTTCAAGTCTGTTAATACATGATTCTAAGCCATAAGATGCTAACAAAAATAAGTAGTTATCTACAAAAATAGAATCACGTAGGATATCTATATTAAAGTCACAAAATAATATTATGTCATTTGATGACACACTTGATAGCAGATTTTCCAATTCTTCTAGAAACATATTAGAAACAGAATTCTCATTAAATATATAAATACAGAATATTGTCAACATTTTTTCACATCACAACTCTGCAAGCTTTCGCAGACAACATCAACGTTTATATCATTTTTTATAAAAGCGGCAACACCTTCAGAAGTATATTTATTATTGCAACATGGGGTAAATTTATATCCATCAATATCAATAAATTCTTTTTCTTCATCATAAATCCAAGTTTCAGTTAAGAAAATAAAATCTGGCTTGTTCACAAACAAGTTTAGATGCACAATAAAGTTGTCAAAATTTTTACGGATACTCAGTTGTTAAACTACATAGGGTTTTAAGTATCCTGCGACAATGGTTCGCGAAACATAAGCTACTTATAAGCAATAACACAAAACTTATGATATGCAACTTAAGAGGTCCTTGCCTCCACTTAATTGTGATGTTATCTTCCACTCTAGCTCTTGTAAAAAAATGTCGTTATCTGTTCATACGTGTGGCAATACCAACTTCCACAAAGATTCAGTGTGCTGTTCAAATTGTTTTCATATAGAAGGTGTTAAGAGTTATAAGTATCTTGGTGTCCTAATAGACAACAACCTGTCTTAGAAGATACATGTCGAAGAAGTAAAAAATTATATGCTATCTGTCACTCGCAAAACGTATCTCTTAAAAGAACATTGTTCAAGAAAAATTCTACTAATGTTTTATTATGGACTTGTACACTCTAAACTTCAATATGGTATTGCGAGTTGGGGTGGAACTTACCACAGCACCATCGAAATACTAAATATAATAAACACATAATTAGAATCATTTGCAATAAAAATGTTCTAGCCTACGCACACTTCCAATAAAGCATATATACATCTTTAAGGTTCTTAAAGTCTTTATCATGCGAATCGGCTACAGTGCTACATTAAGAAGCTCGAATATATACGGACTAAGAGTAAATCATATGGCAATCGTTAACATTCCAATTTCCAATAAAACTCATTGCTTGAAATTTTACACTGCGACAGCACCAAGGCTTTGTAATAAATTACCAATCGAAATTAGATTTATAGTAGAACCCACTTTATTTTTTAGAGAAGTAAAAAATTTTCTTTTTAGTATGGATAGTAAGATTTGTAAATACAGCCGCTTAATTTGTAAATTATATAAATAGTATATCTAAAATGTTTGTAAAGTAAAGTAATATTACCTGTTTTTCGTTATTATTCTTGTTTTATTTGTTTTATTCTTGAATTTACCCCACATGAAATCTAAAAAATTGTATTGAATTAAAGGATCATTCGCCTCTAGTCACTTAAGTGCTACAGAATGATCACTATTCGGTTTCTTAATAAATCGTAGTAAAATTATATTATGCTATTGTATTTTATACAAGTATCTTTATTGTGAATTATATTTATAATAACTTGTACCAACTAGCATTTAAGAAATTGAAATAAAAAAAAAGTAATTGAAGTAGAATTCAGCAAACAAGTATTTTGGCCCAAAAATGTGCAAAGTGTTATACAGGTATTCTATGAAAAAGGTGGGATGCCGGAAGTTTGTGGAGCAGTTGATGGCATATTAATTAATATTGATGCACCTCCTTCTAATGAAGTAGCGTTTGTTGATCGTCATGGCACACACTCATTGAATTGTATGGCATTTTGCGGGTGCAAACTGGCCAGGCAGTGTTCATGATGCGAGAGTGCTGTGAAATAGCACTTTATACCACAGGATGGAGGCCATTTGAAAATGCTGTTATTCTTGGGGATAGTGCATATCCACTTAAAACATGGCTAATGCCGCCATTAGTGGCAGATGCACATGAAATATCAGTCATTCGATACAACAGGGCTCACAAACTCACACGACGTTTTATAGAATGCGCATTTGGAGTACTTAAGGAAAAATTTCCCTGTTTAAATCACCTACGGGTCAATCCTGTATATGCTGCAAACATATTCAAATGCTGCAATATATTATGTAATCTCTCTCGTCACAACAATGATAACATTCATATAAATGATACAGGTGCCGAACAAATTGAAGAAAATGAGGATATACCAAATGTAAACTTATTTTCAACGCCTACCAGAGAAGATAAGATGAGGCAGCAGCAAATTGTTAACCTTTTTAACCAAGAACAGTTTTAAAAACATTTAAAATTCATAAATTCGATTTATTTAAAATAAAATTTAAAAGTTAGATAAAGGATTATGCACCACATCTTTAAACTCAATGTTATTCCAAAACCCTTTCATGTTCGCTGTCAGCAAATTCAGAGCTCTTTTCATTTTGCATGCTTATGCTCTCTTCTAAATTTTAATTAGAGGTTGAAAGAAGATAACCAAGCTTTTTCTTCAAAAGAGCAATCTCCAATTTTCCTTTATAGTTGAAAATCTTAAGATTTTCAATCACCAGCTTCTTTTTTTAAAAATGAACTGATATTCTTATTCGGTTGATGTTTTTCTTTCTGATAAAATTATAATGTTTGGTATTCCTTAAAAAAAATTCACAAAAATGTACTAACCTCTCTTTTTCTTGCATGATTGAAGAGCATTTTTTTTAGCAACAGTATTTCCCGTAACAATAGTGGGAGCACCCCCTAAATCTACAAAGTAGGAAACTTAAGCTATACAATAATATACAAACATTATGCATTAATACAAACCATTAGTAAAAGCCAAAGACACTGGTATACCTAGTCCAACAACTGCTTCGGATTTGCGTCCAACGAAGAAACCGCAGAACCGGTTTTTTTCGAGTTGTCTACTTTTGCCTAGAAAATTGTTTTGTGTTTTAAAAATAACAGAAATATTAATAATATATGTACTTACAATTGCTCTTTTTTTACGTTTTGCCAAAAACAAAGTCTCTTACATACTCCCAATTTTTGTTTTGGGGAATAGCATTTAGACTCTTAGCCAAACAGAATACTTCCTTCCATTTACAACATTTATCTTCTTTTGTTAAGACTTCGCTAAATCCACCGCAAAGAATACCTTTTTCTCTCTAATTTTTGTTAGAATAGCAATTTGTTTGTCTTCCGAAATTTTTGCCATCTTAATTCATTGACCACTTGTCAAAAAATGTGGCCAAGTCGACGGAAATTTATTATTCTGACAAGTACAAGAGTTTGTGTTACAGAATACATTTGCCTTTGTCGGACAAGTATAGTTTGATAAGTGAGTAACGACTTATCGACTTGTCACATTGTGTTACAGGCCCCAGGTGTGAATTTCTTTCAGTGTTTAATTCATATTATTGTAAAGGGTCTGGCATCTAACGCTTTTTTTTTCAACTAGTGCTTATTTCGTGAATGGTAACACTTAGCATGTCTGATTTGACAGATAATTAGTTTTATCCTTCCGGTTAATAATGGAAAATAACTTGATTCAAATGGCTGCCTCGGCTGGCCATGCAGTAGCCTACACGATCGGTCCAATTTCTTAGCTTTAAGTATACAAAATAAATAGTTTTAAGAAAATGTAAATGAAGTCGAAAGACATAGTTATAAGAATTTAGAGTAGCTTAGAGTGCCTGTGTGGGGCCAGTAAGTTAGTGTAAGATTATTAAGTAATTGTAAGCTATCATTTAAGCATTTTTTGTTAGAATGTAAGAGTTAGTGTTAAGAAAATAAAATGCATATAAAACTAAACTAAAACTAACGATCGGTCCAATTTTTAAGCACATTATCGATTGTGTGCAGCTGTATATCACCAATGGCTTCACGAATATTGAACGATGATTTTTTTTTGGCAAAATCGGCATCTTCTCTAAGTCGATCGCAGGCCCACTTAGCCAAGCATTGTTCAAGCATATATATAGCCATATTCGTTCAGCGGAAGGATAAAACTAATTATCTGTCAAATCAGGCATGAGCTAAGTATTACCATTCACGAAATAAGCGCTAGTTGAAAAAAAAAAAACGTTAGATGGCGGATCCTTTATTTAACCCTTAATTTTAAGTGATTTTGGAAACAACGAATATATTTGACCATCGTCAGCATATATATGATGTTCACAGGTCGTAAAACATGTAGGGATGTCATTAATGAAACATGAAAACAGTAAGGTACTAAGTACGTAACCTTGAGGGACACTTAAAGAGACTTGAAAAAGTGAAGAACATTTATTACCGACAAATACATACAAATTGAGACCTATTTGGTAAATATGAAGCCATTAAATTGCAGAGGGAGGTCTCAAAACAAAATTGCATTTCCAGCTTTTTTAGTAACAATGAGTGTTTATGCTATCAAACGTCTTAGAAAAGTCGAGAAACACTATGAGAACTAACATATCACTGTCTAAGCCGACACGTATAACTTCGCTAGGGCTGTGGTACAGTTATACAATATTTGGGGCGAAAACCCCTCTGAAATTTTGTGATAGGATTTCTTCTATTTACAAATAATTTAATTTGGCTACTAATAATAGTTTTAAATACGAGTACTTTACTTAATAATGAAAGAATCGCCATTGGGTTTATGGTTTTGGCAGTACCTAGAAGAATTTTAGCAATTTTCTACCTATCGGCAAAAACTGACCTGGTTATCATAGAGTTAAATATTTGGGTTATGTGAGAAAGTAAGATAGGTAGAAGAATTTTAATAAATACCGGAAAAACATCATTTGGGCCATCAGATTTCGATTTGATTTTTAAAATTGTTTGACCAAACTCATGGAGGTCGATATTGTTAGGGATTGATTCATTAGCAGACCTCAGTCGCATCTTGCAAACGTTCTTCCAAAATTTTAAGGTCGAATCGACTAAGTTGAACTTGTTTTGGTAAAAATACTTTTTCTTATTTCGAATCAATAGTGTAACACCATATCGTACTGTTGTGTATAACTAACCATTTATATCATCTCCACCTTGCGTAAAGGAGATTACGTCTATTAATAAGGTTTGAAACATCTGTTGTAAGCCAGTGAATGATGATCTTTTTAGAAACTTTTCTTCTTATGGGTATATATTTGTGAAATAAGCAAGTTTTGCGAACACCTTACAACTTAATTAAAAAAAAAATTTATTTCTTCACGAAAATTTCTTCTCATCACTGTACACGATCGTGCATGCCACCTGCGTTATCAGTATTTTTTTTTCTATCCCTGCCTTCTCCATCCTACGTGATAAAAGTAAAATAACAAAATAAAAATTGAAAAAAATGTATAACTATGTAAGTAATAAAAATTGCTACTTAGGACAAGAGTATGTGTACTATTTTAATGACGTCATGGTACGGTAATTCTCCAACACTCCCAGCCACGGTGCGACTCACGATCGACGATCATATGTGTAGTTGGCCACGATCGTCAGCGCAGAGCAGCAACTCACTCAGTCGTTAGTACATTTCGACGGTAAATGTGTTACGGATCCGTCCGCGGACAGAAGTGAGTTTTTAAGAAAAAAAAGAAAAATTATCATTTTTACCAAAAACGATCGTGATAACGACCAATTGCAGAAGATTACCCGATCAGTAAAACACGAGTGGAAAAAAAAAAGAAAAAGAATCTCAATAGTGCAAAAGTTTAAATCAATTGATGATGTAATTGTTGTTGTGCTGTGTCGCGGTTTGTACATATGTAGTTTCAGTGATAGAACCTGAAGTCAAGACCTCAACGTTGGCGCCGGGATTTGCTTGCATTGGAGCACAATTGGAATACCCGTTGGTTAGGTACGATCAACTATAGGCTGCAAGGAGACTCATTTTATGGATACAGACTTGGAGTCAGATAAGATAAGCGCGGTGAGTAGATACGAATATTTTCAATTTAAAAGTGGCAACAACTAAAATTGTTTACTCACAACTCACAAGTCACAACATCATCACAGGGGTTGATTGGGAAAACAAACATTTGTCCTAACAATTATTGGCGTGGTTTTGATTCAAGATCTCTTGGGTCTCGATCAGAGCTTGTGTTGGTGGTAAATATTTTAGTTTGTCCCTCGCCTTGAAATTGAAATTGAGAGACATCGATGCGACGCGATCAAAGCAGTCATCGTTTGTCAAGTTATTTCTTTGTGTTTTGTTGTTGCCATTATTGTTGTTTTGAAAAGTTAAATTGTCGTGTGTTTTTGTCTTGCCGCACACGATTTTGTCGTGGAAACTGAGAGCGAGAGGGAGACCGGAAAGCATAAGTGCACTCACTTAGCTGCTACGAATAGTGCTCGTGTTCACTGTCATTGTGTGGGCTTGTCAGCTCCTACCTTACCAAAACGGGTTGACGTTTCAACTGTCATTTTTGGAATTTCGTTTCGAGCGTGACTGGGTTATGTCATCTTTGCGTTCCTAATAATTATTTTAAATTTATTGAATACGTTGGAAATGAAAAGGGAATTTTGGTGATTGGGTAAGCGCAAGATTTGTGGTTTCGCTTTTAATTTTGCTCACGGCGTAACTGGTCGAATTGTGTTATCTTTGTGTTCTCAATAAAAATTGTCGGCGAGGAACTTATCTGCTGGGTGATCTTCAGCAAAAGATTGTCAGAATTTATCTAGAAAATTCATGAGAAAACAATTAGCTCCGGCTGAAAGCACAGATTGTAAACGTACTTGAACTGAAAATAAATTCTTTTTATGCGCACACCAATAATTATGTATGTTCCAATGGTAATTGCTTGGCAAGACCCGAAGCCATTACATACGTTATGGGTTGTAGTTTTATCATCTTATTTGCTTATAACTTTATTGGCAGTTTCAATTTTCTGGTCCCTGCAATAAACTAAACTGAAAACTCACACTTGTTAGTAATTTTATATATAAATGTGTGATGTACTGTCATTGCAGTGCCAGACTCATTAGAATAGGACTTCTTACTGCCAGTTTAAAGTAGAGGCTATCTTAACGAGAAAATAGACATAATTCGGCGAATGTAGTTCCATTTGTGGCATATTTATTGGTTGGATATGGAAACAGATTAAGAATCCGCTACAGTCGCAGTCGGTGCTGAGAATATTCAAAGACTACTTCCAAAGTACCGCTGGCATGAATGACGAAGATGATAGAGAATTTTGTCCCCCAAACCTAGAAGAAGTTAAGGTAGCAATATCGAAGGTAAAGCATAATAAAGCTACTCGCGCAGCCGAACAGCTTATTGAGCTATTTAAAGCAGCTGAAGATGACCTGGTCGAGAACATGCACCCGCTCATTTGTAAGACATGGTCAAAGGAAAGTATACTCGAAGAGTGGAATCTCACAAGAAAGGAGACCCTTTTGACTATATAGAAATAAGTCTCTTAAATCTGATTAATTCATGCCAGTGCGATTTTAGGCCAGAAAAATCCACCATCGATCAAATATTCACACTATAATAGAACTTGGAAAGTACCCGGCAATTGCAGATTGACACTCACCATCTATTTGCCGAGTTTAAATCCGCATGTCTAGTTTTAACATCCCTACCAAGGTCATCAGGTTGTGCAGGACGATTATAGAGAATTCTCCCTGCTATATCAAGGGCGATAATGAATTAACCGAGACCGAAGCCAACAAAAGAGGCACACGATGTTTCCCTAATTCCGCGCAATCACTTCAATTCACTTTATTTACGATCTTTATTACCTATTATTCTTAGGTCACCCTTCAATCCGGAGTGAACCTGGGGCTCAGCAAAAAGGTATCTTTAGCTGACGTTGATAGTCATACCGCCAAAACCGTAGATTTAATTTTAACCCCTCACCCTGACAAGTACAAAGTCCTTATGCTCTTCCCTCTAGACCCGTCGGACCGCTGCGTCATATCAGCAAGTTTCTCGTATACTGACCACAAAGTTAGAAAAAAGATTTCTAAATTAACTATATGGCAATGCACGAAAGTCAATTGAAATTTTAAGAGTTCATTGTGTTTTCTTACAAAACCGAACCGACAGAGGAAGCCGAAAAAAATTCACACTAACTGCGCACTTCACAGCCAACTCAACACTTCCAGATTGTGCTTTGTCTCCGCTTAAACTTTAAGGCGTTGGGTTTTCAATGGTACAAGTTCTCTTTCGCGCTCGTATAAAAGCAAGGGTACCTGAAGATCTTAACATATACAAGTCCGCAGGTCCAGATGGTATATCTCCCCTTCTTCTGAAGAGGTGTTTTTTCACACTTTTTCAAAAAACCTATGAGTTTTTCTGATCAGATGCAAAACAGCATTTGTCTACTCTGCCTCTGAAAAAGGCAAATCTTATTTTCTATCCCCCTACAAATCCATTAAACTTAGGTCCTTTCGTTCCAAAGTCATGGAAACGCTGATAAAAAAATCTCGAGACACGAAATTTTCTTAAAAACCGGCAGTAGCAACAGGTTGAAGGCATGTCTCACCGAAAAGATGAACTAAAGTGTACGAGTACATTAATCAATCTTTTTCAAAGGCATTTGTGATCGATGCATCCGTTCACTAATAGATTACAAATTAATTTTCGGAATGTTCAATTCATGTTATCTTGGACTGTTTCAAGTCTGAAATCCACAAAATAAATGGTGGTGTGCCCCAGGGTTCCATTCTGTCTGCGAAACTCTTTCTAATTTTCATAAATCATCTCTTGTCGGCCACTTCTAATCCAATATAGTCTTCTGCTGAAGATAAAATTCTCTGCATTTCATATTCGTCCCCTGACTTACGTCCCTGATCTGTAGCATGAGAACGACAGCATATCTTAAGCCCATTAATTTCCGATATTAATAGCATAACTAATTTAGGAACCATCAACAGAGTGGAATTCAATGCTTGCAAAACGTAATGCTGTCTACTATCATTAAAACGAAATCTAAATACCCAGCCATTATCCATGAATGGCACTTGTATCGTCGAAACCAAAAAACTTTCCATTCTCAGTATAAGTGTGAATGACAAATCAGATTGGAATGACCACATATTCGATGTCGCCAAAAATGCTGCGAAATATCTGGATTTCCTGAAATGATGTAAGGAATATTTCACCCCCTCTGATGAGGTCTCAATATACAATGCCCAAAATTGGAGCACAATGCACATATCTGTTAAGGTGCTCCTAAGACCCTGCGATAAATCGCATAGGTGACGTAAATCACAGTCAATTCACACCCTTGAACGCACACCTAATGTATGCTATCTCAGCTTGTTCTATTGCTGTTTTCAACATCATTGCTGCAATGATATCGCCAGTAGCATTTCGCCCCTTCAAACCTTCAGCCGTAATACTCGTCACGCTATGAATGCTCGTCAGTTTACGCTCAAGACCTTTTGCGGACGTACTTTGAAATATCATGGTTCCCTCCTTAGCCATGCAACTCGCAAATTAAATACCTGCCTGCTCTGTTTTTCCTGATCATTGCAACTTTCAGACATTTAAGAACAACGTACATCGGTATCTCACTTTATTTGCTCCCTAACTTTACCTCGCCCACTTTAAGCATACACAAAACCCTCCCAGAGATCAGATCACTCGTCAAGGTCAAGATATGTTATTCTGCCTTCGCTTACGCTAAGTCTCCTCAGTGTTTCCTCTTAAGATGCCTCATTACCTAATTACCTTCATAGAACAAATACACAGTGATTGGCAAGTGTAATTGAGCTGTCATTATCAGAGCCAAGACAGTCAAAATCTAAAACTCTCTCAAAGTTTTACCTGGTTAGTCTGACGTTCTTTCTGATGCGTCGGTGTTGTGGGTCCCTTTTTGTTGAAAGCATTGCTTGATTCTACTTTCATACAAAACGAATCACATTTTGCGCAGACGCATAAACTTTTGGAAAATTGTGCCCTTAGTGATGGCTAACGAGTTAAGCTTACTCTTTAAGAAGCCACATGTTATCGCGTCACCTTGTCCAAATTCTTATTTAGCACCGGCAGGATTGCTTTCGACCTTTATGGAACAGAGAGCACTCTCCATCGAGATTCTTCCGAATTTGACAAGTTTGACATGAATACCATAACTCGAAATGGCTTTGTATACCTTGTCTCTATAATTGCTGTCTTTTGTGGTCTTAAAATGGCAAGATCTAGTTTGTTGGTTTTCTTTAAGATCTAAAACCGCATTGACAACTTCACTTTGGTCAGGTGGGCGGAAGTTTTGGCTTTCATCGACCAAGTTGAATGATTTGTTTCACCAAATAGCGGAATTTGGGTCTGCAGAAATGGTTTTTCTATACTTTCTGCATCGACTGTGATTTTATTACTATTTTATTTTCCATGGTCACCACTTCAGATCTCTATTAGAATCTTGCCGTCTTGGCTCGCCTTTCTTATCTGAATTCTGAACACATTTCCTGGAATAGAACGTCTGCATTTCCCATTTGCTCGTAGAGCACCTCTTAAGCGAGTTGTTTTGGTCCATGTGCTTGACATAACAATTTTGCATTTAAATATAACAAATATTGAGATATCAGGCTGAAATTTATTCCAGGTGTAGTGCATATGTTAGATTAAAATAAGGCATTTGATCTTGTTCATAGGTGCCCATTTTACCGGGCCATTTCTTAAGGTTACGAGATTACTGAACTTTCTCTTCAATAGATCAATTGTTTGAACAGCTTTGTAGCATGTACCACCATCTTGTTGAAACCACATATCACTGATGCCAAATCCATCCAATTGTGTCCAAAAATAGTCTTCCAACGTGGCACGACAGCAAACCACACTGTCACTTTTTGTGGATACAATGGAGTCTCTTTAAGGCACAAAGCCGTTAAGCCAAAAATGGGCTTCATCACTGAAGTTGATTTTTCGATGGAATTTAAAAATTTTCTTCAAACTTCTGCAGAACCCAATCAGAGAAATTTCGACTCTTCAAGTGATCAGGAGGCTTCAGTTCTTGAGTTAATTTGATCTTGTAAGGGTGTAGGCTAAGATCTTTACGCAAAATTCGCCACAATGTGGACTGAGATATTCCCAATTCCTATGAAAGGCTTGGAATCAATTGATTTGGATCGTTTTGATCTGAAGCCGTTTTGATCTGAACCGAACGATATGTTCGGTACTTCGACCGACGTGATATCTCACTGGCATAGCAACATTCAATAGTGAATACTATACTGCTATACGTTATCCTTTATAGTGCGCATAACGTGTCAGCTTTCACGATCATTACAACCGAAAATTGAAATAAGCGCTCTTAAAGTTACGACCGCCGACTCAGAATTTCGGTATAAATTTCCAAACGTTGCTCGTCATCTTGATAGAAATGTAAAAACAGTTGAAGGGTGCGTTTGTATTAAAATACAAAATTGTAATGTCCCTATTAAAAAACCCTTTACTAATAGGTTTTGTCTAGGTGCTCGTAGAAGTATTCCTTGGCATTATCATCTATTTGCTTTGATGATGCGTGAACACGGCAAGGTGTTGATGAATTTAGCCTTGATGCGGATTTTAACAAGGCATTCATTCAGGTATCGAAAGCTCACAGTTTTTCTGTCTTGGTTTGCCACTCACAACAAATTCGTACAAATATATGCTGTTTTTACTTTATGTAACAGTCACCACGGTTTCTTCGACATAATCACATTTGGAAGGACAATAGCCTGCCGAAACGTCATAATTAGAAAGTAGGCCCAGCTTTAGGGTACATCCCGTACAAACTGCAAAGTCCTTGAACGATGTAATGCCAATACCTCCCGATGTTGCACCAGAAATACGTTTCTTTTAGGTGTGTAGACAACTCTGTCAAGCTACGTGTGAATTCATGCAGTATGTAATATGTAAAGGGTTTTCCAATAGGGACTTGACAACTTTGAATTTAATTTGTGAAAGCACTCTTTCACTAATCATCAAACTGTCACTGTTATTCAGTAAACTCAACATTTTTATTGTGGTAAAGTACACGAACGAGCAACGTCTGGAAATTATAAAAATTTTCTACCGAAATTCGGAGTCGGTGACTGCAACTTTCGGTCGTAATTCTCGCCCTAGTAGACAGGCAATAACAAGTTTAGTGCAAAAATTTGAGTCTACATATTCGTTGTTTGATGTTGCCCGGTCAGTGAGACAACGGATTGGTCGAAGTGTCGAAAATATCGCTGCCGTTCAGGCGTCCGTAGTAAACAATCCAAATCAGTCAATTCCATGGCGTTCTCAAGAATTGGGCATCGCTCAGACATTATGGCGTATTTTGCGTGAGGATCTTGGTTTACATCCATACAAGATCAAGCTGACTCAAGAATTGAAGCCGATGGACCATTTGAAGCGACGTACGTTCTCCGATTGGATTCTGGAGAACATGCGCGAAGTTGATGAATTTCATCGCAAATCATCTTCAGTGACAAAGCTCATTTTTGACTCAATGTTTTCGTCAATAAGCAAAATATGCGTTATTGGTCGGGCGAAAATCCACATGTGCTTCATGAATCACCACTTCATCCACAAAAAATAACTGTTTGGTGCGGTTTGCATGCCGGCGGCGTTATTGGGCCATATTTTTTCGTCGACGATAACGATCGTCACGTTACTGTGAATGGTCAGCGTTATCGCGCAATGATCACCACACTTGGACGACATGTGGTTTCAACAGGATGATACCACAAGCCACACAGCACACGCTACAATCGATTTATTGAAGAGTAAGTATGATGAGCGTGTTATCTCAAGAAATGGGCCAGTCGATTGGCCGCCTCGTTTGTGCGATTTAACTCCGCTTGACTATTTTCTGTGGGGCTACGTTAAGTCATTGGTTTATGCCAACACGCCGACGACGTTGGAAGAGCTCAGAGTCAACATTGAACACGAAATAGCTGCCGTTTCGGCTGAAATGTGTGGCCGAGTCGTTGAAAATTGGGTCCAAGGAATCGACCGCTGCAAACGTGCCCGCGGTGGCCATATGAACGAAGTCGAGTTCCATTCATAACTGTTTTGATTGTACTTCAAGCCAATAATAAAGTTTTTGAAATATCTCAAATGTTTTGGGTTTCATTTAAAAAAAAAGTTATCAAGTCCTTATTGGAAAACCCTATACTTAATGGGTAGAATGAGAGTCGCTTACAGGGTTAGGTAGCAAAGTTTTGATCAACTTGGCTCAACGACAGACACAGACAGCACAGAATGTAGCTCATTGCCATCACAATTGCGCATGTCACTATTTGGCAAAAAGGTAAAAGTTTGCTTAAGAGTAGTGAAGTCTAAGGTCTTCTTCATTTACGAAGTCCACAGCCTAGATCTGTTCTGAAGCCATAATTAAAAATCCGATTATATTCTTTGTCTAGCCAAGGCTAATCCTAAGTAGAGGCGAAGTATTTTGCTGTTCCCACAACAACCAGAGTTCCAATGCCATTGCATCAGATGCGTCAGATTTTTGTAAAATCGTTAATGCAACGAAACTCAAGTGCGGATTGTACCAGAAATTATTTTTTGAGAGTGCAGCCCAACAAACAATTTTTTTTATTTGCGTGTAAGCTCACTCCATCAAAGAATTTGTAGATCCAAAGAACCCTCTTTTACAATAAGCCTCATGAATCACTTTGTATTTCGATCTGAGTTAGACTCTTACATTCCTTTTGCTTTGATTTGAAGGATTCCAGTCGTCTTCCAAATGAAACTCAAGTGACCTGCTTAGAAGCTTTCTAGTTTTCTTGCGGATCGTCAATTGGTTTAAAACATTCGTGAGGCCACTGTTTAGGTCCTGAATAGGCTCCTCTACTTTCTGCAGTAATGTCGCATTTACCAATGGCGTCGTTAAAAAGTATTCAATTGCTTTTTCCTGAATTCTTTGTGGCAAGTAAGATAGAGACCGTGCATCTTTGTCTAGATTTTCAATTACAGAAGAGTCGTCCTTGTTTCATTGATTCTCGCTCTCGATATGAGAGTAGATTTTCTTAGAGTTCAGGGCATGGAGGCGCGTCAGCACATTCTACATTTTCCCTACATTTGACCGTGGCTTGATAACCTCAAAATTCGAGGTCCACGGAAAGAGGTTCTTTGGCACAGAATGGTTTAACCATTCAATAGTTTGTTATGTGGAGCACTTTAGCTTAAAAGTTCCGTTTTCCTGTCCATCGGTTAGATTAGCGTCGTGCAGATAATTACCATTCCCATCCTTTCCAGTCCGAAGCGTCAGAGAAAAAAGTTGGGTTTCTGTCTTAGGTCATTTGACGGGTTACGAAGAAGTGAATTTTACGACAACATCCAATTTATGTCCATTGGAACTGCAGCCATTTCGTGTCGCAGCACAGGTTACCTCCGAATATTCTGTGTTATGAAAGCCATTAATAGGGTTGTTTCTCCGGGTGGAATCAACTGCATTCCGTCTACCAGAACTACGAATTGTGCTACAACCAGCAGTGCTGGTTTTGTAATATATATGCGTCGTGCGTGAGAAAAGCCTTCAACAAATTCATCTCCGAGTGGATTTCAGATGGTGTCACTTCCATCGACCTGTTTGTCACTACGGTCACTGCTTGAAGAGTGGTGACTTAAGCACTTGAATCTTCGAATATATGTATACGCAGTATCCTTGAGTCTAGTACGTTTACCTCTGATCTTTTTCTCTTATGACGTTCGTCCTTCAGAGACTGTGTCTTCTGAGTCAAGCCCCCAAAAGCGGCATCGTGATTTCCCGCCTATTGATTTTAATGGAGTTTACGAGTATGCAGGCTGATCTTCTACCATATTTTATCGGTCTAACCCATTCTATCATACGTGTCCACGAAAGACTACAGGAGTCAGCGGAACCGAAAGATCTAGCTACTCATCTAGCTACTGGCATAATATTTGGCTTGCGGCCTTGTAATATGTTGGGTGTGACCTCCAGTATTCGGCCATATTAGAAAAGATAATGTGTCGATTTTTACTATAGCGAGTACAAGCTAAAATACATAAGTTCGTCTAAGAACTTTACCTCTAGTCAAGACGTCTCACCTTGTCTCTCTTCGGAATCTTAGGATCTTCGACTCCTGCTTTGACAAGGCAGCCAAAGAAAAGTATTGTACATCCTTTAAGCGAAGTATGTTATATGTTACTCAAATTTCTCTGTACTCAATACTTAAAATTTCTTTCAGAAGTTTTACCAAATACTCAATCCAAAAATTAGTGCTTCAGAAAAATCCTATGGAATCTTTAAAAAGGGTTGGCAGTCAGCTGAAAATCTAGCATTTCGTATGTACATAGGCAAAGGTTTAAACTTTTCGTAAATACAAGTTGCTCTTCTACTGTTTACAAGAGCAATCAATTCCACCCACGCTATGCATAATTAATTCAATTTAAATTATTCTTAGCCAGCTAACGTTTCTACAATTGCAAAGAATGGCATGTAATTCTTCAGATGTTTTAAGTCTGCTTTAGGTGTCTCCTGTATTTCTAATTAACTGTGTTTACTCAGACGAAGCTTGTCTAAGTTGGCGTTTCTTACATAACACAATTTGGAGTTTATTGAATTTATTTTGAATCCCTTTAACCAAAAAGCCTGCAGACGTACATCGTTCAGTTGAATGCCGAGGCCACTACCGCTGAAATCATAATGTGAATTCCCAATCCCTGTTCTTTTTTCTCGGTATAACTTCCACGCTATTCCATGGAAAACTCATCGAAATGGAAAAAGCAATATAAGAACTTTATGTTCCCCAACAATATGTACTCGTACATATGTTATATATACAAACGCTCTCAAATACTTAATATTAGGCAGGTTTCACAGGTGAGTTGATTTCACGTCTCATGACGTAGTAACTGCACAGGCAAAGTACACATCTGGCTTGTGTTGTCCCCAAAACTAAAATCCAATACCAGACAGTTGCTTTGTCACACTGAGTTTAATTAATATCCACCGGTGGTGGTTGCAATTTGTTAGCATTTCGATACCATGCCACATCTGTTAGTCGTAGACATTTCACTTTCAAGATGTACGAGTACACATAGCCCTCGCGATTTCCCTGCATCTGTAATACATACTCATATCTACAATAACATCCGATGCTGTGGCACTTGTTGTCCCCAACGGTGTACCTCGGATAGATAATACGATGAGACGATACTACAGCCGAAATAGAAAGGTGAAAGGATGAAATAAGTGAAATTGAGTCCGCACGACACCCGTGAATAATAGATGCTGATATTTGCTGCCTTGCAACCTGACATAGATACAACAGATGTAATAGATACAGCGGATATTTGAAGAGACATTCAGTAAATTGAAAGTATTCAAAGTATTCGTACCTGTCCCGGTTGTGAGTTCGAACTTTCTACTTTCTGTGGTAATGGTCACCTACACCAAAAATTGTCATCCGTAACCTAGGCTGGATTTCATTACACCACTTCAGACAGAGAGTCCCATAGAGACATACGGTAGTCGGACATTCCCTTGCCAGTCATTCGCGTCTTATTCCTCCCGCAGGCTTACCTACTTAAGCATTCAATTGTTTCGTGTTAACTCGACTTGGGTTGCCGTGCTAGTGGAATTATTTAATCGCAGCAATTAGCGATTACGAGGTGAACTATACACACGAGGGCGGGAAACAAGTGGCATGAGAAATCAGTCAAATATGAGTGAGGGTATAACAGAGTAGATACGTGTGCGAGTATATGATGATGATTCCGTTAATGAATTTCTTGCATTATTTATCGAGCTACGTTTAGCAGAGCTAGCAGTGGTGAGATACTGCGCCAGGGTACGATGACGAATAATACCCAGGGGGCAAATCAGTGAATAGAAACAATGGCAGGAGTAGAAAAGTTTACGGTGATGGTGGTAATAACTGGCAATCCACATTCTCATGAGTCTTATGGAGTGTAACAGGTGGGATGTGATAAATTTTTCAAACATTGTTTCCCATTCTGTGTGGTGTCGGATTTTCGTGAAATGATTTACACAAGTGTGATGTACTTTTTTTCTTGCCTGTTGGGAGTATCTAATCCAATTTGTCTAGGAGCTGTCTAATGAAATTGCTTGGTAGATGTTTGAAGCGGTGGTGCATGGAAGGAACTCAATGGAATTTATGTCAAAAGGGATTAAATTTATAAAGACGTAATGTGAAGGTAAAATGCTCTTTGGAAGAATTTTGTGTGTTGTCGACAGTGAAGGCAAAAAATTCCTTGATAATTGTCAGCTAGAAAAGTAGTTGACCTTAATGACGAGGGGAAGGAATTCCTACAAGACCTTGGAAACTGATATAAGATGCTTTACATTTTTTATAGCATTTTATTACGGGGCACTGATAGTTTTTAGGTAGCTGCAAAGCTTGAACAGATGTGACTGAAGACAGTTTGACGAGATACCGGGTAGCTATCAGTAAAACAGTTCACTGTCTTTACTTCATTTGGTATTAAAGAGCAAAATGAACCTGCACTGCACCATTTAATGAGTACGAATTTTCTCGCACCGCCTCCACCTACGTACACTAAGTTGATTTAGATTTTCTTCAACTTGAGAGCGGAAGATCTTCCCTGTAGTTATTCGCAGAATCTCCATGGCGGATCGTAGTATTCATTTGTCCAACATCCACCTATCTTAACCTATGGTCCTACCAACAGTGTTGATCAGTCTTATACATTTGTCTTTGTTCAGTGCTTAAGAGGCGAGGATTTCTGCTCATTTCTTTGTCAATACATTGAGCAAAGCCAGCAGTTGTAGCTATTTTGAAATATTGTGAATCTGATGTTCGCCTAGCATCGAAGGTCTCAGTGATGTTATTCCTAACCGTTATACAGGGTCTTTGCGGAATTACACAGGCTACGTGTAATTTCTTGTCCAATTAAATCTCCAACCAAATTTTTGCAGTCAACGCCTCCATGCTCCATTGAGCACTTTTCAGGAAGCTTTTGTGCCTAGCTACTATCCTTCTCGGCAGCTGCTCCTTATTAGACTGACACTACAAACATGGAAATTCATTGTTCCGGGCGGGACAATATCTTTCTGATGTCTCTCCGTCCATGTTGTCAATAGTCTGCAATGCGATATGCTCTGCGGTTGGCTTCCATAAGTCTTGTCGAGAGTTTATGGTAACTTTGAAGTTCGGTTCTTCAGAACCCAGAATTTCAGGTAGTGGTACAAGTCATATTTGGATCAGTTGACCATTTTGGATTTGGATACCCATAATACTCGGGCTGTATGTTTGTCAGATCATAATGTGATCAAAGGTAAATCGATTAGGGGATGGTCTGATTCGTTTATAGCGGTTTTGGTGTGGTAAATGTGTGCTTCTTACAATAACATTTCACTCGAACTCGGTCCATTTTCTAAGGCGATGATTTGAGGACTGAACAACGTAATTGTTCTGAACTGTTAAGAACGGCCTTTACGGCTTGTTTAAGAAAACCTCGTAGAAGGATTTTTAGCAACAACTTATTTTCTTTGGGGACTGAGTCCTTATTAGGCTTATGTTGCCAGATTGCAAATTGTAATCACTCTTTGTTGAAGTACTTTTGAAGCTTTTGGCCTTATATTCTGCTTCACAATGGTAGTGCCCCATTTTTTCGTATTTTAATTATCCAGCCAATTTCGTTAATTTTTTTTTACATTACAATAATGCCCGCTTGTTTGGTTGCAAAAGGTATACAAGCTCATAGAGTTCGATGTTATATGTCCTTCTGTCTCCAAGGCCCACTTCCACTGCTTGAAGAATTTTAGATTGAAAACGACAAAGAATATCTTTATCGCCCTTCGCTAATGTTCATGTTCTGCGCTGTGGGATTGGATTGTAATGGTTAAGGATTTATGAAGAGTCTTCTTAGTCTGTTCTGATAGGGACTAATTGCGTTCTTCACAAACAGGGATGGTTAAACTAGTTCTTTATTGGTCATTTGCCACAAGCATCCATCTGATGTGCAAGTAGATCGTGCCTGGTTCGCTAACGAAACCAAGCTAACCGATAAATACAAACTGGAAGACAATCATTATATTGTGAGAAGAAGATCCAAACGTGGAGGCGGTGTCGCGAACAAGATATAAAATTTCACAGAGTATACAAGAGAGTGTTGCGCAGGTTCCGGATGTTGGAGGCAGTCGTCAATTACATCCTTCTCCGCAGTGGAAAGCGGCTGTACTTGGCTTCACAATCCACTTTATTCATTACAGAGCTCAACACGTTTTTTCGACTTCTGAGGCTGGAACCGGGGGGAATTATTTTATAATCGGCGGGGATTTCAACGGTAAACACAGAGATTGGGGAAATAATTTACCAAATACTAGAGGGAACCTACTACTCGACTGGTGGGGTCAGCACGATGACATGTACAGACTCGTTCTTAACGCGACGGATAACCCGTCGTTTCCCAGAGGCGGGTTTTATTTGGATCTACTACTGTACGACGAACGTATACGACTGACAGGTATGAATTTACAAACGCTAAACTGTCTGCGCACATTCGTGTATAATTACAGTTCCCAACGAAATTGCGGAATTGGAGGAGTTTGTCCAAAGGTAGGACTCGATGGACACGCCTCTCCGCAACCTTGAAAAGAGCACTCTCCTCGAACACGCTCGACCCACCGTCCAAAAGGAATTTGTCAAACGAGGAGATCGACAAGTACCTAAAACAAATGGATCAAACAATTAAACAAACGATGGACATTGCAATACCTCGGTATGAACACACCCAACGAAGAACTATTCCACAATGCTACCATCGACGCGCTGCACCGACACAAAAGCAGACTGCTGTCAAGACTCAAAACCTTGTGCAGTTTAGTGACAGACAGAACGTGGAGGTTAGGACACTGAAGACGTCAATTAAAAAACTTCAAATATAGTTAAGAGAGAATTACAGAGCATCTGTAAGTTTGTACTGGAACAACAGAATTCGGGCTGCAGATTCGAGCAGCCCGAGTATGTTCCCGTAAACACAAAATATTTCGGAGAAAAAACCAAAACGACCTACAGTTTCTTAAAATTCCTCGAACTACGGACAACGAGCGAATACTGACTACTGTAGGCATAGATCCAAATGAAGCCGCAGATGATTGGTGCACAACTTCTAAATTCGAAATGAAGTAGAGAATTGACGATCCGAGGGCTCTGGTCTCACCCGACGAAAATATGGCAAATAATGTCATTGCCAGAGAGGGTGACCTACCCCCGTTCGTTTCGATGGAAGAACTCCATGAGATCTTCAACACAATCAGAGTTAAGAAATCAGTGGGGACCGATAGTATTCCGAACATCGTGTTTCTACATCTTTCTCTAGAAGCGGTGGACATTTACGAGTACACCTCCCTGTTTAATAATGCAATGAATAATGCACATTATTCAGCGCATTGGAAAACGGTGGTGGTTCAACCTATCCCCGAAAAGGGAAAGGATATATCCAATCCGACGAATCTTCGGTCGATAAGTCTCCTTCCGAATATCAGTAAGGTTTTTGGAAAAGTAATCAATAGAGCTCCTCTGACTAGATGGGTTGAGAACAAACATATAGTTCCAGATAATCCATTCGGTTTTAAGGCGGGACATGATATCTCACATGCCGCGTCTAAACTGATGTCTGATATCCAATGGTATAAAGGCAAGAACCAATGTACTGGTGCCTGCCTTGTTGACTTGGAGAAGGCTTTCGACACCGTATGGTTCGAGGGTCTTTTATTTAGGCTGGCAGGATCAGTAAACCACTCTTGTACATTCTCTATAATATGCTAACCAACAGACAATTCATCGTGAATAATGGTGATGTGACTTCTTTGGAATATTTCAAATTAAAAATGGTCTTCAGCAAGGCGCGGTCAATTCGCCGATCCTATTCAGCATTTATACAAGCGATTTGATAGGTTCACTTCCCCATATTATTGCGTACGCAGACGATTTGATAGCGTACAGAACAGGTCATTAATACTCTCTTACAGCGTTACTTCGATAAGATAAGACGGACAGCCTCTTGCCCGTCGAAATGTAGTCAGGTACCTTGGGATCTGGCTAGATCAGTTTCTGTATTTTGACAAAAATGTAGATGCTGCTCTGGACAGAGCTAAGGCGCTTTTGCCCTTGCAAAGAGACTGTTTTATAGCACCCAACTCGATGCGAGGGTAAAGGTAATCTGCTACATGGCCCTTATCAAGCCCATGCTGGTATTTGGGTGTCCCATGTGGTTCAATGTACGAGCAAGCTTAATAGAAAAGGTTCCAGTGTTTGAGAGAGCTTGCTTTCGCTTGTATAGAACACCAGAGTCGGAGTACAAAAAATTGTATCCTAATGAGGTGCTTTACAACAGGGCGAACCTAATACGAGTGGAAACCTTCGTAATTAAGCTGACTCGAAGGAACATTGCAAGAGCAATGTCCTCGACGAATAACGTGATATCTGGGGCTGACAACCCCAATTACCTTAATTACCACGAGAGCGTGCGCTCTGACGACTTCGTTCCACCGGAAGCATTCTAACAGTAAGTTAGTAAGTAAGTTAGTATAAGATTGTTAAGTTATTTTAAGCTAGCATTTAAGCATTTTTTGTTAGTATGTAAGAGTTAATGATTAAAAAAATAAAATGCATTTAAAACTAACTAACTACTAGATCGTGCCTGGCTACCAGTGCTATCAGAAAACCAATTGATGTGTACCTCACGACAGATTCAAATGTCCCATTGTAGTCGATTCCCTTTAGTCACTAACCTTGCTCTCCGTCAAAACTTACTTCGGTAAGTCAGATCAAGAGTTATATTTGTGGAATAAAGATTCGACACGGTCGAAATCGTACGGACTCACATCAGGCATACGTTGTTTATTTTACGAGGACAACTTCATGAGGGAGTAACTGTTGAATTAATCCCTTTGAGCATGCTTGAAGAGCGTACAGATCGGCAAACTTCACATGTATCAACTACACAGATGATTCAAAGTACGCTAATCGTCATAGAGGCAGTGCTGTACACGTTAAAAGGATACTTAATGAAAAAAGGAGTGAACAGTACAATACCGGGGTGGATATGTGAGCTGCTAAACATTAGATCACCAGAGATACGAGTACAAACAAAATCAGGAATCATCAGAATAGATACATATAGAAAATGTCTAAGAGGAAGGGTATCACTCTTAAAATTTAACAAACTTTTGCATGATATGCCAAGCATATATGCGGGTTGTCTGAAAAGTTCCGACCGCAACGTAAAGATAGCGGCACTCATCAATAAAAGCTAGTGAATGCTGGTTGTGCATCTTTTCACAGTCACTTACCGAAGTTTCAGCAGTTTCTGGTTGACAGTCGTTTGAGTGACTCGATGTGAGTATTTTTTGTTATTAAATTCTTGTTTTTGAAAGGTAATACGCTTACGGAAATCAAAAATGAGTTGGACTCTGTGTATGCAGACTCTGCACCATCATTTATCACAGTGAAATTTTGAGCTGCTGAATTTAAACGTGGCCGTAAGAGCTTGGGAGATGATGGACGTTCGGGACGTCCAAAAATTGCAACCACTGACGATAGCGTTGCTAAAGTTCACCAAATGGTGTTAGACGACCGCCGAATTAAAGTGCGAGAGATAGTAGAGGTTATGAAAATGTCCAAAGAACGTGTTTGTTACATATTAAATCAACTTTGTCCTAGTGACGACACACTATAGGGTGACCAGGTAAGAACGATAGGAAAAAAAATTTAAATAAAAAATCAACAACAGTGTGAGGATATAAAATTGATTCTGGCTTTATTTTGAAACTACGTTCATGCCATTATGTGTGGAATAGCAAATTATTCAAATTGCCTGCACGGCTTCGCGGGCAGTGCTTCAAGTGATCGGTCCAACTTTTGATGGCTCGGTCTAATATGTGCGGCGTTATTCCGGTAATAGCATGTCGAATGTTGGCTTCGAGCTCGTCCAAAGTGGTTGGCTTATTAGCGTAGACTAAGGTCCTGACGTAGCCCCAGAGAAAATAATTGTGTGGTGTCAAATCGCATGATCGCGGCAGTCAATTGATGATCCGTGAGATGATCCAGTCGTCAAATTTTTCCTTCACAACTTCGAGCGTTGCGTCGCTTGTATGGCATGTAGCGCGGTCTTGTTGGAACTACAGCTCGGATATATCGATGTTGTCGCATTTTAACCACCGAAAGTCGGATAACATCGCTCTATACCTGAGGCCATTGACGGCAATGGTGTATCCGTCCACATTTCCTTAGATGCTGATGCCATCATACCATAAACCGCTCCAAACAGTCAATCATTGTGGATGTATTGATGCTCGGCCGAACACTTTTGGATTGTGTTCGCTCCAATAACGGCAATTTTGCCTGCTGACATAGCCGCTGAGACAAAAATGGACCTCGTCCGAAAAGATGATTTGTTGGCCAAAATTCTGATCTCCAACCAACATTTCCAGCACTCAATTAGCGACCTCACGACGTTGTAAATTCAACCGCAAAATAACCTGCGTTGACTCTCCGGCGAAGCCAAATTCAGTTGATCGTCGTCGAATCGACATTTCTGGGTCTTCTTCGATACAGGCCACTATGGCAGCTATGATTTCTTCATTTCTCACCAATCTCTGTCTGCGCCTGTCTTTTCCTGTCTTTTCCGAATTGCCTGCACACTGAAGCTATGATGACGACCAACATTAAGACGAAATTCACGTTGCGTATTTACCGGCCCTTCGATAATGTTTTCTAATAATTTCCCCACGTTCGGCAAGTGTAAAGCGATGCATGATGAAATGACAAACCTTACTGAATATTTTGACAGCCAGATATCATTAGTAACTTTGAAAGCTGCTGAAACATAACAATTGGAAAAACTATCATTGCTGTCTATGGATTCATACAGATATACGAGGGGCGTTCAACATATTCTCGGTATCGGGGTGAAGCTGTGGTTGTATATATAAATTGACTTATTTATCAAGTAATACTATTATTTTAGTGCATTCATGTAAAATTTCATATAAATGTGATTATTAATTCGCGTTTTATCTCTAGTTAAACAGAATCATAATGGCAACTGAGACGATGATGGTGAAAATTGAGCATCGCGCTGTAATTAAATTTCTCACTAAGCAAGGAAAAAGTCAAAAAACTATTCATGAAGAGATGGTGGCTGTTTACCAGGGTTCCGCACCTTCATTATCAACTGTGCAAAAGTGGTCAAGTGAGTTCAAGAGAGGCAGAGAGAGCATTGAAGAAGACCCCCGCTCCGGCGTCCCGGATACTGCTTGTACGCGAGAAAGCATCAAAGAAGTCGAAAAACTTGTTCTTGAGGATGCCCGAATAGAGGTGAAAATGATGGCAGAGACCACCAAGCTTTCAATTGGTACCATTCACACCATTCTTCATGACCATCTTAACCTTTCAAAGGTCAGTGCAAGGTGGGTGCCACGAATGCTCACAGCGCCTCAGAAAAAAGTGAGAATCGCATGCTGTAGAGAGCTTTTGGAGATGTGTAGTGAGAACGCGGTCGGTTTTATGGATCGAATTGTTACTGGGGACGAAACATGGGTCCACCACTATGACCCTGAAAGCAAACAAGAGTCCATGCAGTGGCATAAAAAAGGAACAGACCCCCCGAAGAAGTTCAAAGTCACTCCGTCTTCCGGGAAGCTCATGGCCACAGTTTTTTGGGACTCAAAGGGAATCTTGATCATTGAGTACAAAAAAAAAGGTGAAACCATCAACGCCACATCCTACGCTTCCACTTTGCATAATTTGCGGGAGGAAATTAAAAAGAAAAGACGGGGTAAACTCGCAGCGGGTGTGTTGCTTCTTCATGACAACGCTCCTGTTCACACGGCGCGAGTTTCCAAGGCTGCTGCGCGAGATTATGGTTTCGAAGAAATCCAACACCCACCCTATAGTCCAGACCTTGCTCCTAGTGATTATTTCCTGTTTCCGGATTTGAAAAAATGTCTTCGTGGAAAAAGATTTTCGGATGATGAAGAACTCAAGTCGGCAATAAATGGGTATTTTGCAGAGAAAGAGGAAATTTATTTTTTTGAGGGTTTAAAAAAGCTTATCTCAAGATGTAACAAATGCATTGATGTTAGGGGAGATTATATTGAAAAATAAAAACAATTTAAATTGAATTCGCATTTTCCTTCATATCGATACCGAGAATATATTGAACGCCCCTCGTATATATATATATAATAATCCCATAATGGTGTCATATGATTGTATGCAACATTAGTTTAAAAAAAACCGTCCACGAGGAAAAGAAAAGAACATTTACAGAGATCTGATTATCGGAAATTAAATTTATCCCATTTAACGAAGTAACATAAAGTATCTCAGATAACAATTAGACTGTAAGCTCACCTGGCATAAACAACCGAAGGGGATCTCAAAAACGGTCAGTCCTGATTTGTTAAAATTAGTATCCTAGAGAGAAAGTCATGGCGATGCAATTGTAAAACCACTGATTACGTACGTAGAGCAAAGTGCAAAAGCTATACACACATGCCCCACTGCAGCAATGATAGTACTCCTGGGGCAATTCCTTTATACATAACTCACAATTATGGCTAAGGCAGGCAAAATTACCCGTAGAATGCCAAACGAAGGAATTGGAAAAGTTTAATGCATTTTTTGAAAGAATTTGATGCATTACTAGGTAGATTTTCGCTTCGGGCTATTTCCAGTCTTAGCAATGAGAAAGCAACGATCCCACTGTATATAGACTGATGAGCAAAGAGCTCAGAGATCAACAATGAACAGTTGCAAAGATAGATTGAGAACTGATGAAAGAACTAGTGTATGAGTATTTGGCGTCAGAACTTAACATTACGAAACAATGGACCATCTTTCAAGCCAAAATATGGGCCACAGACAGATGCATTTGTGCGAGTATCTCGAGAAAAACTACTGAAATCGAAAATAACAACCAGAGCTATAAGTCAGTAAGTCTATAGGAATGTAAACTAGAGCGAACTATAAATTAAAAGGGTTTACTAGTTTTCTTATATAAGATTGCAGACTCAAGGAATACTTAAAGGAAATACGTATTTTATTTATTTTTTTTTATTTCATATTTATTTAAAAATTATCTCTGTACAGGTAAGCTTACAGCTGTAAAACTAAACAATTTTATTTTTAAAAGAAACAATTTTATCGTTTTTGATACTATTTTTCTTGTTTGATTTCTTCTATTTATTTTAATTTATATTTTTTGTAACAATGGAATCAATACGTCTTACTCGTGTTCTCGTCCTAATTGAAATGACCGAATGCTGGGATACCGGAAATCATCGTCGCTCAAGATTTCCAAGATGGAGGTTTTGCCAACTTTGCCTTAAGGGCATGTAGTGCGATACGTAATGTAAGGCCGCGTTTATATCATTAGCGACTCTACAGTTCGGCCATTCTGACAATTGATCGACCACGATCACATGAAACGGCTAGTATAGATGCATAGTTCAAATTATATAATATGTTTGTAAATACCTTAACTTAAATATTTCTTAAAACTACTTGTGTTGTTTTTTCTGTCTATGATTGTTCAATAAATTTCAATCACTAGGCATTTTCGCCTTTCCAGAGTTTAATATACTGTGACTCAATTACCCCGTCATATGGAAGCTGCGTAACCTGGCAGTTCTCAATATCTTTACTGATGTATCTGTCATTTGACAGCACTTTGTGCACAACGTAGGGACCTTTGAACTTTGGGATGAACTTTTTATTCGAACCGGTGGAACTGTCCACATTCCTTATTACAACATAATCACCACATGAGAACTGTTTTGCATAGGTGTTATGACTTTGAAAATACCTCTCGTATCGCTGCGCTAGCTTCATGTCTTAATTTATCTAAGTCACGTCCCTGAGCGTCGTTTCTGTCTTGTATGAATTCGGTTAGTGGATCGACAGTAACCCCTCTCTGTTCCACACCAAAAATTAAGCAGGCGGGTGTCTGTGTGTCGAAGAATGAGTCGAGTTATTTAATGCAAATTCAGCTTTTACTAGTTTAGCCACCCAGTCCGAATGCTCTAACGGTTCACTCAATTTAATAAGCAGGGGTGTTAAAACGCGATTGACCCTTTCTACCTGACCATTCGTCTGGGGAGAACCTACAGCTATTTTTATTTGGCTTCTATTATTATCTAGCAAAAATTTGCTGAATTCCAGAGACGTAAAACATGTTCCACGGTCGGAGACTACTCTACGAGGGCGGCTATAATATTGGAAGTATTTTTTTAAGCACTCAATTACTTCCTTCGTACTAGTGGAGTTTTCACATATTTTGTGAAACTATCAACTATTACTAGCAAATGTTTTCTTTTGTATCGTATAGAAGGTAACGGTCCCAAGTGATCGATATGAATCGTGTCAAAGGGTACTGGTTCCTTGGGGATACTATATAGGATCTTTTGGTTTACTCGTACAGGGTTTGAATACATTATACACTTTAAACAGTTGTTTATAAATTTTTCTACCTTTGACTTCATTCCAGGAAACCAGTAGTGCCTCCTTACTTGGCTATACGTTTTATTTATTCCTAGGTGTCCAATCTTCTCATGACTAAACCTAATCACATTGTCTTCCATTTCTTTAGGTACACAAAAGCAAAGACCGCCTTTGGAGTCCTTCCGGTAAACTATTCCATTGTTTAGGTCATACCATTCTAAAGACCCCTTTGGATTATATCAGGGTCTCTACTCTGTGTTGCGCCCAACTGAAACTCAATGTCATCTTCACTAATGCTGCAAATTACCTCGCAGCGACTCAGCGCGTCCACATGTCCCATATTGCTCCCACTCCTGTGCTGAACTACATAGTCGTAATTTTGTAATTCAAGAGCACATCGAGCTATCCGAGGGTTCAGCGTTCTCTTGTTTAGAGTGAGGGTCAATGAATTACAGTCAGTGATTATCTTGAAAAGAATTCCTTCCAAATACACTCTGAAACGCCGGAGTGCGTAAATTATCGCAAGGGTTTTCAATTCGAAGCTATGATAACGGCTTTCTGCGTTAGTAGCTCGCTTAGAGAAATAGAACACTGGGTGTAACTTTCCATCAGACTGTTGCTGCATCAGGACTGCACCATACCCAGAAGCACTGGCATCGTAATGCAGCTCGGTATCTTTCTTGGGGTCATACATAGACAATACACCACATCTCATCCCTCGTCCAACTCCATATCCAATCATTTATCTCTATCTCCCTCCTCCAATGCTCCTATTCTTGATCCCCTTTTTCCCCCCACTGTTAAACTAACACAGCAAACCAATGGCAGTACAGAAAGTCGATATGCTCTCTCTAGGCTCAGAGAACGAAATATATATGAAAACATTCGTCTCTTTCTTGCCTATTTACATGATAAATCTGACTCGGTCTGCTACGAAGGGAAAACCAAAACCAGCGTCATGGTTTCCATTCAGCAGGAAGGCCTCCCTACCGACCCTATCAGTCTCAGGAACCTTTATGTCAGGTACCATGAGATATTTAACATGTCCCCTCAGAAAGTAGCAGACGACCTTGCTGCATTCGGCAACTATGTTCACTCTAAACGAGTATCACACCTGCAGCGAAGCCGAGCCGACCACGACAAATTTTTTCGTCCATAACGTGCCTCCCTTGCCAGCGCTTAAACCATCCTGCCTCACACCTCCACCCCACAACATCCCTCTTACATTTTACTACCAGAATGTAAGAGGTCTTCGCTCTAAAACCAATGCTGTCCTACGTCAATCGCATGCTCTTCCCTTTGATATTTACGCCTTGACCGAAACCAATTTGATTCCCAACATAAAGAACCAGGAATTGTTCCCTCCTACTTTTAATGTTTTCCGCGACGACGATCCTACCCGCACAAATAAAGATTCCCCCTGTCGAGGCGTCCTACTGGCGATGGACAACAGCCTTAACTCTTCTCCCATTACAATTTCTTCATCCTCTAAAGCCGACTTTGTCGCAATAAAAATATCACTGCCTCTCAAGTCCCTTTACGTTATATGTTGCTACATCCTACCAGCTCAACCTATCGAATCTTACCAATTTGTTATTGATGCGATCGATCATTTAATTGACCTGTCAGACCCTACTGATGATATCCTTATTTTCGGCGACTTTAATCTTCCTCAGCTACAGTGGACTCCATCAGATGATCAATCGTTTTTCATCGCTTCAAATGCCATCTCAGCTAAGGAATGTCTCTTCTTAGATCGCTTAACAGACTCAAGTCTATGCCAAGTCAGTGGTATATCCAATTATATGGGCAGGCAATTAGACCTTATTTTCACAACAGATCCAATTAACTCCTCAGTCTCACTTTGTCCCCTATCTCTCTCAACAATCGATAACTACCATCCCCCCCTTCTATTTTCATTTTTTCATAACTCTTCATTCCAGTCCACTCCCCCCACAACTCTCTCATCCCACGACTTTCATAAAGCAAACTTTCACAAAATCAGTGAATATCTCAGCAGATCCCTCTTTAACTTTCACAACCTAAGTATAAATGACGCCTTATCCATTTTTGTAATTCTTTTCCCTTTACGTTCCGTTTTCCCGCCTTAAAACATCATCTACTAGTCCTCCCTGGTATAATCGCAAGCTTCGTTCCTTACGAAATAAGAGAAATAAGTTATGGGCTGTTTTCCTGCGTACCAGATCCTTTACCGACTATTCCAACTATCTTGGTGCTTATCTTCATTTCACCGAACTTTACGATTCCCTTTACCAGCGCTACCTTAACAATGCGCAAGTCAAAATTATAAACCACTCTAAGTCCTTTTTCCAATTTGTTAACTACAAAAGAAAGTCCGATGGTTACCCTCCTTCCCTCTCTTTCAACAACAGGTCATCAACCGATCCACTCACCATTGCCAACCTATTTGCCACTTTTTTTAAACAATCCTTCACCAACGACTCCTTTGTACCAGATCCATCCTATTTTAGTTACCTACTGAACTTCTCCAATGGCCCACTTCTTTCTCATATTTTGGACCCGTCTTATATCGAATATAAATTACACCAACTCAATGACGAATTCACACCCGGTCCAGATGGCCTCCCTGCCATATTTCTTAAAAAATGTTCTTCCTCTCTTTCCCTTGCCCTTTCTAATCTCTTCCGTCTATCCCATTCACAAGGAGAATTTCCTCAGGTTTGGAAAACCTCCTTCATAACCCCGATCCACAAGAAAGGATCAAAGAATGAAATAACCAACTATCGTCCCATCGCTAAACTCTCCCATATACCCAAACTCTTCGAAAGTATTTTGTATGAAGCTCTAAGCTTCCAATGCAAATCACTTATTTCCCCTAGACAACATGGCTTCTTAAAGGGTAGGTCAACCACCACAAATCTCGTTGAATTCGTATCCTTTGCCCTCTCTGCCCTAGAGAATGGCAATGAAGTCGATGTAGTTGCAACCGATTTTAGCAAAGCCTTCGATAAAATCTCTCATCGGTTAATTATCTTTAAATTGTCTGCCCTCGGCTTTGAACCCATACTGTTAAAATGGATATCCTCTTACCTCGAAAACCGTTTTTACAGTGTTCGTTTTAGGTCAGCCTAGTCCGCTCCATTTTTGGCCACCTCTGGAGTTCCACAAGGCAGCCATCTCGGTCCCCTTCTTTTTATATTAACCATAAATGATCTCGATATGATCATCAAACACTCGTCTGTCTCCCTTTACGCCGACGATACCAAATTTTTCAAAACCATTTCCTCTCCCCATGACTCTTTCCTCCTTCAACAAGATCTTGATAGTTTCTCGATCAGGTGCCTCAAAAATTCTTTGGAACTTAACATCGCTAAATGCCAATCCATCACCTTCTCACATAAGCGGAACCAAACTCCTCCCCGACTCTATCTTCTCCATAACCAACCTATCTCCTCCGTACAGTCTCTTCGCGACCTCGGCATTTTGTGTGACAGCGAGGTCAACTTCCGTTTACATATGGATGAGATAATCCTCAAAGCCAACTCTGCACTAGGTTTTGTAAAACGGTGGTCCAAAGAATTCACCAACCCATACGTGACCAGGTCCCTCTATATTACCTTTGTTCGCCCCCTCCTAGAGTACGCCAGTCAAGTATGGTCCCCATATCATCGTGTTCATATCTCGAGAATTGAAAGTATTCAGCGTCGTTTTCTTCGATTTGCTCTTCGAGGTATGCCCTGGGACGATCCTTTTAATCTGCCCCCCTATCAAAATCGTCTCAACCTTATCAACTTAAACACCCTCGAAGATCGCAGAGATGCAGCAGACTTTCTCTTCATTCATCGACTCCTTTCAGGTCACGTTGAATGCGCATCTCTTCACAACTCCATTTTCCTCAACACTAACCCTCGTAATCTACGTACCCCTCGACTCTTCTATCTACCAACCCACCACACCTCCTACGGCGCGAACGAACCAATCTCCCGTATGCTACGTCAAATCAACTCAAACCCTACCGTCTTTGACTTTCACCGCACCACTTCCTACCTCAAATCTGTTCTCCTTCACCACTCCAACCAACCTTAGTTTTAAGTTTTAGTTTAAGTTTATTTTTTAAGTTATAGCTTGTATTAAGCCGAATAAATGGGGGCATTCGCTCCCACCAAAATTAAATTAAATTAATACATGAGACTCAATCAATTTCCTCTTTAGCTCCTCAATGGCACCCAGATGTTTCTCGTTCAGTTTGACTTTGCTATTCCCTTTTAAGATATCATACAATTTGCGAAAATAGGCACATAAACCTACGAAAGATTGCAACTGTTTATGGGTTTCGGGTATCGGGTACCTAGCTATGGCCTCCTTGTGGCGTTCATTCGGCGCAATGCCTTTGGTACTAACACTGTAACCCAGGTATTGGATTTCACTGTAGCAAAATTTACTCTTTGAGAGTTTCAGCTCAAGTCCTTGCTTTGCTAAGGACTCTAAAACTGATTTTAGCAGCTAGAGATGTTCCAAAAGATTTTCTGATGCTAGCAATATGTCATCCATATAGACAATTATGCGACCTTTGTCAATAAATTCTTTTAGCACAAATGTTATAAATCTCTGGAATACCAATGGGGCATTCTTAAGACCAAAGGGCATTTTTAAATGCTCGAACTGTCCATTAGTGACAAAAGAGGTGAATTTAATTGAGTACGCCGCCATCCTCACTTGGTGCAACCCACTCTTCAAGTCCAATAAGGTAAAATATTTCTTCCCTCCTAAATACTCTAAGCAATCTTCAATCAACGGTAAGGGATAATTGTCTCTAACGGTGATCTTATTTAAGTTTCTGTAATCAATGCACATCCGAATATCTCCACTCTTTTTTTTACTAATACTATCGGCTATACGTAAGGAGAATTACTTGGTCTTAAAACTCCTGCTCTTAATAATTCAGTAGTGATTCTATGCGTTTCCGCTTTGTCTTTATAGGATAGCCTACGAGGCGAGCAATATACATATTAGTCAGAAGACAGTTTAATGTTCATTTCGAATGAGTTTTCATTTTCCTTCTTAGGAAAATTTAAGTAATGGTCATGGTCATTATCCTACGAACCTCTGCTAAATCAGTTTTTGATAGTGAATGATTTATATCAAAATGGTCAATGTCTTTGTTATAATCTCCAATATCGGTTTGGAATATATCACAACTGTTGTGATTCAAAGTAATACCTTCCAATAGACGTTCGCTAAACTCTTCACTATCTTGACAATTTGAGGGCATTTCAATAGGAAATGGCTCACTGGAAAATTCACTACTTTGGCAATTAATTTGACCATTTGGGGGTGCTTCAATAGGCAATGGTTCACTGGAGATTTCATTATTTTGGCGATTTACCTGTTCGCCGCTAACTAAACATTCGCACTCAGAAGGCACTACAATATACAATGGCTCACTAGGCAAATCAACATTTTGACGATCAGAAAACAATGAGACCGGCAACACCCTTCCACCAGCACCAGAACGAGAGTTTCAATCTAACTTATTTTTATTAATGCCCCTACCACAACAATCGATAAAGTTTCTTTCCATTTCAGTATCCATATTACTGGGATTATATTTTCTATTTATTTTTGTGGAACAATCAATAGCTTTAACTTTGCTTGAGGCTTGAGAAACATAAGGCAAACAAATATTTAAGTCCGATTCGTTCGCGGCAGAAGTTGGTTTTCGACAACAATAAGGAAAATATCCTTAGTCTTGTTAAATATTGTAAGCTGGCATTTAATTTTTCCAAGTGTTTTGATTTGTTTACCCCTGGCTCATAAAAGCAATTATCGGACGGGATACAGTCTTTTGCGACAAAGCTAACCGCACTACCACTATCAATTAAAGAGTTACACGTTATTACTTTGTTTTTCAAGCCTGAAAATAAAAAAACAACACTTACATTTTCATGTGCATCGATCTGCAAACGGCTATCGTCTTCTTCGGCTTTTATCACATTCACCCGGTTAGACGGCTGTTTACAGTCCTTTATCATGTGGTCTTTCCCGCCACATCGGAAACAGGATCCGATTGTTCGTTTAGCTTTTGGACACTGAGTTGAAATGTGCTCATACAGCGAACAATTGAAGCAACGCACAAGGGAGGCGGAGGTAGATGCTGACACTTGGGCTAGTTGCCTTGTTTGGTGTGAAATTGTCACTGGAGCACTGCCATTGTTTCTTCTCTTATCGTAGATAAGAAGAAGTTCCTGAAGTTCCTCGATGCTTTTGGCTGTGTACAAGATTGACGTGTACGCACTTCGGTCACCCAAGCCTTCGATTATTGCACTAATGACGTCCTTCTCGTCTATAGCTGCTTGTGCTGCGATCTCTTGCATGGAGAGTATGTAGCTTATGACATTTTCTCCTCTGTTACGATGCCTCTTCTGCAGCTGCTTGTACACGTCGTTTGTTGTGACGTGACGTTGAAATTGTTTACGCAAGGCAGTCCTCAATTCGTCGAAATTATTGGCCGATGACGTTCGGAGAAAAATGGCTGCTGTTTCAGTTAGCAGCCGTCGCATTGCCATGTACTTAAAGTGGTTAGTACAATGGCTCAGTTTTACGGCTCTTTCAAAGTCACTAATCCATTTTTCGATGGAGTATGCGTCATCTCCGTAGTATTTGGGCACAATTGATTCCACGTCGGTGATAGAGAGCCGCTGTAGATCCGTCACAGAAGAGTCTTCCAGAGCCTTAGACTCCTGGCGCAGCTGTAAGACTTTCTTCTTTTTCTCCAACTTTGAGATGATATCGTCGAGATCCTCCTCACCTTCGTCATATATTACAGTAGCACTAGCGTCGTCGTTTAATGTCGTAGGGACACCAACATTATGTAATGCAGCAGCCACACCAGCTTTAAGCGTAGCCCTGACAGGTCCATTACCAGTGCTGGCGTCGTCTTCCACTTCTTCATCAGACACGGCACTTGGATGTCCGCTGTCTTCCTCAGCATTAAGCAATTGAATCACTGTCGCTGTTGAATAATATGGAAGTCCAGCTTCGTCTAAAGCGCGGGTCAAATCTCCACGTGTCACTCTTTTGTCTATTTTCTGTTATGCAGCTTGTCAGTGATGTCGATATAGCATCCCACTTCTGAAGTTGTAAAACTAAACAATTTTATTTTTAAAAGAAACAATTTTATCGTTTTTGATACTATTTTTCTTGTTTGATTTCTTCTTTTTATTTTAATTTATATTTTTTGTAACAATAGAATCAATACGTCTTACTCGTGTTCTCGTGTTAATTGAAATGACCAAATGCTGGGATAGCGGAAAACATCGTCGCTCAAGATTTCCAAGATGGAGGTTTTGCTAACTTTGCCTTAAGGGCATATGGTGCGATACGTAATGTAAGGCCGCGTTTATATCATTAGCGACTCTACACAGCTAATATTAATTATGTACGGGTTGAAAATTTATTTGACAATTATCTTTTTGGTAAAATTAGATCTATAAAAGATAGGAAAAGGGTGAAAGAAAGAAAACAAAAGAGAAAGAAGAGAAAGAAGAGAAAGGTAGAGACATGAAAACAGAAAAGAAGAATAGTAAGATAATGAAGTCTAGTCATCTTTAGTTTGCATCCAGTTTTTTAAATGGATTTGCATTATCACATTTAATGAATATCGGAAGTTGTTTCCATAGACGAATTGAATGTACGAAAAACTGTCTAGTACTAATTAAATATTTACGGCGACGTGGTTTAATTTAAAAAGATCTTTGAGATAGTGTAAAATCTAAAATGCAAGATCGATAATTTGGCGCTTCATTTACGAGGATCCCATGCAGTGCTACAACAGTGTGATATTTTAGAAGCGAATTCATCGATAGACCAGCTATTTTGTGGGCGTATGCTGAAACGTGATCATTTCGGTTAAGGTTGAAAATGTATCTAGCACAACTGTTGTATGCAACATTTAATTTCTTTTCAGAGCAATAGTCCAATTTACAAAAAAGTTCACACCCATATAAAATCGAAGAAAGAACATATGACTTGACTGGCTGGAGCTTAACCTTACTTGGCAAGAAGCGTGCAGTTGAACTAAGACCACAGAGAATGCCGTAAATTTTGCCGAATACGCTGTCAAAATACGAGTATATGCCTATGATTTTAATTTTCGACACGAAATCTATTTTGAAACCATTAAGAAAAAATTCTGGTGGTATTTGGTCTGTTTTGTTTCTACTGATTGTCAAAGCTTTAGTTTTTTTAAGATTAAGGGCAAGTTGGTTATGTTGGGACCATTGATGCAATGAGTCTAGATCCTCATCATTCATCAGATTTTTCGAACAATTTATAAATTTGCAAAATTTGCAATCGGCACAAATGTGGTGATAGTAGCTTTTAATACTTTTTGAAACGTCATTTATAAGCAAAGGACCAAGAACGGATCCCTGAGGTACACTCGAATATACTGATAAGTATAATTATAGTCTATTTTCAGAAAAAACAGCATGTCCCTGTAAATATGAAGCTACGAGTATAAGTTTATTTGCCTTAGTTTCAAAGCCAAATTGATTTGTAAGTTTTTCAATAAGTATTTGGTGTTTTACATTATCAAATGCTTTATCCAGCAGCACAACTAAGCCATGTACGTCTTCAGTGACTTTCATAGTGACAGATGAAGATCTCCGAAAACCCAGCAACGAGATCACCAGAACTCCAAATCACATTCTGGAATTGAGTATGTACGGCACTAACCGAAGTGGACTATCAACCATAGTTAAGTTAGGTCAAATGTATGTTGGTGGTGGGTTTGGTTTTAACTCTATTCAAATTATAAGTAGGGGGATCAAAAGACCATACAGTGGCAGCTCATTATATCCTATCTGCTTTCCATCTATGTATCGAACTACTGTCATATTTACCGGCATTTAAGATGTTTAAAAAAAGGCTATTTAAAGATTGTACATCACTATTAGTAATTTTTTCATAAAATTGTAGGGGATAAGTTAGAATAATTGTTTTGTTTTATCATGTGTTAAGTAAAGATGTCTAAAAATAGCCTACTTCCTATGAAATGCATTCAAGGTCAAGATTCTTGCGAGTACTACCTTCAATTGGACTTCATAAACATATCAAAAATTGTCAAAGAAACACGTTAATGGTTTATGGCGCTGTTGGTTGTATTATATATTTATCATGTTTATCAGTTCGAATTTAGTTTTATCCATCTATCGTTCTCAATTTTCATCAAACCAAGAACCCCATCTACCTTGAAGTGCTGGACCACATTAGAATTACAACTACCCTCTCAGTTGTAAGGTGTCATACAATTCATAGGAAAGATTTTCCACATTGAAATAAAATATTTATTTACACTTCCAGAACTGAAAATCATGCAAACTACAATAGAAATGTATATGCACCCCAAGACACCAATCCCTAAATCATTCAAAAAGTATCTAAGCACATACACAGACAATAAACTTAATCTCATGACAAGCAAATAAATGTATAAATCCTGGACTGGAAAAAAATGTCCTCATTTCCAAGAGATATCGTCTTGTATTTATAAACGTAGGAGGAAATCACTGGTTCCGTAACGTTACAATAGGAAAATCACCTCAATTCTTCTGGACATTGGCCCGAACATAAACAATGGTTGGGTAGTCAAGTTGGGGGTATTCGTCCCTCTATCCCACATACTCTGACATTCTAAAACTCTGCCATTCTGATGCTCTACGACTTCTGATATTGGATGTGCCATTTCTACCTCCACTACTGCCAATTTATATGCAAAGCAACGACTTGTAAATCATATTTCCCGTTCCGTTATAGTTTTATTAAATTTTTGTATCCTGATGATATCTCAAGCCCTGCCATGTACTATATTTTTTTTTTTTTGTTTTTTTTTTTTTTAAGACAACATTCACACGTGTGTATGGGGAATAGAAAGATATCTCGGAAATCTTCTTATTTGCTTATCCGTAAATACAAGTATCCACCTTACCAACACCACTGCTGACATAAAAGGTATCTTTACAATTGCAATTGGAAGGAGGGTAGATTGGTGTTGTGAATACCGACAATCAGAAGATGGTATGTTGAAACTTTTTTCTTTGCCTTCTTTACACATCAAGTGCACGAATGGGAAAGAAAAACAAAAACCAACTTCAAATAGAAAGGACAAAGTCCTTTTGCAGGGATAAGAGTAAATTCATATCATTCTCCCACTCGCATTCGTATAACAATAATTTAAACAACACTATAGCGTAAAGTTGATGTGGTACACTGAACCGTAATATAATTTAGATACGAATACGAAATACGAAATACGAAATACGAAATACGAAATACGAATACCTATGCATCCTTTTGCTTCCCTACTGTTGCTGCTGCTTGAATACCGATACTAGAGGTCCTGATATGGACGACCTTTAAAGAAGAAGGATCCTCCACAGACAGCGCCGCAGACCGTTGCGGGACTCATGTTACCGGAATTCGAGAGCAACAATAAAACTTCCATTTTATGGCCCCACGCAATGTGCTTGGTGCGGTGAGACGCGTTTACGTGGCCATCATAGTAGTGATGGTAATAGTGTATGTTAAGGATAACACGGATGGGGAGTGAGCAAATATTTCTTGAGAAATTGTCAGTTCCATCGGAAGGATAAATTCCTTAAGACACCCTCTTCAATCTACCTTCATTGCATGGCCTGGCAGTCCAATACTTTACCAGGTGTCTTGCTAATATATTGTATGTGTATCGGTGCGACTCAAAGGAGTGCAGGTTAGATATTTGTTAGGTTGTAAAGATATTTGCAGGCAAATGAGCTAACCTATAATAGACTATGGTTTGGAGGATTGTATACATCCTGCTTATTCTGTACACCCTTGAAGGGCTTTGAGTTTTTGCGAGCCTTCGAGCAAGGCACTCTCTCCAAGTGGCTTGGTGTTTGTATTGATATTATGTTGACATCCTAGGAAATCATCGTCCCCTAGCGAGCAATGGCTTGTCGTTTTATATGATCCTTGTGATGTTATGCCTTATGGTTATGTAGCATAGTTGGTGTTTGTTGGTTTTCTTGGAGTATTTACGACCTGTTACCGCTTGCGAGGCGTCAATAATTTTATTTGTGTTGCCCTTAGGCCTAGCGTGACGCATAGACTTTGTCATTTGAAAGCGAATGTAGGTTTGAAGCTGGGGGTGGCATTTAAATTGTGTTGTCAGCTTATATTTTTTTGTTGCCTATGCAATGGCAGGGGATAAGAAATTTATTTTCTTTCATGAGTCATTACAATGCCTACGTGCAAGGATTGTCGTTGGTTATGTGTTCTGTTGATTGCTGTTGGAGTAATTTGGTTCAGCAATTGTAGTTTTCAGAGTTTTTTGTTATTTTTTGCTTTGCGCAATAGAAAGGGGTGAAGCCAGAAGTATTTCGAGGTTAGGCTATTAACTGCTAAGAAAATGAAAGAGAATTGCAAATTAAACCATAGTCAAACCAGGGTGCAACTGGCAATCTAAGTCACATTAAGTTTAAGTGGTGTGCCAATGGGAAACATTGAATGTAATGGGTTTGTTGTGCTGCTGTTGGAAAGGTCAATAGGCTAATCAAATCTTCTCTGTGCAAAGCGAATTTAGAGTATATGGATGTTTGCCAGTGATATCAAATGCAGTGTTGTATGCATAAATAAAGATTCTGCAGCTGTTTTCTTCGAGACATCTAGTCGAAGTACTTTGTTGACAGAGAAAACCACCTTTCAGTGTGCCTCCGCTGTTATGTCCCCGAGCTGAGGTTTCATTGTCATTGCTTTTGGGTTGGCATTGTCTCGGGTCTTCTCACAGTAAGTGCAAGGATGAATCTACTGATTTCCACTTGTATTGTGCAATAATATTCATTTTGTGATGTCGGTAGATCTATGCTCTCACGGAGATAAAATTACAATACAAGCTGACAGATTACGTAATGTGGCGCTACAATTTTGGGCGTCAAACAACAATCGTTTCAGTTTCACACGCTAAATTTCTTTAGATCCTACCACCTGAGTCGCGATGTTCCTCTGATGCGCTGCTCCTCGGGGCGGATTCGAAGACTTTTCGGACCTAAGTATTGGTGTTCATGCGCTCTATATGACCCAGCCATCTCAGTCGTTGGACCTTGACTGCTCTTCTATGCTGACCAGACCAAAAATCATCCGAGCACCTTCATCCATTTTTGATAAAGTCCATACCTCTGCGCCATAGAGCAGGACTGGGATTATTAAGGTCTTATATAGAGTCATTTTTGCTGTTCGTGGGAGGGCTTTTAATTTCGGAATTTATGAAAAGGGAACCACACTTGATTGGCTTATTCGAGAAGGGGCCGGATAAGTGTAATGTAGAGTGACTTTATCACATAAGGGTTGCAAAATTCTTTAGACCATCTTTTGATAAAACCATGTGATGAGTTGGCTTTAAGGGTTATCTCAACAATATGCGAATGGAAGATTAACTTTCTTTGGTATAATATTCCATTGAGATTAAACTTAATGTACAGATTGGCCATGCAGAAAATAAAGTCGATGAGGAGATTGATTGGACTGACAGTCATTGATTGACAATTGGAGACATTGAGCTCTAAGCTATGTTTTAGACACCAAGTGGAAAACCTATCGAGGTCTCCTTGATGGTGAATAGAATCTTGGGGTGAAGGGTGAAGAAATAGTAATAGCGTAAATGGATACGGAGCAGTGTTTGATAATCTTCTCAAGATCGTTTACAGTTAAAATGAAAAAGAGGAGACCTAGATGGCTGCCTTGTGGGACACCAGAAGTGGCTAAAAACGGGGTTTGGAAGGCTGAACCAGCGCTATAATAACGGTTGTCCAGATAAGAAGATATCCACTTTAACCCCATATTGTTAAACCGAGGGAAGACAATTTGAAAAGGATCAGTTTGCCTTAGCAAAATCTGTAGCAATAGTATCGATTTCGTTGCCATTTTCGAGGGGTGAAAGCGCAATTTGTATTAGTTGATCTACCTTTCAGAAATGCATGTTGACTGGGTGATATAAGTGACTTGCACTGAAAGTTTAGCACTTTGTATGAAATACTTTCGAACATTTTAGGTATGTGGGAAAGCTTATCAATGGAACGCTAGTTAGTTACTTCATTCTTTGATTCCTTTTTGTGGGCCGGGGTTGTGAAAGAGATATTCCAAACTTGGTGGAACTAGCCTTATGTGAGGGATAAATGAAATAGAGAGGAAAGCGGGTGCGAAAGATTGGAGGCACACATTCTGAGAAATATTGCGGGAGCCCGTCTGGCCCGGGAAAAAAATTCATCAAAATATTCAGAGAGATAGAGGCTGATTCAGTAATTGAGAAGGTACTTCAAATATGATATATGGAGTCAGGTATGAAGAAGTTCGAAAAAGGGGATGTAAAGAGAAATAGAATTAAATATTTCACTGTGAAAAATGGAAGCACCATGAGTGTTTTCAGCTTTATTAGTCAATTGCCCTCTTAATCTAAAGAAGCAGAGATTGGCAAAAGCTATTCTTCGTTTGATCTTAGCACTAGTATCTTTGTTTGAATTGACAGCGGAGCTTAGGTAGACACAGTCCTTAACTATCTCAAAGTTATATCTGTCGAGGGTGACATTCTCTCCGAGACGTCGGTACAACCAACACACTTTCTTGTTGACAAAGGACGGACCTTTGATTATGCCTCTTGTGTTGTCGTGTGAGCTTTGCACTATTCTTTTATGAATGATGTTAACGAAACCGTATGACCGCGCATCGCCTTGTCTAAAGCCTTTTTTGACATCAAAGGTATCGGTGAGTTCTTTACCGACCTTCATGAAGCAGCGTGCAGTCTCAATCTTCTTCCTTTTTTTTCTTAAATGAAGTGCGTATGAGTACACTTATAATGCCTCAGCATGTGTCAAGTTTTTTTGTAAAATGGGATAGGTGTTTGGGCTGAGCGGTTATTTCTCTCCATGAGTGGCATCCAACATTTAATGGGGAGTCTAAATTGTTAGTAGAAGTTCGCTTGTTCGTCATCGTCGTTATACAATCTAGAGAAATGGTCTTTCCCAATCCTCAGCGTAGACTGCGACTCTACTACTATGTTCCCTTGTTCGTCTCTACAGATGAAACTTCCGAATCTCATTCTTGGAGTAGCATCTCTCGATTTCCTCGTCTCCCCTCTTATGCTCGTAGAGCTCGTGATCAACTCTAGTCCTTATAAGGAGCAGTATTCATCTAGCTTATCTGCATGTGCTTGGCGGCACTCGTCGTCAAACCATTGGCTTAATTGTGGTGGGAGAGTGAAACCCAGCACATAAGAGGCGACAACTCTGATGGCTTTTTGACAATGTTATAACTGGTCTTGGAAAAGAATTTCGCGATCTCTTGCGATTGTAGCCGTCTGACGTCAAACTTTCTCACAGTATTAGCTTGCCTTTACGATGTTCAGGATATCCGCAACCGTACCTTGGCCCCTCGGAACGTTCGGACATCCATAATACTGGAGGAATGCTTTAGATCGATCGCAATGTGGTCAATCTGGTTGACGGTTGATTGATCATTAGTTCCCTTATGAATATCGAGATGCGTGGACCGCGTGCTAGCTACAGTAATGCTTTGCTCCGCTGCAAAATCGATTAGCCTTAATCCGTTATCAGAGGTGGTGTCGCGCCGGCTATGGTTTCCACCAGTACTACCAATGATGTTCTCCCCTTTGAACAATTTTAATGTCATAGCTAGAATACTACTCGTAAGTCTTGTCCAAGAGCTCATAGAAGCTATCCTTGGTGTCATCATATTTCTCCTCTGTGGGACATCCGCACATATAAGGCTAGTGTTGGCAAATTCATTTTCAATACCGATTGTTACGAAGCGCTCTTTCACATGCCGGAAACTCAAGACATCTTGCCTAAGTTAGCCTCTAACAACAAATAGGTGCTGCTTTTCCTGTCGATAACAATCACCGTAGTAGATGTCACAGTTTTTCATCCTTTCGATCTTCGTCCCATACCATCTAATTTCTTGGATGGCGGTAACATCCTCTTTGCAGCAGTCCTGTCCTCCGCTAGTTGTTCGGTTGCACGTGGACAATCTTTGTCCTTGTTTTCTTTCCAGGGGTTATGAATAGTAGATCCGTCCGTAACCGAGGCTTTTAGTTGCTTCGTAACTGGATTTTTTTTCCATGGCCGGGCAGTTACCCCGACAGTACAACCTCCGGCCTGGAAGGTCATTTCCACTATAGATACCCATAGCACGAAGGATCGTGCTGCCGTTGGTCCATTAAGAGCTCATCCGCCATCAACTCTTTTCCAAGATCCTGATTTGGTCTCGGAAATCCTTACCGGCCTGAACTGAAAGTGTGTCGTAGTAGCCCGGATAAGGTCTTGCTTTGTTTTACCGTTGATTTCATCTGGGCATTTTATGGGCATCCCGTAAATATAAGTCTACATGACAGGTGGTTTACGTTAAAAATCAGACACTATATCCCGTTTATAGTGCTGCTATTTTTGCCTGCGGGCAGCACTCGGAATTATAAGTTTCGAAAGTCGAGCCCGGATGGACATCGACCAGTACCCGATGATTACTACTTGGAGGTAAAATAAGCACAATTGATGTATAGAAACAGTTACAACACCGGCTATCATCAAGTTGACAACCTAGTGTTTCAGCCCAGTGCTACAGCACAGTTTCTACAGCATCCAACCACCAACAAGCTGATAGATCCTTGGGATAAACATGGAAGCTACTTCGTTAGATATGAGGCCACACCGATCTCCTCTCCATATCTGTGGAATGCGTACTACGTCTTGGAAAAGATATGTCGGGGGTTTCATCTTAGCAGGAAAGCGGCCGTCTGGTCCTGGGAACTAAATGCGTCGAAGCAAATTTTATCTCAAACAATATTGGTTCTGGGAACAGATCTGTTGATTGAAGCTGTCTGTCTCCATACGACTACATAAAATTGGTGGTAGCTCACGAGAACAACCCAGGAATATAGATTCCAGTAGGGGTCCTGGCTGGGAAAGGGTATTACAATATTTCCCTATGTTATCTTGAGGAAATTATAAAAATTTCCTTCTAGGTTACAGTTTTTAGTTTGGTTTGGATTTTTTGAGAAGTTTTTACCACATTCTCTGTCGACTTTCGTAATTTTTCTCAAAAGAACTTGAATTGAGACTAACATGATATATTCGTACCTCCTACTGTCTGTATTCTGATGTCAGGGATCCGACCTGGCTGTCATGGTCCATGGCACGGATAGAATAAGTTGATTTTCGCAATAACTCGAAGTCATTCTGTCTATTTTTAACAATAAGGAGCAAAAAAAGTGACCAGTTAGGCTAAAATGAATATATTTATGCTCCAAGAAAAGGTGACGAAGGTGATGTCTCGTCCTTTATTGCAAACGCTTACACTACTTCTACTGATAAATCCATCTCTGTTGTTAGAGTTTGTTGTCTCCCAAATACAATAGTTTGATGCTCGTTCGTTTAACGTGCCGGAATAAGTTCATTACGAGTGTAATGAGTCTTTTCGGTTCATCTAGAGAGGAACAGACTTCGTTGTGTTATAGGCCGAGAATAGACGCACTTGGCTGACCTTTATTTTTTATGAGACAGATAAATGACCGATCCAATCAAGGTTCGTATTTAAAGGGCCTGTGAGAGAACCGAACTAGGGACCCAATAATGCATAGAAAAGATGGATGCTTAGAGAAGAGTAAGACATGAACAACTGATATATCTATTACTTGCCTCAGGAGCCGGAAAAACAAAAAGCAGGTAGACTATCTATAACACCATCATGGAGCTCATTGGGGGTTGGAACTCCAAAAGCATTCACCGAAAAGTTTGGACAGCATCACTCTGTTTCTGGGTGAAGATCAACTCACCAGATGGAGAGAACATTTCACTACAGTCTAAGCTACTTAGACGATAGTGATATGATCATAAATTCTAATATTGTAGGTTTTCTAAACCAAAAACCAATACTCAACGGAACTCCTAATTTAACAGATAAAACACCAGACAGCAAGACTTTTAAGAAAAACAACTACGAGTAACACTAGCAAGTATTTGTGTTGACTTTTGAAAGGATGTTACTCTCGTGTTGGCTTGTGAAGTTCCCACAACACGCCCAAGTACAATGTTGAATAACTTGCATGGCAGTGAATAGTAGCCTTGCCGAAAGGTCTCGAAAAATCCACAGTCATATTGCAGAGTCGGATAAGTTTAGTAGGGACGCCAAAAGTGGGCATGATTTCATGTAGTTTTTCTGCCAAAGGCGGCCTTGAAATCGACAAATTGGTGCTGGGTGTTAATGTGGAATTCGAGGGTGTTTTCGAAATCTGCCGTCTTGCAAGAATCTGATCGTTGATGAACTTTCTAAGCCTGAAGCCACACTGAATAGGACCAATCACGTGGTTGACAAAAGGTTTTAAGCGTTTACAAAGAACATCTTATAGCCGATGTTGAGAAGACTGATGCCCCTAAATTTGACGTAGAGTAAAGGGATTCCTTTCTTCAGGATCGGGTTTACGATGCTGAATTTCGATTCAGATAAACTTTATGCTATTCACAAAGTTATCTCCCGCTGCCTTCAACAACCCGCTAAAAAGGCTTCCTATAACAGCAACCTTGTTAAACTTAAATTTGGTTATGGTTACCCAACTTCGTCAAGATGGGATAGATGGGGTTGTGCTCATCATCTGTAGAGATGGCTCCTTCATATCCCCTGAGCCAGTTACACCGATGTCAGTATTTGTTGCTTCCGTAAGTACGTTATGAGTGCTGCCATGTCAGAAAGCCTGACAACTAGACAAAAAATACTGTCACACTTGTGACAAGTAAATGAAGTTTGTATATATGTGAGCAACCATGTATATTCTCGCAGGATTCAATATATATAGAGTTACGTTCCGCAGATCTGTCAGTATGTTGGATATAGCTTCGATTGTAACAGAAATGTTTTCACAATAATCACCGCAGTTGTTTTGGTGTTTCTCTATCTCTATCTCACCTGAGAGTAAAAGAACCTCGTCTCTGAAGGCATCCTTAAATAGCTGGTCCTTCCTGAATATTTAATACATAGTGATTGTGTTGCAAGAAACATGTACTATTATTCAGATACAATATTTTCAACCAACTGTTCTGAAAAGCTGAGAAGTTTCACTGAAATACGCCACTGCAGCTTTTGCCAGACTCCAAGGAACGGTCTGTATCGCCTGTGCATGCCTGGTTCTACTCTAGTTACACTGAGGAGTCTTCCTCCCTTTACAATCATACCAGTACCCATTACATTAGCACCGAATACTAGCAGGCTAATGTGAGCTTACCCCGAATATTCACATGGGTAGTGCTTCCCGCTGCCGTCATCAATCCCACAGTAATCGTCGCAGAAGGTGCAGTGATTTGTTTATTCATACAAACAACTCACGCATAAGATAAGTGACATATTCTTCGTCCTGGAAAAGAATTCTTACACTGCCAGAAAGTCGGGAGCGTCTTAAAGGTTTTCGCAGAGACGTGTCTAAGTCAAAGAAGTTTGCTACAATACATATGTACATGCACTGTAGTATTAAAGTCTAGATTTCACGCTGCAGGCAACCGCCGTTCACCCTCAACAGCATTAGCCATATTGGCTGTAGTCAGTATCGGCAACCACTTGCTTAGATTTTGATTCCTCGACGCTGTGTTGTCTGACCAAGTTATGCATAGTCTCACAAGATCTGCTTCACGATGAAACTCTAGGATCCAAATTTCGGTATAAAAACTCTCGCATTATTCGCCACGGTTTCGGTATATTGGACATTCCCCTAAGATCTGGCAGCAGCTGATCTAAACCTTTTCGCAGCTTTTTATATTCGTTTTGCCTTGATTCAGGAAGATTCCAGGTTTCTTCAAAATTAATCTTTGAAGATCGTATTCTACCATGGAACGGTCTTTCTGAATGAGTTTTCCCTAACAGGGCACGTCATTTAGAGAGAACCCCGTTCAGGCTCTGAAGAGGTTGTTCGTCCTTCATACTGGCCCTAGCCAGTATTTTGGTATATTTTTTATATTCCTCCTTGAATCGAGGATAGCCGGTTTTTCTCGAATTCCTTCTCTTCGGTCACCACCGGATTTAGAGAACGTTGTGTATGGTATGGGAATCTTCGACAGTACTTTCCAGCTGGTCATCTCCTTAGCATACTTCTTGGATAGAGTTAAGTTGAATCCCAGCTCTTATCCTTACATACAGTTACTCAATATGCATATATCCTGTTTGGCTGCAAATGCTTTCTGGCATTCATCTTCAACCCTTGTTTTCTGATTGTGTTGGCATTGTGAAATCTAGCACATTAGATTGTTCAATAAAAACTAAAAATTCGTACTCGAATGAATGAAAGGATTTTGACGTTCCTTCATTTTTCAGTTATCAGAGCAAGCTAATAGACCTTTTACTTTTAGTGAATACTTTAATTCCATGATATAAAAGAGAGACTAGGCCTTGGTTTACACCGGACTATAGCACCATCAATTTATTTAATTGTTATGTACTGCTCGAGTGTTTTCAACTTGCCAGCCATCTTTCCCAATGAAACCGAAAAAGATTAAAGTGTACCGTGAATGTTCTGCTTTTATTTTGAGGTGAAAATGGCTTTCTAGTTGTTTTTCATAAAGCAAGCAAGCGCACCCTGCGTGTTACACACAATAATTTTATCAAAATGCTATCAAAAATAATTGCCACCATGGCGCCCCTTCAACAACCAAGCTTTCTTATTTAAAACATCATTAATATCATTTTTAATATCGGACTTAAATTATGATTTCGAAAGGTTTAACAATGGAGTCGTTAGCTCTTCCACAGGATTTATAAGAACGGCAAAATGGAACCAACATCGCCGCCCAGCACCGAGCTCTTTCCGACTTCTGAATCGGTTGAGACTTGGCTATTGGAAGATAGCTTTGCAAATGATATTTTATTCATAGAACATAAGAATGTAGATATAAAAAATAGTCCATCGGAAGTCTGTCATGACTACAACCATGGTGAAGAACTCGTCTTTGAGTTCGATTTCGATGTTAAGGAAGAACCATGGTCTGAAGTCAAATCATCTTCACCCCAACAAATGATTGACTTTGAGTCGTCAGTTTTTGAATCAGTTTTCCATCACCCATCTATGGTAATAAAAGTACAAAATCCGTATGAAGGAGAAAATTACAGCAAACCATTATATAACAATGCAGCAATTTTAACACAATTAACACCACCCCAATCACCTCCTCAGCCTGTTCTAACGCCACCACAATCGCCGCCACAGGAATCCCAGGATGTCAAAGAGATTTTCGATTACTTCTCATCGCAACAGATTGCCCAACAGCAGCAACAACACCACCATCAACGACCACAGCTACACCATGATATGCAGGCATCTCGTATTCCTGAAGTTTATCAAAACATTGCTATTACCGTTGCGGCAGCAGTTCCAGCGCCAATCAATGTCACATTGCCATCCCCATCTACCCCAATTACTTACACACCAAATGCATATATTGCAACCCAATCATCTGATATTGCCCAAAACTGTCAAATCGTTGATGAAATTGTTGAAAATCGTGCAAAAGAACTACCCGATTGGCATGATGATAACACTGAATATCAATATTTCATATCCTCATTATCGCCACCACCACAAACCGATGAAGATTGGGCACCAACGTCCCCATCAAATTCATCATCATCGCTTTCGTCGGCTTCCTCCATGATCGGAGACTCATCGTCGTCCAGCGATGGTGGTGGTAAAATGCAATCGAGCAGCAGTCTCGCTAAGAAACGTACACGTCCTTATGGTCGTGGACTAGAGGATTGTAAAAACCGTAAGAAAGAACAAAATAAAATGCGGCCACTCGTTACCGTCAAAAAAAGAAGCAAGAAATGGAAACAGTTGCTAGTGAAGAGCAAGCACTCTCCAATCACCACAAAGAACTGTCTACCTTGCAGAGCGCAAGCGCGAGGCTAAATACCTGAAAAAACTGATTCGTGAATTCTACCAGAACAAGAAATTGTAAACAACATCCAAGCAGGCCGAGAATTTTATTTTTTAAACTCTACATTCATTCAAAATTAAATTACAATACATTTTAAATATAACGTTAAAATTACTGTAATTATGTAGTGTAGCGTCTACTCTTAAGGACCTGGTCTGAATCTTTTCTATCCTCGTGATTTCTTGACAATGATTCCGAAAGTGCATTTGTTAAGCAGTATATGATTCCTAAAATTCTTTAGCCGCACGTGGACTGTTAAGTGTAGAACCGATGTACACATGTGAATATTGTTGCCTTAGTTATGGTTACCAGAATAAAAAGCTTCTAGTTGGTCTTGAACTATGTCTGGTTCCGAAGATTTTATCTCTGATCTTATAGGCTGAGAGGATCGTGGAATTTCTATGCCATGCTGCGCTTTAGGTAAAAAATGTAATCAACGCTTCCCGGTTCGATGCTGTTGATTGTAAATTGTAGCGGTCAACGACGACTGCAGCAGTTGGAAGACGTATTCCATCCGCACTTTAGCGAGTAGAGCGATTGTATTACATAATCGTCTCTCCTATTGAAGGATGCAGGTTATGAAATCAAAGAGTTCCGTTATAGTCCTTTTTACGTCATTACTAAATTTAGAAATGATCAATATTGTTGGTATGCGGTCTGTACACTATATTTCAGTTGTTCGATATGGTCCGTTCAAAGTTCTAGCTGTCTGAATTATGTCTCCTTAAGTGGCAGCTATGATACTCGTATTTGAACCATTTTTTAATTGAATTTTCAGTGTTGACACAATAGTCCGTGGTGTGGTGCATTGCCTCTTTTCTGTCATGGACATCTAACAATGATACCTTGGAGCTAGCCGAATGTAGTAGGATCACTTGATTTTCGACGTCTTGGCTGTATTAGGCACATGATGTTTTGTACAATTTTCCTTTGTTATCTTCCCACAGTTCACGAAAAGATCACCTATCTCATGACAATTATTGATTTCCCCCGACTAGAGGTCTAACATAGTCCGAACTTATATTACGCTTTTCAGAAAATAATTCGGCTACTGGAGCTCACACAACCGAAAAAGTGCCTGAACTCTTCAAAAGGATCTGAGTGACAACGCTGCTTATCACTATGGACATTCTATCAGCGGCAAACACTCATACAACATACTCGTACACTGATTTCTTTTTATATCAGACAAGTTACATTGCCAGTTTTACAACCACCAAGATGCAGAACACTTTATAGCCCCCGTACTCTGAATCAACAAGGTACGAGTTGACCACAAACAGAGGACGTCGTCGTGGTCGTCGTAGCTAGCTGTCATGATGGCACATGATAGTACAAACAAGTGGTAGATCTCCTCTTATATGACATCTATCCACCCATTGGAATTCGAGTGCAAATTGAAGATTGTCCACTTCGGTGAATCACAACACAAGCAAAAGCAATTCAATCTGAGGAGGCTTTTGTGACACAAACACAGTTATTTCTATTCTTTGCAATTTGCCACACAATTACGATGGTGAGATGTTGTTCATGCTACATAAGCTCGATGCATAGCGCTGTTATAGGCTTGTATTATTCGTACGTCGGCTCTTAATAGTTTTCCTAGCTCCAATGGAGACCACATGACGATTACTCAGTCAATAACCACTTTAAAGGTCATAAAATCGCTGTGAACGACTGCTAGACACGCATAGGTGCATGGTACATGCATCCGGGCTGCATTTGTATCTGCTCGTGACTGTGTTTACTATGCGATTCGTTGTAGGCTAAGTTTAGTAGGAATAGGTGACATGCTCGTAGAGATGGCTTGTGGTATGCGTTTCATAGACATACGTTGTTCCATGTCACCCAAGTACAAGACGACTACAACTGTCATTGCCATTACGGAGATGCGAATGTCAATTTTGCAACTCAAATCGAACGGAACGTCATAGAAAATCATCTATGCATATCTATCCGAATGGATATATATATTTTTTTTATATTATAGCAACTTAAAGTGGACGGGGGCATTGATTGGGAACGCTAAAGTACTAAACAAACTAACAGATTGTTTTGACATGAATTTTGATGGCAAGCATCAATTTCGTGCCATGTTTTGCGATACGTGCCAATAGCAGTGATGACAAGTACGAGTACCCTCCAACTGATACTGGGAAATCGTTTTTAAATCCTCAAGGTGATGTGGAGTAAAGAAGTATAGATAAATGATAGTGAAACGTACGCGACCCACTAGTTGTGGTTAGTTGCGATTTCTCTGCGGACAATTGGTTGAAACTTCCGTGATTGTAGGCTTGGAGATAGAGATATTTTTAGTGGCTTCGAGTGAGGCAATAGATACTGCAAGATATATGGGAAACTTCCGACACATTATGTATGCTATTTTTAAGTTCTTTCATGAAATCCGGAGGCCTTATTTGTTTTGGCCCAGAAATTTCATATCCCAATTCAGTATTATTCCTTAGGTTGTGTTCATAGTCCTTAATAGATGGAGAAAGATAGCGATCAAAAATGATATCTATTCGATTTGCACTGAACCGCGTGACCATTTGTAAAATCGTTTTGGATATACTTCCGAACAATCTTGGAACATCTATCATTAAATGGAATATGAAAAATCCATCTAGAACCACGACATCGATACTATTTGGTGCTCCACTTTTGACTTTTTTTCTAATACTTTCATTAATGCAGATTTGTCAGTTTTGCATATGGCTCCATCCAAATGACAAAGAGCTGTTGGGACTGGTGTTAAAGGATACGACAATACTTTAGACATTAGTATACGTTTTGCTCAATGGAAACACCCAATAAGCGTCCACAAAAATCTCTCTGCATCCTGATTTCTTGTATTTTGCCAACGATTTTTACTTTTTACTTCCGGGTCGAAAATTGCGTTTCCTTTTATTGGTTTTTTGAATCGGTCTTCAGTTGCACTACATTCGGCAATAAAGTTTCTTCTTAAATTACTACCCAAATCTTCAACACTCAATAAAAATTCAGCAATTGGTCCTGCTGCGGCTCTACCTGTACCTATGTTATATGTTAAAGATATTCTTTATTGAACTCCAAGCTAAATGGGTACATACTTTGCTTGATATTGGTAATGAACTTATCCAGGCGAATATAATTTTTTTTTTCTTTTTTTCAAATCGGTAGTAACATCTTGTGCTTTTATTTAACCCAGTATCTTCATTTTTTCTTCATTCCTGAAGTTATGGCGAATAAAAAATTGTACGGCAGGGGGGTCTATTTTCACCCCCCTCCAAGTTATAGGCCATTAAAGTGAAGAACCTCTGATTTCAGCTGAAAAAACCGTTGTGCACATTGAAAGAGAATTTCAGTGTGCATAAAATACTAAACTTTCGTCGAGTTCGATGAACGCCAGTCAAAATTATGGCTCTTAAAATCTAAGTTTCATCATTTTTTTATCAAAACTTTTGTCTTCTCTTCATTATCTACTATTTTTGTATATGACTTTTCCACCTACGAACAGCGGAAGTTATTGCAAACCACTATTTTATTCAGGCAAATGGGTCACAAAATAGTATATTCAAATAAAAAAAAATGACTAACAGCTGTCAGTTAACAAGTAAAACAAAGTTGGCGAACTAAGCCAACTGTAAATTTTCCGCTATTTTGTGGATTTTTTTTGTTTAATTCGGCGACAACTTTTGAAATGTGCCGATGTTGCTTTATTTACTGATTAAGGGTGAACGAGTAAAGTGTTTATCAAATGCTTAAGAAAAAAAATGGGGATGCAGGGTTAGCTAGATTAGTGTACCTACGGCGATATCCTAGACGGAAGATCCCTTCTAGGCCAACTTTTATCAATGCTTTTCACTGCCTCTCCATTAAGAAGAGATATTGTCTAATATAACAGCAACAGAACAGAAGAGGAAGAAAGAATTTTAAATGCTGTAAGAATGCAGCCATCAGAAGACTTGCAGGACAGTTGCAAACTCCAAGAACTACAATCCACATAGTTCTTCAAGCCAACCGCGTTTAACCGCGTTTTTCTTAACTGTATACCATTGTACAGTAGGTTTAATGTGAATGTCTGGGCCGGCATATTGGGTAGTATTTTAATCGGGCCATTCATACTTCCACATGTCCTAAATTCAACATTCTATTTAGAATTTTTGAAAGACCAGTTGCCGAAACTCCTGGAAAGAGTTCCTCTTGCTCAGAGGCAAAGAATGGCTTTCCAACACGATGGAGCTCCTTGCCATTGTAGCAATAATGTAACTTCATTTTTAAATCGAAAATTTAATGGACTGTGGATTGGCCGATTTGATCTTTTTCCTTGGCCACCTAGATCTCCTGACCTAACGCCAATGGATTTTTTTTTGGGAGCCATAAAAGAGAGAGTTTATTTGACTGAGATTTCAAGTCGGGAAGAGCTCCAAGAGAGAACAAATACAGTGGCAGAGGAGCTAAGAGGTATTTTACCAAATATTAATTTGCAATCTGAAACCATCAAATGCGAAAGAACCTGCATCCAAAGGCACGGGCAACATTTCGAAAATTTACTATAAAAGCGTTTTGAAATCTTAAAGCGTAACGGTCCTTTTTAGGAAAACAAAAACTATTTAAAGGGATATTAAATTTATTTTGTGACCCATTTGCCTGACTTCGGTTATTCATAGGTGGAAAAGTCATACATAAAAATCGTTGATAATGAGGAGAAGACAAAAGTTTTGATAACAAAAGTTAACCAGAAAGTTGAAAATTTCAAGATAAACGGATTTTTCTGATGAAATTGGTCCAACGATTTTCCAAAATGTTTGCTTTAAAATGCCATAATTTTGGCTGAAGTTCATCGAACTCGACGAAATTTTACTATTTTATGCACACTGATCTCTTTCAAAAATGTGTACAACGGTTTCTTCAACTGAATCCGTTAGAAAGTTACATTGCCTTTTAAGAAGTTTTACCTCGAAATCAGAGGTTCCTCACTTTAACGGCCTATAACTTGGAGGAGGGTGAAAATAGAACCCCTGCCATACAATTTTTGTTCGCCATAACCTCAGGAATCTGGGACACCCTGTACATGAGATATTATCCTTGATCGAATAGCATGGCTTTTCTACCAACGTTGACGAACAGAGATTGAGTTTGTGAAATGCAGAACACCTGTCAATTGTCGTGCTGCATCAGAATTCACCGTTTGTTCCAGAGTTAGGTCCACTGGGTGTTTTGAAAAAGATTAATCCGTCCGCCTAACACCAAAAGATCCTTTCTCAAAGACGCGTTTTAATCCAGAATGCGTATCTTCAACTTTGGTCAAGTTGTCATGATATTTGACCAACCAGCGCGCATAGTTAGGCTGGTTAAATGCAAAAAACAAATTTGCAATTTGTGGCATAATAAATTTAAGAAGCTCGAAATCGCCCGTTCGTTAACTTCTGCTCAGTGGTCGATAAAGTTGATATAGATCATGTAAAACTGGGGGTTTTGTCGAATATACCATTCATTGTCTCTTCCCTGTAAGCAAAATATTTCTCCATGAGGTTGGAAAGTTGCGAGCTGTGCACACTATAAGTTAAATGCTTTTACATTCTGAAATTGCTTCACTTCTGCGATGATGTTTTCGTTTATTTTTGGGTACTCAGGAAATGATTGAAAGTGCAAAATTTGAAGCCCCAAAGACATCATGGAATGTAATTATTTGCATCGATTAAAATGCTTTCCTCCTATAAATCCTGCAACAGAAACACCAGCTAACATTTCACTTTCAATCATTATGTGAGAGATCCCACACTCATCTATCAATTTACCAACTGCATGGAAATAAGACATCATTATGTTGAAGCTACCCAGATGAATAAACAGGTTGTTAAATTTTGGTTTTTCAGTTGTCTGAATTTGCATTGCAATTTTTGGAACAACCAAATCGTATGATGCTTGCATGTAAGTCTCTTTGCATTCTTCTGCAATTTTTTGACTTTGTACCTTTGTTTCATAAACAACTGATGCGTTGGTTGGATACATGTTAAAAGGAGTCAGGTAAGAAATCCTCAACTTAGGGCTATTATCTTGAATTACTAGGCTGTTATACTCCACCCACATTGGTGTATTAGGTATTTCTAATGCATGTGATAACATCCAAATGAGATCAAAGTTTCTAATAGCTCCCAGGTTTTTAGGTATTGATTGACTTATTTCAGACTCGGCAGGTGTTAAGAGCTCGATTATTTTTGGTCTTTTGGAATAGGATTGTAATTTTGGCATAATGGCATCGAAATCGATCTTCTTCTTTTGGTACCTACTTTGATTTCTGATGAACAACAAGGATCAGAAGGAGATTCAATGACTGTTAGGATCAGATCACCACATGTTGATGTATTTTCCGAAGAGGATTCGTTGTGTAAGCTCGGGTGACAAACGTTAGACACGGCATCAATTTCAATATTTTGAAATATTATTCCAACTGTGTCATGTAACGTATCCTTGCCACCGCATGTATCAACGAATCTGTCAAAGTTATCGAAAGCTATCCCTGTGCATAAACTAGAAGACTGTTTAATGTTTTCAGGGCAAAGATTGCTGAAAGAGTTGCTTCTGTTTCCATTTCTTCGATCACGTTATAACTTAGACAGTGGCCATATCTATTAACGATATCAACGATTTTTCTGCTACTGGTTAAGCTTTTTAGGACCATTCCCAGAATCAAATGCTTCGCTGTTTTAATGTTGCCTTTCCTAATACAATCCGAACTCTCTCGGCGTCGAAGAATAATGCCGCCCACTAGTGTCACAACAAAGATTTAAAGCTCTAGAGGAATACTTACTGCTTGATAAAGATATTTTATTTTCAACACCTGTTTGGTTTGGGTGCACTTGTGTTGCAAAGATTGTGCAAAAAGGATAGGAAAACACAATGTTTCTTTTCAACAATATTGTTTCTTCAATAAAAGAGTACAATTCTTTGAATGCTTTTCGATTGCACCGTCTAATTTTGAGTTGCAACATGCCAGTGAGTTGTTTTTGGGTTGTGAACTGCTTCCGAATTATGCTGGTAATGGAGCTTGCTTGTAATGGTATTTAATCTCAACTAAGGACATATTTTTTTCAGCAATCTTTTGCAACATTTCTTTATTATTCAACACATTTGCATACTAGACAATAGTTGATATTATCGTACTTGAATCAAAGGTTCGCAGGGGTTGAATGCGAACTTTATGTCGATTTGATTATTGTTACAAAAAATTCAAGTATTCCTACTTTCTATGTTCACTTGTGAGGATACTGGTTGATAAGTGTTTTCACAACTTATTCCAATTTGTTCTTCAATTGCTTCAGCTTACGAAGTTGAAGTCGTTTCTACAATCGCGGTGATTTCTGCATTACAACCACTATCAATGGTATGTTGGTCAGAAGTAGGTCTTACAGCAGATCCAGTATTTTCACTTTCAAAACTAGCACAACATGACCCTACTAGTGGCAGATTCGAAGGTAGAGGGATATATTTTTTTTAATGCTGTAATGCGCATATAGTACTTACCATGATAACCCTTAGTGCTACGAGTACATACGAGTACATCAGGTGGCAAAACAACATCACAATATTCAAGTTTTAACTTATCACGAACTTTTAAACATTTTTTCAAACTTTCTTCAGTGAACAAAATATTTTTTCCGACATTATCACTACAAAAAACGCACGTTAACTTTGACGGGGCCATAATTAAACAGCTTATGGTTGGCACTGTACGTTAATGCCTTCAACTCAATGTGTAAATCGCTCCTACTAACAGATGTGCATATTTTGCACAGCTGAAAGTTGGCAGAACAGCTACAAGCGTTAAAAGCAAGTCAATAGACTGCTGCTAGCAATTCGAGCGTGTGTTTGACTTCTTGACAAATGGAAGATTTTTAATCCGATATTCGAAAAACTGAAGAAATCCTAATTTGCGCACTGTTTTTAGAATGACCCTATATGTGAATGCTTTTGAATTACATACATACATATATGTGAAATAAAAGTTTATATTCTACCTTACTTAGTGCTTAGGTTAGTTAGGTCGGTTAAAAATGTTCGTATTGAAAGTTAAATATTTTCAAAAATGTAAGCGCTAGGATAAAACTTTCTACATGCTTTTAAAGGCCATTGAATAAGCTTTTAAAATCATGTAAATTTATTACAATCTTGCAAATACTTTTGAAGGTATGAATCATTTCTCTGCACTTGCCCCTGAAAACGGACTTTACGTAAAATACAGTTCAACAGGCTCTGCCGAGATGTTATGCCCGGAATTTCGCTCTACCCTTGCAGATATAGAATTACTAGGAGGTTGCCCATAATATACCCAAATTTCAAGCTTGACAAAATAAATTTAATATTTAAATTTGTTTGCATGTTTGGGAGGATCTGCCAAACCCTTCCGCTCGGCGTATCACTCTGCCAATTCTTCTACATTGCATATTTGGGCCTGATGTGTATAATGTTTTTTTAATGATTTTTTACAACTTTGGAGCTCCCCATCCCACGGGGAGAGTTCCACTTTTATGACCTATGAGTCCAAAAATAAAGTAAAATTTTGTAGACGAAATAATCTCGAAATAAGTTCACTAACTCTTGGACTATAAAGACAAAATTTGGAAAGAAAGTGAGTTCGTTGTTTAGTTCGCCAAGCTATAGCTGAACAGATTCTAACTTCCGTATTCACGCAGTTTGGCATGAGCGACATTGTTGCGTTTCTCCCTGTTAGTCTTCCAATGATTATGACAGAAGAGTTATGGTTAGTTCGAGTTACTATATCCAGCGCTATTTTGAGGGGTGATTGTCTTCTAGCTGAGAGATTTAATTTTTTGTAAAATAGGTACAGCAATTTTTTTTTCCAATATTTTTTCTGGTTCCACTAGTAGGTCCGCAAAGGTCTCAATATAGCCGACATATTGCAAGCCTTACATAACTGCTATCAATCAAATGAACACTAAACAATCAAGAAACCTTTAGCCGATTGATGTTAACTTTATAATTTTAATTCCAATGCTCGGAAACACTTTTAAGTTCATTGATCACCTTCTGAATATAAATGGTTTCACCAATCATCGATTGAAATGTAAATGTCTTTTCAAAATCCATTCAGTAGAGCTGAAGTACATAAGATCTCGTCCCAATATCAATTTTTTCGTCTTCTAATCTATAGAACTCATATGTACGGTAGAAAGGAATATAAACCCTATCTGTATTCGTATGTGCTTGCGTATTTATACGGATTTCTTGATTGCATTTTCGATGTGAATTTCATTCTGAGATTGAGTTCACTTCAAAGTAAGCAGAAATCTGTACAAATATTGACAATCATAGTTACTCGTATATTCCTACTGCCATTCGTTGTCTTCACTGTAAGCAAAGTAACAATATGCAATCCCTGAAGTTGATAGTTTCACAAAATCGATCTAGTAGCATTGGCAATATTCTTACAAGTAGGTAGCTGCGAGTGCACTACACCTTGTTTGGCAGAACTTTACCAAAAGAATATGGTACGATGAATAGAATTTGGATATGTTTCCATTTATAAAGGAGCGAATATATTAAGAGCTGAATTGAAATTTTATCTCAATCCAAAGGTTGCAGTAGTAGGTGGCTTCTTTTATTTCGGGGAGCAAAGACCGCCAAACATCTTGTGTTTACTTACCCCGTTTAGAATAACAATCAAATGAGTAGATTGCTTTGGGATTATTACTACTTGTATTTGGGAGCTTCGATTTCTGTTAAAGTATATACATACTCGTACATATGAGAGAAAAGGTCTCTACGAATCAGTTACTGCTTCTCCTTACTTGTCTCATAGAGATTTTGAATGGAACAGACCAGTGGCGGTTAAAGGGTTTAATCAACTTGTAAATGCAACCCAGTTGATCTCTTTTTCCACTCACATGGTGTAATTCAGGAAGACGGCGGATGCGTTATGTGTTACGTCTTCATACCTATAACCCTAGAATCGGGAGCTATTACTCATGACCATATCTGCAATTTGAAGTAAATCATTTCCACTTCTTGTGTGAGTGAGTGCGAATGAGGAACGATATCTCTAGTAGTTTTTGATGTTATGGTATTTACTCAAATTAATGTTCATCATTTCAATGCTGGTATACTTACTTACTTAGGTGGAGCTACAGTTCGGGGTGAATCTGGGCCTCAACTAACAAACCCCTTCAATTATTCCGGTCTTTAGCTAACTTCCTCCAGTTGCACACTCCAAGAGGTCCGCTTGTGCGCTCCACCTAAGGTGAGGTCTGCGGGCCGGAGCATTAGTGTCCATCCGCTCTACATGTCCTAGTCATCTCATTTCTGACTAGCTCGATGTCGCTATACGGCTCGTATAATCCGAATATTTTGAAGGATTTTTCTCCGGAAATGACTGAGAATGTCTTCATCCGCTTTCTACGGTAGGACAGGGATGATCAAAGTCTTATATTGAGTCTCCTTAGTTTTTCGAGATAGGGCCTTACTAATCTATTGCCTTCTTATCCCAAAGAAACAGCGATGGGCAAGAGTGATTCTTCGTTTTATTTCCGCTGTGGTATTTTGACAGAATTTATAACAGATCCACAGTAGACAAAGTCCCTTACCACCTCTCTCTCTGTCCCATTTTCCTTAAAAACTTAACACGTGCTCAGGCATTTTAAGTGTATTAATACCCACTTGAGTGTTAAGTTCTTTAAAAAAAAAAAAAAAAAAAACTTGAAATTATAGCTGTCGATTGTGACGTTCTGTCAAATTCGTCGATGTTGTGTGTACCTTCTTGGTAACAGCAAATGCTTGCTTTTGCCTTACTCACTCACCGCTAAACCCATTTTGGCAACTTCCGTTTCAATACAAGCGAACGCATCGGTGAGATCGGTGAGAATGTAACTGAGATCTCCCAAGTGTTCACTTGTGAATTTCGCACAATTCTTTCAAATGATGTTAAAAAAGTCGCATAACAACACGTCACCTTGTCTAAAACATTTTTTCATCATCATATGCGGCCTTAAAATCTATAAAAAGATTTTGGTTATCAATTTGGACTTTCGGGTTTTTTTCCAGGATCTGCGAATTGTGAAGATTTGATCGATTGTGAACTTTCCTGATCTGAAGCCGCAATGATAGGGGCCAATCAGGTTATTGGTGAAGAGTTTCAGACATTCACACAATATGGCAGATAAGATCTGGTATCCAATATTGAGGGGACTTAAACCTCTATAGTTGGAGCAGTTGTAGAGGTCTCCTTTCCCGTGGATCGGGCATACGGTGCTGAAATTGTATTCATAAGGCATACACTTTTCTGAAAATACCTTGGCTCCAATAAGGTAGTGATCTGAGTCAATGTTGGCTGCCCGCAACTTTTGGTCGTCCATAATACTCATAGCAACTTTCTTTATTGGCGTCCTCATAAGGCGATTGTCATAAGGCCCTCGCTCACGTATCAGAAACTCAAATCCTTTTGCCTAAATCAGTTGTATATGGCAAATAAGCATCCGAATAAGCGCTGTTCCTTTTCCCTATGGTAATCACCATATCACATACATATATTACAGTTTTTCACCCTCCTTACGATTTTTTTTTCTTTTTTAAAAACAACTTTAGACTGAAGTGCCAGTGCATATTCGAAGGTCGTTGTTCTTTAAACATTTGCCAGCGTCATCAACAGTGAGTCCATTTTTATCCGAGGCTATTACTTAGGTTCATCACATATTCTAATCTCTTCCGTATAGAGCTATTGGCCCTATGATGGCGTAGGCCAGTATAATGCTGCTCGCCGGCCATATTCGTACCTGTTTACCCTGCATGAGTAAAAAAACACAAGCTGTCTTCTTGGATGCTTTCACAATTCCACACCACCCTATAAGGGGCGATCTGAAAAAGAACTTTTATCGCTGGAACAGTAAATCAGCTGCCATAGTTGGTACTCGTATCTTATCTATCGTTTTTACTTTTTTTATCTGAAGTAAAAGTCATTAAAACTAACAAATAATTTTTTGTTTTATTTTGTATTTATTTATTCATGATCACCTTAAAACGAGCTAACAATAGATAATTCTTTAATTTAGGATGCAAAAAAATTATTTTACTAGTAAAAAATGATGAACAAATTTAAGATCCTTCTAAAACCTAAGTTTGTGTTGAAAGATCCATGGAAAATATATGAATAAATGCAAGAATAACTGACGTGGGGTACCATCAGGTGTTCTTTAGTTACAACTTTAAAAATTCAAAAGATAAACCGAAAAAAAAGAAAAAAAAATATAATAATTTCAATGAGAGAAAGAAAATAAAAAAGATAATTATTTCAATGAGAGAAAAAAAAAATCTTTTTGCATTTTTTAATAAACTATGTTGTAATTTTCAACAGTAGCTCCAAGCTTAAAGGGTCCATAGTAAAAAGCCAGTCTTTAAGTGATTTTAAAAAATATTGAGAGTTTTGTTTGGCTCGTATAGACATAGGAAGTTCGTTAAACATTCTATGCAAAGTAACTATATAAAAATTAATTAGGGGTGGCCGTGGTGTAGTGGTACTAGCAATCGCTTCTCACTCGGAGGGGTCTAGGATCGAATCCTGCCCATGAACAAGTCTTTCAAGTTTTTCAGTTGTGTAATTGGAACTCAGACAGAAAAAATCTGCGAGTGAAGGCATAACACTGACACGTAGATTTGGCTATTGTAGAGTTTCAAGCACAAATAATTACTGCGAATTATAACCTTCCACTATAAGTGAAGAAAAAACTCTCCGTCCTATTCGGACTCCCCCCCCCCCCCCCTCCCCCTGGACAACAAATAACGAAACCAAACACACCTGAGTTTCAAACCACTACAAAACAATTTTCCTTTCTCCTCCTTTCTACCTTTCCGCCCGCGCCCTGGCAACAGTAAAAGGGTATCTAACCCCTTAGGCGCGCGTAAATTATAAAAAAAAAAAAATGTGTTTGTGCACGTGTGTAATGTCAAAAAGTACCACGTTGTTTACTCGCAAGTTATAAGTCGAAGAATTCCTAAAAGGAACATTACCGCTTCGTTTAAAGAACTCTTTGAGTACCTTGAAAGCGTATAGATTCCTGAGTGGCAATACTTGAAGACTTGTAAAAAGTGTCCAACTTTCCGTATAACGATTTTTGCCACACATAATTCTAATTATATGCTTTTGGGCAACGACTAGTGCACTTAGGGTACTTAGATAGGTGCCTCCCCAACTAACAATCCCATATTGAAGCTTTGACTGGACTAAGCCATAGTAAAGCATTGAAAGTACACTCTGCGAGCAGTATGACTTCAGGAGATACATTTTCCGTGTTAATAAAGTCATATATGATTTTAATTGTAGGGCTTGTGCCTTCCAATTTAGTTTGTTATCAATGAGAACTCCGAGATATTTGAAAGACTTGACTTGACTGCTTCAATATTAAAGCAGCATGTGGAACAATTATCAATAACACTGAAGTTTTGCTTCCCACAGGTGTGTGGTAAACAGAATTGTTGGCAATCGCTTGAATGAAAAACTAACCCAAAGTTATCTAAATTATTTTGGCATAGCTTAAAGTTCATTTTTTTTTTGTTTTTTCACTAATAATAAGCTTATGAAAGGTGAACCAAATTCCAAGTAAGTGAAGGTCGTTGTTAACGTTCGCAACGCATTCATGTAGCGAAGCGTCAGTGTACGTGAAGGCGATGTCGTCTGCAAATGCACTTTGATTTCCGTAAAAGTTCTGGAAGAAAAGTGAGTTTATGTAAACAAGGAACAGTACTGGGCCTAGCACAGAACCTTGCGGGACGCCATTTCTAAGCTTAAGTGAAGTACTGTAAAATCCATTGACCAATACTCTTGCTCCCTCTCCAGTAAATAAGACTTAAACCAATTGTATGTCATTCCTCTGAAACCAGCCTTATATAATTTTGTTAAGATTATATTTAAGTCCAGCATACCGAATGCTTTGGTCATATCAATGAAAAGAGCCATAGTACAATGGCTTTTGTTAACTCCACTGAAGATATCGCAGCAGACATTTAAGATTGCATCCTCCGTGGATCTCCCAGGTCTAAAACCATACTGTGCTTCTGAAAAGAACTTACTTCTTTTTAAAAACGTCAGTATTCTTGATTTCATTAATTTTTCGAAAATTTTTGATATCGTGGGAAGCAGAGAAATTGGTCTATAATGGGCTATATTTTTACAACTCCCTTTCTTAAATAACGGCAAAACCTCTGCCCTTTTTAGAGCCGCCGGAAACACGCCGCTGTTTACACTGAGGTTAAAAAGATAACACTAGATATCAACAATTTCCCAAGAGATCTTTTTCAGAGTTATGGCAGAAATACCATTACTTGTGCAGGTTTTCTTGTTTTGCAAAGCCATAATTGTCTTGAGAATTTCACAGGAAGTAAACTGGTGAAAAAAGAAACTATTACTCTGCCATCTATCTTCAATTAAGCTCGATGAGATATTGCAGTTACAACTGGAAGGTGGCTCGGAGGATTTAATAGTATCAGAGATATTGACAAAGAAGCTATTGAATGTATTTGCTATAGCACGTGGATCGGTCAAGGTTGAGTTATCAACCTCTATGTTAGGAATATCATTAGACTTCTTTTTCCTACATAAGATATTATTTACTAATTCCCATTCCCTCTTTATGTTTCCCCTGGCTTGAGTTAAGCGATTGGAGTAGTAGCTATCACATGCTTGTTCTATCATAATCTTAGTTCTATTGCACAGATTATTGTAATAGCTTTTCAGACTAAGATTTTGTGGGTGTTTTCTACATTCTTTTGCAATTTCTTTTTTACGCTTTATTTGATTAAGTAGGCGTAATGTCATCCAAGGCTTTAAAAAAGAGTCACGCTGTCTGATGTTTAGGATAGTGGTTGTGCTATGGACATGATTGATTAAGATCGCAATAAAAGCATTGTAGGCCACAGAAGGGTTTGAAGACTAATTTCACATAAATGGTGATCGGTTATTTTATAGTGGTGCACTTTACAATTAAAAACCATACTAATATTTTTATTAAGTCTTAGAAATACATATACTCGTATGGTCAATGCAGCTACTGGTTTTTTTTATTTTTTATTTTTTATTCATTATTCTTTATCACAATGGTATTAGTAATTCCAGATATAAATGTAAGCTAACAATAATATAAAGAATAGTTAGTGGCATTCGATATTATAAAAGAATAGTGATAATGCCACTTCAAATAGTTATTTATGTTGTGGGGTGGACATATTAAAAAAGAAAACTAAAATTCAAACCAAAGGACCAAAAAAAGAAAAATTACTATAGGATGCAAAAACATGCGAATGCATAGAAAAATAAAAGATTTGAACAATTTACATAAATATTACACAGTATAGCGAACCAAAATTTCAATTTCATCATGATCGAAATCAAGAAGCCACAGTTTTACTTTGTTTAAGAAGGCGAATAAAGATCTAATGGATCGTATTTCTGCAGGGAGACTGTTAAACAATTTACATGATAAAACACTGTACGAGTTCCTGAAGTTAGTGGTACGAAAGGCAGGGATACGAATTATAGAAAGTAGATTCTTACGCAAGCTATAAACATCAGAGATTGGACTCTGCATGTAGCCGCATCTCATATAGAAAATTTTTAGTACCCTATAATAATACAAGTGCCTCACTGGTAGAATTCCCAATAGCCTAAAAAGTTCAAAAGAATGGACTCTACGAGTGCACTTGCAGATTTTCCTAATGGCACACTTTTGCAGTATGTTCAACTGCTGCATTTTATTTAAGTAGGCACCCCCCCAACAGCTTATGCCATATTGCAGCTTTGAGTGGAAAATCGCAAAATAAATGGTTTTTAAAATATCGCTGGAGCAAAACTTGTTGAGGCGATAGAAGCAACGAATGGTAGAAAGGAGATATTGCTTTAAGATTGAAATGTGTTCGGACCAATTCAAATTTCGATCAATTGTCACTCCAAGATATTTAAAGTGATTTACAGTTTCAACTTTAAAGCAAGTGGTATGACAAGAGACATTAACATCAAAAATTTTCTCAACATTTAGAGCAGAGCAGGTCGACAATATATACCTCCGGCAGTTAGGGGCGTGAAATATGACATCTATGTCGGGACATTCCTGTGGACTTAGGCTAAAAAACATGAGCTTTGTCTTGTTGCTAACTATGAGTTTATGTTCAGCGAACCAGGTTCTCAATAAATGCGCATCGTGGTTGATATCAGCAATTAGGTTCAGAGGGTTGACAGGGCTATATGCGATTCCCAGATCATCAGCATAAGCTTTAACTTTTCCATTAAAAGGCAGTGCAAATATGGAATTGATGTAAATCAGAAACAAGATAGGTCCAAGGACGGACCCTTGAGGAACTCCAAGATGAAGAGTCTTAGGGAGACTAATACTCGTCCCGACTTTAACCTGTTGGATCCTGTCTTTGAGATACGACGCAAACCAATTATGCATAAATCCGCGAAATCCTGCATTATCTAATTTATACAAAAGGATGCTGTAATCAACCATATCAAACGCTTTAGTTATATCAACAAAGAACCCAGCGCAAGATTTTTTGTCATCCAAACCTTTCTGTATAAAGCAGCAAAAGTCCAAAAGAGCATCCTCAGTGGAAAGGCCAGTTCTAAACCCAAACTGCATTGGACTAAAGAAATTGGTTTTACCTAAATATTCCAAAACCCTGTTCTTGACCGCCTTTTCAAAAATTTTAGAAATCGAAGACAGAAGTGAAATCGGTCTGTAATTATTTTTCTCTTTTCTGTCCCCATTCTTAAAAAGTGGTATCACAAGGGCACGTTTAAGTTTTTCGGGGAAAACTCCGGACACAACACTCAGATTAAAGAGATGTGCTAAAATGTCAGCGATGTAGAAGGCAATATTTTTCAGCACAGTGTTAGAAACATCATCACTACCACAGGAATATGAATTTCTTAAGGAATTAATAATTTTTAGGATCTCAAGGCCAGTAATTGGTGCAAAAAAGAAGCTATTTCTACACAAATGGATATCAGCAGTAGTATTGCAACAGCTACAATGAACAGTGGAATTTCCGGGAAAATGGTTATCTCCAATTGAAGCAAAGTGATCATTGAACTCATTCGCTACTGCTAGGGGATCAATGATATTACCATCACTGCTATTAAGTTCTACAGAAATATGCTGGTCTTTAACACTGCGATTCATAATGCTGTTTACAGCTTTCCACTCTTGTTTCAGGTTTCCTCGGGATTTTCTCATAAGGTTGAGGTAGTAATTATCGCGGCAAATCCGAATTTCCATGTTTGTTGATTTACAAATACGTTTATATCTATTTTTTAACCTAAAATTCATAGGATGTCTATAGCATTTTTGACAGAGTTTGTTTTTATATTTTATTTTATTAAGAAGAGAGTTGTTCACCCAGGGCTTAAGCCTTATTTCTGAATGTTTTCGCAAAGTGACAGAACTTGAAGAACTTATGTAGTTTTTTAAGGTTTTCAGAAATAAATCATAAGCCCTGGAAGCATTCTCTTCAGCGTAGACCTCAACCCAGTTCTCAAAAAGCAACAAATTATTCAGTTCCAAAAAATTAATTTTAGAAACTATGGGTATGGTCGAATTTTTAACGTGGTTCTGATGTTTTAAACCATTAAACAGAAGCCCAGTCATGCAGTGATCAGAAATTCGTAAATCAATGTTAATACCATTACAAAAATTTGGTGAGATTTTCTCAAAACGACCAAGAACATGGTCAATACAAGTTACTCCGATTGGTCTAGTTACCTCATTTACGAAAGAGACTAAACCATGCTCAGCAATAAGAGCAAGATAAGAATCGGAGGCAGGACTTGAAGTTAGTAAATTCAAGTTGAAGTCCCCTAGAATGATAAGATTGGGCGCTTTCAGGTTGCACAAAAAAATTGAAAACTCGTCATAAAACACGTTAAGAGACTGACTGTTAAATCTATACACACAAACAAAAGTAAAAAGTACATCGCATATCCTACAAGAAACATTAAGTTGAGCATGTTATGCGTGTATGTATATTCACCATACTTTTAAGACCATACGAAGCCATCAGTAGCATATAATCTTCACACTCGAAATCAGAATCGTTGAGAAGATCTATATTAATGTCGCCTATCACTATGAATTTCTTCGTTTTTATAATAAAGGGTCCGCCATCTAACGTTTTTTTTTTTTCAATTAGTGCTTATTTTGTGAATAGTAACACTCAGCTCATCTCTGATTTAACAGATAATTAGTTTTATCCTTCCGGTTAATAATGGAAAATAATTTCATTCAAATAGCTGCCTCGGCTGGCCATGCAGTAGCCTACACGATCGGTCCAATTTTTAAGCACATTATCGATTGTGTGCAGCTGTATTTCACCAATGGCTTCACGAATATTGTCCTTTAAAGCGTCAATTGTCTCTGTCTTGTCGGCGTAACACTTATCTTTTACGGCACCCCACAAATAATAGTCCAACGGTGTCAAATCGCAGCTCCGAGGTGGCCAAACGACATCAGCTCTGCGGCTGATAATGCGATCTTCAAAAACAGGGCGCAAAACATCGAGTGTAGATTCGGCTGTGTGGTACGTAGCGCCGTCCTGTTGAAACCAAATGTTGCCAATATGCTCCTCTTCAATTTTTGTGAACAAAAATTCGTTCAACATGGCCCGATAACGATCGCTATTGATTGTAACGGCCGCTCCTTGCTCATTTTCGAAGAAAAATGGCCCAATTATGCCTCTGGACCAAAATCCGCAGTGACTCGTTTTGGGTGTATCGGCTTTTCAATGTATGCGTGCGGGTTTTCTGTGCCCCAAATGCGACAATTTTGTTTGTTTACATACCCGCCAAGATCAAAATGAGCTTCATCTGAAAAGATGATTTGTTTGGCAAAATCGGCATCATGATTTTCAAAGTAATGTCGCAATATTTCCCAGCGTTGTTCAAGCATATACACAACCATATTCGTTCAGCGGAAGGATAAAACTAATTATCTGTCAAATCAGATATGAGCTAAGTGTTACCATTCACGAAATAAGCACTAGTTGAAAAAAAAAACGTTAGATGGCGGACCCTTTACTTAACACGGTATTTAACTCTTCGGTGAAAACACTCTTTCGACAGCAATGTAGCCGGTAAATGCAAAGCAACGTAAAACTTGAGTTTATAAGTGAAAAATTAACTTTGATAATATCCGCACTTTTTAAACTGATTTTGAAGCAATCGTGCACAATACCACTTTTTATGTAAACTGCTATACCGCCAGCAGAGTACGATGCGTTGCAGTTACCAAAAGGAATATAACCCTCTATGTTATAAGAGTCAAACTCGTTTTCATACACCCAAATCTCACTAAGTACAATAAATAAAGGTAACTTTACAAGGGACTGGACATGGACTAAGAAATTATCAAAATATCACAAGATTTGTTTTTGTTTACATGATTACGAAGGGCGGGATTGTTTACATGCAAGTTATCTGTTTTCATACTATTTTTTCAAGATCAGATGCACAATAAATTCTAATTGTATTATCACCCTCTTTTTTCCTCATGTAAACAATCCCATTTCTCGTATACAAAAAGCTTTACTGCTTCGACTGCTGCTGCTGCTTTGAATAGTTGGCGTGTATTGTAGGTTAGGCTCTCGTTGATATACATGTTCTCTCTCACTGCTTGGGTGTTGATTAGAGTTGTCTTTAAGTTAGCTTTTGCCTCCTTCTTTGCTCTCATTATCCTGTTCTTCATGTTCCGCGAGACAAATTTGACATGCAAAATGTTTTTTGTTTGGTTTACCGCTGTCGCCGCTGATTTATTAGATGACGAAGAAACAGCTGGAGGTGCGTGAACTTTGATTTGTTTTGTGTAGCAAAAATCGATGTCACTCTCATTAACATTTACTTTGAGACCGTTGCGAAAAATGTTAAGAGCGAGATCAATAAGTCCATTAAGGATCTTTTTGCCTCCTTTGATTAATTCAAGTCACCTGAAATTGATTGTGCAGTCTATATTCAACAAAGTTGAGCAAACTATTAGATCACTGCTTTCAATTTTGAAGAAAATATTCAATACTATGTGGCATTTCCCTTTACGCCGATCCTTTGATCCCCTTTACGCATCATCATAATCTGTACAAGATGCATTATGCCTACCAATGAAAAAGATCTTTGCTTGCTGATCCTGAATGCGCTCAAGATACGATGGCGATAGTGAATAAGGCCTTCTGTCTCCACTTCTACAGCATACGTATATCGGATGACTCTCTCCTGATGCTCTCAATAGTTCTAACATCTACTATCTATATAATATCCGTCGGACCTTACCTCACAATAAATTGCTTTATATGTAAACTCCAAAGAACGATCTTTATTGGATGCATGCGGGCTTTTCCCAGCACGCCTAGATCTGGTTTAGACCCACTTGATGAACTGAATCTTGTCTGATTCAGTCGATGTAGATAATTTTTTGCCGATTTTGCCTTCGTTTGGGTTCGAATCTCTGTTGAGTCAACCAACTCGTTTAGGGTCTTGCTTAGACCATATATTTATAATGCTGCACAGAAACAATTCTGTCAATTTTACAACGGCGGTCTATGATTTGAAACTAACTGACCATAGTTTGACAAGTATTCAACTTGATAGTACAGTACAGTACAGAATAAATCAATCCGAGTATAAGGAATTTAATAAAATTGATTTTGCCTCTCTTAAATTACATTTAAATTTTGAGTTTTGGGATGATGTGTTCAATTCACAGGATCCATCTATTGCTTTTGATTCGTTCCTTAAGAAGTTACAATTTCATATATCCAATTGTAGTCAGATTGTAGATATGTAATAAAAATAACAAGTTTAAATGTCTTAAGCAATGGATGACTGTCCCTTTATTAAGGAAAATTAGATTGACAAAGAAACTGTGCTTAAGGGTTAGAAAACATATATTATGACAAATTATGTTTAGAGCTAAAAACCGAGATACCACTATATAAAGATATTTCCTTCATAATAGATTAGCTGAAAATGTGGGTAACGTTAAAAAGGAATGGGGGGTCATAAATGAAATTTTAAACAGATCAAACGACAATGCAGATATAATCATAAACAACAATAATTCAACTATGTCTGATCCCTTCTTCTCAAGTTTTTCCGAACGATGGTAGCTCTTATTGCCAAAGTGATGTTACGATAAAGAAAGCAAACTTTCAACCAGAAAGTTTTTTCGTTGAACCGTTTACGGCATTTGAAATACAGCTGAATATAATATACATATATAATACTGAATATAATATGTATAAAATACAGCTCTGTGCTGAAAAATATTTTTTTTCGAAATTTCGGATGTATTGTGTTTTATTTGCAATCTCTGCGTACAGAGAGGAATTTTCCTAGATTCACTTAAGACACCACTCCATAAAAAGGGTGACGTCATGACTTTAAATAATTATCGCACCATTTCACTTCTGTCAGTTTTTTTTTGTTTTTGAACAAGGTATAAAATCCAGAATTTTATTATTCTTAGACAGAACCATTTTTTTTAGTGTTAGCCAGTATGGTTTTAGAAGTGGGAAATCTACGGAAATTGCCTTATTTTATTTATTTTTTTTTTTTTATAATGAGCGCGCGCTCAAGGGGTTTGAGTACCCTTAAGGTGATTGTACACAGCGCGGGCAAGGGAAATTTAGGGAGGAAGAAAAGAGAGGTACCGATGTACATTGTTTTTAAATGTTTGCAAGTTATAACGACCAGGAAATACAGAGATCGGCAGGGCATTCCATAAGCGAGATGTACGGCTTAGGAACGAAGCACGATATTTTAGAGTACGTCCGAAAATGGGCTTGAGGGTATACTGATGAGCATTCATAGCGAGACGGGTGTAACGGTTGAAAGTTTGAATGGGCGGAATGCTACTGGCGATTTCAGTGGAGCACTGGTGGTGGAAGTAGCGATAAAACAAAGTGAGACACGAGACATTTCGTCGGTGTTCGAGGGTGTCCATTGATTGACTGATATTAGTATCGTCAATAAGTTTTATCGCACGGTTTTGAATCCTATCTAGCAGGTGCAGAGATGTTTTAGGAGCACCTGACCAGATGTGGGAGTTGTACTCCAATTTTGGGCGGATGAATGCCTTATATATTGAGGCCAGATCAGAGGGGGTAAAATATTTCTTACATCGCTTGAGGATTTTTGGCTACATCAAATATGTGGTCATTCCAACGTAAGTTGTCATTAACACACATACCGAGAATGGAAAGATTTTCGGTTTCGACGATGCAAGTGCCATTCATTGATAATGGCTGGGTGTTTAAATTTCGCTTTAAAGACAGCAGACAGCATTGTGTTTTGGAAGCATTAAATTCCACTCTATTGATAGTTCCCCAATTGGTTATGCTGTTGATATCGGAATTTAATGAGCTTAGCATACGCTGCCGTTCTCGTACTACAGCCGAAGAGCAGGGCCGTGAGTCCGGGAACGAATATGAAAAGCAGAGAGTACTGTCATCAGCAAAGGAATATATTGGATTAGAAGTAGCAGACAAGAGATCGTTAATGAAAATTAAAAAGAGTGTCGGTGACAGAACAGAGCCCTGGGGCACACCAGCATTTATTTTGTGAATATCAGACTTGAAACCGTCCAAGACAACTTGAATTGAACGTTCCGAAAGGTAATTTCTAATCCATTGAAGAAGAGAGTCGTCGATCCCAAATGCACGCATTTTCGACAAAAGAGCCTGATGCCAAACTCTGTCAAATGCCTTAGAAATATCAAGTGCAACTATCTTGCTTTCGCCAGATTGATGTACGCTTTGGTTCCACTTTTCGGTGAGACATGCCATCAAATCACCAGTGGACCTGTTGCTACGAAAACCGTACTGCCGGTCATTGAGAAGTTTTCGTGTTTCGAGATATTTCATGAGCTGACGATTTATCAGTGTTTCCATGACCTTGGAAAGAAGGGACGTAAGTGCAATGGGTCTGTAGGAGGAGAGAGAAGATGATTCGCCTTTTTTGGGGACGGGCTGGACAAATGCTGTTTTCCATCTGCTCGGGAAGAGTCCTAAAGTGTAGGATTGATGAAAAAGCTTACGCAGTGGTTTTGCCAGCGAGGAAGAACACCTCTTCAGAAAAAGGGGAGATATACCATCTGGACCAGCGGATTTATGTATGTTGAGATTCTTAAGTACTCTTGTGTAGTACACGAGTGCGAAAGTAGATTCGTCCCATTGAAGATTCGACGCACTCAAGTGTAGGCGGAGACAAAGCACAATCTGGGAGTGTTGAGCTGGCCGCAAAGTGTGCAGCAAGCAGATTGGCCTTATCCAAAGAGCTGACAGCTGGAATGTCATTGTAAATGAGCGTTGGGATGGAGGATGAGGCGGAATTTCTAATGTTTTTGACGAACGACCAACAATTTTTACTGCCTTTGGGACATTGCAGTATTTTTTGCCTCAGTTTTTGGTCGTATAGGAATTTCACACGCTTCAGAAAGGCGTTGCAGTCATTTCTGGCTCGTTTAAACTTTTTTCGGTTTTCCTCTGTCGGGTTGGTCTTGTAGGACCGAAAAAACATTTCTCTAACCCTGACGGCCTCTTTACAGCTCGAGTCGTACCATGCCTTTTCTTTTGGCTTGATACTCTTCATCCGATGAGGAATAAAGTATCTCATTCCAAAGAGAATGGTGTCTGTAATCATATCAGCAGCGGCATCCACGTCGTTATCGAGGAAGCATAACGACCAGTTAAAATTCCTAAAGAAGCTGTTAAGACCGCTCCAGTTGGCTTTCTCGTATTGCCATACGGTTTTTTTAGGAATTTTTTCTCTAACTGTGTGGTCGGTGTACGAGAAATTAGCTGATATGACACAATGGTCCGACGAGCCTAGAGGGGAGAGCACATCAATGGTGTACTTATCAGGGTGAGAAGTTAAAAACAAGTCCAGGGTGTTGGCGGTATGACTATCAACGTCTGGTATTCGCGTGGGCTCATTTACAAGCTGCGTTAGGTTGTTTTCCGCAGCGAAGATCTCAACACACCGTCCTTCGGGTGTTGTCTGTCCAGAATGTCGAAGCCACCCAGAATTGTGTATATTGAAGTCGCCCGTAATAACGATTTCAGTATGAGGATACAGGGATACAATTCTTTGAATGGAGTCAGACAGCGCATCAAACTCGTTAAAGGTTGAATTGCTGTCCAGTTTGGGGCTTCTATAAATAAAGCAGTAGTGTATAATTTGCTTACGGAGATGGAATTTTAACCACATGAAGTTGAATTCCGGATTGGAACATGGATCACATTGTGGTGGAGTTTGGTAAGCTACATCACTACGCACATAAATGGCGAGACCGCGGTGAGAGAAGAATAATGGCACTAGTTCGTAGCCAGGTAGCTTCAGATCAGAATGATCTGAGAGGTGTGGGCGGGGATCTACCTGTGTTTCACTAAGTGCCAAAACAGCTGGTCTGTACTTACAGACGTGGACGTACGCAGAAAAGTGATTACTTTTTAGCCCGTGTATATTGGCTACGTCTACCCTGAATTCCCTAGTCATAATCACAGACAAACACAGAAAACACAAACACCGACGATACTAAGCAAGTCTGCGAAGTGGAAATTCTGACGTTGGTTTACCGAATCAAATTGTTGTAGGTGTTATGCCCTTACAACAATATGAAACAGTGCACCAACAAAATTTTCACTCACAACCCCGCTATCCATCAGTTGTTACATACACTCAGCCACTGCCCGTACCGTATGGTTAAATACAGTAACGGTAGTGACTGAGTGCAAGCAACAGTACTTCGTCAAGGATGTGTGATATTCACTGTCACTGCACTTTTTTTTTGTTTTTGTATATATTTTTTTTTTTGCACGCGCGCGCTTTTGTTTTTTTTTTTTTTTTTTTTTTTTTTTTTTTTTTTTTTTTTTTTGCTGCACAACACACAACAATATTGCGAGTGCACTGGTTGAGCTGTGCACTCGACGGTGGTCGACTGGGTAAATTTGACTGGTGAAATATATATCAATTTGAATACATCCGAAATTCCGGCTACTCTATTTGTAGATATTACTAAAGCTTTTGGTATGGTAGAGTTTCAGAGTCTTTATTCATGATTGGTTTACTTCGTATTTAAAAAATCGAAAGCAAATGGTGGAAATCAAGAACTATTTTAGTCCGCAGAAATTCGTTAATGTTGGTGTTCCGCAAGGATCTGTTTTCGGTCCAATTCTGTTTTTAATATATGTCAATTCGTTGTTTATCCAACCCTTTATAGGCCAAATTACAGCATTTGTCGACGATACTGCTCTTTCGTATTCGAATAACAGTTATCTTAATTGATGTTCGGATGTTAATAATGATCTAGACATATTGAGAAGATGATTTAAGCAACATAAGCTGTTAATTAGTAATAAGACGAAATTCATGATTTTTAACATCAAAGGTGAATTCTGCGATGACTATATTTGTATTACCATTCGTCAAAGGGTTTTCGGTTTTTGTTTAGTAGAAAGCCGCAATGATTCTATTACTTTTAACAGTAAGGAAAGTTGTAGTGATACCTGCTTCAAAATTGATCGTGTCAACAATTTTAAATATTTCGGTGTCATATTGGGTAATAAGTTCAGTTGGAAAGATCATACTTTGTATTTGAAGCAGTATCTAAATAGAGTTGTGAGGCAATTCTACCATCTCAGTCTTTACTGAGATGGTTATGGTTTATTGAAATCAAAGCTGCAGTATGGAATAACTTGTTGGGGTGGTACGTATTTCAATAATATAAAAGATCTCTTAACGAAGCAAAAACACGCGATCAGAATTATGTGTAAAGTCAATCGTCGAACTCCTAGTTTTGATTTGTTTAAAAATATTGAATTTCTCCCTTTAAGACATTTGTATTGTTACAAGGTTCTAAAAATATTTTTTGAAAATTCCGGGTACTTGAAGAAAATTACACTTTACGAGTCAACACCAGAAACTTTGTAAATGTGCCCAGAATCAATAAAACACGCTTTTCAAGATTTTATTTTGTTACTGCGCCTCGTCTATTTAACTTATTACCAGAGAACCTTAGATGTGAGAGAGTGAAAACTGTGTTCTTATGTAATATTAAAAAATGGTTATTTTCTTTCAACCATTGCGCAATTGATATGTGCTTTATGCCTTTTGTTTAATTTGAGTTTTGTTTGGATTTTCTTTTCTTTTTCTTTTGTAACAATATTCTGTGTTTTAACTTTTTCTTATTTTTATATATTTTCCCCATCAATAGTTTTTCTGTTAAAATTATATCTAAAATGATAGGTACATTTGCCTCTTGTTCTGAACAATAGAATGTACTTCACTATTTTGATCAAAAACGAAAAAGTTTTGTAGATTTAATATTTTGAAATTGTGTTTATATTTTAGCTTTCAATTTTGATATGAAATAAAGTATTAAATAAAATAAAAATAAAAAAAATAAAAAAAACACTGTAGATGTGATGTGTATCAATTTGCAACTTCTGGGTTTTTTCCTAGATCAGCCGTTATGTGACAATTCGTTCTACGGTGGACTTTAATGGCCAAAAACACACTGATAGATGGCAGTCAATTAGGTTCGGACAAACAATGCTGAAGTTCCATTCGTAAGGCATACTTTTGTTGACCCAAAGTTTGCAGATGAGTTGATGTGTGTTCCGTATCCAATCATCATATGATGCTTTAGAGAGTTGGTCAGTTAAGCTATCGGGTCCAGTAGTCTTGTTAGACATCTTGGTCGGGTGGACTGAAATGTTGTATATCTTCGTCCTGGTTGAATGGTTCACTCTGCCTGATGGTGGTATGTTGTTCGCCATCACCCTTTAACAGCTTGCTGAATTCCAGATTCTCTTTCTATTCTGTGGTTCGACTATAAGGTGTCCTTCTTCATCTTTCCAGATTTCTGTTTGGGCTTTACAACTTTAGCAAGTTCGCTACTTCATTCATTCTTTTGGTAGCACCTCTCTAAGACCTCATGGTCTTTCTTTTTTCTTCTGAGAATCCTAAATTAATCTCTTCTTTTCTGCTGGTAGAGCTCGCGAGCCCTTCTCGTTCTTTTCTACAGGGACGCTATGTACATCCTCTGTTATTATAAATTAAATAGGCGAAATTCGGCATTCGTCATAAAACAGGAAATCTCTTTTTTGGTGCAGATACATCAGAGGCGCCCTCACTGAGTGCTTTCATGCTGGCGACATCGGACTTCTCAAGCTCTGGCGACTTCTTACATATTCAGCTTTAAGCTGTTATGGATATTGACATCAGTAACTTAGTTACATCGCGATAATGGTCCGAGCCATTGTTAGCTCCTCAGAACATTTGTTTAACGGTTTGTTGATGCGGAGTCAGTGAGATCCCTTTATGAATATTAAGGTATGGAAACCATGTGTCAGCTATAGTTACATGTATGTCTTGACATAAAATCGATAACGTTTGGTGAAGTCGTATTAAAAAACATCCTTGCCTAGCTTGGCATTAAAATGGCGAAAGACGATTTTCACATCATATTTAGGGCGTCGCTCGTAGGTTTAGGTGAACAGCTCATAGAAGTAATCTTGAGAAAGGTCATCATTCTCCTCTTCATCCTTTATACGAATAGGCGTCTGTCGTTTGCCTACATGCCCAATGGTCAAGACTTGTTCCTTAAGTCTACCTCGTATGGCGAATCCGGATTCTACTTGATGCTGAGACTAGTGTACTTGTCGCGCCGCCGGTTGTCTGCAACCTTTTCCATTGTAAATAACAGGTCATCCAACTGTCAACATTCAACCATCACTGCGATGATTATTAAGTACGGATCGATACATACTCGCACAGTGTGCCAAAATAGAGAAAATATCGCGGAAACGTTTCTTATTTTTGGTCATCATCAAGCGTCTTTTCACACAGCTGTAGTGAATTTAAAGGTTAGTAATGCGAAGACTTCAACTCGTGTTTGTCTGGCAGATGTGTCCATTTCGAAGCGATCATACGAATTAAGCCTATTCACAACCGCTTTGCTCCGCATTTTGCATAAGGATCTTAAAAGGTCCAGTTGATATAAAAGGTCCGTACAAACAAGACGGTCCCATATAGGTCTCCGAAAACCCAAAAGAAATTGTGGGACTACCTCCCCATCCACCACGAGTGACAGTTTGGTACAGTTTTTGGGCTGGCGGTCATTTTCATTGGCAATACTTTTCTCAAAAATAATGCTGGTGCGGCCGTTTCAGTGAATGGATCGTATTAGTGATCGATGTTGACTAACTTTTTTTGTCTGAAATTGTTCTATTGAAAATTGGACGTGGGCCATCCTTTATTTTCAGCAGAAAGGGTCCACATGTGAAATAATGGCTCCATTGGGTGACAAATTTCCTGAACGTGTGATTTCTGGAAATTGCCGCCGAAATCATGCGATTTAACACGATTAGACTGTCTCATTTGGGGCTATGGTAAAGATAAAGTCTACGATAGTCAACGATTCATGCATAAAAGAAAATATCAGAGCTGTTATTCGCAACCGCAATTATGCGTAAGCCTGGTGAAAAAATTGATCAAAAGAATAACTCTTTGGAGGCAGAGCCAAGGCGGACATTTGGCAGATATTGTATTCTATTACTAACCTTAGAACTTGTATGTTGGTATTTTCTAGGAATTCAAAATGACACCTCTCGTGGGGTGGCAAAATATATCATACAATAGTTTACATCCTCTTTTTGTCCATCCGATCCCACTTCGTTGATGGTGGTTATGTCTACTTTGTAACAGACGAGGACCTCCGCTAATTATCTTTGTGAGGTACTCGTTGGCAATCATTGACTTCTTCCATCTATCTTTCAACTTTTTGCTATTCCTTTACCGGATAAAGGCATTAACATTATTTTCTGATTATTCGCTTGTTAGTTATACCAGGTACAAGCACCTAATACCCCCAGGTGCTTATTTAAATAACCAGAGCCCCTTTGATATTTGAATGTGCAAATGGAAATTGTAAGAAATTAATATGATGTACTGTACGTACACGTAAGCAGTTTGCTAGTTCTTGAATACAAACAAACACAAGTAACATTCTATTACACAAGGATGTAAGCTTCTTTTGGTAAAGTACGAGTATGTATATATATGCCAAGAAATTGTTTGAATGTAAATGTTTGACACGAAAGTTAATTAAAATTAGAAACATACAACCTATACAGTACCGTCCGTCTGTCTCTCAGTAATCCTCAAGACTGTCCACAACGCACTTTTAAATAACTTTGAAATCCTTTCTATCGTTCCCATGTACGAATGTATGGTTAATATGTGCACACACGAATGTGCACACACGTTTCATAATGGAAAATGTATTTTACTCTATGGTAGTCATAAATCAAGTGCAAAAAGGAATCGACTCTGAGCTGAATGACTTTATGCGAAGGACCTGCATTATGAGTACATACATATATATATTCAATGATAACAAGAATTTGTATATGCAAAAAGAACGAAATACAAATACAAATCCTACCAAGAATGAGGAGTAGGTAGTAATGGAAGAAGTAACAATTTTGCAATAAGAAACCAAAGTATGATACTTGGATCCTTTATATACATCATTATCTCGCCCACTAGAAGGGTAACCCGACCAGAACAACGACGGCATAGATCCATTATATTATCGTATCTGCATACGTGCGAACCACCCCGTGACTATGATCACATTTACAAACTTTGTGGTACAATATTTATTAATAAAAATTCGTCCTGGGACCCGTACGAATATGTTGTGCTCAAGCTTCACATGAAACAGTAATAATAAAGAATATCATATACTTACTCGTATATGTTGAGAAGAGGTCCTTGGAGAACTTCTGTGGTTTTTTAGATAATTAGAAGGAAACCCAGTAGAAGGAAACACAGTTTATTCTGGCCTCGCTCCCTCACTGGTTACGAATGGCGAAAGAAGTCCTTAAAATGTAAGAAATAATTTTCACACTTTTAAATTACCAAACAACCGATGAAATTTGTTTTAATGATACCGTTGTGTACTTGCTGAAAGTAATTAATTTTTTTCCCCATTTTGTTTCTGTCAATATAATTGCTTGTTTACTCTTAGCTCAGGGTATAAGTGGAAACTGAATAGGGGTGCGTCCTTGACGAGTGTTCATTCAACCTGTGTAGACAGGAGAATTCATTTTTTGTTTTTAAGTTTACGAGAGGATTTTTTTTCTCAAGTGGATTAAATGCCTACATACGTATATTCGGAAGATTTTAACATGAGATGCTTTGAGATATCAGCTACTGCGGAACGTGCGGAATTATTAAAAAGATATTATCGAAGCTCCGGCTGAGTTGTAAATACGCAACGTGAATTTCGTCGTGAGGTCGGTCATAACCATGGCTTCAGTGTTCAGGCAATTCGTGGCTCCGTGGAAAAGTACGAGTACATTCATTTGGATCTTAAGCCACCAATCAGACAGAGATTGATGCGAAATGAAGAAAACATAGCCGCCGTAGCGCCAAGTATCGAAGAAGACAAAGAAATGTAGATTCGACGCTGATTAGATTAATTTGGCATCGTCAGAGAGTCAACCCGGCTTATTTTGCAGTTGGATTTGGGCCTGCATCCATATAAGATTGTGTTGACGCAGGAATTGAAGCCGGTCGACCAAAGACAACGCCGTAAGTTCACTAATTCGGCGCTGGAAATGTCATCTTCTCCTCTCAGCGGCTATGTCAACAAGCAAAATTTCAGTTATTAGAGCGAACACAATCCACAAGTGTTTAACCAAGCATCAATGTATATACAAAAATTGACTGTATGGAGCATCATCGGACCTTATTTCTTTCGAAATTGAAAAAGGAGACACCGTTACCGTCAATGGTCTCAGGTATAGAGCGATGTTAACCGAATTTCTGTCGTCAGAGCTCGACTGAGCTGTGGTTCCAACAAGACGGGGTTACATACCGTACAAGTGACGCAACGCTCGAAGTTGTGAAGGAGAAATTTGACGACTGAGTCATCTCATGGCGAGCGTTCATAAATTGGCCACCGCGATCATGCGATTTGACAACACTCAATTATTTTCTCTAAAGCTAGGTCAAGTCCTTAGTCTAGGCTAACAAGCCAACCCCTTTGGACCAGATCGAGACCAACATCCGAACGCTTGAAGCACTGCCAGCGAAGCCGAGGCGGCCAATTAAATGATGTTCTATTCCACACATAATTGCCTGAACGTATCTTCAAAATAAAGCCAGAATCAATTTTATGCCGTTGTTGTTATATTTAAATCTCTTTTCCTATCGTTCTTATCTGGTCACCCTATACTAGCCTTCCTTTTTGCCGCTATACTTGACATCCTAGATCTACACCTGACCTTGCTGATCCATATTGATAGATTTTGTTATCATTCACTTTTCGTGTCCCACAAAAAAATAATCCTTTAAAATGGTTCTTGGAATGAAGTCAAAGGGAATGTGATATATGTTCACTAATTTAGATTGCGCTACAGTCCGAGGTCGACCCGGGCCCCATTGAAAAAACCGCACTACTTAGCGTAGTCTTTCACAAACTTTCAGTTACCCACTCTAAGGTAGTTGAGGTCATATTCCACTTATGCAAGCCTCACTGTGTCGTCTCCCTTCGTGTAAATCGAAGACAACGTTAATATCCATATCCATAACGTTAATAGTGCAATGTTGCTGTATAGGTTATAGGGTGCGCTGCTATTTGTTATCATCTGAAGCCCGTCATGCAAATGGGACCAAAAATCGTTTGAAGAAGTTTCAAAACGGTCTATGATATTTTCATGTGACTTTGATAATACTCGTATGTATCCGAGCTCATACGCTATAGAGCAGGATTGAAATTTTTATAGTTTTATAACGTCTCATTGGCCATATTATTTAATGGCCTTCCCTAGAATAAAAGAAGAACGACTGATAAATGGGCCTTATCGTTTGATCTTGATGATTGTCAGAGTTAATAGCCAAGGTAAATTCACAGCTAAACCCGTTCTTGCCGCTTCTGCTTCAATACTTGCTCTGCTCGTCGTGTTGTCCCAATGATATCAATCTCATTAGAATTTACACAGATTTTTCAGCTTTGTTCCTCACAATTTCTCTAGTATGATTTTAAAGAAGTCACATGGCAGAACATCACGTTGCCTAAACCGCATTTTTACATTAACGGTCCCGATTAACTGGCTTCCGATAAACGCACGCCCTTAAAAAGATCACAAACAGCGTAGACGTAGAAAAATTAGGGAAAAAAGAAAGAGAGATGCCGAGATGTACGTTGGTTTTGAATGTTTACAGACTATAATGACTTGGAAATAATTAGCTCAGAAGGATATTTCATAAGCGAGTTCTAAGGCTTAGTAAAGAATCACGACAGTTCAGAGTACCACCGGAAGTAGGCATGAGGGTTAACTAATGAGCATTTATAACGTGACGAGACATACACTACCGCTCCAGTTCGGCGGCCGTAGAACGGGAACTTAGCTACAGAAATGAATATGAAAAGGAGAGAGAACTGTCATCAGCAAAAAGGAACCTTTAGCGAAAATTTAAAAAAAATGTAGGTAACTGAGCGGAGCCTTGAGGGACACCAGCATTTGTGGATAAAAAACTTAAAACCGTCTTAAACAACTTTTATGAGCAGACGGTTTATCAGCGTTCCATGATTTTGGAAAGGAGAGACCTAATTGTAATAGGTTTATAAGAGACGAAGGAAAATGATTCGCCTTTCTTATGGGCTGGATGAACGTTGTTTTCTATCTACTCGGAAAGAGTCATAGTGTTGATGGAATCGATTATACATTCGTTTGGTCAGCGTAGAAGAACATTTATTGAAAGAAAGGTTACATATACGTACATGTCAGGACGACAAGATCATTCGTGTTTATTAAGGTCTTTAAGTATTCTTGCTATTACACGAATACGAAACGGGATTCGTCCGATAGAATATTGAAAACATGACACAATCTGTAAGCATTGAGCTGGTTGCGAAATGTGCTGCAAGCAGATTGGCTTTGAACTAGGCTAACTCTTGGAATGTTCCTATAAACGAGAGTGGCATGGAGGATGAGACATAGTTTAGTTTCCTTTAGTAGTACAATACTTTTCATTTCAGTTTTTAATCCTTTTGAAACTTCATATCTTTGCCTAAGGCGTTGCAGTCAGTCCTGGAACGTTTGAACTTTTTTCGGTTTTCCTCTATCAAGTTTTATCTCTAGCGCACGGAATTTTGTATTATTGTGCGCCGCGGAATTTTTCTTTTCAGCTATTGTTAAGCGACATGAATGATATGGTTCAGTAGAGCTCATTTTTACATATAATGTCATTTGCTGTCTTGACTTCGCTAGATGTGTACCGTTCTGTGAATATTTTGACGATCATGGATTTACGCGGTCGAAAGCCCCACTAAATAGTCAGTCAGTATTAAGAAGACTGATGCCTCTAAAGTTGTCACAGTTCGAAATGTCCCCTTTTGGGTTGATCGGCCAAACGATGCTAATGATCTATTCGTCAAGTATTTCATTCAATCAAATCGTGGAACTGAGATCCTGGCTTTTCATTTAGTGCTTATCAGTGAATTTAAATTTAGCGCAAGGATCTTTAGGGTTTGCTAAACCATGTTCGTACCCATCACGGCTGAAAGTGCGTTAGTCACGGCAACAGCGCGTATTCTTATATCTCACGTGGTAGCTGAGCCGTTTCCCCCTTAATAGCGAGTAGGATAGTCAGCATGTCAGATAAAGATGCTGTTGTTATTGGCACTTGGGCCTACGAGGCAATCTTTGCTTTTTGCATCGTATTTTCTCTACCTGCCACCATTTGACCGTAGGTCATTTAGCGATTGACGGCTGGTATTTGACGGTAGACTAGTAGTGGTTTAACCTCCACCTTTAGAGCTGACAAGCCAGTTCTATTCTTCTTATATATTACAGCTGAGGACAACCCCAATAATTTGCGATTATTATTATTTCTCAGAAAAAGCATACGAAAGTTGTGTTCCGCCAGGCTCTCACTGTCTATCCAGAGCGCAATACTTGAACTGGTGGTTCTTTCACCACTCAACGCATCAGGCTTGCATTTCGCCATTTCACGTGGCATTTCCGAATTTTTGAAAATTCTAAAATCACTCTACCCTTACGTTAGTAAATTCGTCGCTCTTTTGAGCTGAAATAGTAATAGTGACCTAATACACAATTTTTCGATAGAAATCAGGGTCGACTTCAAGTTGCTCAATAGGCCGATCCGCGAACAGCAGCCATGGTTTAGTGGGTTTAGTTGCTACACCGTCTGGATCCTATACAGGTGTAGCCCGTGATCTTTTCCAGATAGTGGACGATTAAAAAAAGTGCAACTATTGCGATACCTAAATGACAATTCTGGATCAGGATGAACAGTTGATCGATTATGAAGACTAAATTATCAGAAAGAACAAATACGTTTCGCGAATTGAAGGCCGATTCTCAAAATAAGTTTAACCCTAGAGTAATAACCCTCTTGGGAATAGCATTGAAGATAACCATACGCCTCAGAGGCGCACGATACTCGATGGATATTTGTTTATTACTCGTATAATTAGAATATATTTTTTTCTACATTATAATCAAGTTTGTTTCCTAATTTATAAATTAAATAATTAGGAAATTAAAATCACTTTTTAACTTGTGTTTAAAAATAACAACAAAATCAACAATCTTTATATAAAGGTTCCTTGCATATAAAACAAAATAAAAATCAACTGTTTTCTCTTCTTAATAATTAAATCCCAATATATTCAGTCTAAAAAAGGTAAATGAAATCAAAAATTATATCCTACAGACATTCATGACACACATCATTCTTGTGCTCACCACAAACAGTCTTTTTGCACTTCACGCAAATTATCTTAGACATTCTCTTTTTTACATGCACAAAAATTACAATATCGACATTTTTTAGGCGGAGGTTCATCTTCATTATTACCTTCGTTTTCTTCAGCAGTTTGAGAAATAATATTTTCAATTTTACTTATCTTGGCAAAGATGGAGCATCTAGTCTTTTATTCATCCACGGCGCAGTCAATTGATCGCTAAGTTTCTTCATATATCCACTACGACTCAAAGGTTTCTAGTGCTTTGATTGCATGTTAAGGCAATAAAGAACATATGAATTAACAAAAGTCATATTCAATATGCCATAAAACATGGTTGTTGGCCATCTATTAGTTTTGCGAGAACAGGACATTCCAGAACACATTTGATCAAATGTGTCTACTCCACCTTTAGTTTGGTTATAAAACATTACTATTTCTGGCTTACAGGCTGTTGAATTGAGCGCACCTTCCTCGTCACATGATGATAAAAGATATATCATATCATACAAGCTTTAGCTTGTAAGAAACCAGTGTCAAAAATCCATTGTAATCAAACATGGAAGTTCCTATAGGTCGATAGTGGGTATTTCCCGTTTATTTGATCGTATCGTTCCTACAAGTGTCAGCTTATATGGTTTAGAAAACAACGATTTGGCAAGAGGAACGGACGTAAACCGTGAATGGGCTTTGACAATTCTTTGACGTAATATTCTCCCAGGGGTACTCCATTCGTCTTTGTAGTCTTGCCAATGTATGGCATAGCGTTTAACATATATTTGGTTCCACTGTCACAAAGCATATGAATTTTTATGCCGTATTTATTAGGCTTATTTGGGATATATATACGGAATGGACATGGTCCGCGAAATCCGAGCAATTGCCCATCGATGGTTACATTTCCTCCTGGTGTATAGTTTAGCTGACATTGATTTATGAAAAGTTCCCAAATTTTCTCACTGGTATGAAAGGATCTTCTTCACGAACAGCAGGCCGCAGAGACTTATCATCCATCCTAAGACACCTTGCTAAGAAATTGAATTGATCCCTTCTCATGACAGCTACATATCTTGTTCCTGAATATGAGCTATCCAATAGTTCATCAGTAGACTAGATGATTGTCTTTCATTGCTGCACTCAGGGTGAGGATACCAATAAAAGCTCGGATTTCTAGTGAATTTGTGTCTCTAAAAGTGGCTTTAGACTTACTCGTATTTTCTCGGCGTTTTGCAATAATTTCTACATTTGTCCACTTGACGATCTCCTTAATTATTTCATCAGTGATGAAGAGATCAAAACACAAAACAGGGTCACAAATATTTCTACACATACGTGTTGGGCCTCTACTGGTTCGAATAATGTTAATAGCAGAAGTTCGTGAATGTGTTTGACCCTTAACTGTAGACCAACGATGTTTGTTCTTGCCCTTCATCACTGCTCGAATAATAATACGCCGCTCACGTTCGTTATCCGTCCGATCACGGAATGCTAAAGAGCCAGGCTGGGACGATTCCTCTTCATCATCAGAAGAACTTTGTACATCTTCAGGCATACTATCCATGAATTCCTCTTCATACTCACTTTGCGCATCGTCTTCGCTTAGATGATCCTCTAATTCACTGTCAGTCTCCTGAGCATCACCAGCATCATACTCCTCTTGTATGCCTAATAATGTTGATATTTCGTCCTCATCCAAGGGTAACCTACGTGCCATGATGATCACAACATAAACGGGTTAAAAATGTGCTAAAAGTTACTCAAAAGATACGCTTCTCGAGCGCATCAACCTGTCATAACTCGAAAACTATGGTACTTACCGCACAAGCACAGCTGCCGCTCGAGAGTGCTAGTTGACAACTGAGTTGGCTAAAAAAGACAAATGCGTACGCGCAACGGATAAAAAGAGACAGCGATATTACGTTTCCATGGGCGCCTCTGCGATGTGGGTTAATACACTACACTACACACTTGTAGGGTTGAATGATACCGAAGCATGGTGTTAGTCTATTTATTGTATGATGATTTATTAAACAATACGAGAACTGTCAGAAATGACACCTCAGTTCCAAGGTCATCCTTATTGGAAGATCTATTAGCAGAAAAAAATATTCTTAATAGAAAAGCTTTTTCTTCCTGGCTCTCACTTAACAATTTTGATTTGCAACAAAAGTGTGACTTTACTCGTATCTGTTGTTTTCAATATATTTTCAACTAAATTACTGCCATCCACAAAGCTTAAATACCTAACAAAGGAAAGTTATTACTTCGGATACACAGTCTTAGTAATTTTATCACTTTTCAGTTATCATTACCAATTCAAGGTTTACCAAAACCATATGGATATAAATTTCTTCACTCTAGATCTTCTGCTGCACAAACAAATTAAGTTTCTACTCGATTGCCAAAGCTATCATCGCACAAAAGCAAATTCGATTCAAGGAACTCCTTAATTTCGGCGAGTGCCCTAACGAATTCCTTTCCGACACCAGGAAAGTAAACAAACAAAATCACTCCTGGGTTCAGACACGGTCAGTGACCATGAAAATTAGCAAATCGCATGTTAAATATAAATCAAATCCTTGGCTCCTTCTAGACTCAGAATATCTATGTATTGGTACGTATCCAGTAAAGAGAAAATTTATTTCTACCAAAAGAACCGACATTACGACATTCGTAATAAGTGTGTGCTTCAATGAGTTGTTGTAAGCAGGTTTTGACTTAGCACTTGACTTCGCAGACACGCCTAATGGTGCTGGTCATGTGATTTGCAGTATATTTTTTTTAAAAACTAAAATTGATTTTTGCTTTCGTAATTCAGGGCTATGAACTGAATGTCAAAGTTTGAAGGTTAAAAGCCTTCATTCTTTATTCTTGGTTTGAACTCGCACTTTGCGGAGATGATCATACAATTCTGAGTAGCCTCGTCAACGGTCAACAAACGAAATGAATCTAAGATTTGCTTTTGATCTGAGTAGGGTCTCCACCTTTTGAACATATTCAAGTAGGTTTCATTCTCGTGGACGATCTCGGATTTCTGTAACTTTCGAGCTTTTGGCTCAAACCTTGAGGTCGTCACCACACACTAATAAAATGTGTCGTTTCTCAATAGCTCATATCTTGCCCAGATCTACTTGTTCTATATATTCTATATTAGCTCAAGTTCAATCTGCAATTTGGATCTGGTTCGGATATCGATAAAATAATTAATACGCTCTATAAACTTCACATTCGCTTGCTTTATTCAAAAAACAACAGAAGAAAAAATGTCAAATACACTCTTTTTATAATAGACTTCATTCAGTTCATGTATTTCCGCCATAGGAATATTAAATAGAAAGAAATGAATATACATAAGTGATAAGGATAAATATACTGGATATAATAAAACAGAAAAAAAAAATTATACGAGATAAAGATAAAAATAATAGAATTCAAGAAAGTGAGATATATAATATATATGTACATGATAAATCAGCTTATGAATGCTACCATAATAAATGAAACAGCAATACTGCGATGAGTGCATTCAGATTCCACATATATGCCCCAGGATGATATTCAATGAATATCATGAAAGCTGTTCGACCGGCTCTCCTCAGTTGTTCCGCATGAGTTGTTATATAACCTGTAAAGATAAGGCAAAGCACAATTGATTCTAGAGTGACTGTTCCTTTGACGAATCTTGCCAATTAGTTTCAATGCGCAATGGGCATAACTTGACAATAGGGCGCTTAATTATTCCGTTTTGGGTCTTAAGCGTAACAACCCGCACCAAATTATCAGCACCAGGATTTACTTCTATAATTCGCCCCAATGGCCATTGGTTGCAGAGAAATCGTTCATCCTTTACCATGACAATATCGTTGACTTTTAAATCCGATTTGCGTTTCAGCCACTTTGGCCGTTTCTGGAGTCTCGATAAATATTCCCTACTCCATTGCCGCCAGAACTGTTGAACCATTTTTTGACAATGGAGCCCTGGTTTATGAAACTGATATTGTTGATTTCACCTTGTGGCAGTGCGAGTAACGAGTCCCCTATCAAAAAATGACCTGTTAATGGACATAATGGAACCGAGTTCAAGCATGACTCAATTTGTATCAGCACGGTGTTGAGTTCCTCATATGTTAATTTTTGTTCTCCAATTATCCGTTTCAGATGAAATTTCGTCGACTTAACACCCGCTTCCTACAACCCTCCAAAGTGGGACGACGAAGGTGGTATAAAATGCCAACGTACTTGTTGTTGCGCTAATTGCGGATAAACTTTGCTTGTGAATCGCTGATAGGTATATCTGTCTTCCTTAAGCTTTCTGTTGGCACCTATAAAATTAGTGCCGCAGTCGCTATATACTCGTATGTCCTTACATATACCTCTTCGTGCAATAAAACGGTTTAAGGCACTCACAAAAGCATCTGAGGTCAAGCCATAAACTTAGAGTTGGTAAGTGAAATATAAATCGCGATGTATCCTCTCAAAGAGACTCGACCTCTACCCTTTGATGGTCGCACGTTGAAGGGCCCAGCGTAGTCAACACCAGTAGGGGAAAATACTCTCACTGGACGAACCCATTCAGCTGGTAAATTTACGTGCATGGCTCTATTTTGTTCTTGTAACAAACAATACAACGATGGATTGCAAAACGCACCACATTACGCCCGCCCATAATCCAAAATCGTCTCCGGATGTGGTTTCAGGTAGGCATCACTCCTCCATGCAAGATGCTCACGTGACTATACTGTACAATTCAATTTGTAATATATTGTTTTGCAGGTAGGATGAGCGGGTGCCTTTGGTCCTTTGGAAGGAACGCGCGTTTCAACCTGCCACCGAGTCGTATTGTCTTTTCCTCTTTGTTAAACAACGGATTAAGGGGGCGTAGAGGGCTATTTTCGGGTAATGACTTGTCTATGGATAATGCATTCCATTCAAGCGTAAATGTCTCACGTTGTACCAAACGAACTACAGAAATAAAGGCCGAATGCAGTTCTTCCGTTGTTTTATCCTCCACACTAGAACACAAAACGGAAGCAGTACGCTACCATCCTTAGAACTTTGGAGAATGACGACCAATTCGTTAAAAGTAAATTTGGTTCCAAATCCTTGACGATGCTCGAGAATACCTTGACCTTTCTTTTTTCTTCTTCCGAACAGATCATATTCAACGTTGAATTTGGCCACTTACTGAATTGCAACTTAAGAAAGGGTGCACCATGCTACTATAAATCGCAGTTAATTAGTTTGGATGGACTTATTCCACGGCTGGAAACATCAGCGGGGTTATTTTCTGAGGTTACGTGGCGCCACTGATTTATTGTGGTTTCCTCCGTGATTTTTCTTATCCGGTTCGCAACGAAGGGTTTCCATTTACCTGCATCCCCACGAATCCAGTTTAATACGATCGATGAGTCAGTCCACATGAAAACTTCTGAAATTAGAACGTCAATACATAGATGTTGCTTGACGATCTTTTACAATTTTGTACCCAAGACTGCTCCGCACAACTCTGCACGAGGCATAGTTAACCTAGGCTTTATTGGATTTACCTTTGACTTTGCCATCAGAAGATTAACTGTATCTTTTCCATCTTCGTCCCAGATCCTCAAATAAGCAACTGCTGAATGCGCGGGCTGAGATGCATCGCAAAATGTATGCATTTCCATTGATCTTAAGTTCCCGTTGCTGCCTATCCATCTGGAAATACCGACCTGTGTAATGGCGGACAATTCTTCACCAAACCTTTTCCAGTGTTTCTCAATATCGTACGGTAGCTTAGCGTCCCATTCGATTTTATTAAGCCATAATCTTTGTAATATAATTTTCGCCGACACCACGTTGGGGTTGAGCCAACCCAACGGATCAAACAATCGAGCGATATTTGATAAAATTGACCGCTTAGTTGGAGATTCAAGCGTAATTTCGAAATTAATTTTGAATTTAAATTGATCAGAGTTGGGATCCCAATACAGACCTAATGCCTTGATGGGGTCCGCTGATTTCAATTGCAGCATGCTTTGCAGATACCTGTGTTCAGAAGGAGTTTAATTTAGAAGCGATGGATGATTACTTGCCCATTTCTTTAGTTCAAAGGACGCACTTCGTACCATGAGTATAATTTGCTTCTGCTTTTCTAAAGCTCCTTCAATGGTATTGGATCCCGATAAAATATAATCCACGTACATCTGTTGGCTTATTATTTCCGCAGCCAAAGGAAAACGATTTTTCTCATCATGCGCCAACTGATTCATCGTGTGCATTGCTACGTACGGAGCAGGCGCCGTTCCAAACATTACTGTTGACCAATAGTATTCCCGTATTGGTGAAGGATCATCTCTCCAAAGGATGCGTATGTAAATAGACGCCAAATCCTTAAGACGGTACTTAATTCTATCTGTAGAGCAGGCCCGGTGGCAAGAATGTCATTTAGAGACTTACCGTTTGAGGTTTTCATAACGCATCTAATATGATTCTCAATTTTGTGCTCACTGATGATTCTCTTAAGACTGAGTGGTGAGGGAGGTAGCAACACAGTAATACAATGTGGTTCTTCGTTGGTCGTGACAGATTTCATTTGTCTCAGCTCTATGTATTCTTTGATGGATTCCATGTGTTCTTCTTTCAGAGCCTTGTCCCTTAACAACCGTCTTTCTAAATGTTCGAATCGCCTTAAAGTTGCGGCCCTCGATCTTCCTATGAACTATGTCTTTATTGGCAATCGCACCCGATATTTGCCAGATTCCAGGCGCTCAGTTGTGTCTCTCTAGATTTTCTTCACACACATTATTTCCTCCGATTCCCAAAATTTCCTTAATAGATAATCTATTTCGAAATTGGTATATAGAGATGTCAAAGTACGTGATGAAGATTGCTCCGCTTTCTTTCCTAAGACGATGTACCCCAATGTTGTCTTCTGGGCAATTGGCAATCCATATCCGCCCTACGCGTGTCGTTCTGGATGCACCCGTCGTATACATCACTCCCCAGTAATACATCGATAATTTGTGGCTCGAAATATTTTGGATAGATATACCTTAAAGATGACTACAAGTTGAGACGTTCATTTTCTTTATGGGCAAAACACCAGCTACCTTGGGCAGCACATACGCAACAACATCAAAATTTATTTGAGGATCTACCCTAGAATCGATTGATAGTTTAATACTATAGTTACTTGCCGTGATCGTAGATCCTGATAATCCATTAACATTAATGTTAGCCCTATCCCGATGAAAACCCAGCTGTTGCACAACTCGTTCGTTTACGAAGGAAGCCTGTAACCCCTGATCCAGTAATGCTCTAAACGACTGTAAGCCCCACTCCGAAGACTTGATAGTAATGACTGCTGTTGGTAGAAGCACGTCATACGATGTGATGTCCGATGACCGATTGTCCTCCCGCTCTTCATGTGTCGCCATGTATGTTGCCTCTTTAGTGAGGGCTGGAATGACAAGCTCCCGCTCAAGGTGGATTAAAGTGTGGTGTTTTCTTCCGCATGTCCCGCATGTTCGACGGCTGCTGCATTTTGTCGAGCGATGGTTATATCCCTGACAGTTAAAGCATAGTTTAAATTTTGCCACCATTGTTCGTCTGTCATTGGTGTTCACGTCTAAGAATTGCGGGCATTCCCGAACTGGATGTTCTGCCTTCTCGCATATTGGATATGTGATGGTTTTCTTATAAACGAGCATTGCCTTAACCTCATTTTTCGGTGTAGCTCCCGGCACTGCTAGTTTTCGCTGATTTGCTGTTTTACTCATTACCTCAACCCGAAATCATTATGCTTCTCAGCAGGAGCTAGGAATTGATTTTAGGCACATAGTTTCACGGTGAAATTTTCCTAGAATTCATCGTAGATTCGGATTCTGGTGGACGCTTTTTGCGAACAAAAATTGACCCGCCGCGCCGTTATAATTATAAAGGGTTTTCCAATAGGGACTTGACAACTTTGAATTTAATTTGTGAACGCACTCTTTCACTAATCATCAAACTGTCACTGTCAATTTATTCAGTAAACTCAATATCATCATGGTAAAGTACACGAACGAGCAACGTCTGCAAATTATAAAAATTTTCTACCGAAATTCGGAGTCGGTGACTGCAACTTTAAGAGGGTTAACTCCAATTTTCGGTCGTAATTGTCGCCCTAGTAGACAGGCAATAACAAGTTTATCCAAATCAGTCAATTCCACGGCGTTCTCAAGAATTGGGCATCGCTCAGACCAGATTATAGCGTATTTTGCGTAAGGATCTTGGTTTACACCCATACAAGATCAAGCTGACTCAAGAATTGAAGCCGATGGACCATTTGAAGCGACATACGTTCTCCGATTGGGTTCTGGAGAAGATGCGCCAAGATGATGAATTTCATCGCAAAATCATCTTCAGTGACGAAGCTCATTTTTGGCTCAATGGGTTCGTCAATAAGCAAAATATGCGTTATTGGTCGGGTGAAAATCCACATGTGCTTCATGAATCACCACTTCATCCACAAAAAATAACTATTTGGTGCAGTTTGAATGCCGGCGGCGTTATGGGACCATATTTTTTCGTCGACGATAATGATCGTTACGTTACTGTGAATGATAAGCGTTATAGCGCCATGATCACAGATTATTTTTGGCCCGAATGGTAAGATATGGACTTTGATGACATGTGGTTTCAACACGATGGTGTCACAACCCACACAGCACACGCTACAATCGATTTATTGAAGAGTAAGTATGGTGAGCGTGTTATCTCAAGACATGGGCCAGTCGATTGGCCGCCTCGTTCGTGCGATTTAACGCCGCTTGACTATTTTCTGTGGGGCTACGTTAAGTCATTGGTTTATGCCAACACGCCGACGACGTTAGAAGAGCTCAGAGCCAACATTGAACGCAAAATAGCGGCCGTTTCGGCCGAAATGTGTGGCCGTGTCGTTGAAAATTGTGTCCAACGAATCGAACGAAGTCGAGTTCCATTCATAAATGTTTTGATTGTACTTCAAGCCGATAATAAAGTTTTTGAAATATCTCAAATGGTTTGCGTTTTATTTTAAAAAAAAGTTGTCAAGTCCTTATTGGAAAACCCGATACTTTTAAAATTATTGGCACTCAAAAAAAAAACCGAGAAATCTGACACCCTTTGGACTCGCTGTACATGGTACGGATGGAGCTGTTTTTTTCTGCTTTCTTCAATTGCACATACTAAAGTACTAGGGTCTTGTACGACTGCTTGTAAGACTTCGTCCTCGTAGGGAATGACGGGTCTTCCCTCACTAACCATTAGATTTGGAATGCGACCCTCTGAGAATGACCGGTGAACATTTACAAACACTCGATCATCCGGATGACGCTGAGCATTTGGGTATCTCTCATGATAAAGTCTGGCTGCAGCACTAGCATTACACCTGCACTCCCGAGTGTATCGTGGTGGCATAATGGCATTCGCAATACATAATAACGCGGTCAACGATCAACACTAGTCCAGAAGAAATCCAGGTTCGACAGAAACGGTCAGATCAAAGTCGCAATGCAATGAAGTCCTATAAAAAAAGCCAAAATTGTAAGCACGAAATCAACACGAATACAGAATAATGCGCTGTAAGCGAAGGAGCGTGACGTACGGCAGTATTGCACGATGTGCCAATGCTTTTCAACTTAACAAGAGTGGCATCTCTATGTGTTTCACTCACACTAGTCGCAATGGAGTGTTTATCCGTCTCAATCACGGCGTCGCTGCCTATCTCGCTCACACTTGGTACTCATTTTAACTTATTAAAAAGAATTAACTATGAATCGGGTTTCTTTAACAAAATATTTTTTTTTGTCCTCAATTAAGCGTTAGTCTAGCAAGTGTCATACCATTTTGGAATTCAGACTGAATACGCCATCTTATAAGGTGACTTGCCAAAATGTCTTAGTACTTTTTTTTCAGTACAGTCAGTTCAATTTGGGAGATTAATGATTTTCAGATACATGGATGGACAAAACAGGAATATTTTAGTAAAAACCGATATAGTTATGTTTCAATTTTGGACCGTAATTTACAAAAGAGTTACTCAGGGTTACGTGACAAAAAAAAATTTAAGAAAAGTAAAGATTTACGATCACAGCACTTGAAAGATCGTCACAGGATTGTCGGATTTCTCGATTTGTTTTTTGAGTGCCAATAATTTTAAAAGTACATGACTAAGATTTTTTTTTATAATTTTGTGGTAACCGACACCACTTGACCTACCACCCGTTTCCGGATTGATGTTAACTTTTGGGACACAAAAATCTTCGCCTTTTCCGGCTAAAAGTGGTGCTTATTGGTTTTGTAGGCACTTTGCTACTGACGAGTTAACAGTCGTCTTCCGAAAGACTGAGAAAATTCACTAAAAGAAGTATGCAATGACGACAAGGGACTACTTCTGTGTCTGAGTACTTGGCAGTAAAGGATGCGCAACATCGACGAAACGTACTAGTAGGGATTTTTTTTATTTCGGCTCCGATGTTAACTTAGATAATGACACTTCGCAAAAAATAAAATGAAGTATCAATTTCCACTCACTGTTTCGTTGGCCTAAAAAGAGAAGTAACTAGCAAGCTCCTATTATTCCAGTACTGTTCGAAGGCGCGGACCATTGGTCCATTTGAATGTAAGATTCTTCGAGCGATCTTCGGTTATATTTGTGTTGCCGGGATTTGGGGAAGGAAATGTAACAGATGTCGTCAGACAAATGCATATCATCAACTGATATGACTAAGATGTGTGGGGCAAATGAATGCTAAAGCTCTGCTTGAAGTATATTCTCTTACTACCCAGAGGAACAGTGTAGTTAATAAAGACCCCGCCTTAGCATAGGTGTCCGAAGATCGCGTTAAGTGGAGATGTTCGATTTTTGAGAGCCACATCCAGCGCGGACATAACGCCAACTAAGTAATAACGAAAGTCATGCTTGGGATACCCTCCAATCACATAGCTCTGTTATCACCAATCATATAGCAGTTAGAATTGGGAATTACCGTGACTACGTAGTTATCATGTTCCAAAGGATTTTTTGAATTATTTTTGATCTTTTCTTTTCATAATCTCATCCCTTCATTCAACAGCCACATTGAGAAGATAAAAAATTAAGTTTTTCCATGATCCAGAGAGATCTCGTATCCTGTGGAAGGGGTTAAAAAATGACTCCTCTCAATTTGTGGGCATATTAGGACGAGGTATGTTAATTTGGCGTAGCAGTGTATCATATGATGACTTTTCTTGTTGATCCTTCAAAATTCGGTATAATCATACGTTACGACTTCTTAAAATCAATTTATTCCCGTAGGCTACTTACACGAGCTGACTTTATGATTTGTGTCGGGCATCCCACAATCTGCTAAACCATTCTCCGCCATTTAATATGATGAATATTTTTACATCGTTAAACATTTTGTTGGGATTTTCATAGAACCCCGTACCTGATTTAAATGAAAAATAATTTTTCCGTCCTCTAGACCCTTGAGATACTTAATAATGCTTACCAGCTTTTACTGCTTTTCATTCGGGATGCGTTATACTTAGAAATAGAACGGCAGGAATCAGAAACAAGATGAATCCACTTCAGAAACTCCCTTCCATAGTCTTAATTCCTTAGCTTGTTTATTTTAAGAAGGATAATTTAATTTCCATCCCTTTGCTGTCGATTTGGTGGCTCTTCCAACTCATATAACCTCCTCCTCATAGGGTTGTTCGGGTAGTCGAAAACAAAGAACGACCATCCATTGCCATTGGTATCGCAATCGCTGCGACAATCGCAACATTACCCCTTAGACAAAGAAGAAGATATAGAGAATGACAAAAAAAAAAAAAAACTACCATGCACTTCCATTATCACTTAGTTAGACTATAAAGCGGTTTACACAGACCACAAAGCTGCGGTCTAGCCTCATCTGAGCGGGGATGATGATAATGCTGTTGTACTGAATCCTTTAATTCCATTGAACAATTGAAAAGTGCCAATTTGCATGGGAAATCTTAAGGGTACATTTTCAATTCATTCAATTTTTGCTTTCTTCTCTGTTCGTACTATTCAATTTTCCATCATAAACACAATTGTCCTGGTTGGACTTAATCTTTCTGGGTCATCGACTAGGAGAGCTGTCAATTTTGTCCGTTCTTTCTGCAGCTGTAATATGAAATGCGTTCAATTTGTTACCGAGCACGTTCTGTTGGACGAAGGATTAAACATACGCACTACATACCACCACTATACGAGGAGAGTGGTGTTTATTTTTTTATTTTTTAACTTTAAGGCACCCCTTACTAGAGGCTTTGATTGATCATTGTTGAATCAGGACTTTCTATTTAATTCGAACGTGTTGTGGCCTTTTTGTTTTCTTCTTGCCACACAATTTCCCGAAAAAAAGAGGTATCTGTAGTACTCACGTCAATAAGGATGGCAAGGACGTAACCACTTTGACATACTTTTATGTCTCTTCTAGCCAGACGAACCACGAAAAGCGCTTCCCTAAAAGAATGCGCCCTACAAAGGCAAACAAGCGACTATTGTTTGTTCTTGGTTGTTTTTTTTTCTATTGTTTTTTTAGAGGTCCTTTTTCTGTTTCCTTTTAAGCGTGTCGTTCAATGTTTGTTTATTTTCTTTCTTTTGTCATAAATTATGTTCGTCTTTTACTTTTGTTTCGTTGTTTTTCGTCTATATAATGTGGGTGAACGTCAGTGTATGTTGGATGCTTTGCAGCCCATTTAGCAATATAGGACTGAAAAACGACTTTGTTCAGAGGAATTTAATCCTTTTTCTCTTTTTTTTTCATTGTTGTTGCAATGAGCATGTCTATGAAAAATCAGGTGAACACGTATCCTGTGGACAAAAAAAAACTTTAAGCTATTGTGAAGCTCATTAAGGTTTCGTTCTTGGGGTTTTAAATAAAATATTTCCTTCGCACGCCATTTGGGCGGCACTATAAGGAGAACAAAGTATCCAGGACACTTGAATGTGGAGGACGTAGATTCCATAACTATTGTTAAATTTGAATGAAAGGAGTTGTGGTTTTATCTACTCGTTTAGCATGCGAGATAGGAAAGTTAATCTTCTTGAGACGTGTGGGTAGTACAAAGAAGTCTATCTGTACATGTTCTTTCTGAGAGTACATAAAGAATGCTCTTAGGTGGATTGCAATATTGCATTGACTTATTTTCGAATTTGAAGTAAGTGGCATATAATATACGGTAACCAGATAAGAACGATAGGAAAAAAAATTTAAATAAAACAACGACGAAGTGAGATATAAAATTGATTCTGGCTCTATTTTGAATCTACGTTCATGCCATTATGTGTGGAATAGCATATCATTCAAAGGGGCCCCAGAGAAAATAATTGAGTGGTGTCAAATCGCATGATCGCCGTGGCCAATTGATAAATGTTCGCCGTCGCCAAATTTCTCCTTCACAACTTAGAGCGCTGCGTCACTTGTACGGCATGTAGCGCCGTCCTGTCGGCTAACATCGCTCTATCACTGCTATCATTGATGGTAACCGTGTCTCCTTCCTCATTTCGAAAGAAATAAGGTCCGATGATGCCATCATACCATAAACTGCACCAAACAGTAAATCATTGTGATTGCATTGATGTTGGTCCGAACACTTGTGGACGCCAATGTTGGTCCGAACGCCAATAACGGCAAAAAAAAAGCCGCTGAGTCAAAAATGGGCATCGTTCAAGAAAATGATTTTTTGGCCAAAATCTGGATCTCCGGCCAACATTTTCTGCGCCCAATTAACGAACTCACGGCGTTATCTATGGTTGTCCGGCTTCAATTCCTACATCAGTACAATCTTATACAGATGTAGGCCCAAATCCAACCGCAAAATAAGCCGGGTTGACTATCTGGCGATGCCCAATTCAGCTGATCGGCGCCGAATCGACATTTCTGGGTCTTCTTGGATACTGGCAGCTACCGCTGCTATGTTTTCTCAATTTCACACCAATTTCTGTCAGGTTGGTGGCTTAAGATCCACAAGAGTGTACTCACGCTCAAAGTTTTCCGCAGTGCCACGAATTGCCTGCACAAAGAAGCCATGATGACGACCTACCTTACGACGAAATTCACATTGCGTGTTTATCGGAATTTCGATTTTTTAATATATTTTGCACGTTCGGCAAGCTTAAAACGAAGCATGATGGAATGGAAAATGTTGCTCAATATTTTAGCAGTTGGGTGACAGCTGCTGAAATATGACAATGGGAAAGACTATCACTGCTATCTAGTCACCCTATAACTGGAAGGGGAATGTCTTCAACAAATTTTGAAACCTACGGATTGTGATATTGCTTTTTTATTGCGATTGCTTTACGACAATGTGATACAAAGACTGATTGGCTTTTGAAGGGAAATCATTAATTCCATTTCCCTTTTCAACTCTAGATTTTAGGCGCCTTGAAGCTTTTCAAAGTCAAGCTGTCTTGCACATCTCCCCTGCTTGAATAATAGACGCGTTCAAAGCATACATAAATATTTGCACAACCTTAGGAAATGGTGGTCAGTAGTGTTCGGCTTATCTGTAAGGGTGCCGCCAAATCCTCTCTGACTCTTCGAATTGGAAAGACTAGCAATGACAACAGTCTGAAAGACCCTGAGTGCAAGCATTGAGTCGACCAACTATATGAGCCAGCCTAATCGGAGAATTTTTGTGTTTAAACAGTGGACTGCAATATGCAAAGCGAACTCTTAGGGTGATTCGCTCCACGCAGCAAGCTCTTAAATGGCTTAGAAAGCCTGTGGCAATAATCATCGCTTGAGAACTTGATTCCAGCTCAGAGAAACAGAGTATGTATTGAGGGTTCTTCACACCTGGAACCCTGGACTTGATATTAAATAATTTTGAAAAGCTGTTTTGAAAGGTGCAACTGTGCAAACAATGAGAGGTCTTGTCTTCGTGGGTAAAGCTTCTGTCGAAACCATTATATGCTGCCTCCAATTGCGCATACGAAGTTGGCTGAGGTTTACTTCCACTTCTGTAGCCATCTCGTCTTCCGTGTTGTCAATTTGGTTTAGAGATGAAAACTTTCCAGGCCGGGATGATGGTGTCCATACGCGCAGGGTGACCTAGCCGTCTAAGCCGGGTTACCCTAGTTAATCTTACGAGGTCAGCATCACTAAACAACCCGTACAATTCGCTGTTGAAACGTCCTCTCCATTCTTTATTGATGCACACAGGACCTAGAAGTGCCGGAGGGCATTTTCACGTCCTTTCTCAGTATCCACGTTTCTGCATCGTAAAGCAGGACTGGGCTTCTCAGTGTCTTGTATATTGACTTTTTGGTTGCTCGAGAGAGGGCTTTTCTACTCAGTTACCTTCTAAGCCCAAAAAAGCAACGATTGGAAAAAAGAAATTCTTCGAATTAATTTTGCGCTCGTGTCGTTGTCAGAATTGATAGCGGAGCCGAGGTAGATAAAGCTCCTTACTACCTTAGGGTTGTAGCTGTCTATCGTGACGTTTTGTCTTAGCTGTCGATGGACCATCGTTGACTGCTAAACCAGTCCTTACCACCTCTGCTCTAATAGTTGCTCCATTGGCAGCTCGCAGTGTTCTTCCGATTACGTCAATGTCGTCTCCATACCGACCTTGATGGAGCCGCATGCATTCTCCATCGTTATGATGCAAAGCTGAATTAGATTGGTGGGGATGCCAAAACTGGTCATTGCTCTATATATTGTAGTTCATCTCTATACATAGATGCTGTTGTTTGAGATCTATTCGAACGGAGAATAATCACCCTGTATTCACCCTTTGGCGTTACACGCGACACCTTCAGTTGGACACAGACGACAAACTTAATTGGGCTGTCAAAATCATCTTTTCTTTCTTTTCTATTCTGTACCTCGAACAACGTGGTTTGGTAAGCGGTAACTAATAAATCTAAAATCTACAAAAATGTTTGCATTTAATCTTCAACATTCTGGTGCCTCCTGTGAGGATTGATATTGGACTGGATAATTTTGAATTTTAAACTTGATTGGCCTTTTGGATTCATTGCGCTGTCTGGCGTATCAAACAACTGGACACATTTTGTGAAACTGCCCTTGGCATACACGTATGTACATATATTTTTTGGATTTGGATTTACCGCGCATTGACGTATCTTTGGACATTTGGAATATTGTGTCAAGAATCTTTGCGTGCACTACGTGTTATGAAGCTGCCTGTTGACAAATGGGACGCATTGGCAGTACCTATAGTGGTGTCTAGGCTTCCAGTTACCACTCAGCGTGAGTGGAACTTGAGCTGTTCTCCCAACGAGATCCCGAGTTTGGCGTTTTTACTCAAATTTTTCGAGAAACGAACGCACAGTCTAGCTACGGAGTTAATTGGGACACCAACTCGATCGGAAACTTCAACGACACGATAACAACATCGTACTCATCATGCAGTGAAAGCATATATGGCAACAACAGATGAAGGGAAATGCCCTCATTGCCAAGGTCCGCATAGAGTTGGTCGCTGTCCATCACTGTTGGCTATGAAACCAGAGCAGCGATTTGAGACTCTCAGAACATCGAATTTGTGTTTTAATTGCTTCAGACATTAACATTCTTCGAGGCAGTGCTCATCAGGTGGATGTCGACAGAGCGGTCGTAGGCTTCATACGATCTTCTGTCACGAACCCAGGATGTCAACACCTGCTGTGCAAATAACAGAGGTTCCAGTGCAGATCCCCCAGATAACAGTTGCTTCACAAGCGGAGACAATCAGTTCCTGACTAACTGATGCTGTAAGTAGCTGTATCGTGCAGAACAACCGAACTATTTTTCTGGCTACTGCGCTCGCGTATATATATGGACAGTCAGCAGATCAGCAGCGCTTGGCTCGTATACTCTGCGTAAGTATACGAGGTAAGTTTTATAACAGACCGTTTTGCTAACCATTTACATCTCCGCAGACGTAAATATGATGTCACAGTAGAGGGAATTGGGGGCTTGGCCCATACAAGGACGAAAGGCAGCGCTACGCTCACAATACATTCTAACTTCACCCTGACGGTCGAAGTGCTAGTTATAGCGTCAATCACTTCGATCACCCCAACTTTGCCGATCGACGTGAACCAATGGACACACTTGGCTGGTCTTGAACTTGCAGACGCCCATTTTGGAACTCCTGGCGCTATTGATGTCCTCATTGGAGCAGACGTGTGGGGTCTTATCGTACAAAGCGACGTCATTAATGGGAAGCTGAATGAGCCACACACTCAGCGAACGCAGTTAGGCTGGGTTGTTTTCAATGCTTCCGCGCGAACTAGTGTTGGCGTCTCACTAAATGACATCCAGTTGATGGGTCCAACGATTCAGGAGTCACTTATCAACATCATTTTTCTCTTTCGACATTAACGGGTAGCACTTACCGCTGACATCGAGAAGATGTTCCGGCAGGCACTGGTCACTCCGGAACACAGGGACTTCCAGCGGATTCTTTGGGGAGAATCACCCACAGAAGAAATCGGCATTTATCGCCTGACAACTGTTACTTATGGCATGGCTTGCAGTCCTTACAACGCAGTGCGTGCACTTCATCAATGTGCGTACGACTACTTTGGCAAAGTGGCAGGCTAGACTCAAGCAGTAGCTGCGCGGGACACAATTCTGACTTCATTTTATGTCGATGATTTGTTGGTAAGCTGCAATGATGTCAACGAAGCTAATATATTAGCTGCAAATGTTAACACCATACTGTCGGCAGGACATTTTAAGCTACGGTAGTGGAACTCCAATAGCACTCAGGTAATTAATTTTTTAACTGGTGGAAATTCTTCTACTGCAGACTTCCTATCGAGTCACCGACTACTACCGTGCTGGGGTTACGGTGGGATCCAGTCACAGACGAGTTGTTCTACAGCGTAAGCCTCAAATCGCAAGATGGTTGTCTCACGAAGCGGCGTGTACTGAGTGAAATATCTCAGCTCTTCGACACTACCGGTCTTTTGGCACCTATTGTTATCATTGGGAAGATATTTATGAAAGCGAAACTTGGCTTCAATTTCACAATGGTCTCCACTCAATCAACCGCGTTCGAGTGCCCCGATGGCTGGGCATGGTGAATGGAGAAATAACAGCACTCTATGGCTTTTGTGACGCTAGCTCGCATGCCTACGCTGCTGTTTTATATACGAAAACAACCGACTTCAGGAAACATGCACGTGTCTCTCTGCTGACAGCCCGTACCAAGGTGGCACCAGTCAAGGCTGCTACTATCCCTCACTTAGAGCTCTGCGCAGCGCATTTACTGGCGGTTACCCTGGAAAACGTTCGTGTGGCTTTAGGACTTTTGGATACACCTTGTTTCTTGTGGTCAGAGTCTCGAATTGTGCTATATTGGTTACGGAAGCAGCCAACCACACTGAAACCATATGTCTCTAATCGAGTACGTCAAATCCAAGAACTGACATCGCCCGAGTGTTGGAATCATGTTCAATCAGCTCAAAACGAGCGGATTGTGCCAGTCGTGGAATGACTGAAGACCCGATACCTCAAGGTTCAGAACAAGGTGAGCAGCTTCAACAGAACGAGTGGGATACTATACATGAGGAGGAGAAAATATCTTTGTGGACAGCAGTGGCTACGGTCGTGCCCAAGCTATCAACACGGCGACGGGATGGCAAGGTTATTGCCCTTACGGAACGCTTTAGTTCTCTCAATCGTTTATTACATACAGTGGTACGGATGTTACGTTGGACTCCGAAACGACGGCGTTTGTTGAAGGCAGTTGTCAGCGCTGATGAATTGGACGAAGCTTTAGGTAAACTTATCCGCATCGAGCAGGACAGCGCTTTTTCGACCGAGGTTCATCAGATCAGTGGTAGGCTTTCCAGTTCCAGTCGATTGCTTCCACTGAACCCGGTCATGGACAACGACGGGATAGTACGCGTTGGTGGTCGACTGAGCAAAGCTGCAATACTTCACGATCACCGATTTCCAATAATCCTGCCACGGACTGGAGCACTGGCTTGGTTGCTCATTCAACAAGCGCATCAAAAAATACTTCATGGAGGCACGCAGTGCAGCTTCACAATCGGCTACGATACTGGATTTTAAATGCGAGGCAAGCAGTACGGAGTTTTATACATAATTGTGTCATTTGTCGACGTTATCGCGGTGCTACCCTCACGCAACAAATGTCTTCACTACCCTGCTGCTCGTCCTTTTCTTTCAACAGGCGTGGATTACTGTGGCACAAAGCGGTTTCGCACAACTGTTAAAACCTACCTGGCCATTTTTATTTGTATGGCCACGAATGCGGTGCATATCGAGGTGGTGGATGACCTCTCTTCGCAAGCGTTTCTAGATGCATTTACCCATTTTGTAAGTAGGCGAAGTCCATGCCTGCATCACTATAGTGGCAATGGCAGTGCATTCGATGGTGCCAACCGTTTGCTTCAAGAGGGTTTTGCGGCTTGGCACAGTGATACTAGTCAACAGTCACTAGCTAGTATGGGAACCAATTGGCATTTCACCACACCCAGCGCTCCTCATCAAGGTGGATTGTGGGAAGCTGCGGTGAAATCTGCAAAACAACAACTGGTCCGTTTGGTTGGTGGACAAACTATGTGGTACAACCAGCTTCATACTTTAGCGACGCGTATTGAGGCGTGTCTTAATTCTCGCCCACTTATTCCCCTACACGATGATCCAAACGACAAATTCGCTTTGACTCCAGCTGACTTTCTCATCGGGCCCCCCTTCTCGCCGTACCAGAGCCAAATGTTGACAAGATCCCAACTAACCATATCAAGCATTGGCAATGGTTGCGACAAATACACCAGCGATTTTGGCAAAGATGGAGTGAGGAATATTTGCTCACGTTGCAAACTAGAAGTAAGTGGCAGAGGCCGTTGGACAACGTCCGAGTTGGTGATATCGTCATTATTCGTCAGGAAAATTTACCCCCGACCTACTGGCGATTGGGTTGAGTCGTAGAAGTTCATCCGGGCAGCGATGGGCTGGCACGTAACCCCACTATCAAGACGGCTGCAGGAATCTTCACCCGGGCAGTTCAAAAACTATGCAGGCTTTTGGAGTCAAAGGGTTTCGAGTCAGATAAGATTTTATATGCGATGTTAAGAAGACTTGTTTCTTTGCAATTACCGCAACTCTTTAGAATCGGACAAACAATTCTAAGGTTCCAACCTTCTCAGTCATACTTTTGTCGGCCCAGATTTTGGATATGAGTTGATGTATGCTCTTTATCCATTCATTATCTACTGCTTTAAACAGTTCGGTAGTTAAGCTATCGGGTCCAGTACTTTTGTTGGACTTAAATTTGGAAATGGCTGCCCTGAGTTCGGGTGGATGTAAATGTCTATCTTCGTTCAAGTTCATTCTGCCTGGCGATAAGTTGTTGTTCGTCATCACCTCTTATCAGTCTGTAGAAATAATCTTTTCAGATCCTCAGCACCGACTACTGTGGTTCTCCTATGAGGTTTCGTTCTCCATCCTTGCTGATTTCTATTCGGGCTAAACAACTTTGCCATTTTTGTTTTATTTTTCTATTTTCTATGTGCTTACCTTAATTTCTGTGAACACCTCTTGTTCTTTGTTTGCCTGCTTTCGCCATCGAATCAGGGATTTCTTTGTTATAACGGCTTGAAACCCGGTACATCAAGAGGCGCCTTCTCTGACTGCTTTTTGGCAATGATTCCACTGGCCTTCAATGTATTTCCCGAATGGTTAAGGGAAACTTGATCAAAAAGTACCCTGGCGATCTTTTGCGGTTGTAGCCCTTCGATGTTCAACTTCCTCATAAAATTAGTGGTCCGAGTCGATGTTAGCTGCTCGGTAAATACTGGGGGAGTCGACTTGCGTTCATCGCAATAAGATTAGTTTGGTTGACAGTTTATTGATCACGAGTCAGCCAGCTCCCTTTATGGATATCAACGTGTAGAACAGGAACTATGGATGTGAAAAAATGCACCCGTGGCTGTTGATATTTAAGGAGTTTCACGATCTGAAAAACCGATGCCAATTTTGTAAAGAAATCAACTTACCTCATAAAAAAGTCTCAACTGTCACCAGGACTTACATGCTGCAGATATACGAGTAAGTTGCAAGGCGAACAGAGAACGGCACATATTCATCGTTGCGTCGGATTATTTTTCCTATGATTCGGTTCTATGGTAGTAGACGAATTCAGTGAATACTACAATTCTAGTGAGATGGGACTTATCATATGCTGCGACGCTAATGTGCAGAATAATTTTTCAAGCAGCAGAAAATTCAACGAACCATCATCTCCAGGACTTCATAATACCGTCTGACCTTGTTACCAATAGTATTGGTTCTCGGACAACTTTTATTATGAAAGCTACCCGGGGATTAATCTACTTAACGCTATCCAACATATGCTTTCAAGACGGGCTTATTGCACGTACATCAAATTTAAAATCTTTGTTGACGTGGAGGAATTCGAAAATATACAAACAAGACATGCTTCAAGGAGCTTGACAAGTCCGACAATAGTATGCTTACACTCGGAATGACACACATAGCACTGAATAGTGATTTTATTAAGTAATTTAACTAAAGAAAAAGTGCTGCCGATCACCTGTTCTGTGGTGAAACAAAGATTTGCAAGGACTAAACAGTTCACTTCCTAATTATTTTGAGGAAGACGATGCAAAACGAAGAAGTTAATTTCTTCTAATAAGGACTTTTGGGAAAATATCGAAGTATCCGGTGAAACCAGCGGACTGGTTAACTTCCTCAAAAAGGTAAAATCACTCAGAGTGGAAATGTGAATTAGCTTTTGATAGCATATTGTTTTTGTCACCAAGGAGGGATTTCTGGATCTACACGGTTGTTTAGTCGAACAGGCTTTAGCGAAGGCTCTTAAAAACGGTCCGTCTCTGCTACAAGGGAAACCTTCAAAAGCACTATACGCACTGATGAGTCTCCCTCCCCTGGATGTTCATATCATGGTCTGCACTCTCGAAACCATTTTCTGCTAAAAACAAAGCACCGAAGACTATGCAACATGCACTGGAGCTTTGATGACTTTCCGCGCTGACACCCTTTTGACTCTAGTCTTATGAACAAACCGTCTGATGCAATGACGCCAGCATTTTTGTTGTTGCAGAGGTGCTCAGGAATGGTTCCGAACAGAATTTGAGCCAGGAAAGAAGATGATCGGAGTTTGTCGGGAGGTTCCGAAAACCGACGTAGTATTCAACGCCGGTGTATTTTTGGAGGTCGTCAATGATAGGAAAACCTGAGTTTGTCTTAAGAGCGGAGAAATAAGCAATCCTAATGCCAATGATATTTTGTAACTATATTGTGAAAATTCATTGTAGGCATCGTCACTTCCAAGCTAATTCGAGAATCCAAGGCTAAAAGCAGTCTTTGTAACTATTGACTAAGTGACACAGCTTCCTGCGAGAGTTGCTGTGAGAGTTATGAACGGAGCACTATGTATCTCAGAACAGTTTTAGGCCTAAGCTGGAATCAGGTCGCAAGTCCTCGGCGTTGATAAGATAAATGCTAGTACAGGGTCCGGCAAAATGATCTCCCACATTTTAATCTTTAATAAAACCGCCATTGTAAATGCTATTTAGACTTTATTTTTATTAACTGAAAATGTATACGATGCCATTTGTTTTTGTTGAGTTTTGAAAATTACAGAATCCAAGTGGCGACCATTTTTTTCGATACACATTCGAAGCTGATTTCTGAAAGTTTCCATCATTCGAGCAGTAATTTGAGGCGATATTCATGTAATTTTTTGACGTATTGCTGCTTTCAATTCGTCAATGGTTCGGGGATAATGTTGAAAAACTTTCGCTTTCAGGTAGCCCCAAAGGAAAAAATCGCATGGGGCAAGATCGGGTGAACGCGCAGGCCACCCAACGTCTGCACATAACGAGATTACACCTCCTGGAAACATTTCCCTTAAAACGTCCTTTGTCCTTCTTGCCGTATGATCCGTAGCTCCATTCGGTTAAAACCACATATCTGGATGTTCAAGTTCCCTAAGGTTTGGTTCCAAAAAATTGCGTAGCATGTCGACATATCGGCAGTTACGGTAACCGTCACGCCTCACTCTTCAAAAAAATTTTGCTTGTTCACACAGCCAGACAGATAGAAATGAGCTTCGTCACTCGTTATTAAAAGAGCATTTTGTTGGATGTTTTGAAGAATATCGTTGGAACATGCTCTGCGATTTTCCCAGACCCGTTCACTAAGTTCTTGCACGATCATCATTTTTTATGGGTTGAAGTTTCACCGGAGTGTAAAATTCTGTCAGAGGGATCTGACAAACGCAAAGCAGGGGCTTGTTTAACATCTGAACGGCTAGGAGATCGTTCAACTGCTTCTCTTACAGCTGCAACATTTTCAGGTGTCAGAACACTTCTGGGTCTATCAGTTGATTTTCTTTTTAAGGCTAAACCTGTAGCTCTAAAATTTTCAACCCACAACAGTATTGTTGTTGCGATCTGGAACTGGAGCATGTCTACCAAGCGCGAAGTGAGTACGAAAAGTTATTTTCGTCGTAATCACTGATTCGTTACTTTTCATAAAAGGTTTCGATAACGAATGTCAATGACGACAACTGAAATGGCAAGGCGCCATTTAGCGTTTCGGGCACAGTGGAGTTGCAAAATGTGGGAGATCATTTGGCGGACCCTGTATCATTGGCACTGTAACCCTAAACTCTGTAACCCTATCTTTCTACGAAAGACTGAGAGATTCTAATTAAGGAAGGACGAGCTCTTTGTCTGAGTGCGTTGTTCTGACAGACACAAAAAAGATTACTTCCCACTGCCCAATAATCTTATATAAAATGCTACATGTACCGCTCTTAGGAAACAGTTCACGATGAAGATCATAGTGCACCGTTGTTTGTGGGAGATGCTACTTGGAGTGGAATTTTTACAGAGTGATCTTATGGGTATTATTATCATCTATCTTCGTTGAAGCTTTCGATGACACACCGAACTCATAGTCCGTTTTGGTAGTATCAATAGAGTCATAGTTCAGTGAAATGCGTTCATCGATATCTAAGCTGGTGGCACCATCGGGAGTGTATCTACAAATTTGTGAATCTGTGATTAAGTTCAAGAAGTAAATTAGTAAAGAAAAGCTCCGTCAGTATGATAACTGATCTTAGTACGATATTGGTTAGGTTATGACAAGCCTTTTCAAAGGATTTGAATGAACTCTTATAAGATTTTTTTCTTTTTCCATTAGCTTGTCAATTTGTGTTTGACTTCGTGTTTGACTTCCGCATAAAACATGGTCTGAATCGCTGTAATCACTGTCTGAAATCACAGGTTTGTACCAGACGAAAAGGTTGGTATCATTGTTAAAGAGGAAGTAGAGTTGAAGAGTCTTAAAATGTGACGACTTAGAGAATATTCTGCATACAAGATATCTTTAGACCAAAAATATATTGAACTGTATCAGGTTTTTAGGAAGTGGCTTTAGAGTTTCCACAAACAGGCGCGACTCTATTCTTTAACTGCTGCCAGCCTTATGCATATGTTATCCGATATGAGTTTGCACTGTTAACTGCCAAACCATATATCATAGTTGATAATCTGTCCTTTTGATTAAAATCACATAACAGTGCTCTTATGTAATAAGTTACTTGTAAAGTCTTTTACCACAACAAATTCCCATCCAATCAAACTTACCATCCTTGTATCACTTGATTCTCTCTGGTCAGTTTTCAGTCATTAGGTTAGACATTTTGCAATAGCTCAACACCAACATCTATGCTAGAAGACACAGGCCAACACACAAATTGCAATTGCAATTATTTCAGGACTTATCCAAATTCAATGCAATTTCTCTAATTATATAAGCTGCCCCCTTTTCACTTGTCTTCATCCATTTCACCATAATATTAAGTATCTCAATTCAGGAGTGTTATTCCCCAGGCATTGGCATGTAACAAGAATCCTTTTATGCTAAGCCTGCTTACAAATAAATGTCAATAAAGAGGACTTGTCACTTGTCCCGAAAAACATCCTCTCAAAATGGTAACGTTCCATAGAGACATCTTTAAGATATTGAAACACAAGCAAACTATGAGTATGAGTATCACATCATTTTATAGAGAGAGCGAGAGCATAACATCCGGTTGTGATACCATGACGATGTGGCCATACGTAATCTGAAATGGAGCCAGTCCAGGACACGTAACATAATATGCCAGCATCAGCATCCAAATCGGTGACATTCTACATTAATAAACCACCACACAAACCATCAGAAATCTCATTTCATACTCGATTTGATCGTGGTTCTACATAGACATAGAGACGCAGTCGTAGTTTTAGTTGTAGTCTACTCGTCCTTTCGCAGCAAATCCTGACAGATTATGTGACATTAATTTATTGCATTGAATGGAATTTCTGATCGCTTTGGGGTGAGTTAGAGGGCTTGTACATATGTGGGTTCGGTGATAGTGTTCGGTGCTCGGGTGCTCCTTATCCTGCCACCCACCAGCTTTAAAAGGGATTCTAGTTTAATACCAATATTAGCCTAATTGTTTTGAATCCAGAATGATTGATACAATAACCTACCTGGGGTGACCATTCCTATCCTTAGAATCAAAAACAGTGCGTGTGCAGTAATTTGTGTGAGGGTGATGTGTGATAGTACCCTCCAGGTTATTGCATTCGTATTCGAACTTTTCCGAGTGGATGTACGTCTATGAAAGTAGATGAAGATGGTATGAATATTTTTGATCAATTTGTCACATGGCTATTTTAGGAGATGTTCTTGGTGATGTACATGATGTGTGTTTCCTTCTCCCTCTGGGAGAATGGATAACAGAAGCTTACTGCTAATACAGGCAATTGATTTCTCTATCTCATAGATTGAAGTGTGTAGGCGTGTACATAGTTTTGTGTACCAGGCTTCACTTACCTTGTAATTGGAAAAAATACAACACTCCACTTCCATTTCCGAGCTGTCAATTATTTAGATAAATCACCTAGGCGAAATATACGAATACAAATGTGTTCGTCTGGCATACACATCCCGGGATGAAAAATCCTGATTATGAGAGACATATTGCGTATGCCTTGATACAGTCCTTAAACCAATTTTAGGAATAGCGATCAACATTGACCACTTACAGCTGTAGGAGGAAGAGGCATAGATGGAATGCAATGCAAATAAATTCTTCAATTTTCTCAAACAAAGTACGAACAAGGCATAGTTGATTTGTATGGCTTTAGTGAATGAAAAGATCGACAGTTAGCCCGGTCCTTAGCAAACTCCAGTTGCTCCCTGGTAACCTGCATGTGCGCGCCACATAAGGCTAACACTCTTTTTACTGTGTTGTCTCTGAAGATAGAAATTGATGACTCTTCGAGCCAAGACATCGGAATCCATTCCTTATGTATTTCGTAGCCACTTTTCTGACCAGGTCGATATAGCTGGGCATCTAGTAGAGTTCACTGTTATATCTTGTCATCTTGAATCTTGAATCCAAATTCCCCTACAACTTAAAGGTAAAACTGTCTATCGACTCGTCGATATTGTGCATTCTTTCTTGTTGAAAGCATATATTTGGACTTGCCTTCTTCTTTAATAATTACAAACGTATACAAGTAGCTGCAAAGTCTATCTGACGCGGGGTTAAACTCGAAGACTCTTAGCCGCAGAATCTTTCTCTCGAAAAGACCAAGTGGTACTTCATTCGCTTTCGACAGGTTAAAAGCCTCTGCAACATAGCATTAACCGAGATGATAAGGATCTTGTATAAGGTAAGTTTGGTCTTACGAGAGTGGACTCTGTTACTTAATATCCTGGGTCTTTCCCAAGATCTGTTGTAGTCCTTCTTGGTGATCATTCCTGACCAAATATGGACCCTGTTAATACGGCAGAGCAAACTTTAAAGACCATGTTTGTGAGACTTATTCATCCATAGTTGGCGCTGTTAAAAGTATCTCCGTTCTTGTAGATCGGGCAAGAGATGCTGAGATTTCGCTCTTCAACCATGCTTTCTTACAGTAAATCTACAGAACTCTTATTTCTATCTTCGATATTTCTATCTTAACTTCGCCTAAGTCAATGGGAAGAATTTCACTGTCATTCCTGCAGTAACATCTCTGCATTTCTTCAGTCTCACGCTTCTCGTGCTTTTTCTTTTTCTTTCCAAGAAGCCTGTGCTCTCCCCTTCTTCTCCGCTTGTAACGATCACAAACAGCTCTCATCCTTTGATGGAATGCAGCTACATGTGCCTCAACGTCAAATTTCGGTTGTCTAAATTGACTACATTGTACCTGTAATATCCGCATTCGTACTTTGACTGCAACAAAGTAATGATCCCAGTCGAGGTTGGCTTCTCGGAAAGCTCGAACATATAGAATTCTGGAGATTGCAATGTCCGATCAGTTCAAATAAAAACAGTAGGTTAAGATAAGAGTGTTTATTAAAGTCCTTCCGACTAAACAGTATGAGATCTCGCAACCAACTAACTCTACTATGCAAGTTATACATTGTAGCAACTGGACTGGAGTTCGGTAATGCATTTGTGCATACAATGATATACCTACATATAAATGGTTAATTCTTTAAGTGTGTGTGTATTGATATATGCCTCAATACAACATCCCCCTTTTTAAGATTATTTTAAGAATTTAACTTAAATGTAAGCTATTATAAATAATTCATTGAATTCATAACTTATTTCATTGTTATTATTATTATTTTTAATTATTGAATATAGAATAAGTCAAGCGTTCCGGTTGTTTAACAATCCGCCCGCTTCTAGTTACATAGGTTGTTGGTGGTGATTTTATTTGGTTACTCAATTCCTCGGATGATTGAATCACATGTTCCCGTTCAGTAGTCGGTGCCGTTTGAGTTCCTTCTATCTCCTTAGTCGCCGGGTCTCCGTTGCCAGCTTGTGTCAAGGTAATATCTTGTCCAGGTTCGAAAGGTGGGAATATGCGGTCGGACTTCGTCAAATGGAAAGAATTTCGACGAAGAGATCCGGTCTGCGTTTTGACAGCGTATGATCTTGGATTCGGGCCTTGTTGCGTAATGGTTCCCCACTGCTTCACGTCTTGAACCCAAACTGTATCGCCTAGTTTGAATTCATCCCTATGTCGAACTCCGTGATGCCTATTGTAATTCTTTGCTTGTCTGTCTTGTCTTTTCTCTTCTATTGTATAATGCTCCTCGTTGTTTATAGCTTTGGATTGAAGGTTAGTTCTTGATGTTGGAATTAACGTTTTTATTCTCCTTCCCATCAGCAACTCTGCGGGGCTGCAATCATTTGAAACTGGTGTAGCTCGATATTCCATTAATGTCAAGTATGGGTCTTCACTCTTCTTTAGCTGCATTTTAATTATTTTTACCATTGATTCTATGAATCCGTTGCTTTGCGGAAATCGAGGGCTAGAAGTTGTATGAGTAAAATTCCATTGTTGAGAAAACTTTCTAAATTCGGACGAAGAAAATTGAGGTCCATTATCACTTCGAACTTTATCGGGGATTCCATGTCTGGCAAATATGGATTTAAGGTGATTCACAACAGATAACGATGATAAATTTTCCAATCGCGCTATTTCGGGGTAACGTGAAAACATGTCCGCTACTAAGAGATATTCCTTGCCCTTCAACGTAAAAAGATCCATTGCCACAATTTGCCACGGACGTTCTGGAATTTCAGAAGAATGCAGAGGTTCATGTCTATGTGATTTGTGTTGGACACACGTATCACACCTCTGCAGAAATCGTTCTATGTCAGTGCTACAATTCGGCCACCACACTGTATGTCTGGCCTTGAACGGCATTTTACGATTCCCAAATGACCTTCGTGGAGTTTTTCCAGAATAGAAAGACGTATTTTCGGTGGTATCACAATTTGACTTCCATGCATAAGAAGACTATCACAAATCGAAAGACTGTAGCGATCGTTCCAATACCTCTGTCCTTCTGGAGTGATTTTCTTCTTTTCAGGCCATCCCTCTAAGACATATTTCATAACCTGTTGAAGAACAGAGTCTTCTTGTTGGCACTCGTATATTTCTCGTAATTTTTTATCCGTGGCAGGAATCGTAGACACTATTGATGCTACATAAGCTCCCAGGTCCTCTTCTAAATCGGTCTCATCAGCGATCGGTAGGGGTTGTCGCGATAGCGTATCTGCTACATAAAGTTGTTTACCCGGGGTGTACATGATGCTAAACGAAAACCGCATCAATCGCATTCGTAAACGTTGCAAACGAGGAGTAAGTTCATTTAAATCCTTGGTTGAAAGTATAGGAAGAAGTGGCTTGTGGTCTGTCTCAATCTCTACATGTAGCCCTGTTATAAAGTCTTTGAACCTTTCACATGCCCACACAATTGCTAACGCTTCCTTTTCAATTTGGGCATATCTACGTTCACTCTGCGAAAGAGAGCGTGAAATATAGGCAATAGGTCGAAGTTTATCTGAATTATCTACCTGTTGTAGGACTGCTCCCAGCCCGAATGAGGACGCATCAGCTGATATTTTAGTTTTTCTTCTTGGGTCGAACATCGCCAAAATCGGAGCCTCAGTAAGCAGTTTTTTTGTTTTTTCGAAACTCTCTTGTTGTGAAGGTCCCCATATAAACTCGCGTTCCTTCTTCAGCAGCTCGTTAAGTGGATGTAAGACTGTAGTTAGATGAGGTACAAACCTCCCCAAATAGTTTGCTAGTCCAAGGAACCGTCTTACTCCTGCGACGTCGTTTGGAACTGCTAGTTTCTGTATGGCCTCGATTTTGCTCGTTTCCGGATGAATACCATTGGCATCAATATGGTGACCCAAAAATGTTACTGCTGTTTGCAAAAATCTACACTTATCCCTATTGAGTGTTGCTCCATTTTGTTGAAGTCTTTCCAGAACAGCATCCAGACGTTTATCGTGTTCATCCACAGTTTCTCCAAATACTAAAATGTCGTCCATATGACATACCACACCCTCCAAACCATACAGCAATAGCTGAATTTTCTTTTGGTAATGCTCTGGAGCTGATGAAATTCCAAAAGGCAGACGGAGAAAGCAGAACCTACCGAAGGGCGTAAGAAAAGTTGTTAGAAACTTAGATTTTGTAGCCAATTTAACTTGCCAGAAACCCGCTTTCTTGTCTAGCTTCGAAAAATACTTGGCCCCTCTCAATTGCGCAAAGGAATGTTCGACGACTGGCATCGGATGTATTTCACGGTGGACGTTTTCATTTAGCTTTGACAAATCCACACATATTCTCACATCTCCATCAGGTTTCGATACTAATACCATTGGGGCACACCATTCTGTGGGCTTATCCACTGCTTCGATGACATTCAACCGCACCATTTCTTCCAGCTTGGTTTTCAGTTTGTCCATTAGAGGAATTGGAACCCTGCGTGCTGCGTGTATAGCGTACGGTTTGCATCCCCCCTTTAGTCTTATTTCGTATTCTCCGGGCAGACACCCAATACCCTGGAATATTTTAGGAAATTGTTTGTTAATTTTTTCAACTATATTATACACATTTGAGGTCTTTGCCTTTTCCTCCTTGAGCCCCATTGAATACACACGGTTAATAATATGTAATTTTTCACATGTTCCAAGACTGAGGAGAGCCTTTTTGAGACCTTCTATTACATACACTGAAGCTTTGACCGAACTGTTTCTCCATTTGATTTCTGCATAAAATATCCCCGACACTTTTAGCATTTCTCCTGTTGGTCCACTAAGCGAACGACTCGAGCGATTCAACACAATATCAGAAAACTTTTGTTTGTACATTTGTAGACGAATTGCATCAATGGGCGACCCCGTGTCGACAACAAATGTGCAGTTGATTTTATTCACATACATATGTTACAACCGTCCACCGCTGTTCTGATTTGTTTTTGGAAGAGTTATCGCTATCCACGTTACCCAAAAATGAAATCAATTCGCTTCCTTCGCTACTGTCCGCGTCACTATCCATCTCGGTTACTCTGTTTAGAGACATTCTGCTTGATCTACACACGCGCCGAAAATGGTTTAACTTATTGCAGTTGGTGCACCGTTTTCCTTGTGCGGGACATTTCTCTTTCTCATGTATTATCCCTCCACACCAAGAACACTGTTTGCGCCGCTCGAAAGAGTGTGTTTGTGAAGGTGCAGCTGCTTGTTTAAATGATTTTCGTGGTACTGTTTGATACTTCACTGCGCAGACAGACGACGACGTAGAAGAAATTTCTTTTTGCTGTTTGTGGACGACTTCGCTTTGACGTACTGTTTGTATTGCTTTTGTTAGTGTGAGATCTGGTTCCAATTGTAGTTTCTCCGAGAGACGTTTGTCTTTCACACCTACAACGATGCGGTCTCTGATCATTTCATCGCGTAGACCCTCATATTTACAGTTCTCTGACAGAATGTACAGTGATGTAATGAAGTCTTCAACCTTTTCTCCCTCCTCTTGGCATCTTGAGTTAAACTTAGCCCTCTCATATATTACGTTGTACCGTACAATAAAATGATTTTCAAATGCCTTCAGCACTTCACAATATTTCTTTTTATTGTCATCACTAAGAGCAAGTGATAGGAAGATATCCTCAGCTTGTTCGCCCATTATATAAATGAGTGTATTTACCTGTTCTTCCTGTGGTTTCTTGGCTAAACCTGAAGCTATTTGGAATCTGGAGAATCGGTTTTTCCCTCTTGGCCATTCTTCCGGCGTAAAAGAAAATGGTGATGGCGCTTGCACTGTGAATTGGCTGCCTGTTGCAGTCTCAGACATTATGTTATTGTATGCTTGTGTGGTGTTTTTTTTTTTTTTTTTTTTTTTTTTTTTTAAGATATGCTTATCCCACCGCTGCCACCATGCAATGTCCGATCAGTTCAAATAAAAACAATAGGTTAAGATAAGAGTGTTTATTAAAGTCCTTCCGACTAAACAGTATGAGATCTCGCAACCAACTAACTCTACTATGCAAGTTATACATTGTAGCAACTGGACTGGAGTTCGGTAATGCATTTGTGCATACAATGATATACCTACATATAAATGGTTAATTCTTTAAGTGTGTGTGTATTGATATATGCCTCAATACAACAGAGATGTGTCTCGCTTCGATTGTAATGTAATCAATCTTGCTAACGGTTGATTGATCAGGGGATAGCCAAATCGCTTTATGGATCTGATCTTGAAATGCGGGAATCGCGTGCTGTTACGTCTCGTTACAAGTTCTAGAAACATGAATCAATTGTTGAACCTGCATGATAGACTATGTTTTCCGATGACGGCTTTCTCGCTTGCTTACATTCCGAAAACTTAAAACTTTTTGCCTAGGTCTACATCCAGTAGCAAATCAAGATCCAAATAAGCGTTGAGTACCTTCTTTGTTGCAATCGCCGCAGGAGTTGTTGTAGTTTTTCCTCTGGAGGGCAAGGTCCATAATAAAGGTCCGTTTAAAGAAAGGGCCAGGTTGATTGGATCGGTACCAGTAGCTTCGCTACTTACGAGAACCACCGTCTACCTATTCAGGTTCCTAGCGCCGCTATCTCTATTCCAGAGTCCTGATGCAACCATTAAGCGTCCTTTAATCCTGGGCTCCAAGTAGATCAAACTGACGTGGAGATGAGACTGGGATTTGATATGTAGAGGCTTAAGTGTCGCCCCTTGTGTCTTCATAAAATGCTTGACCAGTATTGAAAACTCGTTTGCCATCAACATTTTGCATAATTTGACTAGCTTGGCAGGGATGGCCTAACAAGACATAATTCTTAATAATTCGTTTTTAAAGATGCCGTCCACACTTGACTATACTCGACCATACTTGACTTACTAGGCCTAAAACCACACTCATAAGTGCCAATAAGATCTTTGACAAGATCTTGTACGTAATGTTAAAGAGACTGAGACCGTCCACCATCTTGGGAACTTTAGTCTACTCCGACCAAATTTTGAAAATAAGCCGGTGTATGCTATAAACTACGTAAGACCCTTTAGTCCTTCTCTACACTCACGCTTTCTAAGCGAGATGCTTTGCTACATGTGCTAGCTTCCACTCTTCATCAAAAGAAAGGTTTGGTGCAAGTGGTAGTGTAAAACCCAGTATATCAATTGCACTACTTCTGACGGCATCTATGCCATCGATTTACAGCACTTAATACAAGATATAAATGCGTTGACGAGGGGTTCACGGATTCACTCTGGTGGTTTATTGCGATTGTAGCCGTTCAATGCGAGATAACCGTAGATGTACCTTGGCTGCAACTAGGTAATGCTTAAGACCTTGTGGCCTATTCTGTCGGTTACGGCAAATAGACGTTGGTTTTGTTCTCTGCAACAGCCACCGGAGTTGCATCTCACATTTCTCATCCTCATTTTTTCATTCTCCTTTAAAATCGCTATGTCGTGGATATTTGTGTGACTATGCCGAGGTAAGGCTAGACTGAAGTGATGGTGGCCTGCATTGGGCTGATTCTGAAAGGTCAAACAAAGGTTTTTGTGATATTACAAGATCTCAATATCCTTAATCTAATTTGAACACCGTTAGCAAGCCCAATCAGCTTTTTGAAAATTTTTTTGAACAAATAGGTTGTATATGAAAGATTAGTGCTTGCTCTACCTTATCCCTATAAGTTTTGCAAAAATTTGTATAAGGAAACCGAGCTTGTTAATTATACAATAGACTATGATGGTGCTCATTTCAGTCCTTTCCAAAAATAGATCTGTATTTCAACCCAATAATGAGCCTCTCTAACTGCCAAAATGACTGCCTGGTATGCACTGCAGTAGTTCGTAAGGTGGAATCCAGTGTGGCATTAGCTGTTGCTGAAATTAAACAAATTTCCTCTTTAGATTTTAAGATGGGTGAGTAGTCTGCTGGAAGAGATATCCTCCGTGAAATATCTTTCAGATGAATAGCTAATCTTATGAGATACCTCATGTGGCTAGACTGGTATCAAGTTGGAAGAAACTTCGCAAGAATCAGTAGGTTGAACCATCCGCACATGACTTGTATGTGGGGGTGAGTGTGAATCCACTTCAGGTTCCATTAATTCAGCCATTAGCGATGTATTATAGAGAACATTCTGGTAAGGCTGCGGGAAGTTTGGTGGGTCAACGATTTTGCTGTTTATTGTTGCGATGTGATGTTCAATATCGCATACGAGGGATCGGGTCGCAGTTCATCACTGACATCGTTCACTTTGTCGAAGATAAAGTTATATAACTTGCGTAGAACAGATGGCTTTGATGTCACTTAACACTTTATCCAGGTGACGTAAGGGAGTTTCTTCATTCCTGGATCTCCCGGAGTCTAACTCGATTAGACGAGCAATTTGTTTATCCATATGCTTTACTTTGGATTTTATTAGTTCGGCTGAGGTCTGCACTGAGTTCCGTAACTCTTCAACACTTTTAACACTGCTTTCGATGACCGAAATTTTGTCCGTGATCTTTTTCGCGAGTGCGTCTTGGTAGGAGTCATTGGAATCGCTTAGGCATTTTATTGCCAAAAGAACATGCGAGAGTGAGATACACTTGCACTCATCACAGAAGAAAAGCAGGTTATCAGAGAATTCCTTGATAAACACCGTATTTCTTTTGTTTAACCCGACACAAACGGCATGAAAGGCTTTCCCACATATGCCCTTGCAAGCTACCCAGTCAGCACTGCAGTCATCGATTACACAATTGGCAATTCCGCAAGACATATTTAAATTAGTTGTGTAGGTCAGTGAGGGTATAAATATTAGGTCGAATTATTGCTTTTATTTTTATTTTATTTATTTTTTTTTATTTTTTTTTTATTACTTGGTTGCAATTTTATATAGTTAGGGGCTTTGCACTGAACAAATTGCACAAAAATAAAAATTAGAGAATTCAAGCACTGGGGTTAAGAACCGGAAAATGCAATTTGACGAAAATTAATTAAAGGGACAACAAGAAAAACACGTCTGTCAAACGTCAAATCAATCCATCTCTACACAGATGGATCTAAAACCGATAGCGGAGTTGGTTGCGGTGTTTTCTCAGATAAGCTAAATCTAAGCCTCTCTTTTCGTCTTCCAAATCACTTTAGCGTGTTCCAGGTGGAAATTTTGGCGATTAAAGTAGCTCTGTCCTGGCTGAAGAAAAACGTGATATTTGCAAAGGATATGCGCATATTTTCGAATAGTCAGGCCGCCATCAAGTCCCTGGACTCGGTCTCATTATATTTTAAAACCTCCCTTGAATGCCGATCATCTCTCATGGAGATGGCAGAGCAGTTCAACATTCACCTTTGTTGGGTGCCGGGCCATAGTGATATTCCAGGGAACTGCAGAGCCGATAAACTCGCCAAAATTGGAATCACTCTACCTGTTCTACCGGAAAAGGGTAGTATAGGTATACCGATCGCTATGTGCAAACTAACATTAAAGCTGGATGCCAATAAAAGAACAGACCTTAGGTGGACTGTTGGACCAATATGTCTAGCAACCAAACAGAGCTGGTCATATCTGGATCTGAATCGCTCTCAGTGTCTAATCCTTCTAAATAGGAAACATCTCAGCGTCATCATAGTTGTCATCACTGCACACTGCCTCATAGGCAAGCACGCAAGAAGGTTTGGCCCTTTTACAAAGGATTTCTGTAGAAGCTGCATGGACAATGAATAGGAGGAGACAATCCTCCACCTACTCTGTACATATCCATCTCTCTCCCAGAGAAGAAAGCTTCATCTAGGAACTTTCTTCTATAGCGACCTAAGCGATCTAAAAAATATAGACGTAAACACACTTCATCATAAGCTCAAACTGGTTCCATTAGTAAGAGAATCATAGATCCAAGTGGCATCACAATGGGTCAATAGGCCTAAGTGGGTTTGTATTTCCAACGACCACTCTTTCCTACCTACCTACCTTGGCTAATTGCATCCAGATCTGCACTCCAAGTCGGTCCCCTTCTGCTTATGGGCGCCACGTAAGGTGTGGTTTTCCTCTACTGCATTGGTCCCCGGTGAAAAATTCGAAGACCCCACGGGCCGTAACATTTGTGTCCAGTCACTGATGCGCAATTTTCTAACAAGATCGATATTCTCTTTTTTTTAATCTTGCATCACATTAAGGCTTTTCTAGTTCATATACGAGTACCTACCTCTGTGGTGAACTGCTTATAAAATACCGTTCAACCTATAATCCTCATTTCTTTAGCAATATCAATCAAAGACACCATCAAAATCATTTCCCAATCTCCTTTCGAAAAAAGGAATGTCATTGACAGGCCTTCTGCTCAAAAATAAAAATCCTTTGGATACCGCAACATGAAACGAAACTTTTCTAATAAAGCGCACGCCCTAAACTGATTGCAAAATTTGATTTACTCGTACTCCTCCCTCGATCCGCCAACTGATTGGACCGAGTGTAACTTCTAAACCGACCTCACAATGAGCACTAACTGTTGACATTACGACAGACAAAAACAACATTTGCACCATCAACTTAAACACTAACAAAAATACCATTTGACATGATTTAATTTTGACAAATTGTTCGTGACACCGATACAACGGTATAAGAGTACGAGTATTGGCAAAGTAAAATTACGAAGCCAAATGCAAACACTCATTCCTAAAACGAAATCTAAATCACGAACAGATAACTCGAACAAGAAAAATAAAAAAAAATTAAAACAGCAAAAAAAGTTCTGAAAAATGCATAAACCTGTTCAATTATGCTTTTAAATTACTTTGGATCACGCGATAGGTTTTCGATGAACCAAGTGCTGCCAGATACAGCATAACTTTCGGTGCAAAAGTATCGAATTGTCCAGTCTTTTGGCCTGCTTCCACCCCACGTCCTGATTCACCTAGCAATTGGTTATGGCACTTTAACACACAATAAGAGGACAACGGAGGAATCTGAGATACTCTTAGAGATACCGGATATATACGTACGTATATGTATGTATATCATCCATATCTAAGGGAATATCTACAGTATTCTATGTAATTAATTAAGCGCATGAGTGTTCTTAATCCGCCGGGCTGAAGTATTTGCATTCACCTTATCTCTGCAACGTCACTAGTTTATGATACGAAGAGAATACGGAGAGTCAGCATTCATGAAGGCGTTACTCTGTGGAAGTTTCCTGAAAAATTTTTTGAGAATCTTATCTCGTTCCCTGGTATTTGGCTTAAGTGTAAGCATTTTCAGTCGACGATGATGGATACCATCGGAGTGCCCTGACTGTTGTAATTAACAAGCTTCACAACGGCGCCATCATTAATCATTTGCATAGCAGATACATACCTCAGCTCATAGGACGGCTTCAATTGTTATTCTAGTAAAAGATAAGCTTACGTGTTTTAGTCAAATAAATCGCCTGGTCATGAATTTCAGTGTTTGGCTACCAGAAATCGAGAGATTTCTTGACATGGTACAGTCTTTGAAATGGAAATATAGACACAACCAGAGGCATGCTTCAATAGACAGAACTCGATAATCACTGGCAGACGTAATGATTTATTTGAATTGTTAATGATACATGCATTAGGCGTTTGATTTTGAAATAACAAAGATAATTGGTTCCATTTAGTTCAAATAAAATGACTAATCGCTGGGATAACACTACATACGAGTATAATGCTCTCTAAGGCACATTGTATTGTACATCTGGGAATAATAGTACACTATCCGAGGCATGAATGTGAGAATATAATTATTTTTTTGATGCGCAAGAAATAGTGAAATCTTTAATGTGTACGCTTCCGCTCTGGAAAGTTATGCACCACTATAATCTGTGTCTGTCCTGTTGCTTCATACGGCAACACCACTCATAGCATTCATTTTTAGGGGTTTTGATACCATGATTTTTCCTTCGTAAGTTCCAAGGCTTTACTATACAATAAATCCGCTCTTACTGTAGATCTTTCATAATGCTTGTAATGACACTATTGTCTTCAATGCTCTCTTCGCTGATAACATACAAATTATAAATCTTCGGAGGCTCATCACAAAACCTAGCCTTTCCAGCTGGCTGTTTCATATTTTCTGTAGTCCAGCAGAATATATCCAGTCATTTAATATTCGACTTCACAATGGAATTGGTTTTTTGCTACGGTATACGAGTATCGATGGAGGTATTCTTGAAAGCCTTTATATCCCGATAGGAGCTGTCTGAAGCAAAATTGTTTTCTGCTGGTTAAAACTTTGATGTTAGGCAGCAGTTTGTACTCGTATGTATACCGTCCATTTGTTGAAGTATATTATCACCTTTGCCATTTTATCTGGACAATTTATCTAATGACTTTCCTCTTTGATATCCGATATTGTGAGCCCCAGGTCAACAGACATTTACGCGGCCATTAAACTGATTGCATCATCCAGGACCGTTCTATATGCACTCATCTACACAAAGTTTATCTTTCTCAAACACGTCGCCAAAACGTTAGTTTTTGCTGTGGTCCATAGAGAAGCGGCGTACATTAGGATTTATTAGCTGACCATCACAAACTGATTTCTTATCGGTTGCATAATTCCTTCAATATTTAACATTAGCCTGGATACTACAGCAACTGCTTGATTGGCTTTTCCCTTGTGCAGTAGTTTAAATAATCGCTCCAATGTCCTGCAAAATCGTAATATCAGGTTTTGGTTCTATGCCTTGTTCTTCAATCAGTATGATCAAATGTTAACTTTGTTGCATAAGGAGGGTGCCTGTTTTGTAGTTTCCAGTTGATGAGCGAAGCGATATCTTTTCATTTTTGATGGTGTCGTTGTAGAGCTGCATCAAATTTTCTGTGATTTTGTAACAACTACTACGGTATCATTGAAATCACCAACGATGCTTTTTGCCTGCTTTGCATCTGATAACAAGTATTTCTTCGCACGCAATATCACATATTGCTTGTATGCCATGAAATTTTTCCTGAAACATACTATATTGTCTGGGGTGGTGTACTGCCCAGTGTATCGCATTAAGTCTTTTTGAGCATTTTGCTTACTGTAAAAAGGTTCGTATAATTGAGCTCGCAGATGCCAGTTCATGAAAGGCTTTACTTACTTTTTTCTTGAAATTTTCTTCGAATTTCTCCGCATTTTCTCTAATTCCCTTACCCACTCGTACATGGTGCCGAAGCCTTCGCACTCTGAAGCATTCCATTATAAGCCTTGCAATGCAATAATTCCGCCAGGACACCGGTGGTCTTCTGTATCCGAGGTCCTACGGGAACTGTTTACAGCATATTACAGGAGTTCGTTGCGCTTTTTGGCGTAAAAGGCAATAAAGTGGGGAATAACTATATTCAGGCATTTTTAACTTGAGATGACCCTGAGGCGCATTATTATCTAAATTGTATGTATATAGGTTCCCTTATCTGCAGATCCTTTCACAACATCGGATGAAAGAAAAATATTTCGAAACTACGGCATAATGAAAATAGAAATATTTGTGTAAGAGCTCGACCATTCCAGAGTCGAGCTCTGGAATATTGGCGCAATGACGGATAAAAGAAAAAAAAGACGGATAAACCAGAAAACGTATTATGACTACGTACGTAAAATTGATATAACGTGCGCTTAGGAAACCAAGTAACGGAACATCGGAAGTAGCGGGCACTTTAACTCATAAGCGATGATAAGGGTATCAAATTCAGCAATCAACTAATGACCATAAAATTGATACTTCAAGATGAGACTTGGAAACTCGGAAACTCGGTACCTATACTACAATCGTCTATATAAGCAGTGAGCAGTCTGATAATGAAATATTTTGGTGGAGATTCAAAACGGACATTGGGGGAATAGAACTTCGAATATGAAGACTGCCATGTAGAAACGGTTTCGAAAGGAGGAACTCAAAGGGAGAGTACGACCTCGATCAAAAAGTTCCTAGAATAACCACCGTGTGGCGCCCCATTTTTCCGATTTGAGTTCTGTTTTTTTGTTAATTTGGTAAATCTGTTGCTCACATCTCCTCTAAATCCTAGCGTCATAGCTTGACATTTGCAAAAGTTACGTAGCCTAGAGTACATCCAACACTGTGTGTGTTGGCGATTTTTTTAAATTTTAGAAATGGATTTAAATTTGCAACTACGAACTTGTATTAAATTTTGCGTAAAAAACGGATTTAATAGTGCGCGAACGTTGGAAATGTTGGAAAAGTGTTTCGGCAACGATTCTCTAAAAGAAAACGGCAATTTACCAGTGGCACGAGCGGTTCAAAAGTGGTCGTGAGTCAATCGAAGATGATGAACGCAGTGGCTGACCATCGACATCGAAAACTGACGAAAACATTGATCGAGTAAAAGAAATGTTCAATAACCGCAAATTAACCATCAGAGAGATAGCGGAGGACTTGAACATTGCCTGTGGATCCGTCCAAGACATTTTGGTTAATGATTTGGGTTTCCGTCGTGTAGCAGCAAAGTTGGTGCCAAAAGATCTTAATTTCATGCAAAGATGAGACCGTGTTGACGTCGCAAAATAGATGATTTGCGAGACTGAATCCGATACCACATTCATCAAAAGGATCATTACTGGAGACGAGACGTGGGTTTATGAGTACGACACACAATTCAGACATCAGGCAAGTGAATGGCGTTCACCAAATGAGCCGAGACCGAAAAAACCACGTCGTTTTCAGTCAAAAAAGAAGGTCATGCTCACGGTTTTCATGGATTATAACGGTGTAGTGCATCATGAATTTTTGCCAGAAGGCCAGACAGTAAACAAAGAGTATTCGGCAATTCGCCGAAAGAGACCAGAATTGTGGGCAGAAAACTCGTGGATTTTGCACCATAATAACGCACCGTCGCACAGTGCCATCATTATTCGTAATTGTTTGACAAAAAATTCAACAACTACCATCCAACAGCCACCGAATTCACCTTATTTGGCTCCCTGTGACTTCTTTTTGTTGAATCGAGTTAAAAAACCAGTACGGGGAACGCGTTTCAGCAGCCGAGAGGAAGTAATGGAAAAATCACAGGAAGCATTGATGGACATACCAAAAACCGAATATAAAAAATGTTTCAAGGATTGGATTAAGCGCTGGCATAAGTGTGTTGCAGTGGATAGGGATTACTTTGAAGGGGACAGTATAGATTTAGATGAATAAACTTGTATTTTTAATTTTCTTTATAAATTTTGATCAAGGTGATATATACTAAACTCATGAAAATCAGAGTTTAGTATTTAGTTTACAATCTTAAGCAAGATTCACAATTACAATAATTTAGGATTTCATCGGCGGAAATCAAGAATTAGATTATATAGATAGATTATATCTATGCTGGAATAATGCGAATAGTCGTTTGGCATATCTGTGGATGGGTTCACATTAGAAAACGGAAGTTGGGAAACTCAAAAAACTTAGGACGATAAACCATCAAACGAATATGGTGGTAAAAAACAAACGGAAATCTTTTGAAGCGTGTATTAAGTACTGCGGGAATAGTGAAACCGAAAAACTGCGTCCACAGTTAGACTATGAATGTTACAAAACAGAAGCGGTAGGACGAGCACGTGCAAAAGCAGTAGAGGCTTTGTATTATAACCCTTTAACTATGCGATACGCAGTAGAAGAAGTGCAACGTCGAAGCACTGGTAAAAGACCTAACATTTTTATGATTCGAATTCAACGAAGAAAACCCTCACAAGAGATTCAGTTGAGGAAATATATTGAAAATAAGTGAGAAAACCTTCTAACGGGGGACAACGAAATTTGAAATTTGAAATATGTAACTATTGTCTGTAGATGGAAGTAGTACTCAACTGCCGTACTAAATGAAGAATTTCCGCGCAGAACCATTCCCTCAACTATCGCACCCGAAGAAAAAACGGCAACGGAAATTAGCGAAGCTGTAAAAAGAATGAACCGGGGTCATGTGGTCAGAACTGATATCATATCCTCCGAAATGTCGGTAACAATCGAAAATCTTGGAATTAATTCTGTTGCGATTTTATTCAATAAAGTGATACGAGGTAATCGTATAAAGGTGACACCAAAAATTGCAACAAATACCAATCGGTGAGACTATTTTTAAGCTCCAGACCAGTCAACCCAGCTTATTCAAGGCTTACGAACAATGATTTTTCTCTCTGTCCCATTTTCCTAAAAACTTCATACGTGCTCAGGCACTTCAAGTACAATATCTTGAGTGTGAAGTTCTTAAAAAAAAATCTCGAAACTTTAAAGGATTTGCATATCGTCTTCGTTGACTTAGAAAAAGCGTACGACAGAGTTCCCAGAGATGTTACTTGGACGGCGCTGAGATCTAAAAATGTAACCAAGACGTATGTAAATATAATGCGCGATATGTACTCGTACGATCATGTTAAAAAGAAAGTTAAATGCAAATCGGGAATAACAGGAGAATTTAAAGTTAAAGTTGGGTTACACCAAAGCAGTGTACAAGGTCCGTTACTTTTTAATGTCGTGCAAGATTTTCAATTAAACCAGTACAACAACGTGTGGGGAAAACTTCTCTTCTTTTCACCGATGATAGCGCTATTATAGGCAACGACATGACAGCCCTTCAAGCAACTCTTAATAATTGGAGAAAGACCCAACTGCTAACATAGCCAGCAAAGAAATTGCCATGACGATATCGCACATAGAGTCAGTTTTGGGTGGCTTACCAAGTGTATGCATAGGTCTTTTCAGGTTTAACTAAAAGATGGCGCCAGAGAAAAGTACGCAGTGTATTAATTTGACACATACGTCATTTTGTTCGTGCTTTTCTTATTTAATCAAAAGAAAAAGGCTGTTGAAAGCCATGGTTTACTGGTAGAAACACATTAAAACATTTGAGACACGGTTTCGACAATTTAAAAGTGGTGATTCCAATGTGAAAGACAGTGAGCGCTCTGGTAGACCACAATAATGCAAAGACGAGCAATTGCAGGAATTATTGGATGATGACCCAACTCAAACCCAACGGCAATTAGCAAAAGCATTACATGTGTCAATCAGCAGACGTTTACGAGCAATGGGGAAGACCAATAAACTCGGTAAATGGGTCCCACGCGATTTGAATGAACGTTAAATGGAAAATCGCAAAGTCACTTTTGAAATGCAGCTTCAACGCCACGAAAGGAAATCATTTTTGCATCGAGTTGTGATAGGTGACGAAAAATAGATTTATTTTTAATTTATTTTTCTGCACCCGCCGTACTCCCCAGACTTGGCGCCATCTGGCTATCACCTCTTCGTATCAATGGGGCACGCGCTCGCACAGCAGAACTTCAGCGATTTCGAGGAAGTTGGAAAATGGCTCGACAAATGGTGTGCCGCAAAAGACAATCAGTTTTTCTGGCATACTATTCATAAATTACTTGAAAGATAGGCGAAATGTGTAGAAGCCGATGGCGAATATTTTGAATAAAAAATAATAATTTCCCTAGAAAATTGCGTATTTTTCTACAAAAAAATCCGGAAAAAACTTATGCATCCACCTAGTAAAAGGCAGGAAAACTTCTTCGAGTTTGTGAATATATATACGACAGTCGTTCATCCGGATTTAGCACAGGAAGGACGGAAATGAAAATGTTACGAATGGTTTTGCCATGTTCAACGAAGGTTATCGGAAAATACGGTCCGAAAAGCAATAGAGCCTCAATATTCAACCGAGGCTCAGAGAAGGGGCCGAAAGCAAAATATGTACTTGGATTACTGAAATGCGAAAAAATATGAAATATATATCATTAAATGCTATTCCACGCGTTACATACGAGTATTTCAACGGTAATTAAAGGAAAAAGAAGAAAGACGATGAAGCTGCTATTCTAACAACACATAAACCCATCGCAGTAACAGTAAAAGTACAATTAGCTCTAAGTAATGCAAATGAGTGAGCATTTCCTTATGAAAGGATTTCCTTATGAAACAAGTAGTAATAGTAAAACAAGTTATTATCCTTATAAAATCGGACTGCATTTAATTCACAATATTTTCTCCTGGATGTCTCAAAGACAACAATAGAATCCGATGGTATGTAGAAAATTCTCAATCCTTCACCATTATATCTATACATGCCCGAATCGGCTGCCAAAAGCACATTGAGGATCAATCAAACACAGAGCTAGATCCCAAGCTTCATAGGGCTGCAAAAATTTAAAAGAAAAAACCAAGGAAGCGTGGACTTTGATGGACTATCCTTTTGATCCTTCTCGAGCAAGATGGAATGGAAATCGGTATCCATCTACACAAATGGGTCAAAAACGGAATCAAATACACCAAGCTCAATCGGGCTCCCTGATCAAAAGGCACTGTCTTTAAAGCAGAGATTCTGACGGCTTTGTGAGCGGCCCGCGTAGCCTCAGTGACACCTCGTGATGGTGTTACCACTAGTTTGTAATTTCAAGAAAATCTGATTCGCAACTAGCGCAAATTAAAAGACAGGTGTGAAACATTACAATATCTTTGACCAGAGTATGATGAAAGAGGGACCGACAGCTTCACAGTATGACTTAAGATCACTGTTCATGCTGGCAGTTGTTTCCACTTATCATAACCTTTTAAGAACCCACATAATGAATCAAAGTCTTAAGGAGAACACACCCCACCTTCTCTACCACTGTCCTGTTATTTGAGGAGCAAAACATTTAGAAGCCACCACCTTTAACATATTCTAAAACTTTGTAATATATAACTGTTCAATCTTAACGTCAAGTTGGCTGAAATGTATTGGTTGTTTGAACTAAGGCAGAACATGAAAAGCAATACAATGGTACCTAACCGAATATTAATAGGGATAAGCAGAAACTTTCACGATTCTTATTTCGTGATAAAAAATTTAAGGAATCCTACGCTACTTTCTCCAAAAGAGATGATGAAGCACAAACTACAAAATCAGCAGTGTGTCATGAAATTGGTTACGAACATCAAGCCATAGCGACTATTTTTTTTTTTTTATAATTTACGCGCGTCTAAGGGGTTAGATACCCTTTTACTGTTGCCACGGCGCGGACGGAAAGGCAGAAGGAGGAGAAAGGAAAATTGTTTTGTAGTGGTTTGAAACTCAGATGTGTTTGGTTTCGATATTCGCTCTCCAGGGGTGCGAGTCCGAATAGGACGGAGATTTATTTCTTCACTCAGAGTGATTCGAGCTATAATTCACAGTATTTTTTTTTTCTGTGCTTGAAACTCTACAACAGCCAAATCTACGTGTCAGTGTTATGCCTTGATGGGTCTTGATAGATTTTAGACTGCAGAAACAAAGGCAGAGATAATATTGGAATGGCATCTGACTATTTTTTTGGAATTACTCACTTTCGTATTATCCGTCAAAAGAATCGCCCAAATTTTCAAAAACTTTCCAAGTCTAACATATCACGCCCCTTAAATTTCCTGCCTTCTAAGCGCTACGAAAACTATAGAAGGACACATAAGTAGCAGGTGTTGCCGTACTAAAGTTTCTTGGTTGCTAATTGATTAAAGAATTTCATTTAAAATTGAAGTTCTAACCACTTAAGCACTAAAGAAATATGAGTTAGAAACCTCGTAATACGATGTTTAGAATATCAGTAGGTTAGTGCCAGAGTTTTCAGAGCTTCAAACTGTCAGAAAGCTGATATCGCGTAAAAAAGTAAAAAAAAACTATTCCATTGCACTCCTACTCCTTGCTTGTTCCTTTTACTATTACTTGGTAGACTTTCGTAGAAAGATGAGTTAGCACTTCAGTGGTAAAGTGGATACAGCACTCTCCACATCAGCGCAAAGTACCTACAATCTGATGCGAAAGCAGGCCGCACACTCCACTCACAGAGATAGTGTCAGGTTGTCATCAGCTTTCAATATTACAATAAGCATCACAGCATGTTGCGCCACTTATGTGTCATGTCCATCATCTTCCAATAATACGAAACCGCATTGACTGCCATAAAGGCTAATTATATTGCGTCGTTGACTGTTTGGAAATCTTTCACATATTTTCATAGTACTCGTATGCGACATAAGTTCCATCAATCAGTAGTTGTTACGATTTCTCGTAACGCATTTGCCTTTATACAATCTAATAGGAAACTTCTCCCTCCACTGATGAGGCATTCGATCGTTTCATTAAACAAAATCGCGAACTATTTCCATGCACTTGTCTCTCATAACTCGGAGGATAAGTGAGTCATGCCGATTACAAACCTCGGCGCATTTTGTACACTGCTTGGCTAACTTCAGATTCCGTAAATCCTGCTATTTATTCCTCGTGCATGACAGTCGAGGAAATACTACCTTTAGTTACGCGTTAAAACACTTTTTCCATTTATTGCATCGCGGTTCTCATTTATCCCTGGTATAACTGCTTATCTTCAATACATTTCCGCGATTTAATCCACTGCGAGTTTTTCCTTCGTTTCGCCGCAATCTTTAATATATTTGCTCGTTCGCACATGCTTCTGCGTTGCACTTCTTCTTCCGCTAGTCGCCGTCTTATGGGTTTTGAGGTTTCTCCTTCTGATACCCTATAGAATGCATAAGCTATTATAGCATATTGTTAGGTAGTGCTAAATCCACCTTCGAAAGGCGTGCCCTTTTTTCCTACTGCTCCAGCTCCACCATCACGTTTCTTTATTTATATGGAGAAGTGGTGTCATGTAATACGAGTATATGAGTGCCAAGTGTTCTACAGAAGATGTTATTCCTTTCAACTTAGGCTGTATCCTAAGTCATCTCTCGTGGGACTTAACCGAGATTAAAAAAAACTTAAGCAAGTCACCTCCTAAGACGCGTTTAATGAGTTACGGCTCAAATTATATCTCCACCCAGGACATTTCTTATCCTATATCCACGTAATTCGAAATAATTTTAGATTACGTCCATCTCTCACCACATGCTCTCAAGCCGACCAGTTAACTATCCTACGCCTTCTGTCAAAAACCAAGTCTGACAACCATTTATAAATGTTACAGTCAAAGACAGTTATTCCAAAAATAACAACCCAACATTGAACATTTAATTCATGATGATTACCTATATCGATAGGGTAACCCCTATGCTAGTCTTTCCTGCCTCGTGTTCTTGTACTTTACCACCGGAAAAATACTTTTGCCGCACTTTGATTAATGACAACTTTTCGAAGTGGCAAATCCATTCACTTTCACTTTAGAACTTGTAGAACAGAAAAAAAAATAAGAAAAACTTTCCAAAGGATACTGAAATCAATTCCCAACGAAAGCCATCGGTCGTCCATGTCAGAAAGTCCAAGAAGGCTTCGATTTCGCAATTGTCGCCATCATGTAATATCCACCCAACAACCATCTGTACCATGGATTTGGTGCCTGTTCCAGTTAAACTGCAGCAACTTGGATAAAATCCCAGATTATCCTTGAACTCAGAAAAAAGTTTTTGTTTTGCAGTTTCTCCGTGTTTGTCTAATGGTGGTGTTGATGTGAGTTTTACCAGTTTAACCAATACAAGTACGATGTAGCTGATGAAAGTTTTAGCCATGCATGGGAGAAACGATCTCTGGGGTAATTGCGAATTCTAATCAAAAAGTCCACTTCCAGTGGGCCGCAGCGATTTCACAATGGATCCATGAACTTTGCTTGACATTCGATAGATTCCCGACGTACATACATCATTACGATGCTTTAGACATAGAAACATACGAGTATGTCTATGTTTAACGGAATCGGAACTTCTATTATATTGTAGTAAAATGCTTTGCTTTAGCAGGAAACGGATTAGGACCACATTTGTAGTTTAAGGATGAATAATCGTTGTGTTTGGGAAAGTTGTAAACTTTCACAAGAGTATGCAGACGTGTTTTTGTAAAATTGAAATTTATTGTCGAAATTTTGCGTTGCTGCGAGTAGAAACGGAACTCCGCAAAAATTTACCACCTCGTTGATTTATGGTAGACAAGTTGGAGTGTCACTGGAGTTTGTTTTTACGGATAAACCAACTGAGAGATGTAAGTGCACTTTGAAGGGATCCTTTGAGTTGTAATAGGTGTTAGTATTTGCGGTTTAGATTGGTAGGAAGAGGTGAGCTCGAGACGTTCAACTTTCGAAGTATACTAGTACATACTGTTTGTCGGATAGAATTCCGCATTATGTTGAATATTACTGAAAAGTTA